>JANRMT010062815.1:22775340-22829356 GCA_026402145.1 Polypterus bichir lapradei
AGTGAGTGAGTGAGTGAGGGCTTTGCCTTTTATTAGTATAGATCTATACAATTGCCTGCAAACTGTGCAGGTGGTGTCTGTGTGTCTGAAGAGACATGCAAATTAGGCTGTGATGTGCAGGTACTTATTCTCTTCACTGTCTCATCCACCTTTTGTTTCCTTTTGCTATTGATAAGGCTGCCATATATCTTAGTAAACAAAAACACCTTGTTGTCAAGTAAAACAACAAGCTTTTATTAGACAACTTTAACTTCCTTTAAGACATGTGTTCATAGTTTCTTTTGCATCCATCTCAGAAGCAAATTATTTGTACACTTTAACTGTTTTTTCAAAAAAGACGTCAAAGTGCTTAATTTATATTTATACATTATTTCATTGCACTGTAGGACCAGAAAGTCACCATATAATGAAAGTATTGTCAATCAATTGCATTTAAATACACTTGGAATGCTTTTCTAAGGCTACCTCAGTGGTGGATTTAACATTTTATAATCACTTGTAAAGTGACTGCCTATGACAGACTTTGGAAACCCAATTTGAAAGTACATCAAAAAGATGGACTTTAATCCCTAAAATTTATCATTTACAGAAAACAGCCCATATTAGATACCCCTTCCCTAATCAACAAGCTTGCCTATCCTACAGTAGCATATCAAATTACATAAACTTGTCCAGCCATTTTTGCATGATGTGGTTTTTAATTTAATTTATATACTGTAGATAAATGTTGTCTCTAAATGTTATGCATAAATATGGTAAACCATAAGTATAAACATTGATCTCTATGTAAGTATAAACATTGATCTCTATGTATGTAATAAAAATGTCTTTTTTTTCATTGATTTAATTCAACAGCCACTCTGTGGTTAGTGTTGCTCTATTGATATAGCACCCTAGGTTCAAATCCTATACACAGTCATAATCAGTGGGCAGTTGTCATATTTGCTCATCCAACCTTCTCTCTCATTCTCTTTATTCATCAGCCTCTCAAAGTACTCTTTCCATCTGCTCAACACACCCTCGTCACTAATGAGTATGTTTTTATCTTTATCCTTTATCACCCTAACCTGCTGCACATCTTTCCCAGCTTGGTCCCTCTGTCTAGTCAATCGGTACAGGTCATTTTCTCCCTCCTTAGTGTCCAGCCTCTCATACAACTCATCATACGCCTTTTCTTTAGCATTTGCCATCTCTCTCTGTACCTTGTGCCTTATCTCCTTGTAGTCTTGTCTATTTTCTGCATCTCGCTGACTATCCTACTTCTTCTTCACCATCCTCTTCTTCTGTATACTCTCCTGTACGGTGTCCATTTTAGGACATCCTCCTCCCTCTGAGAAAACTCCATCCTTCCTACTATCTTCAACAAAATATTCCTCCTCCCTGCGAGGAATCCCCCATCACCCCTCCTCCCTCCCCTCTCCTCCCTCCTTCCACCACCATCCACTCTCAGTTCTCCAATGTCCATTTTCCATCATCCACCCTCCTATCTCCGTCATCCACCCTTCAGCTCTCCATCAACCCACGCAACTCCCCATTACGGTATTTTCGTTAAGGAAGTACCGTAATACTCTAGGTCCACCTTCTTCACAAATTCATTGGCCGAATTATTTGTCAATTATATTTCACAGTAGGAATTTACAGCATGATTCAGACTTGGGAACGAAGGTAAATTACTTTAATTGTTGAGTGTCTTTTAATACTGTGTAAGCATACACATTAAACACATGTGCATTAAAACGTGTGCATTTATAGGGTGATTTCTCAGGCTTAAAAACTCACCTTTTATTAAAAAGGTAAATGCAAACTTTTTTCATTGTGAAGGGCACAGACCACTTTGGACTTCAGCCATTAAACGCTCAAAAATTTCGGTACACCAGATAAATAAGCACATGTTATCAGTTGTGTTGTATGCTTACAATACATGTAAAAATGTGTTAATCATTAAATAATAGTATGGGATGGTGTTTTTTGACACAGCTACAGATGGCGATGGAGACCAGAACTGCTTTGGAAAAATATGAATGCCTTAGGGCCGTTCTAGAAGAAGGTAGCACAGTGCCTTGATTTAAACGATTCCATGTCTTGGTGGGTTTGCGTAGTTTTTTGTCAATATCTTTACACCTGTTTTTAAGGCTTATTGACTGAAAGGGGCTTTCATGAAAAAGTTAGAGCTTTGCTACAGGATATGCCCTCCACAAGCCAAGGAAGTAAAAATAAAGGTATATATTTCTGTTTTATTTAAATCTTTAACTTCGTATCCATAGCCGCATTTGGCCGTTTATTTTTTTTTTCTTTCTTCAGTAATATTTCAGATCTCTAAAAATAAGCAACAATGATATTTAAAATGTAATTTTAGAAACACAACGTAGATACTTGACTATTAGTAGTATAACCATGTTATTTTTTCAGTAAGATGTATTGTTCAGAGTGTATTTAATGTGTTGGTTTATTGTGTATATCTTGTTTTGTATCACAGATTCACATGTCATTGGAGTAAAGAACCATGATCATAAGTTACCTTTAAAGATGAAAAAGCTATGTACAGTAGGAAAATGCACATGCTTTCAACAATTACTGAATCATAAAGTCCATCACAAGTTGTAGCCGCCGAAGTATAAGGCGAGGTCAAGCATGGGCAAAACGCGTGCCAAAAGAAATCTCTCAGTCCAAAAGTTTGTTTTAAAAATATTTAGTGAAAGTTAAAAGCAAATAATCCACATAAGAATAAAGAAAAAAGTAGTTACACACGTAGAATAATAGGCAAAAAAAAGGAAAAATTTATCTTCTCCAAACTTAGCTTTTCTTGAGAAACTTTAATTATTTCTGTTCTTAAAAGTTCTTTACTTTTTCTTACAGTGCTCAGCATAAATGAGTACACCCCACTACATTTGTCAGAAAACCTTTAGTTTCCTTTCAGTATCAACATTTTCTATGAGATACTGTACTACAAAATACTCCCACAAATGTGGGCCATTGATTGCAAACAAGATTTGTTAATTTGCACACACAAAAAAGTGATTTTCCTAACAAATTCATTCAAGCCCATGTTGCAAAAATGAGTACACCCCAATTATAGTCTTAGGAGAAAAGCCACACTTAAGACTACAAAATTCTAATTAACAGGAATTCAACCACAGGTGAGTCTAATGATTCATTTAAGAGGTGTCCAGCAGACAGGTGACTATAAAAGGGCATTACTTAACAAAGAAAAGCCCTTCCCATTTCATGCTGTCAGCAATGGCTCCACATGGAAGAGAAATGTCAAAAAATCTGAGAAAGGAAATCATTACTTTCCACAAAAAAGGTTAGGGCTACAAGAAGATCAGCAAAGCTTTACATATCAGTCAAAATACTGTAGCAAAAGTGATCCAAAAATTGAAGAAAATGGAAGTGCAACCATCTTACAGAGACGTCCAGGCCGTCCACGGAAGTTAACATCTCGACAGGAGCGTCTTCTGATGAGAAGGGTTGAAGAAAATCGCAATGCAAGTTCACTGCAGTTAGCTAAAGCAGTAGAAAGTGACCGTTTCCCGTGACACCATATGGTGCACACTGCAGAGGAATGGCATGCATGGGTATCGTCCATGAAGGAAGCCTCTCCTAGAGCCCATGCACAAAAAAGCACGCCTAGAATTTGCCAGGGCCCATGCTGAAAAAGATGAAGACTACTGGGACTCTATACTCTATGCAAGCTTTCGAGGCAACTCAGGCCCCTTCTTCAGGCAAGATGTAAAGGGGCCTGAGTTGCCTTGAAAGCTTGCATGTTGTAATGTTTTTAGTTAGCCAATAGTAGGTGTTATTTTGTTGACTTTTCACTAATCCCATGGGAAAATTCAAACACATACAGCAGCAGACTCACAGGATAAGTAATATAACCAAACTATCAATCAGTCGATAAGCAAATATAATGTGTATTGTGCAGATATTTCAAAAAGTTATATCAAAAAGATCTTAATGAGTGCCCCTGGTGGAAGCATTGAATTGCCTGATAGCAGTGGGCAGAACAGACCCCCAGACGTGCATCTTAGCACACCATGGTGGAATGAGCCTGTGGCTAAAAGTACTCCAAGACAGTGCCTACTGGAGGGGATTTTTCATGATGACATCCAATTTTGCCACAATCCTCTTTTTTACAACAGCTTCCAGTGTGTCCAGGGTTTGCCCTGATGGAGCAGACTGTCCTAATATGTATGTTCAGGCATTGTGCTTCTTTTATGCTCAGGTTGCTTCCCCAGGAGACTGCAGCAAAGAACACAACACTGGCTACTATGGACTGGTAGAACATTTTTGCAGCAGTTTGCTGCACACATCAAAAGACCTGAGTCTCCATAGCTGGTACACTCTGCTCTGGCCCTTCTTGTACAGAAACACTGTGTTGTCAGACCAGTCCAGTTTGTTGTTTATGTGAATCCCCAGGTACTTGTAGCTCTGCACCTCTTCCACGTCCATGTCCTCCCCCGGATGGTGACTGGTCTCAAAGGCTTTTTGTCTTGCTGATACTGAGTTGCAGGTTGTTGTCCTGTCACCACAAGACAAAGTCCTCTACAACCTTCCTGTACTCTGACTCGTCTCCATTATTAATGCAGCCTATGATGGAAGAGCATCTGAAAATTGAAAAATACGAGTCAGTATATCTTGAAAAAAAGATGCTTTTTTTGTGAAGGACCTTGTGAAGTAATCAGCAAAAATGCTGTATTTTTGAGCATTATAACGGTTCAGTATTTTGCTCTACTATTGTATTGCCAGTAGGAAGTATTGGCCCTGTACCTATCTATATGAAACCTTCATGTTAACCACATATAAGAGTAGCTTTTCCAGAAACATGTTTTCCTTTGCATCAGATATACTTGTGTTTAGGTTACTTGGCATCCCTAAGTTTGGGTGAATGTTGTATCTGTGTGTACCTGTGATAGAATACAATAAGACTGCCATGCTGTTCATTAGTTGCTGGTGTTCGGATACACTAGGATAGTTGTCTACATCACTATAAAACAGTTTAATAAAAAAACTGAAAAAAAATGTATTTTTTTATTTCCTTCTGTTTCAGACACTGTGTTCAATATTGCTTTTTACCTCTAATTAAAAGGCAGCTTTACTGTGAGCACATTGAATGGAACAACCACAGGATTTGTAAGCAGGCTCTAGCTGCAGGACCTTTTGGAAAAACAGACATGCTTTATTTTTGTCCTCCATCCGGTAATCTGTTATCTTTAAACACAGCTTATCCAAATCTGTTTCCATGCATAACTGATATGGTTTTATGTTTAAACTATTTTGGACAAAACTATGATAACATATTTAAGCCAACTATTAATTCGTTTGTCAAATTTGGGTTTATGTGTTAGCGCAGAAACTTCAGCCTTGATGAACATAAACTGTATAAACAACAGTAGCAATAAAATTATATCTCACTGAGATATACCACAAAAAAAGTTAGAAGGTTAGCTCAATTCTTTCACACAGGGTAACCTTCTGTTTCCCACATTTTATTTGTTTCCATAAAGCTGCAGATTAAGGTTCTAAATGATTTAAGATCAATAGTTTTGATAATTCTTTGATTCCTAGAGTTATAAGCATTTTGAATTCCAGCAGTTGTAAGAGTTATTATTAGGTATTGTCAGAGATGGCTGGGGTGGCGACCCGGGCGGGACGCCCAGGAGGACCGGAGGATGGCTTGCGCCTTCCCCAGACCATGTGGGGGCGACCACTGTGGTACCTTTGCCCTGGACCTCAGCACTTCCGCCACACCCTGGGGTGATTATAAAGGGGCTGCCTCCCTTCATTCAGGAGCTGGAGTTGGGTGAAGAGAAGGACAGAGCTCGGGTGGAGAGGGAAAGAGGAGGCCTGAAGAGAAAGGCATGCGTGTTGGCCAGGACTTTGGGGGAGTATTTGGTGTTGTTGTGGTGCACTTATTGACTTGTAAATAATAGAAATATGTATAATAAATGTATTGTGGGTGACGTCAACGTGTCCGCCTGTCTGTGTCCGGGCTGGCTTCCACAGTATTATTAAAATTATTTTTCTTTGTAGGAATCTTGTGTGTGCCTTTGAGTGTGTACTGACTTCCTGCCATGTAATTAGTCTTGGCTTGTTTTCCTGTTATCTGTGTAACAATATTCTGTGCTTTTCCACTTTACCAATGCAAACAGATTTCCCTCTGAGATAAAATCTGCCAAACCTAACCTATTGTCTAATCTGTTTTTTAGTTTATTATATGTTGGTGTACTCTTGTATTTTGTATATATGGTATTATGGTATATATGGTATTATTATTATTATTATGGCAGTAGAGTGTTATGCCATGTTAGCCATAGATTGATACAGGAGAAAGCCAATAAAAGGTGTCATTTCACCCTACTTTTTCCTGTATTATTATTATGGAGAGTGCTCATTTACTGTTTACTCGTTCCACTCATTTATCATTTGTCATTAATAGGAACTCCAAATATGCTGTACACAATTGATAATGATCTTCAGCAGCATGCAAAAACTATGGCTTGTGAAAAGGGAGCAACCCTGACCTTAGCCAATGTTGCTTTCAGGCAGTTGTGCTCCACTGTGTTTACTCTCCCTAGATCAATGGATGGCTATTCAGTTGATGATGCTGTGGCTTCCTATCTAATGCCTGCAAATCACATAAAAACCCTTATGGCCAGAATGAATCTGATTGAGCCAGATAACTTTGTACAGGCTTTTGAAATATATGAAAAAATATAAAATTCTTCTCATACTAAATCAATTTTGTTGTTGGGAAAATAAATTGGTTTAATCATACTTTTTTTGAGCCTTTACACATAGAAAGGTCCATTATAACAATTTAAAACAACAAAGAGGATATTTATATAGAACCTTTAGTATCCTTCCATAACCTAGGTTTAACCATTATCAGTCCATTAATTTTATAAACTTGCACTGATATTAGAGTTCCTTGTGGCAGAAGAATCAGGCATCATTTATGAATTTGTTGAGTGCAACTTAGATGGCTGTTTTTGCTTCTCTGGGAGAGAAATTGTTTATTTGCATCAGAATTATATAGTCATAACATCAAGAAGAACAACATAATCAAAATAATTGTATGTGCTTTTTTTCCTGTATACAGTATATAATTTAACACAACATTTTAATGACAGGAAAACCTAAACATTTTACTTTCCTCTTGAGGATGAACAAAACAAAAGTCAGCATCTAAAATCTTTCATTTTGTAATTACCAATGGTATCTGTAATGTTTTTTTAAATCAGTGTTGTCCAATGATTTTAACAGAAGAACTAGGTTTGTAGCCAAAATTCTTTCCGATGGTGTATACTTTAAACATGTACATATTAATTGTGTGCAAAATGAGTCGAATTGGTTTAAAGCATTTGGAGCTGCCTCTTTTGACATTAACTGGCACAGCTCTTTACAGGTCTTTACAGACCATGGTACAGTGTTTGTGTACAGCTATAAAAATGTTATGCCAATGGACCATATGTCTGAATGTACACAACAAGGTTGATAAGTTAGCAGACATTTGGGAGCTGTGTAAATGGCAGTACCACCAAGAGGTCCACTTAAAAGGCCAGGTCTTTCTATCTATCATTGATTAAAGATGCCGTCTACTGCTCTCCTGCCTGATAGTTTGGTTGAGTGCACTGTATTCAAACTGTAGTGCCCTTATAGTCTATGATCGTCAGTCTCTCTTGGATATTCGATCAACTCTTTTTAATTTTCACAAGTCGGAGATGGAGTGTGTTTTTAACAAACAACATGAGAATTTCAAAATTGTCATTCCGGACTGTATTCGCCGCTGGCCTTTAAACATTCTTCGGAGGAAACGCAGGAGGAAACGTGGATGCAGGGGAGGATTAGCGATCAAGTTGAAAGCCCGCCTGCATGCGGGCTGTATTACAAGCCCGTTTTCCGAGCCACTACAAGGTGTCTCTGTGATTTGGCGTCTCGTGGATCAGGCGCACCGGTGGCTTCGACCTGCTCTTCCCCTGTCCTCACCCTCTACCCCCCGGCTTGGACTCCCTCGGATCGGCCACTATCTCCGCAGATCTGGAGTTGACTCAGGTACGCTACGGCCGCTGTGTAGAGTCTCTCTCTTACCCGATGCTGTTCCTCCACCTAAAATGGTTTTAATTAATGCTCGCTCAGCAGTAAACAAGACATTTCTGTTGAATGACTTTTTCTCTTCGCAAAATCTGGATTTTATGTTCATTACTGAGTCATGGATTAAATGTGGTGATCTTAGCCCCTTCGCTGAGTTGGTCCCGGTAGACTGTACATTTTTTAATTCCCCCCGCCAAAACGGACATGGGGGTGGGCTAGTGACTGTTTTGAAAAACTCTCACCGTGCGCAGTGTTCCTCGATCTCTCCGGATATTTATACCAGCTTTGAAGCTCAACTTATTCACCTCGACTGGAACGGTCCTATCTGCCTAGGGCTGATTTACCGTCCTCCTCACTCAGATAAGGACTTTCTTCAGCAATTCACTGACTTTATTGGTAATATTGTTACTAAATTTGATCGCTTTTTATTGATAGGCGATTTTAACGTTCATGTTTGTTGTCAGTCAAACCCTCTCTCGAGGAAATTTCTTAATCTAATCGAGGCTTTTAATCTGACACAGTGGGTTAAAAGTCCCACTCACATTCATGGACATACTCTTGACCTCATCCTCTCTTATGGAGTTGATATTACTGATGTTATTGTCTCTTACTATATGCTCTCTGATCACAAGCCTGTTTTATTTTCCATGTGTCTTTCTAGCCTTCCTTATGTTTCTTCTAAAGTGACATCTCTGACTAGGGTATACTCACCTCAGTTTAGTGTTAATTTTAGTCAGTGTTTTACAAAGCTTTGCTCTCATCTACTGTTGGATTCTCCATTATCAGATTTGGATGCAGACGAACATCTCAGTCTGTTACAAAATGCCTGGCTTGATGTAATGAATGAAATTGCTCCTTTTAAACCTCTTAAGCTCAAACCTAAATCTGAAGTGTGGCATTCTGCAGAGACTCGGCTACTAAGGCAGATTTGTAGAAAGGCTGAGCGTAAGTGGAAAAAAGACAGGTTACACATTTCTCTACAGCTGTTCAAAGATAGTCTATCGGCTTATCAGAGAGCTGCCAAATCAGTTAAGGCAACCTATTTTTCTAATTTAATTTTGCATAATCAGTCTAGACCTAAGGTCATGTTTTCTGTTATTAATTCTGTTGTCAATCCCCCGGTACACACTGTGTCAGTTGCTTCTGTTGCTCTTTGTGAAAGCTTCTTGAGATTTTTTAAAGACAAAGTAAGTAAACCTGGTCTGGGAGCCCATATCTTCTCTACCAAGCAGCCTGCTCCTCTGCCGTTGTCTATGTCTTGGGATACTTTTGAACCAGTCTCTATACAGTCACTCAAAGATACTATTGCTAAACTGAAGCCATCCTCCTCTCCATATGATGCTATCCATCCTAGATTTTTAATACAAATCATTGATTCGATCGGACTGGGCCTAGCGTCCTTTTTTAATAAGTGCCTCTCAACAGGCGTGGTTCCTTCTAATTTGAAAGTGGCTACTGTTACTCCCCTCCTCAAGAAGCCTTCACTCGATTTGTCAGTTTTAAAAAACTATTGCCCTATCTCGGTCCTACCGTTTCTTTCTAAGGTTTTGGAAAAGATTGTGTTTTTCCAACTTCAATCTTTTCTTGCTTTAAACAATTTGGTTGAGCATTTTCAATCTGGTTTCAAGGCGGCCCACAATACCGAATCAGCCCTCTTGAGAGTGTTAAATGACATCTTTTTAGCCACTGATACGAGGGATTCTGTGGTCCTTGTTCTATTAGATTTATCAGCTGCTTTCGACACTATTAATCATTCGATATTACTAAATAGACTAGAGTCCTGGGTGGGTCTTTCTGGCACAGTTTTAAAATGGTTTCAGTCATTTTTATCTGATAGGAATTACGTGGTTAGGCTAGGAGACTTCTCCTCCTCGACGTCCTCTCTCTCCTGTGGTCTTCCTCAAGGCTCTGTGTTGTCTCCCACTTTATTTTCTTTGTACATGCTACCTCTAGGCTCTATTTTTAGAAAACACGGGGTATCATTTCACCTTTATGCTGATGACACACAAATTTATTTACCTTTTAAGAAAAATGATCCCCTGGCTATGAATGCCTTGTTATCTTGTTTAGATGAAGTTAAATCTTGGCTATCCCAAAACTTCTTATCTTTAAATGAAAAGAAGACTGAGGTGATAGTCTTCGGCCCCTCTGAACATATGAAGGCCCTGGAATTTGACCTGGGACCTTTATCAGCTTTCAGGTCTTCACAGGTTCGGAATCTGGGTGTCCTGTTAGATGACTCATTAAAACTTGACAAACAAGTCTCTGCCGTGATCGGATCTAGCTTTTATCAGCTTCGCACGCTTGTAAAAATTAAACCTTATCTCACTGACAAGACCCTGGAGATGGCAATACATGCTTTTATTACATCTCGCCTCGACTATTGCAACTCTCTTTATTATGGCATCTCCAAATCCCAAATTGCCCGTCTTCAATTGGTCCAGAACGCAGCTGCTAAATTTCTTTTAAAAAAGAAAAAAATGGATCATGTGACTCCGCTTCTGAAGTCCCTTCATTGGTTGCCTGTTCAATTTAGAATACATTTTAAAATCTTATTATTTGTTTTTAAAACATTACACCAACAAGCACCCATCTATTTATCTGAATTGCTTCACCAATATATCCCCCTGAGAAGTTTGAGATCCTGTGATCAGAACCTTCTTTTAATTCCACACTCCAGACTCAAGCGTAGAGGTGACCGTGCTTTCTCGGTAATTGGGCCTCGTCTTTGGAATGATCTGCCTATTGAAATCCGAATGGCTCCTAGTCTGACTATTTTTAAATCTATTTTAAAAACACATCTGTTTTCTCTGGCTTACTAGGCTTTATTTTGCCTACCTAGATGTGTGTATGTGTAGATATATGTATATGTATAGATATATTTATACAAATTATTTTTATGTGTTTCTGTTGTGCTTCTTTTGGCTAAATCGTATATTTCTATTTTGTGTTGATGTTTTTAAAATGTACAGCACTTTGGTCAGTCGTTTGGCTGTTGTAAATGTGCTATATAAATAAACTAAACCTAAACCTAAACCAGATATTTTGCTCCCCTGCGTCAGCGAAACTGAGTCATGAACATTGGCTAAACCCCAGTCGGTAAGATAGGCCTTTTTGCTGCTGCCTTCAATCTAGAAGACAAAAATTACAGAAATGAAAATGAATTTACTTAATGAAACACAAATGATTAACAAAGCATATGTTTGTTACCTAAACAGAATACATATTTATCCTGCGTTTTGCACAAAAGTAAACATAAGCTTAGAATTCAAAATGTTAAAATTGCAATTGTGATTAATATAGAAAAACATCCCAAAACAGCTGTTTATTTTTATATGGCCTAGAATCACATAAAGAATGTCTAAATAGGTTTTAATAGGCCATGTTTAATTTACAAAAGAGGTATCAAAGTGAAACCATACTAACACAGTAACTCTTTTGTTTCCCTTGTATTTTCAATTTCTGTTTAAAAGATCTATTCTACCAGGATGTTTGCAGGCTTCAGGTCCTGGTGTATTACATTCTTAGAATGGATGTATTCCATAGCCATTGCCACATCAAGTGCAACATAATTTTTTTCTTCTGCTTCTAACTACAGAATGAGAGATGATTTGTAAAATCAACCTGAATTATCCACGATATGTCCAGTGCATCAAGGTCAGGAAGTTATCCTAAAAAAGTTGATGTGAACTTGTAATTTCCAGGTATAATTTAGAACTTAGAATTTAGAGGTATAATTTTATTTAGAACGCTAATATCTATATTACTATAAACAGTAAAATCGCCACTGTTAAATTAACACTATAACTGCATAGATGGTCCATACTTTCCACATGTACAATTTAAAATGTTACCGTAACACTATTATAATTGATTTAACAGGTTTAGTTTAGCTGTTTAGCTTTTTACAATGCCTTTTGTTGCACTTAATAAAAACTACAGGTAGAACTTTCCAGCTTTAGCATTAAACAACAATTCTTTAATATTTTAGGTTATCATGGAGCTGCATTACAAGCACATAATGTGATAACTATACAAATAGGAAAATGAAACAATTTAAAGCTGCCTGAGATAGTGGAATGTTAAATGGCAAGCTTTTTACCAAGGATGCAAAATGGAACTGCTTATAAAGGTATCTTGAATAGTCTATAGGAAGAATGCCAGAAATAATAAACATATTTATCCTTTAATAATCAATATTTTTTTCCTTTTTAAAGGAGTATTATTGCTTTAATATTAACTTGCATGAATAGCAATTTTTTCACATGACACAGTGGTAGGGGCGGCACAGTGGCGCAGCGGTAGCACTGCTGCCTCACAGTAAGGAGACCTGGGTTCGCTTCCTGGGTCCTCCCTGCGTGGAATTTGCATGTTCTCCCCGTGTCTGCATGGGTTTCCTCCCACAGTCCAAAGACATGCAGGTTATGTGCTTTGGCAATCCTAAATTGTGCTTGGTGAGTGTGTGTGGCCTTGCACCCTGTGTTGGCTGGGATTGGATCCAGCAGACCCCCGTGACCCTGTAGTTAGGATATAGTGGGTTGGATAATGGATGGATGGACACAGTGGTAACATAAAAAGATTTAGAATGGATCAAAAAAACAACAATATCCTTTTTTACAATTCATATTTTCAAGTAGAAACATTGCTAATTGTTGAAAACTTAATTTAAAAGGTTCATATGACAAAAACTCTGTTATATCAAGTTAAAGACAACAGAACATTCCATACCTTCACTGGACTGTCTTCACTGTGAAGTACAATGTGTAAACTTGCTCCATGAATATACTCATTTGCTATGAGTATATACTGATCTTTTTTGGTAACAGCCAAGAATCTAATAATATTTGGAGGAGAAAGTCTTCTACAGTTAAAAAAAAATACCAACATTAAACATAACTATACATAACATGTTCATTTACATTTTTCCTTAAAAATAAAGACTCACATTGTAATGTAAATATCCTTAAAAAATTCTGTCATGTTTCTTTGTCTTTAATACAAGCTTTTAGAAAAGTTTTCTTTTACATTCAACTGTCTGATGTCACAGTTTTCAGAAATCAACAATAAACTAACCAAATTTAAACATTTAAGTTTCACTACCAAAAATATAAAGGGAAAATGGAACTTACAAACAAACAAGGATCTCATACAAAAAGTCATTACTGTCGCCAACAGGAATCTTCTTTACTGTTGCTGGTGTTCCCTGATATGAACCAAAGTACACAGTTCCAAACAACCCTGACCCCACAGCCAAATCCGGATTAAATTTGATTTGTCCATCATCAACATATGGAACTCGTGACATGTACACTTGTGAAGGAAATGAGACAAAACAAAGATAATACCATTGAGGTAAAAATAACAAACATACAAAAATATGTCAATACCTTGTAAGTTGTCCATCGTTGGTTTTGCCTATAGGAAAGCAAAACACAATCATTATTTAAATGTGTATAATGTTCTGCAGATTCTGATTTCTCAGTTTAAGTAAGGGTCAAGTGCTGCTCTGTTATAGTTAAACTTTAAAGAAGTGAACAAGAGTGTATGTGTACTTTAGCAGCAATGTAACTGTAGTAAATTTTAATATCACTAACACTGTGGTTCCCTATAATGAAATAAAAAAATAATCTTGGTAATCTAGAATACACCAACTCATGTAGTAGAAGGAGAAATCGATAGTTAAAGAAGTATCTGGAAATACTAAACAAAAAAGAATGATGGACTAAAAGGACTCTTCTTGTTTGCCAATTTTTTTTTGTTTTTAAAGAATATTCAGTAATCTTTTTTAAATACTAACCTTACAACTAATGGAATTTTTCTTCAAACAGCCTGTAAAGTATTAAGAACATGTCACACAGATGAATAAGTCTAAGAAAATAAATGTATAAGATTTTAACTTCCATTAAAAAAACAATCTTAGGTTTTCTGTAATATTGGATTATCATGTTAAAAAGTAATGTTTTTATTTTTATTAATGTGATTATTTCATCCCTCTCTTTTGAAAAAGAATTTCTACAAATATTTTATAATAATCTGTAAATACTTGTCTGTACCATTGTTGCATTGTTCACTAACATGGATTTTGTTTGTTAAGTTTTCACTTCTAGATGCCAAAGAAAGCTGTCCAACACATATCACATCATCTAAAGAGAAAACTAAAAATTTTAATAATGCCATATTCAACTTCCATCTGAATATTATTTGACAGTATGTTTCACTTGTAAATAATCTTGATCATAAAAAAATTAGAAACAACTTGTTAATTGCAAAATATGACATTTTCTTCTCTGTGGTTATTTTATTCACAGCAAAATTACCAGTGTTACAATAACTCTTCTAGTGTCAAAGCAACACTTAAATGTGTTTATATATAGAAACTGTAGCGGCGTTTTCCCAAAATTACCAAAGTTCAGCAGCTTCAATTCAAAAAATGGGATTCAACAAAAGCCTGATGCACAGAAATGATTCCACAGACAAAATATCTTCGCTTTTAAAAGTTTAGTTAAGTTTCAAAGTAAAACAGTTCACACAAAAAAAAGGAAATTAAAATAGTAAAAAAGGAAAAATTTACGTTAAGAAAAGTTCAGTTCCAAGCTTAAACTTGTTACATCTCAAATCGTTACTATTTACTTAACATTTCTGAACCATTTCAAAACGAACAGAAAACTGTATGCTTATCCCATTTCTAAGTTTAAAATGAGTCTTTTAAGTCCCTATGTACTGGGACCTGTTCTAAACAACAACTGAGCTTATTATCACACTGTTTCTCAGTTACAGTAAGAAGGTTCTATCTCTTGCTAACTTATAGGGGGAAAAGACTATACCATAAGCTATGACTATGAAAGAAATTTATATTCTATTCAAATTAAGCAAACATTAATATGAGTTAAACTCAAAATGTTAACTTTCTAAGATTGGCTCTTACAGAAACCATGGAGCAATATACACTAGATGTTTAATGTGTTAATTTACAACTGTACATTTTGGTTTGTAGGTAACATTTCTGTGTTCATGTTTATATTAATTTTTCTATTAAATGGCAATATGTTCAGTACGTAACACAGTTTAAACTATTAAAAGAAGTACCTAAATCTCTACAACCAACATATAATGTTTCCTTCCATATATCTGGAATTTCATTTAATGATAAATACTCCTTCTCAAAATCTGATTTGGGCCATCTTGATCAATCCGCATTGCACAGTGTATACTGATCTTCATTTCTTTTCTCATCTTTCCAAAACATTTCTTTGGCTTTCATCATAACCATCCAATGGTTTCATTAAAAATTTAGGAGGCTCTTCTTCCAGCATTATCTTATTGTATTTTCCAGGGTTTTTTTTTGTTCTAGGTCTCCACTCCATTGCCATCACCTTCACCTTAAACAAAAATTGTATTTAGAACTTTGATATAAAATTCACAAAAAGGTACTAAATGTGAACTAATGTGCATAAAAAAGAAAA
The DNA here is from genome assembly GCA_026402145.1 of Polypterus bichir lapradei. Classification (NCBI taxonomy): domain Eukaryota; kingdom Metazoa; phylum Chordata; class Cladistia; order Polypteriformes; family Polypteridae; genus Polypterus; species Polypterus bichir. The sequence continues at coordinate 22,790,895 of JANRMT010062815.1, forward strand.
CTGTATGATTAAGACAGGCAGTGTGGCATAGCAGTTAAGGCTTTGGAACTGCAAACCCAGAGCTTATCGGTTAGAAGCCTGGTACTGACACCACTGTGTGACCCTGAGGAAGTCACTTCACCTGCCTATGCTGCAAAAAAACAAAAGTAATGTAACGAATTGTACCTCAGATGTTGCAAATTGCATGGATAAAGGCATAAGTCAAATAGATACATATGTATTAGGAACTATTCATTTATTTTCAGTTAAGTCATCTGCAGCAAACCTTTATAAATGAGGGTTTCTCCTTTTTAGATAGTGCAAACTGCTTCTTCTTCACTGATGTTTTCTCTAAAATAACTTCATGAAGTAACATAAAAGGTTTAAATACTGGTTATCCTTTTACACTAAAATTTTACTAAAGAGATACAAAAAAGTAAAATGCATATGTTGTTTTTCTTTAGGGAGATTAAATATTACTGAAGAAAGAAAAAAAACTAAAACGGCCAAATGGGGCTATGCATACAAACTTAAAAGGTTTAAATAAAACAGAAATATATACCTTTATTTTTACTTCCTTGGCTTGTGGACGGTGTATCCTGTAGAAGAGCTCTAACTTTTTCATGAAAGCCCCTTTTAGTCAATAAGCCTTAAAAACAGGTGTAAAGATATTGACAAAAAGCTACATAAACCCACCAAGACATGGAATCGTTTCAATCAAGGCGCTGTGCTACCTTTCTTCCAGATTGGCCCTAAGGTGTTCGTATTTTTCCAAAGCAGTTCTGGTCTCCATCAGTATCTGTAGCTGAGTCGAAAAATACCATCCCATACTATTAGTTAATGATTAACACATTTCTACATGTATTGTAAGCATACAATACAACTGATAACATGTTGTGCTTTTTTATCTGGTGTAGCGAAATTTTTGCGCATTTAATGGCGAAGTGGTTTGTGCCCTTCAGAATGAAAAAAGTTAGTGTTTACCTTATTAATAAAAGGTGAGCTTTTAAGCCTGAGAAATCGCCCCGTAAATGCACACGTCTTAATGCACACGTGTTAATATGTATGCTTACACAGTATTAAAAGACACTCAACAATTAAAGTCATTTACCTTCGTTCCCGCCTTTGAGTCATGCTGTAAATTCTTACTGTGAAATATAATTGACAAATAATTTGGCGAATGAACTTGTGAAGAAAGTGGACCTGGAGTATTACGTCACTTCCTTAATGAAAATATTGGGGGGCGAGGGGAGTGTGGGGTTTGATGGAGAGCTGAAGGTGGATGATGGAGATAGGAGGGTGGATGACGGAAAACAGACATGGGAGAACTAAGAGCGGACGGTTGTGGAAGGAGAGAGGAGAGGGGAGGGAGGTGGGAGGAGTAACGGGGGAAGGAAGGATGGAGTTTTCTCAGAGGGAGGAGGATGTCCTAAAATGGACACCATACTCCTGTACTTCCCCATTCCACCACCAGGTTTCCTTTTCCTCCTTCCTGTGTCCAGATGTCATGCCAAGCACCTGTCTTGCTGTCACTCTTACAACTTCTGCTGTAGTCACCCAGCTGTCTGCCAACTCATCACTGGAAACCAGTGCCTGTCTTACCTCCACCCTAAATTCAACCTTGCAGTCTTCCTTTTTCAACTTCCACCATTTGATCATTGGCTCTGCCCTCACTCTCCTCCTCTTCCTGATCTCCAATGTCATCCTGCTGACCACCATCCTATGCTGCTTAACTATACTTTCCCTTGCCACCACTTTAAACTCCTTCAGATTGACTCTTCTGCATGAGATGTAATCTACCTGTGTGCATCTTCCTCCACACTTGTAAGTCACTCTATGTTCCTCCCTCTTCTTAAAATATGTATTCACCACAGCCACGCCCATTCCTTTTGCAAAATCCACTATCCTTTGACCTTCTTCATTCATCTCCATGATACCATACCTACACATCTTCTCCTCATCTCCTCTGTTCCCTTCACCAACATGTCAATTGAAATCCGCTCCGATCACCATTTTCTGTCCCTTGAGTACACTGTTCATTACCTCATCCAACTCATTCCAGAAATCTTTTTCATCCATCGCACACCCAACTTGTGGGGCATATGCACTGACAACATTCATCATCACACCTTCAGTTTCCAGCTTCATTATCATTAATCTGTCTGACACTCTTTTCACCTCCCAAACACTCCTGACATACTGCTCCTTTAGAATAATCCCTACTCCATTTCTCCTCCAATCCACTCCATGACAGAACAATTTGAATCCACCTCCGATCCACCTGGCCTTACTCCCCTTCTATTTAGTCTCTTGCATGTACAATATATCAACATTCCTTCTCTCCATCATATAGGCTAACTCTGTTCCCTTACCAGTCAGACTGCCAACATTCAAAGTTCCTACCCTTAGTTCCACTCTTTTTACCTTCCTCCTCTCCTCCTGCCTCTGGACACGTCTCCTCCCTCTTCTTCTCCTTCTTCGGCCAACAGTAGCTACATTTCTGCCATTTTCTGGTTAACAGTACTGGTGGTGGCCGTTGTTAACCCGGACCTTGACCGATCTGGTATGGAAATTTGTATCGTCCGCATATTGATCTGGCAAAATTTTACACCGGATGCCCTTCCTGACGTAACCCTCCTCATTTATCCGGGCTTTGGACCAGCATGAAGAAACCCACTGGTTTGTGCATCCCTTGTGGTTGGGTTAAGAAAAATGTCAATAGCAAATATACAAATTCATGTTACTTTAATGTGTGAATGAATTTTAAATTCTTTAACATATCTTACTAGATGCACTTTAAATAACACTGTGAGAAACCTTTAACTCCATTCCTTTTCTACTTAAATATATACCCTAAATAAAGACACAGCTCTATTGATAATGCTAAAGAAGTATACAATCTAAAATAAGATTGGGAAAATGATAAAGGTAATTAAGCGTTAATTCTTTGTCAAGAATAGGATCATTAGCATCTTGTATTACAGTTGTCTTACTGATTTTAGAATAATATCCTTTGTAGTTTCATATTACATTTATCAAAATATGACACAAAGGACAGTCATTAGATACAGTTACACTTATTGTGTTTCCTTGGGTTTGTAATCTTTAATATTTTTTTGACATTAAAACTATAGTTCGTAATTGCTCATTGATTATAATAATGATTATTCTTCTTATTTTGTATATTATGATTCTGCAGAAAATATAAAGAAATGATTCATATAAATAAATAAATGAGATTTTATAATTAAGTATAGAATTAGTCAGATAAAAAACATAATTCAGTAATGCACTCTTCCTAAAATGGCTACAGCTTCAACCTCTGACATCAGGCCTGCACATACCTCCATATTCATATCAGGTCACTTCAGAGTTCATATGATTAAACTACCATTAGATTTGATGGTATCCATTATAACAATATTTTTAATCTAGATAACAGTATAAAACCATTTATCAGTAGAAATATTACTACATATTTTTAATGCTGTTAAAAATTGTCTAATGTCAGATGTCCACTTGATTAAATCTTTATTGAATAACAATTTAATAAGTTATGTACATAGTTAACAATCCCAAATGATAAAATAAATGGACTTAACATTAGAAGAGATGCACAATGGATTTAAAACATCATGAAATTATAAAACAAACTAGCAGAATACCTGCGCTTCGCAGCGGAGAAGTAGTGTATAAAAGAAGTTAGAAAAAGAAAAGGGAAAATTTTAAAAATAACGTAACATGATTGTTAATGTAATTGTTTTGTCATTGATATGAGTGTTGTTGTCATATTTATATATATCTATATATCTATATCTATATCTATATATATATATATACTAGCAAAATACCCGCGCTTCGCAGCGGCGAAGTACTGCCTTAAAATTTTTATTAAGAAGACAATTAAACCTTTTTAAAACTGAGGGAAAATATACCAATAATTATTTGTTAAGGATCTCTTTGTATGCCACGTTGTCAGTTCGGCCCTCCAGTTGTAATATGACCAAGCTGTAGCTGTGCACTGAGCTTACTCTTGAGCATGCAACGTACAGTTGGCCATGTGAACAGTAATCTTGTTTCAAATCTCACAGCTTGGATTGCTGCTGTCATAATCAGTTTGAGTTTCATGGTTTGTTTCAATTACGACAGTATTTGTAGGACTTGTGTTGAAGAGACATTCAGCATCTGTCAAGCGTTGTAAGTATACAACCAGTTTCATTAATAACTTCACATCCAGCTTTTGAGAGTTTAAACATTTCCAAACATCAAAGTGTCTACTACTAAAATCGTCACCTGTGAATCTAAGATGTTTAAGAGGCATTGGCGGTTGTCCAAAGGTGTAAAATATTTGGCCATTTCGGTACACTTAAGCATTTCACTCTTCTAGTGCTCCTGTGTAGTATAATTATCTCCTGTACCGTCATCAGTCCACACCTTGAACCTGTCCCAGTCATTCAAAACATAAGACACAATGTTCCTCCGTATATTAAGAGTGAGCCTGATATGGCCGTGCAATATGTAACAAAGAGAATGGAAAAGGCAGGTGCCATCTCCGGGCATGGAAAACCACTTGGTAAGTGACAGTTCTTTGATCGATGGTGATCACCTCGATAGACATATTAATGGAGGTACGGTTGGAATGATAAAGGAAATGGGTACCTGAACAATGTAAAGTAAGTCTAAAATACCTACGCAATAACTATAATCATAATAAATGAACAATAAAACAGCGGAGAAGCTGTGGATTAAATAAAAAGGCTGTAGTTATCAGCAGGGAGACGTGAATACCGTGGCGAAGCAAGGAAGGGAATGTAGAGACTGGAGCGACAAGACGGCCTTATATAGGCAGGCAGCCAACAACGTGGGAGGCGTTGGGATGGGGGACCCAACACCGCCTCAAACGGTGACCGAGCTGCAGGCTATGGACGTATATATGTACGTAAGTAGGATTCAATTAGCGTTGGGAACCCGCGTACCAAATTTCTTGAAGATGGGGTCAGCCTTCTACCTACACGGGAAGTCGGAAAATTAGTGACGTTGGAAAGTTCAATATGGCGGCCGACAGTGGCGTCATACCATCGAAATATGTACCAAATTTCAGCCTTCTACCTACACGGGAAGTTGGAGAATTTGTGACGTTGGAAAGTTCAATATGGCAGCTGACAGTGGCGTCACACCACCGAAATAAGTACGTACATTGGTTTTGGTTAGCGCAGGGAAGCCGCCTACCAAATTTCATGAAGATGGGGCCATGAATAAGAAAGTTCAACATGGCGGACGCTGTTGACCGTTATGACCGTTACGCGTAGAATTTCGAAATGAAACCTGCTTAACTTTTGTAAGGAAGCTGTAAGGAATAAGCCTGCCAAATTTCAGCCTTCTACCTACACGGGAAGTTGGAGAATTAGTGATGTTGGAAACTTCAATATGGCAGCCGACAGTGGCATCATACCACTGAAATAAGTACGTACATCGGTTTTGGTTAGCGCAGGGAAGCCACCTACCAAATTTCGTGAAGATGGGGCCATAAATAAGAAAGTTGAACATGGCGAACATTGTCAACCGTTATGACCGTTACGCGTAGAATTTCGAAATGAAACCTGCTTAACTTTTGTAAGTAATCTGTAAGGAATGAGCCTGCCACATTTCAGCCTTCTACCTACAAGAGAAGTTGGAGAATTAGTGATGTTTGGAAAATTCAATATGGCGGCTGACAGTGGCGTCATACCACCGAAATAAGTATGTACATCGGTTTTGGTTAACGTAGGGAAGCCACCTACCAAATTTCTTGAAGATGGGGTCAGCTTTCTACCTACACGGGAAGTTGGAAAATTAGTGACGTTGGAAAGTTCAATATGGCGGCCGACAGTGGCGTCATACCATCGAAATAAGTACATACGTCGGTTTCGGTTAGCGCAGGGAATCCACCTACCAAATTTCGTGAAGATGGGGCCATAAATAAGAAAGTTCAACAATGGCGGACGTTGTCGACCGTTATGACCGTTACGTGTAGAATTTCAAAATGAAACCTGCTTAACTTTTGTAAGTGAGCTGTAAGGAATAAGCCTGCCAAATTTCAGCCTTCTACCTACATGGGAAGTTGGAGAATTAGTGATGAGTGAGTGAGTCAGTCAGTGAGGGCTTTGCCTTTTATTAGTATAGATATATATATATATAGCAAAATACCCACGCTTGGCAGCGGAGAAGTAAAAAGAAAAGGAAACATTTTAATAATAACGTAACATGATTGAAAACGTAATTGTTTTGTCATTGTCATGAGTGCTGCTGGCATATATATATATACATACATGTGTACATATAGACACACACACACATATACTATGGGGTGCGAAACAAGCAAATACATTGATTTTCTGAATATATAAAGTCAGCGTCAGAATATATAAAGTGAAAACTTGAATATATAAAGTCATTCCCGAATACATAAAGTCACTGTCGGAATATATAAAGTCAAAACTTGAATACATAAAGTCAGCGTCGGTATATATAAAGTCAAAACTTTTTTCTAAATATATAAAGTCAAAACTTGAATATATAAAGTCATCGCTGGAATATATAAATTCAAAACTTGAATATATAAAGTCAGCGTCAGAATATATAAAGTCAGCTCTGGAATATATAAAGTGAAAACCTGAATATATAAAGTCAGCGTCGGAATTTATAAAGTCATTCCTGATTATATAAAGTCAAAGTCAAAATATATTGATTGAAACGACTCTGAACTAAAGTAAGTTAACAAAAACGTATTCAGAAAAATAAATTAAAAAAACACTGTTCGGTTAATATTTTGAAAATGATGCATTTGCCCTGCCCAGGATTGGTTCCTGCCTTGCACCCAGTGTTGGCTGGGATTAGCTCCAGCAGACCCCCGTGACCCTGTGGTCGGATTCAACGGGTTGGGAAATGGATGGATATTGCAGCACTGACTTTGTATATTCCGACGATGACTTTATATATTGAAGTTTTGACTTTATATATTCCAGTGCTTACTTTATATTGTGAGCTGGAGGGCTTCGCTATTACGTGTGGGGACGAAACTTCACTTTGGTAACTGATCATGCTCCACTTCAATGGTCATACCGACAGAAAGATACAAACTCTCGCCTCATGAGATGGTTTCTGGGCTTACAACCTTACCGTTTCACAGTAAAACATCGACCAGATTCTGAACACGTCAACGCAGACGTATTATCAAGACTAAATGAACCTGGTACAGAGAGTCGCTTGATTCACGGAAATGTGAATAAAGCTGAGGGGGAGGGTGTGAGCTGGAGGGCTGATCACACCCCAAGAAGATACAGACACCTCTGGGAAAACCACAACCCCTGAAACACAGACTACCCTCACATTGCTCCCTACTTTCTCACTTGCGCAATAACGCGTAATGCAAACCTCGCGCGATACTCCGCTAACTTAAAAGCCTTGTGCAGCGCCTGTCAGTTGAAAATTGATTGTTTGCTTGCTTTTATCGCTCTCTCTCTCTGCTCCTAGCGGAACTGTCATCTCTGACTTGTCATGGAGCACGTTTAAGCTCATGTGTTTGCAGTGTTTGAATAAAGATCCTTCTTGTTTCTACGACCTCCTGTGTCTCTGTGCAAATCTGTGACCCAAGCGTGACAATATATTCTGACGCTGACTTTATATATTCAAGATTTGACTTTATATATTCCAGCGCTGAGTTTATATATTAAAGTTTTGACTTTATATATTCAGAAACAAGTTTTGACTTTAAGTTTTGACTTTATTTATTCCAACAGTGACTTTATATTTTTAACGCGTTATGGAGCACATGCATCGAAGCTTCTCAGCTGTGCGATTGTCAATGTAACCTTTTGTAAGTAGTGCCTGGAGGATTCAGTGTGGAGAAACTCTAGAGACAGCGTGTGTATTAACTTGTATTAACTCAGCTCAGAGCGAAATGAGGTAAATGGGAGGGGATATGATGACGTGACTCCCCCACCCGCCTTAACTGTCAATCCCCCACAAACACAGTCTCTCAGAATTTGCATAAGCACACCCCTTCACCTGCAATTTTAACTTAGTTACAAAGTGATCAAAACTCTCGTTTATATCCTGCGTCCTCTCATTAAACTTGTATCCCGCATTACCCGTGGGCATGAAAAATGCCAGCAGCAGCCTGTCTATTAACTTAATTTAAAGTTTAGGTTTACACCTTGCTTTGTTTCCGAAGTAGCAACACTCATGAATATGGTAGTATATGTCACTCGCTCACTTCTTATTGTTTCGCTGCCTTCTCAATTATATAATGCATATTTTCTTCAGCGCATTTTGGAGCTCTTCCTGGTTTTCTACACACTGCGTTGACAGTCAGTTCACGTGATTACGTGGGAGGCATGATGATGTCACACGAAACTCCGCCCCCACGGCTTTCAAGCTCAACTCCATTACAGTAAATGGAGACAAATACCTTCCAGTTATGACCCTTACGCGTAGAATTTCGAAATGAAACCTGTCCAACTTTTGTAAGGAAGCTGTAAGGAATGAGCCTGCCAAATTTCAGCCTTCTACCTACACGGGAAGTTGGAGAATTAGTGATGAGTCAGTCAGTCAGTCAGTCAGTGAGGGCTTTGCCTTTTATTAGTATAGATAAACAGAAATGCTGTTTCATTTGAAATTAGTGATCCCTCCATTGATTGAGGGGGTTGCATTCTAGAAAGGTGAAAATCCGCAAAATAAAAACCATATGTTTGTATGGTTATTTTTATATACTTTAAGCCCTTATAAACTCTCCCACACTCTTACAGCATAAACACTTTATATTCTCTTAGATATTAGGTAAGATTCATTGAAATTGTGTATGTAAACACACTGTTTATATACTACGCACAAACATACGTATCATATATCATTGAGTTTTATTTAATACGTAATACAGTTTTAAACACATTGGAATTGATTAGGTAATATAAAAATAAATGAAAAATCTACAACATGTAAATATAAATAAACCCTAGATGTTATTTTAAAGATATCGAGTATCTCTGATATCACATATATTACAGCCATTACAATAGACTTGCCACCAGCAATAAATACATACAATGCAAGAAAAATTGTATGAAATGTGTGTACATGTACTAAGTACGTAGAAAATGAGTTATGGGTACTCACCAACAATGACACGATGACTTGTCCGATAACGATGAGATAAATGTTACTGCACAACAAAGAAGAGTGTTACAGCTCTTCTAAAGGAGGCTCTTCAGGCAACTGTGGCGCTTGGGCACTGCCCCGGAAGCAGTAGCAGGAGCAGATCATTTTGGAGACTTAACAAAGGACTTGACTACGCACAAAAATAAACACAAAAGAGCACAAAAGTTAACTCTTTACACAGCGAAACGCATTGATGCTGAATGAGCGAGACGAGATGCTGGCTAACACAAAGCGGAATCGAATGCTGCTGTCCGTTGCTGAGCCAATCAGCACCCAGGAACTTAACTGCGTGCTCTGATTGGGTAGCTTCTCAGCCATCCGCCAATAGCGTCCGTTGTATGAAACTGGGCAAACCAACTGAGGAAGTATGTACCAGAAATAAAAAGACCCATTGTCCACAGAAATCCACGAACCAGCGAAAAATCCGCGATATATATTTAGATATACTTACATATAAAATCTGCGATAGTCGAAGTGCAATATAGTGAGGGATTACTGTATGATGGTTTCTATGGCCAAACACCACATCAAAATTATTCTGACCATTTTGCAGTAGGTGATAAATGTGTCATCCTTGCAGGCAAGAATGAATATTTATTTGCAATGTGTTTAGGCAGCCCTGAGACAGCAGAGGGTGAATATACCTCACTCACTTTTACTACCCAGCCCAGCCTACTAGCGGTAGCAAACTCAACCTTGAAGGCCATGGGCTGATTATGCACTGAGCATGTGTCCCAGGTTTCCTCACTTCTGGGTGCTATTGAGTGGTCCAGAAACTTTTGGAGTTACTCATTCATGTTAAATGGTTTATTAACATTTAACCAATTCAATTAAAATGTGTTCATACAGAACCAAAGTCTGAGGAATTTTGAGGGTTCTAACTTTAGTGTCTTTAATACCTCCTGTCTTTGAGGATATATTGGTAATGATATATAAGAGTATGCAGACTTTTTTTGGAGTAAGCATAAATAATTAAAGACATCAGAAAAAAAAATTCTGACAACTGTTCATGTTGATTGGCATGGGCCTTGATACAATCATACTCAGAAGCTCTTAGAGGGCAAGATCTAATGGTGACCAAGACAAAAATAACACTCCTTTAACAATAGTTTTATCACAGAACTGGAATAAAAAATATACAAAGCAGTTATGAATAATACCCTACCAGTTTGTTTCAAGGAAAGTGCTAACCATCTTTAGATATGAAACTCTTCTGCCATCATGCTCTACCTCATAGTAAACAGTACAGTGCAACAAAGTGGAAGCATCAAATAGACGAATGGTTCATGTTAGCAGTGTTTATTTAAACATTTATTTAATTAGTAAGATCAGCGACTGAAGAATCAATGTTTAATGTTGACATACAGTACAGGCCAAAGGTTTGGACACACCTCCTCATTCAATGTGTTTTCTTTATTTTCATGACTGAAGGCATCAAAACTATGAATGAACACATGTGGAGTTATGTACTTAACAAAAAAAGGTGAAATAACTGAAAACATGTTTTATATTCTAGTTTCTTCAAAATAGCCACCCTTTGCTCTGATTACTGCTTTGCACACTCTTGGCATTCTCTCGATGAGCTTCAACAGGTAGTCACCTGAAATGGTTTTCACTTCACAGGTGTGCCTTATCAGGGTTATTTAGTGGAATTTCTTGCTTTATCAATGGGGTTGGGACCAGCAGTTGTGTTGTGCAGAAGTCAGGTTAGTTGGACGATCATTTATTTTTCAACAGGACAATGACCCCAAACACACCTCCAGGCTGTGTAAGGGCTATTTCACCAAGAAGGAGAGTGATGGAGTGCTGTAAATGGTCATGAAAATAAAGAAAACACATTGAATGAGGAGGTGTGTCCAAACTTTTGGCCTGTACTGTAGAAGTTTGTAACTAGTTTAATACTCTTTTACCTTACAGATATTATTAATAGCAATACTCTCTTTTGGACACTACAATAACATGACAAGTACTCTAAAAATTTCTAAGATACATAAAACTACTGTATGAGACAGACTTCTTGGCAATAGCATTCAAAACTCTGGAAATAAGTATCTACCAGTATTGGAAGTGGATCTCCTTATTTAAATCAATACAAGGAAAAATCATTATTTTAATATAAACTTACAAGAACTGCTGCTGAAGTTGTTCATCAAGAATGTTTAATAACTATGGCAAATGTCATTGGTTTCTTTTAAGTCATTCCCATTCAATATTTATTCCATGTATCTTGGTGAAACTGTTGATCAAGTTAAATGTTCTTACTCTGGAACAGATGTATCATCACCCAAAACAGACTTGACTTAAGACCTTCATAATTATTAATCTGTGACAAACTGAATTTTAGACCTTCAATCTCCTTATATTGATGTTTAGATCAGGGTTATACAGAGCTGAAGCCCATCCCATCAGCAATGAATAAAGATAGGAAGTCACTCTAGACAGACTTGTAGTCTAGGACAGGCAACACACATACTTTCATTCAAATGACATTTGGCCAAATTAGAGTTATAAATTGTCTTAACTCGATTGTCTTTAAGATAGGTATCAAGTACAATAGTGGCATGATTAGAATCACCAAACACAGTCCTGTGATGCTCGATCTTTTTGTTTGTCTGAAATGTAATGTTTTGTGAGGAGTTGGAAGGTTTATTTTCACAATCTCCCACTGGAGAAACACCAACCGGAATAGGGATGGCATCACTCCTGATCTCTCCTCCAGCTCATCCCTGTCATTCAATCAGAATAAAATGTACCTGTGGAATCTAAAAAAGTCATCATTCAAATGAAAGAGCTCAGGATGTCAACACCATAGAATGATTCCACTCTGCACCAAAAGATGCTACCAATTTAACAGTTTTTACCAGAAACATATTTGCATTGTGATTCCGTGCAAATAACTGGAATCTGCCAACTGTACCTACAAATCTTTCTGTGGTATAAATTATCTTGTTATTTTACACTAGACTGCCTTATAATAAATTAACAGTGGGGCTTACCTTTGGGGGGGCTGCTCATGTAATAAAAGCAATGAATAAAGCTACTGTGTAAAAAAATAATCACATATAAAATATGAAGTAATTATCAGATTAAGCACATTTATCTGCAGTTTTAGCTATTCATTTTTTATGTAAATATAGCAAAAAAGTGTTTCAGCATACAACAGATGTGAGTAGCACAATGATAACATTGCTGCCTTGCAATAAGGGGACCAGGTTTGTGCCCTGGGTGCTTCCTGCATGGAGTTTTTCTCCCTGCATCCCGTCTAAAGACATGCAGGTTAGCTGAATTGCCGTTGCTAAATTAGCATGTGTGCATGTCGGGTGCATGTGTGTTTATCCTGGTGTTACTCCTGCCTTGCTTCAGATGTTTTCTGAGAGAGGCTCCAGTTGCCCCATGATCCTGCTCTGGATAAGCATGTTAAAAGAAATATTAATGTTGTCAGAGTGGATCAGCAAGCGGAAGCACAGAGCAGCGGCGCCTCCCACAGGCACGTAGCCCTTCGCAAGCACCTGAGCAAGTTCACCTGAGGTAAAGCCGGCAGCTGACCAGAAGAAATAACCGGTAGTGAGAAATTAAAGTCGATCGCTCAGCGGGTGGTGGAAACTTAAAGCCGACGGTCTGTTAGTGATTCAGCTGAACACGGAAAGCGCCGAAGCACCTATAAAAACGGCAAAGATGACTTCAACACTTAACGTAAGTTCTATCTGCTCTCTGCCCGAGGGCACTTTTATATGTTGTGTGTCCTGCAGTATGTACAGTTCAGGTTTTCCGGCCAATAGTGTAGATAGCTTCACCTGCCAAAAATGTTTAGTTAATTTAGAGTTAGTCGGGAAAATACGCGAATTGGAGGACCGCGTTAGGAATCTGATAGCGATTTGGCAAACCGAAAATTGGATTGACTCGGTTTGTTTAGACAATTCGGCTACTTCTGATTCGGCTTCAGTCTCTCCTGGTCCCACTGTAGTCAGTGCGCGGCCGAAATCAGCAGCACCAATTCAGCCACAGGGCGAGTGGGTAACAGTAAGATGGGTCTAAGAATCCAAAATGTAGTCCCCCGGCACCCAGGTCACCAATTCGGACCCAGAACAGATTCTCAGCTCTCCGCAGCGTGCCTGTGGAAACTGAGAATAATAAAGTGCTCATAATTGGCGATTCCATAGTGCGGAATGCTAGAATTCCAAACTATGTTAAACCAGCAGTTAATGTTAAGTGCCTCGCAGGGGCCAAGATTTCTGGCATAGAGGCCGCATTAGACCGTGTCGCCGACGATGAAGTATCTACCTTATTGCTGCATGTCGGCACTAATGATATTTATTTACAGCAATCTGAGGTATTAAAGCGGAACTTCATCTCTCTATGCACCAAAGCTAAAAGAAAATGTCGGAATTTAATTGTTTCTGGTCCCTTACCAAGATTATATAGAGGGTATGTGATTTATAGCAGATTGCATTCCTTTCACTGCTGGCTAGAAACCTGGTGTGCAAATAAAAGCATAGCATTTGTGAACAATTGGGATGATTTTTGGGAAAGGCCTGGATTTTTCAGAAGAGATGGTCTTCATCCTAACTGGAGGGGATCTTATGTATTATCCCAAAATATGGCAGCAAAACTGCCTGGTTGACTGATTAGAGCACCATCCAGGCCGCAGTCATGTGATCTTAAATCACAGGCTGTTGTTTATCCCACCTGTTATTTTCCTGAAGCTGTTACCCATAATCCCTGTTGTGGGGCATCCAGTAAATTTAGTCTTAATACAAACCTTAAATTAATTGATAACCAGAAAATAAGGTGTATAATTAGACCAAGGGATAAAACCAGACCCTCCACCAGGAGCATCTGTAATAGAAATTTACTTCAAATTAAAACAAAAAATATATCACCAGTTCTGAAAGAGCCATGCAGTTTTAAATGCTGTTTATTGAACATTCGCTCTCTTGGCACTAAAGCTGTTTTGGTAAATGATATTATATTAAGTACAAAATCTGATCTGTGTCTTCTCACTAAAATCTGGCTTAGTAAATATGACACTGTCCCCCTAGCTGAGGCGTCACCAGATGGATACTCGTTTCTTCAAAAGTCTAGAGATTCTGGTCGAGGAGGAGGCCTTGGAATAATTCATTGTAACAAAATGCAAATCACTTCTAAAAATTTAGGCAACTTTACATCCTTTGAGGCATTCATTTTAAATATTAAAACAGATTCCAACACAATTATAGTGCTAGTCTACAGACCACCAGGGCCATATTCATTGTTCATGACTGAATTTAGCAACCTTGTATCTGATTTGGCTATAAATTATGATCACGTTGTACTGATGGGGGATTTTAATGTACACATTGATGTGGAAACTAACACTTTTAGCAAATGTTTTACTTATTTGTTAAATTCAGTAGGATTTTGTCAGATTGTCAAAAGTCCAACTCATAATCATAACCACACATTAGATTTAATTATAACTTACAAAGTTGAAATTCAAAATTTAAATATTACTCCATTAAATGAAGTTATTTCCGATCACTTCTTAATTACATTTGATTTAGTCCTGCCCTTGCCAATGCAGTCACAGATTAAAACAAAGACAGTGCGACATCTAGATTGTAATTCTGATTCAAAATTTATAGATACCTTGAGTAAGTCGAGTGTTTAATTGTGGAAAACCATTTAGATCAGTTAACATCAAATGTAAACGTGGAATACAATTTAGATCAGCTAACATCACATTATAATGTGACCTTCAGAGATGCTCTGGACACAATGGCTCCCCTTAAAACAAAAGTGATCAAAGCACATAGAAACTCTCCCTGGTTTAATGAAAATACTCGAGCTCTTAAATTAGAGTGTAGAAAAATGGAGCGCAGATGGAGAACAACAAAGCTACATGTCTTTCAAATTGCATGGACAGTAATAGTAAAAATCCTCGGGTACTGTTTAGAACAGTGGCTAAATTAACAAATGGGAATTCAGATCAACAGTGCAAAATACCAACAGATATTAGCAGTACAGACTTTATGAACTTCTTCAATGAGAAAATTAAAAATATAAGATCCCAGATCTCTGCATCACAGTACAAACCACATACTAGCTTAGCAGACCCTGTCTCACATTGCATTCAGCACTTTAATAATTTTAATCCTGTAACTGAGCAGGAAGTCTTAACTTTAATTACTAAAATGAAGCCTACTACTTGTTCCCTAGATCCAGTGCCAACAAAACT
Source organism: Polypterus bichir lapradei (assembly GCA_026402145.1). Lineage (NCBI taxonomy): Eukaryota > Metazoa > Chordata > Cladistia > Polypteriformes > Polypteridae > Polypterus > Polypterus bichir. The sequence goes on from JANRMT010062815.1 coordinate 22,806,283, forward strand.
AGTAAAAAGTGCCATGGATGTTCTTGCAGCGCCTATTCTAAACATTATCAATAGTTCATTACTGCATGGCACAGTACCTGATGCACTAAAAGTGTCATTCATTAAACCATTACTTACAAGGTCAGACCTAGACCCACACATACTAAATAATTATAGGCCTATTTCAAATTTACCCTTTCTTTCTAAAATACTAGAAAAAGTAGTCGCCAGTCAGCTTCAGTCACACCTTACGCATTACAATTTATTTGAGAAATTCCAGTCTGGTTTTCGCACTGAATCAGCCCGCAATCTCGGAGTTATCTTTGATTCTAGCATGTCATTTAAAGCACATATTACAAAGTTGTCCAAAACATGTTTCTTCCATCTTAAAAATGTTAGGAAATTAAGGCGCTTTCTAAATAAACAGGATTCTGAGAAATCAATTCATGCATTTATCTCTAGTAGGATTGACTACTGCAATGCGGTGTTCACTGGCTGTTCAAACTGTTCTTTATACAGCCGCCAGTTAATCCGAAATGCGGCTGCAAGAATTATTACAAGAACAAGAAAATATGAACACATAACTCCAGTTCTTAAATCCTTACACTGGCTCCCGGTTAAGTTTAGTGCAGATTTCAAAATCCTCCTTTTAACATATAAAGCATTAAATGGCCAAGGTCCGACTTACTTGTCTAAACTTATCATGATTTACAAACCTGAGCACACATTAAGATCTCAAGATGCCGGTCTGCTTATGATTTCAAGGATTAATAAAATAACAGTGGGAGGTCGAGCTTTTAGTTACAGGGCCCCTAAACTATGGAATGGTCTTCCCGCTTCTATAAGAGATGCCCCTTCGGTCTCTGCCTTTAAATCCCGGCTGAAGACTCACTACTTCAGTTTAGCATATCCTGACTAGAGCTGCTGATTAACTGTACAGACTGCATCTCTGTTGTTAGTCATTAGCACTAAAACATAAGTAACATGATAGTTATAATTGAATACTAACCCTCACCTATTCTGTTTCTGTTCTCGGTACTCAAATGTGCCACGACCCACTTGCCAAGTTGTTTGCCTGCCTATGGTAAAGTTATCCCTGATGGAGGATCGCAGGAATCATGGGAAAGAGGGGTCCTTTCATCAGATTGGCTGGCCCAGCACTGTTTTAGCCGTGGAATGGCCAAATGGGGGAGGCAGCTTGATGGATGAGGTCTCCAGGACTCTAAAAATATCCAAATCTTATTATGTGGTATCATCTACTATTAAATTCTGCTCCGTACTTCTAAAATTTTTATTTCTGTGCTGTATTAAGGATTTGTTCTGTTCTGTGTATTGTATTGTATTGACCCCCTTCTTTTGACACCCACTGCACGCCCAACCTACCTGGAAAGGGGTCTCTCTTTGAACTGCCTTTCCCAAGGTTTCTTCCATTTTTTCCCTACAAGGTTTTTTGGGGGTTTTTCCTTGTCTTCTCAGAGAGTCAAGGCTGGGGGGCTGTCAAGAGGCAGGGCCTGTTAAAGCCCATTGTGGCACTTCCTGTGTGATTTTGGGCTATACAAAAATAAATTGTATTGTATTGTCTCTGCTGAGGATAACAGTGGGATGCGAACTCAGGGTACACTCTTAAATGTTGTTTAAGAGCAACATTTCCATCTACTGGAGCTAAAGGAGAACTCCCTAAAGTACAGTGACCAATTACTGTAGACATCTTCTTGTGAGGGTGTCTCTTATGTAGCAGCAGGCTGTCTCACTGCCTTACTACATTTTGTTCATTCTTTATAATTGATGTAATTTATGGTATTACAGTTTAAATTTTTAAAAACAGCTTCCATTAAAAAACATATTAAATTATTATTATTTAATTATTTGGCTGACACTTTTATCCAAGGCTACTTTCAAGATTTGAGAGATACAATTGGTTACATTTCTTCTGGTTTTCCAACTGAAGCACAGGCAGGTGAAGTGCCCTCTTCATGGTGACGCAGTAATGGTATGAGGATTTTAGCAAAAATACTTTTTTTTTCATATTTTGAGCTAACGACTGAGTAAAAAAATCTTTGGATTATGTGACACGAGTAATGTGAGATGTTTTCTTTTTTTATAGGGCTCTTCTTCACCACGTTTGCCATTATCCCACATTGGGCATCCATCAGTTCCATTTATGAGAATCCTCCTTATATACTATATCCAAAAAAACTTGGAATTAAATTTTTTCTTGGTCATCACTACAAAGTTCAGGGGTTAAGTAACATATAGATAAAGATAAATCAATTTTGGGTGGAGTATTCCTTTAATGCTTTTCATGCAAATTGTGTTTTCTCTTGTTACTAGAGAATATGATAAGGAATATAGTACAAATAACTGAAATTGCTTGCTTTAATGTAAATTTATTAAAGACCTTATTGAGAGAAGCAGGGCTCATCAGACACAAACTGAATTGTACAGTGTCCTTAAAAAAATTCTAAATATAATTAGACTTATGGCAGAGGGAACTCATTGTTTGTGAAAATACAAAACCTCAGCGTTTGTTCTACTACATTCAGTGTGATTTTTTTTCTAGGTCAGAAAACAGAAGTAAACATAGCTGAAGTTTAAAAAAATATTTGTACTATGCAAATCTCTTACTATTTTACTACTTTATTATTTGGACTGATGCCCTACCTGGAGTTGCTTCCTGCCTCATGCTCAGGGCTGCCAGGATAGACACTGGCCTTCTGTGAACCCTAATTTGATTTAAGTGTGTTTGGAAGCTTTATACTATATTGTTATAATGTGTGAGAAGTATGATGTGCACTACGTAAAAAATGTCTATAACCGAGACTACCTCCACCAAAATTTGTAACTTTCAGTCATCCTTTGGCATAATTGTACATTTAAAGACAGGAAGTTCTTAATATAATTCAGCATTTCAGGACCAATTTTAAATACTAAACTGTTTATACTCTTTACCAAAAGCATTTGCTGTGGCTGTGCATATGGTCCAGATGTGCTTCAGTTCAAAAACAGGGAAACTAGCAAATTTGAATGTCTATATGAATGGCCCTATACTCCAGGCTGTCAGATTCATTGCATTTACACATTTTTTTTCTTTTTACAATGGGGAAGATGAAATTGTGTGTTTTTTGTTATTTGATCAGTCATGTTACTGTATTCCTTTCATAAATACTTTAAATATTGTAGCCGCACTGCAAAATTTTATACAGAAAATGCATTTGATGGGACTTGTCTTTGCTTTTTTATTACAGAATTGACTTCCTATTACTATCACAAGCAACAACACCGAGCACGGGTACCCAGGTGTGAATTGCTTTCTCTCTCTTCTGGATCGCAATTAACAATATTTGCAAAACCTATTTACCTTGCCATTACCTATTTCTCCTGCCACTGTTATTGACGTTAGTGAACACTAACACTAAAGTGTGAATTTCCGTATCTCTTCTGCAGACAACCAGAAAATTATCACAGAAAATGTCAAATGGCAAAAAGGGGTTAAGGCCTCCAAAACGATTGTCACCAACCAGCCCAGAAGAGGCTCACCCAGTCCAGCTATCTTCCAGCTCCTATAGTAGCCTTCAGCTTGACTAGGCCCATAAATGGAAAAAGCTGATTAAAGATGAAAAAAAAAAGATTAAATAATCCAAAATACCTCATGAGACGGACAAACCCCACAAACTCCAGCTTGTGGCCAAATGGAAACTAGAACTCTTTGTAAACAAAAGATAGCTATTAACAAACAAAAAAGAATAACAAAAGAGCAGAAAAGTGTTCCCTAAAAGGCAATCCTAAAGTAAACAAGATCCAATACAAAAATCCAGAACCAGAATCCAAAGACAGAAGAAAAAGCAAAAGGCAATATGCACAAATCTCCAAGACAATTTCAATGAAATGCTGCTAAGGCCTCTTCCCAGGCAGAATATCCAGCCTAATAGATGGTCTCAGCAGCAGTGACATCAGGAAAGCCCCACCTCTTGGACAACCACCTACAAAGCACAATGAATGGAGACAGATTTTAAAAAGACAATACATAATTACAAAAAAAACAGAAAATGTATAATAATATGAAAAATTATTCAAAAATAACGCAAACCACACAAAAAAAAAAATTCTGTCTCTAATATGCAGGACAAGGAAAATACACAAATTGAAAAAATTAGGTAGACAATAAATATAACTTTACTTTTGTTTTCACACAAATTTTATAAAAAGCACTCAGCCAACAACAAATTGACATGGGGCACAGAGAACAGAGGAGGTGGAGCAAGCATCTCACACACCTTTTCTCAGACACAACAGACCAGACAATGAATGCAAATATGAGAATCAGGGGAGTTTGGTCTCGTCCGATGCGAGAGATGGACGTCTGAAGTGGAGCTCCGCTAGCAGCGGTGTTATTTTTCATATTATTTGCTTATTATCCTGAGATATCCTGTATCTATTCAACCCAAGGAGACTGCTACAATATATATGTAAGCATATATAAACATGGCCAGCAAGAAAGGGGGTCCGAAAGAATCGAAAACTAAAGCTGCACCCAAGCTAAGATCAGCAAGCCCCAGCTCAAGATATGGCCTTTCAGAGAGAGACCTGAATCAGCTGGGCGAAAGTACAGACTCTTCGGGACCAAGGTCCGCTACATCGTCGCCTGTCTGAGAGTGAAAAGGGGAGCGAATGTACGATCGTGAGTGCAGATCTCGATAGCTCGCTGATCGGAGAAGAACACCTGAAACTGGAAAAGGCCTTACAGTCCGCGATCTCAATTACTCCACGCAACCCGGGAATAGCGGGGTCACCGGCTACAGTACAGCCTGACGCTTCACCTACGGTACAAGAAAGCACAATTGAAATGTCTAAACTGGAGGTAATGCTCAATGAGCTCATACAAGATATAAAGAAAACCGAGAAGGCAAATGAGAAAGCAAGGGCAAAGGCACATGAGAGACTGAAACAGGAATTGAAACAGGAATGGCAACAAGCAAACGAAACGCAGCGGCAGGAGTTGCAACAAGCAAACAAAACGCAACGGCTGATGCTGCAACACGCAATGGAAAGGCTGCGACAAGAAATGCAAGTGGAGATGCGACAGGTGCTGGGTAAAATTGAAACGCTTACTGATCAATTGGAGGATTTTGAGGAGACATTCACGACTAGGATTGAATTAGCCGAAAGTTTAGCTACCAGTGCTGAAGAAAAAGCAGAAAATGTCAGCTCCGAATGCAAAAAACTCAGAGACAGACTGGCTGCTTTGGAAGATGGAAGTAGAAGGTATAATGTCAGAATTGAAGGTCTGCCTGAGAATCGAGAAAGTTCAAACCCTGTGAAATTCGCAGCTGAACTTTTTTCTAAAATAATCGGGGACGACTTAAAAGCAGAATCTGAGATAGCAGCGGCCTACCGCATACGCGGATCAAACACCGTTAGACCCAGACCCAGATCTTTTATAGTTCGTTTTGAACGATTATCATTTAAGCTAGAGGTGATGGCACTCCTCAGAAACAAGGAAGATATCACATTTGAAAATAACCACATTCGTATCTTCCCAGACTTCTCTCCAGCAACAGCTACTAAACGCGCAGACTTCTACAACATTAAACAGCGGTTACGGTAAGCCAGAGTCAAATACAGCCTCTTGTATCCGGCAAAACTTAAAGTGGAATGACAGGGTCAATTCTATGTCTTCACTAGCAAGGAAAAAGCAGAAAAGGAACTAAGAAAGCTGATCCCGGGACTATTCTGATAAATAATAGTGAGTCATGGCAGTCGATAAAGCAAGGATTAATAATCTACTGTCTGATCTATTCGTTTTAAAATACGGGTTTTTATCATCATATATTGTCATGTATTCTCATTATTACTTAGTATTACTAGGGCGCTATCTGTTTATGTTTTATTGTGCTTAATTACTTTTTTTTTTTTTTTCTTCTAATTATTTCATCTCTACCCTAAACGAGACTGTTCAATATCATACCCTTGGTTTATTGTCATTGTTATTGCTGCATTAAGACTTGTTATGCTTATTTTTTAACACCATCACCCGGGTTTATTATCTGGGTGTATCATCTTAATGCACTAAAATTGCTGAAGACTATATATATATTTAAGTGCAAAATTCTTTTTTCTTTTTTTAAAGACTATATTGGTAATAGATATCTCTATCTTTTAACCCTAAAACGCCGCTGCATTGGGGCTTGTTTTGCTTTGGACGTGCTCTGTCTCTGGGTATGTCAGAGGACTGGGACTGTGTGAAGTGGGTTTTAGCCTCACTTGGGGAGGCAAAAAGGGAGGGTGGGGGGTTAAGGGGGGAAGAGAAAGAGAGCAGGCTTGATCTATACCTAGTCTATCCTATTAATCTTTATAATTATAACTACCAACGTAATAATAAGCTGCATGGCAACAACTCTAGGGGAAATAGGAAATTAAGGCCGAAGCTGTCTCACTTCCAGTTAAGACTATAAAATGACATCAAAAATTCAGAATCAGTGTCTCCATGATGGGACAGTTAACTTCGTAAGCTGGAATGTTAAAGGCCTGAATCACAAATTAAAGAGAAAGAAAGTACTCTCTCACCTTACAGGTCTAAATGCTAAAATAGTATTTTCACAGGAGACCCACTTACTAAGCAAGGATCAGTTCCGGCTGCAAAAAGACTGGACTGGCCAAATGTTCCATTCTAGTTTTACGAAGAAAACTAGAGGTGTGGGAATTCTCATACATAGAACAGTACCATTTTTAGCATTAGATGTAGTATTGGATCCTGAAGGGAGATATGTAATGGTCATGGGAGATTTATCTAACTGTAAAATGATTTTGATAAATGTTTATGCACCTAATGTTGATGATAAGGAATTTATACAAAATTTATTTGCATCCATTCCCAATCTGAACACTCATAAAGTTATAATGGCTGGGGACTTTAATTGTGTTCTAAATCCACTTTTAGATAGGACTTCCTCCACAGGGGGAACAGCATCTAACACCGCAAAGATAATTACAAAGTTTATAACTGATCACAACTTATCAGACCCCTGGAGGTTTTTAAACCCAAATTCAAGAACATATTCTTTCTACTCACCAGTACATCATTGCTACTCAAGGATTGATTACTTCTTTATAGACAATAACTTCTTGCCTATAATTAAATCTTGCAAATACGATGCTATTGTTATTTCTGACCATGCACCTATGATCTTGGAGCTGAAATTACTAAGCCCCATACACTCGCCCCTCAGATAGCGCCTCAACCTGCTTCTATTAGCTGACGAGAATTGTACGGAATTTATATCCAAACAAATCAAATTCTTTCTAGAGACAAAAACATCACCCGAGATCTCTGCAGGAATACTCTGGGAAACTCTTAAGGCCTTCTTAAGAGGACAGATTATCTCATATCTTTCCCACAGAAATAAATCCGGAGCCAAGAAAGTAGCAGAGACAAAAAGTGAAATTACTAAAATAGATGAAGAACACGCCAGACTACCAAGCGAGACTCTACATAGAAGGAGTCAGGCTCTACATTCGGAATTAAAACTCTTGACAACTAAAGAAACTGAACAACTAATCTACAAATCCAGACATCATTATGAACATGGAGAGAAAGCTAATAAGCTTTTAGCTCAACAAATTCACAAGCAAGAAGTGCGCAATGCTATCTCGGTAATCACCAACACGAACGGAGATAAAATCGTCGAACACAAAAATATAATGCACACTTTCAGAGACTACTATAAATCCCTATATACTACTGAGTTTAAAGAAGACAACACACAATCTAATGCATTTCTGGATACATTACAGATACCACAAATAGACGCTTTTAGTGCGGAGGAACTTGATAAACCTCTGGCGTTATCAGAATTACTAGATGCTATAAAGTCACTCCAAGGCGGGAAAGCAGCAGGCCCTGATGGCTACCCTGCAGAATTTTACAAGAAATTCTCTGTTCAGCTAGCTCCCCTCCTATTAGCAACATTTACGGAAGTCAGAGATAACCAATCTCTTCCTCAAACCTTTCGCCAAGCACTAATCACTGTTTTTCCTAAACAAAATAAGGACTTATTACAATATGCATCATACAGACCAATCTCACTTCTGAATAACGACGTTAAAATACTCTCTAAAACCATAGCTAGAAGGAGGGAGAAAGTGCTCCCCTCGGTAATATCACAAGACCAAACTGGATTTATTACGGCCCGACACTTATCTTCCAATCTTCAACGCCTGTTTAATGTAATATACTCACCAACTAAATCAAACACCCCAGAAATATTATTATCATTGGATGCAGAAAAAGCATTCGACATGATTGAATGGAAATACCTTTTTACTGCATTGGAGAAGTTTGGGTTTGGCCCGAACATTTGTACATGGATTAAATTACTGTATACTAACCCAGAAGCTTCAGTTTGCATCAACAACATTTGCTCAGACTACTTTAAACTAGAACGTGGCACTAGACAAGGATGCCCCTTATCACTGCTGCTGTTTGCGATTGCCATCGAACCACTGGCAATACATTGTCGAATTACTGATCAGATAAAGGGAATTAGCAGAGAAGGACTGGAACAGAAAATCTCATTATATGCAGATGATATGGTATTGTATATATCGGACCCAGAAAATTCTGTGCCTGCAGTCTTAACAGCAGTCACAGAATTTCAAAAGATCTCTGGTCTCAGAATTAATCTGAATAAAAGTGTACTCTTTCCAGTGAATTCTCAAGCATATAATATTAGATTAGATACCCTACCTTTTGTCATTGCAGAACAGTTTAAATACCTAGGGGTAAACATCACAAGTAAACATAAAGCTCTATATCAACAAAATTTCACCATCTGCATGGAAAAAATTAAAAAAGACTTGCATAGATGGTCAACCCTTCATCTCACACTAGCTGGAAGAATTAACACTGTTAAGATGAATATTCTTCCTAAGCTTTTTTTATTTGAAAACATTCCAATATACATTAATAAATCATTTTTTAGGCAATTAGATTCAACAATAACCTCATTTATTTGGAATTCAAAACATCCATGCATCCAAAGAGCGACCCTACAAAGACAAAAGGCGGCATGGCTCTACCTAACTTCCAGTTTTATTACTGGGCAGCAAATATACAGGTGATAAGAACCTGGACACAAATAGAAGAACATACCCAGGCATGGACCGCAATAGAAGCTTCTATCTGTGGCACCTCTGCAAGAGAACCACCTCTTTCAACCTTCACAAACATATACAGTTTTTAATATCTGGAAAAAATTTGGAATTAACTTGCTTAGAGATCTTTATATAGATGTCTGCATCCTATGAACAATTACATTCCAAATTTAACATTCCAGCTACACATTTCTTTCACTATCTTCAAATCAGGAACTTTGTTAAACAGAACCTTCCAGATTTTCCTCATCTTGCACCGTCATCCATGCTGGAAAAAATATTGCTCAATCTCAAGGACTTAGACTCCATCTCTACAATATATAAAATCATTTTACAATCCCTCCCTTTCAAAGATCCAAGAGGACACTGGGAAAAAGATCTCTCAATTAATATATCAGAAAAGGAGTGGAAAGTAGCAATGCAGAGAATGCACTCGAGCTCCATATGCACAAAGCATACAATTATACAACTCAAAATTATAAATCGAGCACATCTGTCTCAACTAAAACTCTCCAAAATGTTTCCAGGGCATGATCCAACCTGCGAACGTTGCAACCAAGTCCCAGCCTGGGTCACATGTTTTGGTCCTGCACCAAATTAACATCATTCTGGACCAAAATTTTTAATTACCTTTCAGACAGCCTTGGACTCACAATCCCTCCTAACCCATTAACAGCTGTGTTTGGGGTTCTTCCAGAGGGGTTTAAAGTGGAGTAAGACAAACAAATTGTAATTGCATTCACTACACTTTTGGCACGCAGACTTATTCTGATAAACTGGAAGAACCCAAACTCTCCTCTTTTAAGTCAGTGGGAAACCGATGTGTTATATTATTTGAAATTGGAAAAAATCAAATACTCAGTTAGAGGATCCATACAGACTTTTTTCAAAACATGGCAGGATCTAATCAGTAATATTTTAAAATAAGGTCATGAAGCACAGAGAATTTATTAATTTAGGTATGTTTACAAGCCTTAAATTTTACGCCGTTTGGCTTGCTTTCTCTCTCAGGGGTGGGGATCGATCTGTTCTTAACTCAATTTTTCTTTTTGTAAAAACTTGATTGCTTTGTATGGATTGCAATAAAATCAAAAAAAAAAAAAAAATGAGAATCAACAGTAAGCTTCCTCTGGTAAAACTACATGAACATGCTCATACACATCCAAGACTAGATTGTGCCTGAAGCTTGAAGAACTGATGGAATGTGGAACTTGACTGTGAAGGAGGCACTGTTTATGGAAAAAAATAGAATCATATGATTTGAGTACAGCTGTATTGTAATGTTGGGGCAGATAGTGAATCATATATATACACCAGGTAGATACATACTCAAATAACACACACATACATACATATATATATATATATATATATATATATATATATATTGTCACGCTTGAGTCACAGATTTGCACAGAAACAGAGGAGGTTGTAGAGATAGGAACTTTATTCAAACAATGCAAACAAAAATATGTCTCTTTCAAAAGTTTAAACATGCTCCTTGAGAGGACAGAGATGACAGTTCCGTCTCTCAATTAAAAGAATGTAAACTTATCTTCTTCTTCAAAGGAGTTCACGTCTGGAGCAGAGTATGTCAGAGAGAGAGAGAGAAGCAGACAATCAATTCCAAAACTGACAGGTGCTGTGCATGCATTTAAGTATGCGGAGTACTGCGCAGGAAGCATATCGCATGACAGAGCAGCCGCAAATAAGCCCAGCAAGTAAGGGAGCAATATGAAGGTAGTCTGTCAGCGTTTTTAGGAGGGGTTTTCCCAGAAGCGTCTGTATCCTCTAGAGGTGCGTTCAGCCCCCCAGCTCACTATATATATATATATATATATATATATATATATACACACACACATACACAGTATATATGAAAATATATATATACACAGTGGAACCTCGGTTTGCGAGCATAATTCGTTCTGGAAAAGTGCTTGTAATCCAAAGCACTCGTATATCAAAGCAAATTTCCCCATAAGAAATAATGGAAACTAAAATAATTAATTTCACAACCCACAAATATTTATATAAAAATGATTAATACAAAATCTTCACTCTAACTAACGGAATCACTGCTATCTGTTGGCTCACTGGAATCTTTTTCTTTTTTTGCAACTTTAACAAGGAAACCTATCCAATGAAAGTTGCTTTTGCCTGAAGAATCACTACACTTGGACACAAAATAAAAAAAATGCTTTACACACTGTAAAGCTTCTAAACTCTTTTGGGATTCCACTCAATGGGACAACATGCAAGCGTTCCAAAGCAAGCAACTGCAGGCTCACAGCGTTGTAGCAGTTCTCTGTAAAAGAGAATCTGAAAAGATTGTGGTCAAGCTATAAACGCCTGCCGTCGATGGGTGATGCAAGGAACATTATAAATGCAAAAGCACAGTATTACTTAGCCACTAACCTGGTCATGATCCTGCCTGATTGCTGTGTCTCTGTATAGGAGAGAATGTAATAAAGAGTCCACACAAACATAAAGGTTTGGGGTTTTCCGGCCCCGTATACTGTAACAAGATGAGTCAAAGTAGATTCGTACATTAGTTGTAGGTTCTAACAGAGACTGTCCAAATGGCGGAATGGGGGAAGATTTATGATGAGGGACCGGAAATGAAGAGTGATGCATGCTGGGAAGGAACCGAGATGAATTCTGGGATTGATGACGTCATCAGGACTCGACAGAGGGAGGGCGGAAGTGGTGATGCGGAATCAGGAAATGGTAGCAGGATCATGGCGGTGGTGCGTCTTTCTTTCTGTAGGATAAAAGAGAGAGAGGTTAGTACTCTGCCAATCTCCTCTGGCATGTGCTTTCATGTTCCCGTTTAGGTCCTTCCGCGGCCCCCTACTCACACGTGCGTGACAAGAGGCAGATCCCGCTACAATAAATAACCATGCTGTTCCTGTTTAAAGCTGCATAAAGTTGGTTTTGCTAAAGTGCTGAGACTTAGCCTCGTGTTTTGGGGTGCATGACAGGGACTTGTATGTTACAGCACACACATGTGGTCACCATGCTATAGTAAACAGTATACGCTCATACAGATTTTGACTGTATGAGTGAGGCACGGCGACTGAGAATGAGCATGGGAGATGATTACCCACAATCACAATGTGACACTCAGCAGACAAAGTGTATATGTACTACTCGTATTGCAAGACCTCGCTCGTTTATCAAGTTAAAATTTATTATAAATTTTAGCTTATCTTGCAAAACACTCGTAAACCAAGTTATTCACAATCCAAGGTTTCACTATGTGTATATATATATATAATATATATATAATACTTGCATGTTTGCGGCTATATAAGATACTTTATGTACTGCTATATCAGATAGTTTGTGTATCATGTATTTTAAGCTGGGCTAAAACATAACTTTAGAGCAGCTATTCCTGATAAAATGTTCCTGCACATTTACTCAGCACAAGTTAAGCAAACTACAAAAGTCTAGCATCAAATTTTGCATAGCTGACGATACAAATAATGAATATCTCTCTATTATAAAAAAATCTTGGAATGCTTGGAAGGAAACAAGACCTGATTTTCTTGGAGACACTTTAATGTCCCGTGACACAAGGCAGTGAGACAAAAGGACAACTGCCGTACAGACTTTTAAATGTTCAAAGCAATGTGAGTGGCAGAGATGCAAAGTGGCTGGCGCGTAGCGTACCCAGAGGGCGGGTGGTAGGGGTGTGCGAGCGACGCAAGCAGGTGGCAAAGCCCCCTTGTAATTTAAATGCCATTCCCCTATTTGGAGGAAGATGCACTAAATTACCAGGGAAAGACAGTGCATGACTGGGGTGATGTGACATTTTGTGCTATTCGTAGGCAGTAGAAGAAATGTCACTGTGGACAATGTTTTCACATCACTTTCCATGAGCAATAAACTAGTTACAAAAGGACAAGCCTGCTCCATACTGTGCAGTTTAAAAAAATTGGGAACTTGTGAAAGACTAAATAAGAGATGTTTGAGCAAGCGAACAATGATAAAGTGCAGAGACAGTGTGAGAAGAGAGTATGCAGACACAGCAAAAAAGTGAAATGCCACCATTATGTACGTAGGAGCTACTTAAACCTCTGTGCAGACTACTGATGTGAACAGTTTTATAATCAATTAATCATGCAACTTACCATCACATAACATTTTGTGAAATATATAAGTATAACTGTAATTTTTAAAATTATTTATACAGAAAACACTTTCTACTTAATTTGTCACTTTATGTGGCCAACTGATTGAAAAGTGTTGTTTTGCTTTTAAGAAGTGAATACTGAAGCTCTTCTTTATGCTGAGCAGCAGCACAACTTTTGGTAAGCACCTTTCTATATTCCTCTCACTCCTGGCGCAACAACAAAGTACCGTGGGAAGAAGCACATCTGCATTCCATCTCATGCAGGAATAATGTGCAAACTCCACACAGAAAACAACTGGGTAAGAAAAGTGACATTGTTTTAAGGTTGTGAAGGACAGAGATTATGTTCATAGAACATATGTTCGTATAACCCAGGAGGAGTCTGAGTCAATACATTAGCACAGCAGACAACAGCATCGTTGTTTAAAGAATGAATGTAAATTCAAAGTCACTAAATCTGGCGAAAATTTAAAGATACATTACAAAGCATATAACTACACACCAGATGTTAAACACTATAAATTATATTACCAGATTATAAATATAACAAAGCAGGAAAATTACTAACACACAGAAAAAGCACATTTTGAAATGTAAGTTTTAATTTGTTTTTAACCAATGAAACTGAGTCAGAAGACCTAATATGTATAGAAAATGAATTTCAAACCATGGGTGCTGCATAGCCTTCCAATTCTTGAAATGTGGAAAGAAGGAACAACAAGAAAACTGTAGATATGTGTTAAGAGGCAGGGAGAAGGTTTAAGTGCACTTTTTAATAGAAACACTTTCTGAAGTTACTGGAGTATGCTGAGGCATTTACAACAATTAACAAGACCTCCCGACAGCACCCGCGATTCTGTTATCATGAAAGACTCTACATAAAGTGTGGTGGGACAAACTTAGTTATAAGTAACATTATAATACATCAGAGCTGTCTACATCCCCCTTTCCAAGATCAATATCCCCATAATTATGCACTTCGAGATTTTAACTTAACAGCAATATAAAGAATTCTTATGTTTCAGTAATTGCTATCAACACATTACCTCTTAACACCAAATGCAATGCTAAAGCAACTAAAATGTTACTTCACTATTTTAAAACTTGTTTGATTATAATTATACTAGCCGAAGCTCACCGTAGCATATGGCGGTGTAAGAATAGGAATGGAAAACAGTGAGAAAGGAATTCAGTATAACAAAGGCTTAGGAAACAACCATCGCAATATAATGAAAATAGCAAGGAGCGAAACCAATGCCAATGGTCGAGAGAGTACCTTTCTGTAGCAGGCTACAGAAAACATAGACATATATAGGTAGACGCCGCATTCACTGTGTTGCCCAGTGTGGAATGGAAGTTAAAGTCTATTGCTAGCTTCTGTATGAAAATCTGCATGTTCTCTGTGTGGCTAGGTATTATTATAACAGATAAATAAGCGTGCTTACATAGAGTAGGGCTGCTAGTGTGGAATGCAGTTCTTGGCTACTTTATCGTCCAATTAAGATGCCAAACGTATGACAAGTTTTCTGATAAGCTTAATTAAAAATATAAGAAAAGACTAGAATTTCTGCTTTCCGTTGTAATCAACAAATTGTGTAAGAATGTTCTGTGACCTTTGGATGAAACTGAGCTTATTTTTTCTGTTTCTTTGAAGATTTCTGTTATAAAAATGCAACTGACCCCCCCGAGAGGGCTTTTTGCACTTAGAGCTCGGTAAGGCAAAAACCCTCTACTCATCAACTGTAAGAATAAAAAGAATTCTGCTTGTTTGAATTGGTTTCTGCCTGCTGTTGTCTTGAACCTTCGTCCACACCAGTCGACATGATAAGTCAGCATGTCCGCCCTATTACGACTGGTAAAAGTGCCATTTAAACTAATACAGGTAGACATGGAAACCGTGTTTTCTGATGAAAAAACAATAACGTTTTAAACAGTATCGTTTACATACAACAGATTTTGGCAAAGCGTTTACATGCAATTATTTATATCCATTTATATACTAATAATGGCAATTAATAAGTAATAATAATAATTATTATTATTGTTATTATTATTATTAAATAATTCCGTATAAGTAACATTTCTCAGACTGCTTTCTTCCATCTCCGAAACATTTCTAGACTTCGTCCTGTTCTTACGCAACACAGTACAAATGTATTGCCAGAGTCACCTCACGTATAGATTACTGTAATGGTATTCTATCTGTCATCCCACAAAAACATATCCATCGCTTACAATTTATTCAAAATTCTGCTGCCAGGATAATAACCTGCTGTTCTAAATCCAATGAACATAGTACACCTATTCTCTCTCAACTTCACTGGCTCCCTGTTAACTACAGAATACAATACTAAATACTGCTCTTAATATTTAAAGCTCTCCACAACCTCACTGATCTCCTACAGACTGACACTCATCTCGCTTACTCTGATTCTCATCTGCAGCTGTACTTTCTGTACCACACATCAAACTCTGTGCTATGGGAGCTCGAGCTTCTCTCATAGTGCTCCTCAACTCGAGAATTCTCTTCTCTCTCATATACATCAGTTAGATTCAATAACATATTTTAAAACTACCCTCAAAACTTATCTTTTCAAACTGGCATACCAATTGTGAATTTTGCACTGTTACTGCCAGTTATCTTTGTTTGTTTGCTAATTATTGCTGTTTGATCGAGAGCGACTGTGGACGCAAAGTAGGATTAGAGATGGCGGGCAGGGCTCTGTCGTGTGTATCCCATGATCTCAGAGTTGGTGGGCGTGGCTCTCTGTCTTGCGTGTGCTCTCTGTCTTGCTTGCCCTTAGTTAGAGTTGGCGGGTGGGGCTCTGTCGAGCGTATCTCATGGTTTTAGAGTTGGCGGGCGGGGCTCTGTGAGTTGGCGGGCATGGCTCTCTGTCTTGCGTGACTTAGTGAATTATATATATAGACTAGCAAAATACCCGCGCTTCGCAGCGGAGAAGTAGTGTGTTAAAGAAGCAATGAAAAAGAAAAGGAAACATTTTGAAAATAACGTAACATGATTGTCAATGTAATTGTTTTGTCACTGTTGTGAGTGATGAGTGTTGCTGTCATATATATAAATATATATATATATTTACACACACACACATAAACATATACATATACATATCTATACATATACACATATATATACACACACACATATATACATACATATATATATATATCTACATATATACACATACATATACATACACACACATATATACACACAAATACATATATATATACACATACACACACACACATATATAAACATATATATACATATACATACATATCTACATATATACACACACAGCTATTTCGTATCAGTGCAATAAGCTGCTTGTTAAAACGGATAACTCCCGCTCTTACGTGCAAGTCTGCGTGGATATTATGAACTATCGTATTTGTTCAAGTTTTATTTAAATTTTAAATAGAAGGAATTTTTATTTAGTCGACAGAAATATCTTTGGTAGGAATGGTAAAAACAGACAGGAATATTATTCCTGAATAAATCAACTCAAACCTTAAACAACTTATAATATTTTGCTCTCCATAAAAATATATCCTGTCTAAATTATACAAGTTAGAAATAAAGTAAACGTTAAAAGAACAAACATTCAAATTTCTTTACTCTTATGTAATTTTATATAAAAAATAAACTTAGATTTTAAATATCCCAAAAGATTTTGCTCTCCATAAAAATATATCCTGTCAAAATTATACAAATTCAAGTATGAACATGCTGCATAACAAAACCTGGAAATATAAATAAAATGTGTTCCTTTCAGCAATAACAAATCAAATCATTCAGTTGTCTTTGCTCATATGTCATTTTAGAGCTGGACGCCTGGCATCTTTTTTTTGGCAAAAAGTTCGTTTATGTTTGGTGTGAGGTTCTGTGTTGTGGAGATTCTCAGGATGGACTGCAGGTGCTCATCAGTGAGGCGACTCCTGTGTGCTGTTTTGTTAGTCTTTATCACTGAGAAGAGCTTCTCACACAGATATGTGCTACCAAACATGCACAAGGTTCGAGCCGCATGTAGACGGACTTTTTTTGTTCTTCAAAGTCACTAAAGCGCCGTGCGCTCAGTTTATCAGCAAAGTGCGTATTTGGGATCACCGTAGTGACGACTTGGTTCAACATTACTTGGCAACAGGGAAAGTGGGGCAAGTTGCACTGGTTTATTTGTGTCTCCCATAAAAGCAGCTTCACTTGAAATCACTTTGTGATTGTGCACGGGTAAAAACGTCCGCTGAAGTGTCAGATTCTTATTTAATTCTTCTGCTTTCTGTATCTTCTGCATTGCATTCAGGTCTTTCAGGTTACCCTGATGTTTTGTCTCATAGTGCCGTCTTAGATTAAATTCTGTAATTACAGCCACATTAGCTCCACAAATGAGACACACGGGTTTACCGGCAATGTCAGTAAACATATACTCAGCCTCCCATCGGTTTTTAAAGGCTCTATTTTCAGAATCAACTTTTCTCTTCAGCATCGTGTGGGCTAGCTTTGCAATAACTTGCAGCGTGATAAGCTAGACTTGATTAACGCGGTAAGTGTTCGGCAAGGCAGCTGAAGCGCTGCATAATGGGATCTGTAGTTTATTGTGTTACCAGCGCTTCATATACCCGGGCCATTAATAACAATAATACAGTATATAAAATGATCTCGCGGGCCGGATATAATTACACGGCGGGCCGGATGTGGCCCGTGGGCCTTGAGTTTGACTCATATGGACTAAATAGAACTTGAAAAGAAATATTTTTTGGAATGTGATCGCGCAAGTCAGTACATCGAGCCCGCGTGCTATTGTGGTTTTGCTTGTGTGCTTCAGTAAGTTACCGTCCCCTCGCTCTTACTTTTTTACCGTTCATCTAATGAATACACTGAGTATGGCTTTACCAAAACAATCATTGATCGCGAATAAAGTATCCATTATTCATGAAGCTTCAATAGGTGAATAGGTGATCTGTCTTTCTGCGTTAACCGCATGCGTTTTAATACGTCTCAAACTAAGGGGATGCGAGGTTAAAATAAATCGAGAAGCGCGCGTACATACTTAGTGCATCCCCTCTCGGGAATCGAACCTCGGACGTGGGCGCTACAGTCGAATGCTTTAGTATCGCGCCACGGCGTGTGGTTTACCTATTTGAGCGTAGCAGTGTAATTCAGTTTTTGTTCAGCACTCTTTGGAACTGTTACTTTTTGTCTGCGCACTGCGTCAGTTCACGTGAGCTGCTGAATATGGTTTTATATATATGTCACTCGCTCGCTTCTAATTGTTTCGCTGCCTTCTTAATTATATAATGCATGTTTTCTAAAGCGCGTTTTGTAGCTCTTCCTGGCTTTCTACGTAATGCGTGATTACGTGAGAGGCGTGATGATGTCATACGAACTCTGCCCCTCCAGCTGAACTCCATTACAGTAAATGGAGAAAAACAGCTTCCAGTTATGACCATTACGCGTAGAATTTCGAAATGAAACCTGCCCAACTTTTGTAAGGAAGCTGTAAGGAATAAGCCTGCCAAATTTCAGCCTTCTACCTACACAGGAAGCTGGAGAATTAGTGATGAGTCAGTCAGTGAGTGAGTGAGGGCTTTGCCGTTTATTAGTATAGATACTGAAAAACTGAATATTGTTTATTAGTTTAAGGCATCTGATTGTAATTAACCCGTAACAATATAATGGTCCATGGAATGGCCAAACTATTCCAAATACCATAGCTGCTTTAGTGGTGTTACTCTCACTGCACCTTCTTCTTCTTCCTTCAGCTGCTCCTGTTAGGGGTTGCCAAAGTGGATCACCTTTTTCCATATTACTCTCACTGCACCACTCGGAGTATTTATATCACTGTATCTGAGTGTGGAATCATAGCTTTACAGCAGGTGGTCGGAAAGAGATTTATCGGTATAGGGCATCAAAAACACGCTGCCTCAGCCATGCTGCCTATTTGAACTGCTCCCATATGGCAAACACTTCAGAGCCTTTCCTGTACTGACCTCACGGTTCAGAAGCAGTTTCATACGAAAGAACAAAAATGCAATCAATCAGCGCAGCAAGCATCTTGCATGAGACAGGAACAATCTCTGAACAGGGCGCCAGTTCACCACTATCACTGCGCCACCATGTTCCCATGTTTAATACATACTTTAATTGATATGATATGAATACAGAAATGAATTCAAGTATATATCTCAGGATTTAAATTATTCAGAGGACTGTAATATCACGAATGTAATGGATTCTGTGTCCTGTCGGAGGAAGAGAAAGCCCATTTAAGAAGCACGTAGTGATTCACACACAAAGAGCACATGGAAGAACACATACAAAACACAGCATTTAATGTGCTACTTTAGTTATGATGGTATTTGAGAAACTAGTAAATTAAACGATTTTAAGATGAAGTTTATGATGTTCTACTTTAATGACAAAATAAACTATGCGATTAAAGTGGAAATTTCGAGATTAAAGTTGACATTTCAAGCTTTTTTCCCACTGTGACCCTATTTTTTTTTCTTTCATCTGTACCCTAATAAGCTTTCATATGACACTCAGACGGTGGGCTACGACTCGCCTTTTCACGGCGACTTTGATATCTGACAACTTCTTTTTTATTTCGGGCACTGTGCGACTTTGTGAACTTGAGCTTTCGAGCTACTCTGACACTCTATGTCACTCGATCAACTTCCTGTTGTTGTTTATGC
Organism: Polypterus bichir lapradei; assembly: GCA_026402145.1. NCBI lineage: Eukaryota > Metazoa > Chordata > Cladistia > Polypteriformes > Polypteridae > Polypterus > Polypterus bichir. The sequence continues at coordinate 22,826,267 of JANRMT010062815.1, forward strand.
CATTGTTTAAACCAACAAATAGGGCCTTTTTCCTTGCCTCCACTTGGTATTCACTGAAATTCTTCTATTTTCCATGGTGCTTTTGCCATTGTCTTTTCACAAAATGCTGAGCTTAAGGGCTATTTATATTGATTTGCATATTCAAAGACGCGGAATTCTGGGAGGAGTTGGGGAGTGGCAGCAGGCGGGTGCATGTACGTTACATTTCATGATGTCCGGGATTTATGTAGCGGAAGAACGTGGAAGTTGGCAACGCACATTAATTAATTAATTGATTAATGCATCTGGATTTTTTTGTGCTTATGCATATTTCCGCTTTTGTCCGTATGCCATGTTTTAGTGGGAATTCTATGCACGACGTTATGCATGAGGCCCCTGCAGAGGAGGAAAGAGAGAAAATGTTATCAGACAGTGCCAACCCCTGGTCTAGCGGACAATCACTCTTATTCAGGCCAGTAAATTGTCTCTTAATCGCATGTGTGTGACAAAATATATACTGCATATATACTGTGTGTGTGTATATATACAGTATATATTTTGTCACTCACATATATATACTGTGTGTGTGTAACCCAGCCACAGGGGATGTACAAACCAGTGTGTTTCTTTGTGCCCGTCCCAAGCCCGGAAAAATGGGGAGGGTTACATCAGGAAGGGCATCTGGTGTAAAATTTTGCCAAATCAATATGCGGACAACAATACAAATTTCCATTCCGGATCGGTCAAGCCTCAGGTTAGCAACGACCGCCACCAGTACTGTTAGCCAACAGGGTGCTGGCAGAATTGGGCTTCTGCTGGCTGAAGAAGAAGATGGGGTTGACATGTCCGGAGGCAGGAGGAGAGGAGGAAAGTAAAGAGAGTGGAACTGAGGATAGGAACTTTGAATGTTGGTGGTATGACTGGTAAGGGGAGAGAGTTAGCAGATATGATGGAGAGAAGGAAGGGTGATATATCGTGCGTGCAAGAGACTAAATGGAAGGGGAGTAAGGCCAGGTGGATTGGAGGTGGATTCATATTGTTCCATCATGGTGTGGATGGGAGGAGAAATGGAGTAGGGGTTATTCTGAAGGAACAATATGTCAAGAGTGTTTTGGAGGTGAAAAGAGTGTCAGACAGAGTAATGATTATGAAGCTGGAAATTGCAGGTGTAATGATGAATGTTGTCAGTGCATATGCTCCGCAAGTTGGGTGTGGAATGGGTGAGAACGAGGATTTTTGGAGTGAGTTGGATGAAATGATGAACAGTGTACCCAAGGGACAGAAAGTGGTGATTGGAGTGGATTTCAGTGGGCATGTTGGTGAAGGGAACAGTGGAGATGAGGAGGTGATGGGTAGGTATGGTGTCAAGGAGAGGAATGAAGAAGGTCAGAGAATAGTGGATTTTGCCAACTGGATGGACATGGCTGTGGTGAATACGTATTTTAAGAAGAGGGAGGAACATAGAGTTACGTACAAGAGTGGATGAAGATGCACACAGGTAGATTACATCCTATGCAGAAGAGTTGATCTGAAGGAGATTGAAGACTGCAGAGTGGTGGCAGGGGAAAGTGTAGTTAAGCAGCATATGATGGTGGTCTGTAGGATGACATTGGAGATCTAGAAGAGGAAGAGAGTGAGGGCAGAGCCAAGGATCAAATGGTGGAAGTTGAAAAAGGAAGACTGCAATTTTGAGTTTAGGGAGGTGGTGAGACAGGCACTGGGTGGCAGTGAAGAGTTACCAGACAGCTGGGAAACTACAGCAGATGTAGTAAGGGTGACAGCAAGAAGGGTGCTTGGCATGATATCTGGAAAGAGGAAGGAGAAAAAGGAAACCTGGTGGTGGAACAAAGAAATACAGGAGAGTATACAGAGGAAGAGGATGGCAAAGAAGAAGTGGGATAGTCAGAGAGATGCAGAAAGTAGACAAGAGTACAAGCAGATAAGGCACAAGATGAAGTGAGAGGTGGTGAAGGCTAAAGAAAAGGTGTATGATGAGTTGTATGAGAGGTTGGAAACTAAGGAGGGAGAAAAGGACCTGTACTGATTGGCTAGACAGAGAGACCGAGCTGGGAAAGATGTGCAGCAGGTTAGGGTGATAAAGGATAAAGATGGAAACATACTCAGAAGCGAGGAGAGTGTGTTGAGCAGATGGGAAGAGTACTTTGAGAGGCTGATGAATGAAAACAACGAGAGAGAGAAGAGGTTGGATGATGTGGAGATAGTGAATTAGGAAATGCAACGGATTAGCAAGGAGGAAGTAAGGACAGCTATGAAAAGGATGAAAAATAGAAAGGCCATTGGACCAGATGACATAACTGTAAGCTGTAAGGAATGGGCCTACCAAATTTCAGCCTTCTACCTACACGGGAAGTTGGAGAATTAGTGACGTTTGGAAAATTCAATATGGCGGCCGACAGTGGCGTCATACCATCGAAATAAGTACGTACATCGGTTTCGGTTAGTGCAGGGAAGTCACCTACCAAATTTCGTGAAGATGGGGTCAGCCTTCTACCTACACGGGAAGTTTGAAAATTGGTGACGTTGGAAAGTTCAATATGGCGGCCGACAGTGGCGTCATACCATCGAAATAATTACATACATCGGTTTCGGTTAGCGCAGGGAAGCCGCCTACCCAATTTCGTGAAGATGGGGCCATAAATAAGAAAGTTCAACATGGCGGACGTTGTCGACCGTTATCGACCGTTATGACCGTTACGTGTAGAATTTCGAAATGAAACCTGCTTAACTTTTGTAAGTAAGCTGTAAGGAATGAGCCTGCCAAATTTCAGCTTTCTACCTACATGGGAAGTTGGAGAATTAGTGATGAGTCAGTCAGTCAGTGAGTGAATGAGTGAGTGAGTGAGGGCTTTGCCTTTTATTAGTATAGATATATATATATATATATATATATATACACACACATATACAGTACAGGACAAAAGTTTGGACGCACCGCCTCATTCAATGTGTTTTCTTTATTTTCATGACCATTTATAGCACTCCATCACTCTCCTTCTTGGTCAAATAGCCCTTACACAGCCTGGAGGTGTATTTGGGGTCATTTTCCTGTTGAAAAATAAATGATCGTCCAACTAACCTGACTTCTGCACA
>JANRMT010062815.1:22859532-22873448 GCA_026402145.1 Polypterus bichir lapradei
TATGTATATATGTGTGTGTGTATATATATGTGTATATGTATAGATATGTATATATATATGTTTATGTGTGTGTGTGTAAATATTTATATATATATATATATATATATATATATATATGACAGCAACACTCATCACTGACAACAGTGACAAAACAATTACATTGACAATCATGTTACGTTATTTTCAAAATGTTTCCTTTTCTTTTTCATTGCTTCTTTAACACATTACTTCTCCGCTGCGAAGCGCGGGTATTCTGCTAGTATATGATAAAGCCATGTCAGGGATGTGGATCTAAAAAAGAAAGGGAAACCACACTGGAACAAAAGCACTGCTTTGATACTGGGTGTCGCCAGTTTGCAAAACCGAATAGAGAACTTGCGTACGCCAGGGTTTCAGCCAGTGTGAAAATGTGATTGGCTTAACGCCAAGTTTAGGTTTTATACATCACAATTTGAGTATGGAAACGGGCATACACAACATTTTTGTGTGTACATACCATTTATACATGAAGCCCCAGAACATCAGAAAGAAGACCCACCTGACGGACCCCACTTCCGTTCCTAACATTCCTGTCCCCACTCTCCTGACCTCACTTCCTGTTTTGACCATACAGAAATACCATTTTGTTCACTACAATTCAGTTCTCTACTGAGGTCATTCTGAAAAGACATTATTTTTCTATAATTTTTGTTGTCTTTGTGATTTCTTCACTATGTGTGTGTGTGTATATATGTATATATATATATATATATATATATATATATATATATATACACACACACATACATACAGAGAAAGAGAGAGATAAAGCAACTACCTATTAACAGTCTTCTTGATGCTTTCCATCAAATTGCAGATATTAGATTTGAATATCTTGTTTTCTTGTGACAGTAATTCTAGATATCTGAGCTGTTATGAGGCTGTCACAAGAAAATTGATGTAATGTAGTACGATATATAAAAGTGTTGACTCGGGAAAGCAAGTTTTTATTCAATTTAATTTTGAACTCAGAGATCCTGTAATATTCATCCAATGGATTTAATATGATTGGCATCGATGTAATCAACTAAGAAATAGAGAAATATTTTAAAAGTTTCATAACTTTGCACTGTATTGGAGTCATGGACAGAGTACCAGAGAACAGCAGTGCCTTGCAAATGCCCTCAGATGGGATATCAGTTATGCTAACGCTATTTTTCACATTTACGTGTCTATAAAACAGAAATATATCAATTCTAAAACCAATTCTATATAGAAATGTGCATAACACATTTTTTAAATGTTCTGGTCTGAATTGTGACACCCTTTGTATTGGTAAGACTGGCACTGAACCACACAGTGGGTGTTTTGTAGTTTGGGACTGAATGGGATCAGATTTGCAAGAAGTCAGACATGGAGACAGAGACACAAAAAGGTGGTATTTCCAAAAAACGAGCGGGTTTATTTACAGGTGCAACAAAACAGAAATAATGCCCCAACCAAAAATAGTGAGAAATATATACAGTGAAGTTTCCATTCCTCAAAAATGAAAAATAAAGTAAATGTAAACGGTAGTCTTCCTAAATGGAGAAAAGGAGTTCAGGAAGATACTACATACATAACAAAGCCCAAAGAATACCAAAAATATTTATAATAAAAAAGAAACAGTGTATATACAAGAAAAAAAAGTGCACTAAAACCCAAAATCTATATAAATACCACCACCCAAAATCAAACTACAACTAGGAGATGTTTATAAAAAAAATATTTACAAAATCAGCCACAGGCTGCTGTTTGGAATACTAACTGAATCAGCTATACCAACACACTATCCACACACCAGATTGAGTCAAAAGTGCCTCTTATAGTCACAGAACAAATCTTTACCCAATCCTGCAACACATTTTTCCCTTTCACCAATAGCGACTGACACTGCTGCTTTCTGTACAGGTGCTCCGCTCAACCTCTGCAAGGCATGTAATAAATAGGGCTAGGGGCCTCGCGTGCATACGAGCGAGCACGAACTGGAGCACATCCCAACACCCTCCCTCAGAAGAGCCAATACAAATTCCCTCCTCACACTAATACATGCATGCACATTCTTAACTAAAAACACTTTGCACCTTTCTTTGCCAAAGGCAGGACTAAAGAGACGACCGCCTGTATGACAGAATACGTGCAGCATCTTCCAGCAAGCACACCCAGCACTTAATGACTTAAACAGGTAAGTGCTTTAACATTTATTTTGAAAAAGTCAACTTTACCCTATTCTTAGGTCTTTCTTTCCTTCAAAGTGGTAATGCCTGGTAGGTGGATTACCACATGAACACATACTAGAATGACTGCAAGAAAATTAAAAAGAAAGAAAACATCTTGACTTGTCTGTCACGGTCACAGTGAGGTATTATGCAGATGTGTGTCAGTTGGTATGAAGGAGCTCCAGTAGCGTTTCCTGACACACTTTTGCTGAGTAATTCTTTGAATAAAAGTGTTCAGTGTTAGTGTGTCAGAGAGAGGATGGGCAGCTTGTTCATAATGGAATTCAGTTTTATATGGGCATTCTTATTTATATGTAATATTTCAACTACCTTAAATTTATATTTTGACCGTTATGTTTTGTTTTATATATATTTATATATATTTTGCAATATGCAGACTATTCTAATTTTGTCCTAGTATTTAGCCTAATTTATGTTCTCGGTGATTTGCAGTTTTTGGGTATAACTGTTTTTATACACAAATGCAAGGCATAACTGGATATAAAAATAATCCTTAAATAGGAACTACAGTAACAGCTTTGAATTAAATGATACTTTTTTTTATCTTGTTTAAGTTCCAAGAACAAGTAGTCCTTTTTAAAATGTATTACACTATGACCTAAGGTATAATTATCTAATTTCTCATATCTTTAAGATATAAGTGAGCAGAACAAACAGTCTGTTACTATTATGCACTTGCCACTTTTTCTAAAAATAACTGTATAAAAATAACATTTAGTTCCAAGAAGTTGATTTAAAAATGATATGTCTTCATTACAAAGACTCAAATATCTTTATTAAAATATAAAATATATTTAATTTTCAGATTACTTTGTATGAAAAATCTTGCTTTTACAAACATTATGTAACAGTAAAAAAAGAATGTGAAGTAGCATATTTTAATTGTTTAATGGCATGGATCACTAAAGGTCTAAAATATTTCTTTTTAATTTTTTGTTTGCCATTTAACATTTATATAATTTCTTTTTTATTTTTATTACATCTATTTATTTTCTGTACCCAGTTTACCTCTTACACTGTCACAAGGAGCTGGACCCAACACCTTAAATATTGGACAGAAATTAACAATGAATAGGAACACAGAACTTACTTATGTATGCACTCATACTTGTACTCATACATTGCCAATTTAGAATCACCAGTTAGCCTCCAGTATTTTGTCATTTACTGTACTGGAATATGAGCAGAAACCATATGGACACAAGAAGTATATAGTAATGGCACAGAAAGACTGATCAAGGAAGAAAGAATAACCTATTCTCTTAAATTGTAAAGTAGTAGCTTCAACTTCTGCATCACTGTTCTGCACTTTGTAATTTTACATAAAAATATAAACAGAAGAAGGCTGGTGTTATTTTAAACATTATTAAATTGTATTTTCTAACTTTGCAAATTTCTCAAAAGACTATAGTTAAAATAAAGTGACAGTATTTCCAATTAACAGCTAGAAAGATGAGATGGTTGCTTTGAACTAAAATAGCTGTTCACAACTGTTCATATTCAATCTTTGTCATAAACATTAATTTTCAATATAAAAAAAAAACATCTTATGCTGTTAAAAACAATTCTGTATATTCCACAGATAATATACTGCACACAAGACAACTATGCTTAAAACCAGTTTGACAAGAGTCAAAAGGTTGTTTTGTTTACATAAAAAACTGTTGTAATTAGTGAAATTGATTAAAATAATTGTATTTTTGATCAGACTGTATTTTACATTTTTAAGTGTTCTCTTTAGGCTCAATTAAACCTACTTATGAACCAGGAAATCTAATAGAGCCAGCAAAATAAGGCTCATGGGGCAAGAGAGAATCAAAGTCTTAAACAGCAGACCAAAAGTAAAAAGGCTAGTCAAGGAAAGATTCCCAACTAAAATAAACTCCAGCACATGTATTGAAGACTTTGTTTTTAAGACAGAATAGTTACTATGTGATGATGTCACATTTCACATCAACATTGATATTGTGATAGTAGCCTGCATAAGCAATGGACCTCTTTGTTTCAGAACTTTGAATGTCAGAAAATACTACAAAATAGTTAAAAAATCCAATAACAAAAACATGTGGATATTCTACAATAAACAAAAGTAAGATTATCAGAAACTATTTTACATTATGTATAAAGTTAGATTGTCTTGAACATTGGATTACATTAGTAATGTGTCTGGAGAGGACAATGGCAATGAGTCTACTGGGGTGCAGACCATCCAATCTAAAAAAGATTAAGCGAAATATTTCAATAAACGTTTTCCTTAGACTTTTGAGTCCAGTTTAGCCTTAACGCATCTTATTTTAATTGCTGGGTTTATATAATTTGGAACTTATAAAGTTCCGACTATGTAATCAACAATGGTAAGCATTTGCTAATTTAGGGAAATGTAAACAAGATCGAAGATGTAACAAAGCCACTAAACAACCATGTTTCTTCATCTAGAAGGGAGAAGAAGCAACAGAAAGACGTCTGACGCCACATTCACCTATAAATGCCAAGCCCTGACTTACGGTGCAGAACACATTTAAACAGACCCCACACCAGAAGTCAAGGATCATTTGAGAAACCAGTGCCAGGAAGAACAGAGCTCCTGACGCGCAGTAGCACTAAAAACAAAGACTGGCAGATTGATTTTTTCACATTTTTTTCTTTAATATTTGACCTTAAAATAACTGAAAAATTAACTGGGGATTCCCTAGGGACCACAACTGTTTATCCATCTATCTTGATTTATTTTACACCACCCATATGTGGAAAAAGTTATTTATTTATACTGTTTATTGGTATGACACACTAATCTATAGAGAAGAGAGCACAAATATAACAAATTATGCTAAAGAGATATAAACACAAAAGAGACAACAAGTGTGCCTTATCTTACTAATTTAGGATTTTGGGTTAAATGAGGAAGGTGAGATAATGGTAGACCAAAAAGACTTAATGTACTGGCCACTGTCAGTCTGATATTGATGAAAATAAAAATGATAAATGGCAGGAGATTACCAGGAAGACCATACCCTTTTTTGTCTCAAATAACCATGTGGTAAATGTCACTTGGCAGCAATGTGAGATTTTTATTTTTATTTAGAATTATTCTTATAATATAAAGCAGAGCTTATTGAGAGCAAACACAATCTCCAAAACAGTCCAAATGTACCATAGTATAAACTCTTGATTTATGTATTTAAAAAGTATGTTACTTCTGGTATCATATTACAGCAATGATTTAGGTTGAAGTTAATATTTATAAGAACAAGTTGGTTAAATAAAACTACTTTTAAAATAAATACAATACAAGTGGTCCCAAGTTTTGCACAGAAAATACTGGAGTGGAGGGAGGGCATACAAAAGTAAACTGACAATAAACACCAAATAAGAACATTGCTGTACTATAACCAGAAAGCACAAGGCACAAAGTGAAATGCAAGAAAAAGAAAGTGAAGTAAACAAAGACTGACAGGCTGAATGGTCAACTATTTTTAACTTTATTGACCATTTCCATTTCAGGAAATCAGGCCAGAATACATTCACACAATTAGCGGTTAAGATAAATGGAGAGAAAATAAAACTCTATGGGGAATCTATTTTAAAATGACACGATTGCAAAATGATTGCCCTAGGTTATGATAAAATTTGTTAAAAACATAATGATCTTTTTCTATGTATTTCTATATAAAGAGTGAGCTAAACTAATGTAACCTACACTTTGGTGAGACAGCAACACTTTGTGCGATGCTGCCTCACAGTTTCAGGAGACAAAGTTGGTTCCTGCCTGTGCATTGTCTCTGTCTCTTTCCCATGTTCATGTAGATTTGCTGTGAATCCCACACTCTCAAAGACATACATGCCGGGTTAATGGCTGACTGAAAATTGCCCAGGTGTGTGAGAGTAGTTAGCAGAAAGTGAATTGTGATGGACTGGTACTCCATCCAAGACTGATTTTAGCCTTGTGTCTGACACTGCTGAGAGAGTCTGTGTAGCTAATGAACACTAAACTGAAAAAACTGCAAATTTACCTATGCTAACACTAAAACAATAGTGTCTTTTAAAAATAACCTTCTTTTGCTTTAATAAATGAGCAACCCAATAAATTCTTACTTTATGTTATTAAAACTGACTATAGACCATTCAGAAATGATCATCTCCAGAAAAGCTTTTAATTGGATTTTCTGTTTTTCTTAAATACCCTTGTCTTAAATATAAAGTTAATGAATGTATATTGTCATATACGTTCAAAAACACCTCACACCCCACGTAATCTTCAGCTGTTTATCTCACGTTCAATTAAATTATTGCTCTAAGGTGCCTGAATTGACCCCTTACTTAATTGTGTGAGTCATGTAACATCACTGTTAAAACAAGAAATTTTTTAAATAAAAATCTCAGAGGTATGTTTGTCTATATCTTATTTTTTGACGAAAATAGAGAATATTAACATATACCTTTTAATGCATTGTATTTATCCATCCAGCCATTATCCAACCAGCTATATCCTAACCACAGGGTCACGGGGGTCCACTGGAGCCAATCCCAGCCAACACAGGGTGCAAGGCAGGAAACAAACCCTGGGCAGGACGCCAGCCCACCACATGCATTGTAAGTATGATAAAGCTAATTCTGTTCACAGCATTGCTGATAATTTATCACAGTTTGAAACTGATTAATCATTATTTCCTGGGAAACAATCTAGTCGTGGTTGGCAAAAATGTATATTACTGTACACTGCAGTTATATTTTAATGTCATATGGAGATGGTACTGAAAGACTAGTTCCAAAAATCCAGAAGAATGTCAGTAACTGCATAGTGTCACACTCAAGAAAGTGTTGAAGCCTTTTCAGGGCTAATCATTTTTTGCAGATGACGTTGAGACAAGCAAGTTGATAAGAACTTGATCTTTTTAAAAGCATTGGTAGTGAGTAAGTATTGACTGGGGAAATAATCCTGTCATGAAAGAAGGAATGCAATTGTAAAGTTGTGGAAAATGAAAAGGTTAGTGTTTCACCTTCTTTCTATTATATTTCAAGTTATTATTGGCAATTCAGTCTGGAGTTTAACTCATTGTTTCCGCTGCTTTTCACTCTTGTCCATGTCACTTGAAACGTGTCATGAAAGAAGTATCTTGATCTTCTATTGACACCTGTATGTCTCAGTGTCTGCCCCTCTGCACATTATTAACAGTCATGGTTGTGCAGACACTGATGGAGAACTCCTGTCTGAATAGTAATTAGACAGTAATAAAGGAATCTGAATAAAGATCTTTAGGTCTCATCATTAAAACAGTTGCCTAAATCACATCTGGTTTAAAATTCATAATATGTTGAGTTCAAATATTTAAGGACTTAAACTGTGTAAGAACTAAATGTTTTCCATCCCTAAGAAATCCAACATATTTAAGTGCTCATCTGTTTCTTTTTTACATAGTGCCTCATTTTGAATCAGTGGATTTACTTCTCTTCGAAATGGCATACACAAAATATTAGTAGTATATATTAAAAGCTGTTTTATCCTATAAATGTTTCCCAAATTCAAGAAAAAAATGGATTTGACATTTTTCTTTCAAGGGGACAGAACAACTTTGTATCAAATTGAGAAGGAAGTTAGTAATCAGTAAATGACACTTACTTGTAATTTGTGCTTATCAGTAAGTCCTGCCATTGCCAGCTTGGGTACAAGACAAGAACCAGTTCTGGCCCCTGCAGACCATTTTTTAAAATGGGATGGGATACAAACCCCCAACCTTACCTCCCCTTCTTGATTCAGAAAAATCCAGCCAACCATTCTTGTTTGATACAGAAACAGAAAAACACTTTTTAACATTTTACAACTACAGTAATCCCTCCTCCATCGCGGGGGTTGCGTTCCAGACCCCCCCGCGATAGGTGAAAATCCGCGAAGTAGAAACCATATGTTTGTATGGTTATTTTTATATATTTTAAGCCCTTATAAACTCTCCCACACTGTTAACATTATTAGAGCCCTCTAGACATGAAATAACACCCTTTAGTCAAAAGTTTAAACTGTGCTCCATGACAAGACAGAGATGACAGTTCTTTCTCACAATTAAAAGAATGCAAATATATCTTTTCTTCAAATGAGTCTGCATCAGGAGCAGAGAATTTAAGAGAGAGAGCGCGCGCTCGCAAAGAAAAGCAAACAATCAAAAAATCAATACGTGTGCTTTTAAGTAAAGCGGCACTTTTCAGAGGAGCGTCAGTATCTTCTAAGCAAACAGCCTCTGTTGAAACAGCCCCTCTGCTCAAATCTCCTCCGTCAAGCGCTGAGAACGTCAGAGAGAGAGCGCGAGATTAAAGCAAACAATCAAAAAATCAATACGTGTGCTTTTGTGCTTTTAAATATGCCGAGATAAAGCGGCATTTTTTAGAGGAGCGTCAGTATCTTTTAAGCAAACAGCTTCTGTGCAAACAGCACCTCTGCTCATACTCCCTCCGTCAGGCGCAGATAATGTCAGAGAGGGTGAGATAGAGGCAGAGACAAGCAAACAAACACCGCGCGGGATGCATATCTTATAGCATTGAGGAGTTTTAGTTAATATGTAATACATGCTGTGATTGGGTAGCTTCTAAGCCATCTGCCAATAGCGTCCCTTGTATGAAATCAACTGGGCAAACAAACTGAGGAAGCATGTACCATAAATTAAAAGACCCATTGTCCGCAGAAATCCGCGAACCAGCGAAAAATCCGTGATATATATTTAGATATGCTTACATTTAAAATCCGTGATAGAGTGAAGCCGCGAAAGTTGAAGCGCGATATAGCGAGGGATTACTGTATATCAGTTTAAAAGGAAAAATAAGAAAAAAATCCATTTACTGCAAAATTAAATAGAAAACATCACCATTTGTTGGGCTTAAATGATACATCAAGCCAATAAACTGAAATTACCTTAAAACAAAATTAATTGGTCTTACTTTATCTTTAATGTTTTAGGATAAACTCTGATATTAACAGCTAAGTAACAGCAGTGTTTAAAGTAATGTTTACTGTGCATATTATAAGAGTACATGTACAGTATGAGTTACTTGATACCAGCCAGTATGGCTTCAAGAGAAACTACTCAATGGAGATGGCTCTACTAACTGTTGCCGACCAGCTATGCCATACTAGATCTACCAACCTGTCATCAGTCCTGATTTTGCTAAATCTCTCTTCTGCCTTTGACACAGTCGACCACAACATCCTTCTTGCCCCCCTCTTTGACCTTGGAATCACTGGGATTGCTCTCAGATGGTTTGAATCTTACATCTCGGCAGATCATACAGTGTGTTCTGGCGAGGGGAGTTGTCAAAGGCATACCAGACACTCCATCAGTGTAGGATCCGCTACCTCTTCTTGCTGGACTCCATCATCCAATCCCATGGATTCTCTTATCAGTGCTATGTAGAAGATACACAGCTATACTTCTCATTAACTCCAGAGGACAATATAGTATCAGCTAGAGTCTCTGCATGTCTTAAAGATATCTCAGCCAGGATGAAGTACCACAATCAACAGCTCAACCAGACAAAAAACTGAGCTTCTTGTGATCCCACCCAGCACATTTGCTCATTTCCCCATCTCTGTACAGCCTGGCTCACTGTTGCTAACACCTGCCAATTCAGTACACAACCTTGGGGTTTGGGGTGGTAATTGATGAGCAGCTATCTTTTTCTGACCACATTTGTACTGTTTCTTATTCATTCAGGTTCAGGCTATACAACATCCACAAAAATCAGACCTTATCTAACAGAGTATACAGCACAACTTCTGGTCCATGCTTTGGTCTTGTTACGTCTGGACTATTGCAACTCCCTGCTGGCACGAGCACCTGCATTTGCAATCAAGCCGCTGCAGATGATCCAGAATGCAGCGGCCCATCTTGTATTTAACCAGCCAAGATGGGCTCATGTCACTTCTCTCTTCAGGTCACTACATTGACTCCCTGTAGCAGCATGCATTAAGTTCAAATTACTGATGTTCGCCTACAGAGTAGTTAATGAGTCAGCACACGAGTATATGGAGGCACTGTGAAATGCTATACTCCTTCTCGTCCACTCAGGTCTGCCAGGGAGCAGCGTCTGACGTGGCATCAAGTCTCAATCCAGACTCCTTTCCTGTGTAGTTCCTAGTTGGTGGAACATGCTGCCGACCTCCAATCATACTGCTGACACCTTTCATGTATTTAAGATTTGCTTGAAGAACTGATGAAGAAAAATAACTTTTCTCTGCAATATTTTTATATTCTTGGTTAATTTGTTAAGTTTAATTGCTTTAGTGATTGTAATGTATGAATTATTACATCTTTTTACTTGTGGGAAATAACTTTTGTTACCTGTCCTGTTACACTTGCTGAACAAAGAGGCCCTAGCCTAATATTACTCGATTGTTACCTCTATTGCAAGACGATTTGGATAAAAGCATCTGATAAAAATTTAAATATATCAGTCCTTAACTTTAGTCCTTTGAAAGCCATTGCTTTGTTTTCTTGTTTGAATACTAAATCTGCCAAATTTACAGTTGCCCTTAGTTTTCTGATTACTGCATTAATTACTCATGTGCCTTCTACCAAAAACTAAGCTTTTCTCTACACCACCAACACTCTCTTTTTTTTAAATCCAAGTAAACAATTTTTTTTGTCACTGCTGTTATTTTTTTCACTTTGTTAATTTTCCCTTTCACCAAACACTAGATTACCATCAATATTTTGTTGTTGTTCCTGTTTTTTTATTTTTTTGTTAATGTGCTGTTTCTACTTTTTCTCTCCAGACAATATGGGCTTGACAATTGAGGTTTCCTTAATTCCATTCCACTATACTCCAGGGTTCACTTCTTTCTAAATATTTTTTCCTAAATCTGTATTTCTTTCAATTTACCAATAACTGAAAGTTTTGCTCTTTTGACATTTCCTCGGAAAAAAATTCTCAAATTTTGTTCCAGACTAAGGAATTTTCTTCCATTTGAAGCTTTTTTTGTGATTTTCCCTTATATATACAAATTATTATTTTTTTCAACATTAAATATTTCCATGTTATACATTGCCATTTTTAATTTTTGAACTCTTGCAGTGAAGAGCATTGTCAGCTCTTCACTGCAATAAAGAATGTTCCATAAATGAATACTCTGCACACCATGAGTTTAAAAAGAAAATAAACTCATTTTAATTGGAAACATTAAAATAATCATCTTAACTGTTATTTAAAAAGCAGCTACAAAGCAGAAAGGTATTACCAATAATTCACCTAGTAATATGACACAACAAGTATCAAAATTTAAGCATAACAAAGAAACGCTAAAACAGCACAGAGAGGTTGTATAAACAGCTATACATATGTCTATCTACTGTAAAAGAAAAAGTTTTGCTTTTCTGATAGATGTGGTCTGTATCAAGTCTAATAAACCAACCCTTTATAAGAGAGAGGCAGCATGCTGCAAACAGAGATGGAATTTTTTTTTTAATCTTTCAATACAAAATTTTACTTACAAACTTAAAACTTTCTAGTGACTTTTTAAATTCAGAAATTTTAGTTTACCCAATTAAAGTAGTGTACATTGCTTATTTAGAGTTGTGGTGACGTCCTTATCATGTTGGCTGAAATAAAATTAATAAGTCATGTCAGATAAATGTGTGGTACTCAACAAATAAGCTTGTTGTTCTAATAACATTTTATGTGTTGTATTAGCTACTGTTGTTTAGTTCAGCTAACTACAAAGCCATTATCAAAAACTAATATAAAAATAATATTCTATGAAAGAGCAGTAGAATAGTGTTAGTACTAGTGAACAACATTTTAACTCAAAAATTAAGTCAAAAATAGATGCACAGAATTTACCATACATAATTGTGTATATTACAGCTGTAGCAGTGCTACTATGAATTAAAACTGCATCTCCCAGCAGTCCCTGCAGGGGCTGTTGGGGTCAAAGGTGGTCAGAGGGGTTTAAAAGGAGGGCAGGTGTCCAAAGGGAAAAGAAAAGAAAGGTGTTTTTTGTTGTATTTTGTGTGTCGTTTACCTGTCGGACTGCCTTCTGTTAATTAAGTCATATTTAATCGCTATGTCCTAGATTGTATTCGTTGTTGGGGTCTGGATGGTCTGTCCACCTGTGTGCTGAGGACTGATTTTGGATTCAATGGCTTCCCCGCAAGAAAAGGAGCGCTCCTGAACCATCCATCCGTCTTCACCCTTACAGTGTCTACTGGTAGGACTGTTTTTTCCTTCCCTTTCAACATACAGATCTCTGGACTTACTCTCATCATCTCACATTACATCCGGTTTGGTATTCCATGGACTTTGCTGTGTGGTGTTTGTGTTTATATGTTTAATGTAATAATACCAACCCCGTACCCCTACGGTGATATCGTTTTCATTTATATTATTTAACTAGCAAAATACCCACGCTTCGCAGCGGAGAAGTAGTGTGTTAAAGAAGTAATGAAAAAGAAAATGAAACATTTTGAAAATAACATAACATGATTGTCAATGTAATTGTTTTGTCACTGTTGTGAGTGATGAGTGTTGCTGTCACATATATATATATACTCAGCAAAAAAAGAAACGTCCCTTTTTCAGGACTGTGTATTTCAACAATAATGTTTTAAAAATCCAAATAACTTTACAGATCTTCATTGTAAATTGTTTAAACAATGTTTTCCATGCATGTTCAATTAACCATAATCAATTAATTAACATGCACCTGTGGAATGGTCGTTAAGACCTTAACATTTACAGAAAGTAGGCATTTAAGGTCACAGTTCTAAAAACGCAGGACACTAAAGAGACTTGTCTACCGACTGTGAAAAACACCCAAAGAAAGATGCCCAGGGTCCCTGCTCATCTGCGTGAACGTGCATTAGGCATGCTGCAGGGAGGCATGAGGACTGCTGATGTGGCTAGGGCAATAAATTGCCATGTCCACACTGTGAGACGCCTAAGACTACGCTACAGGGAGACAGGAAGGACAGCTGATCATCCTCGCAGTGGAAGACCACGTGTAACAACACCTGCACAGGATCGGTACATCCGAATATCACACCTGCGTGACAGGTACAGGATGGCCACAACAACTGCCCGAGTCACACCAGGAACACACAATCCCTCCATCAGTGCTCAGACTGTCCGCAATAGGCTGAGAGAGGCTGGACTGAGGGCTTGCAGGCCTGTTGTAAGGCAGGTCCTTACCAGACATCACCAGCAACAACGCCGCCTATGGGCACAAACCCACCTTCGCTGGACCAGACAGGAGTGGCAAAAAGTGCGTGAGTTTCTGCATGACAGCAATGTCAGTGTTCTGCCATGGCCAGCGAAGAGCCCTGATCTCAATCCCATTGAGCACGTCTGGGACCTGTTGGATCGCAGGGTGAGGGCTAGGGCCATTCCCCCCAGAAATGTCCAGCAACTTGCAGGTGCCTTGGTGGAAGAGTGGGGTAACATCTCACAGCAAGAACTGACAAATCTGGTCCAGTCAATGAGGAGGAGATGCACTGCAGTACTTCTAGCAGCTGGTGGCCACACCAGATACTGACTGGTACTTTTGATTTTGAGCCTCCCTTCATTCAGGGACACATTGTGAAACATTTTTAGTTTATGTCTTATGGTGTTGACTCTTTTAGTGTTCATACAAATATTTACACATTAAGTCTACTGAAAGTAAAAACAGTTGAAAGTCAG
>JANRMT010062815.1:22877155-22892517 GCA_026402145.1 Polypterus bichir lapradei
AAAGTGCAGTTTTTCTTCTTAAAAAAATAAGTCAGAAACATAAAAGGTAATTTGACCAACTTAATCTTTAAACTCTGAGTAACCTTAGCCAAAATTATTTTGTACATTAGGCTAAAACAGTGTGATCATTGAACATTTTGTAATTAGATGTAATTAGAATTACTAACGGTCACGGAAGTCCAATGATCCCCAGTAAGAGCCACAAAGTCCGCTTTTTGTAATGCATCTAATTTTGCTTGGTTTTCACTGTGCACAAAACCATGCTTTTATCAAGGCTTCGCTCGGGTAGTTTTTTGAAATTAAATTTTCCTCCGATCAGGAACGCGCTTCATTCCGAGTGTAACATTTTTGTAGCTGTGATGTGTGCACCAGTGTAATCGATGTACCAGGAAATCATGCATTGACAAAAGTTCCCCTTTGCTTGGAATTGAAAATGTGATTAAATGCGTTATTTTTTGTTATGGAGTACATGCATCGAAGCTTCTCAGCTGTGCTTGTGCTAAGAATAGGAAAGATTTTAAAAATAACGTAACATGATTCTGCGTTAACCGCATATTTTTTCATACGTCTCAAACCAAGGAAATGCGAGGTTAAAATGAACCGAGAAGCACGCGTACATACTCAGTACATCCCCTCTCGGGAATCGAACCTCGGATGTAGGCGATAGAGGCGAAGCCTCTACAATTACGCCACGGTGTGTGGCTTATTTATTTGAGAGTATGTAGATCGGGGTATATATATATTCGCAGCGAAGACGTAGTGTGTTAAAGAAGCTATGAAAAAGAAAAGGGAACATTTTAAAAATAACATAACATGATTGTCAATATACAGTAATTGCTTTGTGAGTGTTGCTGTGATCAAGGATTCGATTATCATTATTTGTTTCAATCAGGGTCGTATTTGTACGATGTGTTGTGTTCAAGTTACATTCTGTGTTTGTCAGTCGTTGTAAAGATTAAATTCTGTACAGCCACATTAGCTCCACAAATGAGACACACGGGTTTACCGGCAATGTCAGTAAACATATACTCAGCCTCCCATCGGTTTTTAAAGGCTCTATTTTCAGAATCAACTTTTCTCTTCGGCATCGTGTGGGCTAGCTTCGCAATAACTTGCAGCAACGGGGTAAGTGTTCAGCAAGGCAGCTGAAGCGCTGCATTATGGGATCTGTAGTTTATTGTGTTACCAGCGCTTCATATACCCGGGCCATTAATAACAATAATACAGTATATAAAATGATCTCGCGGGCCGGATATAATTACACGCCGGGCCGGATGTGGCCCGTGGGCTTTGAGTTTGACTCATATGGACTAAATAGAACTTGAAAAGAAATATTTTTTGGAATGTGATCGCGCAAGTCAGTACATCGAGCCCGCGTGCTATTGTGGTTTTGCTTGTGTGCTTCAGTAAGTTACCGTCCCCTCGCTCTTACTTTTTTACCGTTCATCTAATGAATACACTGAATATGGCTTTACCAAAACAATCATTGATCGCGAATAAAGTATCCATTATTCATGAAGCTTCAATAGGTGAATAGGTGATCTGTCTTTCTGCGTTAACCGCATGCGTTTTCACACGTCTCAAACTAAGGGGATGCGAGGTTAAAATAAATCGAGAAGCGCGCGTACATACTTAGTGCATCCCCTCTCGGGAATCGAACCTCGGACGTGGGCGCTACAGGCGAATGCTTTGCTATCGCGCCACTGCATGTGGTTTATCTATTTGAGCATAGCAGTGTAATTCGGTTTTTGTTCAGCACTCTTTGGAACTGTTACTTTTTGTCTGCGCACTGCGTCAGTTCACGTGAGCCGCTGAATATGGTTTTATATGTCAGTCGCTCGCTTCTAATTGTTTCGCTGCCTTCTTAATTATATAATGCATGTTTTCTAAAGCGCGTTTTGTAGCTCTTCCTGGCTTTCTACGTAATGCGTGATTACGTGAGAGGCGTGATTATGTCATACGAAACTCCGCCCCTCCAGCTCAACTCCATTACAGTAAATGGAGAAAAACAACTTCCAGTTATGACCATTACGCGTAGAATTTCGAAATGAAACCTGCCCAACTTTTGTAAGGAAGCTGTAAGGAATGAGCCTGCCAAATTTCAGCCTTCTACCTACACGGGAAGTTGGAGAATTAGTGATGAGTCAGTCAGTCAGTGAGTGAGTGAGTGAGTGAGGGCTTTGCCGTTTATTGGTATAGATAATCCACATATCAGTTATCCAGTGTGGACGCTAGAGGTGCTGTTGCCCCATTGAACCCACCAGAAAGACGTCCCAGACACACGTGTAAAAGCACAAAGAAGATTCTTTAATTCTTTTCTTCTATAAAGTGCCCAAAGCACCACACCTTCCACAATTCTCAATAATATTCTCAACTAGCAAAATACCCGCGCTTCGCAGCGAGTCCTTTTAAAGTCTATGGCCCGGAAGTATTTCTTCTCCGGGTCTACACCACATCTTCTTTTATCAGTTGTCCTGGAAGTACTGCGGGCTTTTGTCCTCATGACCCCGAAGTACTTCCGGGTTGATGTCCTCATAATATCCCCCTTGTTCTTGGTGAGCTCCCCCTGTATGTATAAAAACATTTTAGTTGTCAGGTCTACTAGAAATAAATTAATACTTGTTTGACAGTACTTTGTTGCTGTCTGTACAATTTCCATCAGATAATATTGTTTTTTTTTCTCTGTTTGAACACAAGTAGTGATCACTCATCCAGTCTTTTCAGTTATCCATCCATCCTCTTCCGCTTATCTGAGGTCGGGTCGTGGGGGCAGCAGCTTGAGCAGAGATGCCCAGACTTGACTCTCCCCGGCATTATTTTAATTCTAGGTCTAAGTATGCTGCCTATTGATAGACTATCAGTTCATTTGGATTCTTTTGCATAAATTAACTTATGGTATGACCCAATACTGTACTGGTATTTTGGCTAGTGGCTAGTGAAGAAAGGGTGGCATAAAAGAAGTCCTTTCTACAGATCTTTAGTTTAACATAAAGGAATCCAAGGTAGATTACCATAGTAAAATCCTGTTAATCACCCAAAATGTTTTACATCAAACTGTAGCAATTTGGTATTAAATCAAGCTCAGATCTGTAAATTTCTTTTATAAATTAAAAGTTTGGAAATCTATGCTAATTTCAATTGTATGGCAAACCATACTGCTCCCAATAAAAGAAAAGTAATATTAATTTAAAATTCATTATAAAACATTTGGTGTACATAAATAAAAAGACACACACAAACTATCTGAAATGCGTCGTTAAAGTTGTTAACCCATCCCCCAAGAAATATTATCTTTATTTTTACCTAATGGTAATAGTAGTAATGGTACTTTAGAACATTTCTAATTCGACATGTTATACACCAAGAAAAAACAATGGGAACCCTTGATTTAGACTTTTTCAAGTTTAATTTCAGTATCGTTAAAATAAATCAAATACATAAATAGTTTTAAAACTTCGGAAGTATTATTGGGTTTATGGAACAAGATGATCCACTGTGCTGACCCCTAACGGGAGCAGCCAACTGAACAAGAAGAAGAAGGAAGTATTACTGGGTTGTTTAGGAAAAATACCTCATCTCCATATTTCATGACCTATCTCTAGTATAGTAACAGGAGCCATGTACCGTAAATGATTAATCACGTTATTAGAAATCATATCCTGTCTTATAGAATTTTAATCAATATTTTTAGTCAATACATGATATCATTTTACAATATATACAAGTATATACTTATATAAAATTATAACAATGAATTATTAAACATAAGGATAAAAGCTCAATGTAACTAAAGGGTTAACTAAATGTTGTTTTAAGCCTAGGCATGTGAGGTTGTTGCCTCATCTTAAAGGAGCCACCAAGACAGTTGCTAAGGGTAAAATGAAGTAGGAGGGTTATAAACACCCTTCTAGAAAGAGAGAATAAATTAATGGGAAAGCCCAAACACCGCACCTATTAAGCAGTGCTAAAATCAATAGAAGAATCCGCAGATCACCCCATTACCAGGCAATATTCAGATGAAGTTATGCATATTCAGAGTCAAATGACGTGATGTGTTAGATGAGGTAATGTAACAGAAAAGCATTAAAGCAGATGAATTGTTTTATTGATTGGTCATTCCATGGACTGGGACATTTGTGCATAATTGTGTACAAATAAAGAATTGTTCTGCATTTTCTGCAGGGTGTTCTAGTTTCCGCGAATGACTTCTTTGTA
This sequence comes from Polypterus bichir lapradei, assembly GCA_026402145.1. Classification (NCBI taxonomy): domain Eukaryota; kingdom Metazoa; phylum Chordata; class Cladistia; order Polypteriformes; family Polypteridae; genus Polypterus; species Polypterus bichir. The sequence goes on from JANRMT010062815.1 coordinate 22,881,371, forward strand.
AACAGAGGAAAGCTTTCCTACTACAGTCTTAAAGCTGTATACTTAGCATTGATAACAGCTAATTGAAACTTAAATAAGTGAACTCATTATCTAACACACTGTTTTACAGATATTTACAAGATTTCTTCAAATTTGTTTACATAGTCTAAGGAAGTTTTCTCCTAGATCATTCAAAGTATTTATATTTGCAAAAGCATTCCCTTAACACAGCCTTTCCTTTTCTCAGCAACAGCCTCAAACCCATTCACTATAAAGACAGAACACTTTTAAAATTATTATTCTAATGCACGCCTTTCAACATTCTCCATGTTATAGTATATCAATACCTGTCCCTTGCCCAAACAAAATGCGAAAACCTCATAAGTCGCCCTCTTACAAATCAATCACAGGCAAGAATGTAAAGATTTGGAGTACCAAATTGGAAAAGCCTGTGGTGGGCTGGTGCCCTGCCCGGGGTTTGTTTTCTGCCTTGCGCCCTGTGTTGGCTGGGCTTGGCTACTGTGACCCAGTAGTTAGGATATAGTGGGTTGGATAATGGTTGGATGGATGGATTGGGAAAGCCCTGTTTATTGAAGAGTAGTTGTAGTTAAGCTGTTTGTGTGCTAAAATACTACTTGCAAGGACTATTGCATGTAGTTATCATGGGCCTCATGTATAACGCCATATGTAGAATTCACATGGAAACAATGAAAAATATACAATATAAAAGCATGAGTGGCTCAGGTTGTGCAATATTACAACTGTAGTGCAGGTTTACAGTGAAGTAATTGTAATTTTAAGTACAAATAGTTCTACCGGGACCACTTGATGGACTTATTAAGTGTGTTTATAGCTCTTGAGATGAAACTGTTTCAGAACTGCACCGTTTATACATGAGGCCCCAGGAAAGGACATATTTCCATCCAAAATAGGATAGAAAAAGGTGGATGCTGGCACTATTTAAATAGCAATTCTGGTGTATGTCAGGTTGTGTGTCAAAACATTTTTCCACTGTGCTGACAATTTTGAATTGTGCTTAATAGAGGCTAACATGTCAACCTTCAAACATTAGTCATGTCCACATTCCCTTTATTCTAGCCACTGCAAACATATCAGAATTGTCACATTCCCCAGTGCCATTCACTACTTTGTTGCCTCCCAGTTATTGTCAAAATCCTGGCAACTCTTGCACATTTTCAGATCATCATTACTCAGTAATGATTATATTTTTTGTAGCTATGCAAGAGGCATACCAGTAGACACTACCTGTAGATTGCTGAGAATTGCTTCAGTACACATTTGCATTTCCTTATATTTTTTAGTTTAAGAAACTTGTAAAAATAATCAGCAATTAGTATGCATTGTGATCTGTGCTTTATATGGCTTTACAGATATATAAGCATATAAAACAAAAATGATTTTAACATACAACAAGCCATGAATATGGGTATGTATAAAAATCAGGCGAAAGAGAAAGGTAAGTAAAAAGGCCATAAATAACTAACATTTTACATAAAATGTTTCAGGCTAAAACTCAATAAGAGAATTGAAATGATTTATTACTTACCAGTTTGTAACAACAGAGAGAATTTAGCAGTAGAATTTGGATATAGTTATCCATATAGCTCAAAGCATGATGCTTAATTTTATAGAAAATTTGTGGAGTGGAAATTGATTGAATATTACTCTGAAAACTGAAAATATTGTAATGGGGATTCAGAGGGCCATGTAGCTGGACATTGCAGTGAAGGGGCAGTGGGTTATATAACTGGAACATCCCAGCAAAAATGGGACAGAGCTCCTGGGTGAAAAAGTGGAAGGAGCATGAGAAAAAGGATTGAGGGCAATTTTGCAGGGCTAGATGTGACTCTCAAATGAGAATACAAGTCTGGGAACAACTCGTTAAAAAATCTGTTGTGAATTGTGGCAAAATCCAGTGCAGCAAAGGCGATAGGGCTATTTTCAAATGCTTATTTTGCATAACTACCAATTCTTTCTACTCCTACACTATTGTCATAACAATGAACAACAAAGAGCACACACAGCACCTGCAATAACATATTGTTCATGTTTACATGCTGTGGCAAATGCACCCCCAGACACAGACAGACCGACACCAGGATGTACAAAACGCATTCCTTTATTTATTTTCTTCACTGCACCACGATGCCTTCTCTCACCAACTCTTTCCTTTCTTCTTTTCTCACCAACTCTCTTTCCTTTCTTCTTCTTCTTCTTTCTCTTCTCTCTCGACCTCCTTCTTCTTCCTCCTCCTCCTCCTCCTCCTCACAAGCTTCGTCTCCTTCCTCCCAACTCTGGCTCAATGTCTGGAAGGAGGCGGCCCCTTTTATCATGACCCAGATGAGTCCCAGGTGCTCCCCTTGACGTCACTTCCTGGTGTGGCGGAAGTGTCAGGAAAGCACCTGGAAGCACTCCGGGCCTTCTTGGAATTATTTCCAGCAGCACTTCCTGGTGTGGCGGAAGTGCTGCCATCCAGGATTCTCCAACTGTCCGGGCACCCCCTGGCGGTGGCCACGTCCTCTCACGGGCATCCCAGCTCCGTCTTTGTGGCCCCCAAACAGACCCGGCGGCTGCCCTCTCGTGGCCGAGGAGAAGTATTGTCCTAGTTGGGGACTGTCCAGGCGTCCCGGCCGGGCAGTGTCCCCGTACATCTGTGACAACGCATCCATTGATATTTTTGAATGCCAATGTATATGCACATGCGACACACATTTATTTATTTAATAGGGTTTTTCAGGGGAATTTTTGACTATTCATCATAATCAGAAGCTTGCTCATTGCAGTTCAAAATCACCGCCCTTACTTTGAGCTCCACCTTTATGGGGCATTGGATTGGTTTAGATATGTGACACTCAGTGATCCATCTAATTGTTCCCATCCACTTTTAAGCAAAATTCACTCATGGTTGACGCCAGACATGTATAGTCAGGTCCATAAGTATTTGGACAAAGACATAATTTTCATAATTTTGGCTCTTTACGCCACCACAATGGATTTGAAATTAAGCAGTCATTATGTAACTGAAGTGTAGATGTTCAGGTTTAATTTAAGGAGTTTACCAAAAATATTGTATGGACCATTTAGGAATAACAACCATTTTTCTTTATAGTCCCCCCATTTCCAGGGGCTCAAAAATATATGGACATTTGACTGACAAGCTATTCCATAACCAGGTGGGAGCAGTTCTCTCACTATTTCATTAATTATATATTAAATAAAAGGTCTGGAATTAATTCCAAGTGTGGAATATGCATTTGAAAGCTGTTACTGTGAACTCTCAATATGAGGTCCAAAGAGCTTTCCGTCCAAGTAAAAACAGTCCATCATTAGGCAGAGAAGACAAAACAAACCCTTAACAAAGACAGCAGAAACAAAAGGAGCAGTCAAATCAACCATTTGGTATATTCTTAAAAAAAGGAGAAATACACTAGTGAACTCGGCAAACCACTAAAGACAACTGGGCTGAATGATTGTAGAATTCTGTCCTTGGTGAAAAAGAACCCTTTTGCAACATTTAGCCAAAGCAAGAACTCGCTCCAGGTGGTAGACCTGTCATTGCCAAAGTCTACAATAAAGAGAAGACTTCATGAAAGTAAAGACGAAAGGTTTACCACAAGGTGCAAACCACCAGTAAACCTCAAGCATAGGAAGGACAGATTAGACTTTGCCAGAAAACATTTTTTAAAAGCCTGTCCAGTTCTGGAATGATTTTCATTGGACAAATAATTTAAGATCACTATATACCAGAATGTTGGAAAAAGAAGAGTATGGCTCATGATCCGATGAATATCACATTATCTATGAAACATGGTATAGGGCAGTTTTATGGCATGATCATGCATGTCTGCAAATGGAATTCAGTCAATAGTGTTTACTGATGATATGGCTGCTGATAGAAGTAGCCGGATTAATTCAGAAGTGCACAGGGCTATACTATCTGCTCAGATTCAGCCAAATACTTCAAAACGGATAACGCTTCACAGAACAGATAGACAATGGGCCAAAACATACTGGGCAAGCAAACTAAGTGCTTTTCAAGACAAAGAAGAATAATATTCTTCAATGACCTAGTCAGTCAACTGAACCCAACCAACTGGACATGCATTTCACTTGCTGAAGACAAAACTGATGGCACAATGTCCAACGAACAAGCAACATTTGAAGTCAGGTGCAGTAAAGGTCTGGCAAAGTATCACTAGGTTGGAAACACAGCAGTTGTAGCTGGCCATGGGTTCCTGACTTCAGGCAGTCATCGACTACAAAGGATTTTCAACCAAATATTGAAAATAATCATTATATTTATGATTGTTATTTTGTCCAGATACCTTTGAGCTCCTGAAAATAGGGGGGGCCATGTCTTTTGTGAACATCTTATACAATATTTTTGTAAAACCACTTGAATTAAAGCTGAAAATTATTATGAATTATGAAAATTGTGTCACTGTTCAAATACTTATGGACCTGACTGTAATTATACATCTGGCTTGAGGAAGACTAGATTGAGGGGGAAGGTGCTGAAACAGAGGCAGTGTTGCCAGGTCCACAGTTTTCCCACTCAACTGGGCTATTTTTGATCAGTGCCTGCGTAAAAAAATTTGCATTTGTGGGTTGTGGTTATTTGGGCTATTTTGATTTTGAAAACAATGCGATGTTTTGGGCTATTTTTCAGCCTTTGTGCTCTGCATTATTACCATGTATTTTCATCCATCTGGTATGCATTCTCTGGTTTTTACCTTGCATATGTACTTTATTGTTCAAAATCTCCAAGGGCCCCCCCCATTATGTGATGGTAGTTACCTAATTCTATCACTCTCAAATATCTCTAAGGGAACACCCACCCAGACTAAAATGGTATTGTCACAATCTTCTCTCCTCTCACTCTTGACACACACAACTAACACCCCCACCCCCACACCTCTTTCTAATGCTTCATTTTGTCTACATCAAGTGTTGGGCTATTTTTGGGGCAAATTATCTGTTTTTAAGCTGTCCTGTTTTTAAGCTGAACCTATTAACCCTGAATGGAGGGAACCTTCGCCAGTGTGGGTTTTTTTAGAGCGGGATAGTACGTTGTATGGCAGCATCTGCATGCGTACAAGAATGAGGAATGCTGCATGCAGGATCAGCACAGACATTATGAGTAAGTAAAGGGGAGTGAGAGTGAAAGAGCAGCATGCTTCAGGGCCATAACACTTAAGCAGAAGATGAGCTATGTACGCAGAGAAGTTAAGTAAGTTTGAGAGTGATTAAAAAGTTAAGACATCTATCATGGCCAAAACAGTGAGATTCATTCAGTCATTTTCTTACCTGCTTAGTCATGAACAGAGTGCCAGGGTTCTGCTGTATCCTATCCCAGCGAGAATAGGACACAAGGCAGGATCAAACTCTGAACAAGGTACCATTTTAAAACATGAATAAAGGCATATAAGTAATTTCAACTCCTTGAATGTGTACCAGTGTTGTTCCTTTCTGTGTGGTAGTGGGCTTGCAATATTATCAAAGGGAGAAACTGAAAATGATTTCATGATACTTTAAACCTTTTCCTTTTCCATGTTATTCTGTGCTTAATTTCTTTATTCAGCATCTTGCTGTGCAAGCTGTCTTGAACACTCAAAGCTGTCCATCTACTTGTAATAATTCCATTTCATTTTCAAAAGTAACTACTGTGACAACATATTACAATACAATACAATACAGTTTATTTTTGTATAGCCCAAAATCACACAGGAAGTGCCGCAATGGGCTTTAACAGGCCCTGCCTCTTGACAGCCCCCCAGCCTTGACTCTCTGAGAAGACAAGGAAAAACTCCCAAAAAAACCTTGTAGGGAAAAATGGAAGAAACCTTGGGAAAGGCAGTTCAAAGAGAGACCCCTTTCCAGGTAGGTTGGGCGTGCAGTGGGTGTCAAAAGATGGGGGTCAATACAATACAATACACAGAACAGAACAAATCCTTAATACAGCATAATAATACAAATTTTAGAAGCACGGAGCAGAATTTAACTGTAGATGATATCCCATAATAAGATTTGGATATTTTTAGAGTCCTGGAGACCTCATCCATCAAGCTACTTATGTTACTTATGTTTTAGTGCTAATGACTAACAACAGAGATGTAGTATGTGCAGTTAATCAGCAGCTCTATTCAGAATATGCTAAACTGAAGTAGTGAGTCTTCAGCCGAGATTTAAAGGCTGAGACCGAGGGGGCATCTCTTATAGAAGCAGGAAGACCATTCCACAATTTAGGGGCCCTGTAACTAAAGGCTCGACCTCCCACTGTTATTTTATTAATCCTTGGAATCATAAGCAGACCGGCATCTTGAGATCTTAATGTGCGCTCAGGTTTGTAAGTCATGATAAGTTCAGACAAGTAAGCCGGACCTTGGCCATTTAATGCTTTATATGTTAAAAGGAGGATTTTGAAATCCGCCCTAAACTTAACCGGGAGCCAGTGTAAGGATTTAAGAACTGGAGTTATGTGTTCATATTTTCTTGTTCTTGTAATAATTCTTGCAGCCGCATTTTGGATTAACTGGAGGCTGTATAAAGAACAGTTTGAACAGCCAGTGAATACCGCATTGCAGTAGTCAATCCTACTAGAGATAAATGCATGAATTAATTTCTCACAATCCTGTTTATTTAGAAACCGCCTTAATTTCCTAACATTTTTAAGATGGAAGAAACATGTTTTGGACAACTTTGTAATATGTGCTTTAAATGACATGCTAGAATCAAAGATAACTCCTAGATTGCGGGCTGATTCAGTAAAATGAATTGGGATTCCAACTGAGTTAAATGATGACAAAATATTGCTGTGATCAGCGTCATTCCCTCCAACAATTAACATCTCTGTTTTATCTGTATTTAAAGACAAGTAGTTCTCATTCATCCACTCCTTTAATTCACTAACACAACTAATTAAAGACAACATCGGAGATACTTCATTTGATTTAAATGAAAGGTATAACTGGGTGTCATCTGCCTACAAGTGAAAATTAACATTATGTTTCCTAATGAGAGATCCCAGTGGAAGCATGTAAAGTGAAAACAGTAAAGGTCCCAGTACTGAGCCCTGCAGGACACCATATTGAACTTCTGTGTATAATGATGGAGTACTGTCAGCACATTTCTGTACGTATTGGAATCGATTTGATAAATAAGAACTAAACCAAGCGAGCACGGGGCCTGTAAGCCCAACATCGTTTTCTAGCCTGTGCAGTAAAATAGAATGGTCAATGGTGTCAAATGCTGCACTTAAATCTAACAACATAATTACAGTGGAGTTTCCTTCATCAGAGGATATCAGAATGTCATTTACAACCCGTGTTAGTGCAGTTTCTGTACTATGACCAGTGCGAAAACCAGACTGGAATTTCTCAAATAAATTGTAATGCATAAGGTGTGAGTGAAGCTGACTGGCGACTACTTTTTCTAGTACTTTAGAGAGAAATGGTAAATTTGAAACAGGCCTATAATTATTTAGTATGTGTGGGTCTAGGTCTGACTTTTTAAGTAAAGGTTTAATGACTGACACTTTTAGTGCATCAGGTACGGTGCCATGCAGTAATGAACTATTGATAATGGTTAAAATAGGTGCTGCAAGAACATCCGTGGCACTTTTTACTAGTTTTGTTGGCACTGGATCTAGGGAACAAGTAGTGGGATTCATTTTAGTAATTAAAGTTAAGACTTCCTGCTCAGTTACAGGATTACAATTACTAAAGTGCTGAATGCAATATGTGGCAGGGTCTGCTAAGCTAGTATTTGGTTTGTACTGTGATGCTGAGATCTGGGATCTTATATTTTTAATTTTCTCATTGAAGAAGTTCATAAAGTCTGTACTGCTAATATCTGTTGGTATTTTGCACTGTTGATCTGAATTCCCATTTGTTAATTTAGCCACTATTCTAAACAGTACCCGAGGATTTTTATTATTGCTATCTATTAATGTAGAATAGTATTCTGAGTGAGCTTTAAAGAGGGCTTTTTTATATTTATTAACACTCTCTGTCCATGCAATTTGCCAAGTTTTACCAAGTGGTTTCAGACACTACTTGAAGATAAACATGCAGATCCAGGTTGCAGAGAGGTGATCAATCACTGCATGAGTTCTGATCAAAATATTATGGATCATTTTCTATATATTATACTGTACATTCATCTGTCTTAATGAAATAGCATTATGGCATAGATTTCCTGCTTATGTACTGGGTACATCTCAGTCTAGGCATTCCTTTTATTTTAAAAAACAGCAGTTTTATTGAGATTAAAGGAATTACCTTTGATGTACCCAGCCCTGATGCAATTACCCTTCAGGCATTTAAAAATATATGCTGGTACTCTAGAACATCAAACATTGTTTAATAAAGACAGCAGCAAGTTAAAATTGGCAAGACACAGGTTTTTAAGTACAAGAAGAGCAACATTCTATTTCAGGTTTCTGAAATATCTTAATTTTCTTCTTTAAAACGCCACAATTCTTAACTCTACCCAGGAGACATTCTTTCCTGGTTTGTTTGATTATGATCTTTTTAATAACACCTAAAAGAGTAGAAAAACTTTTAATCTTCCAGTGCTTTATAAAAGGAGGATTTGGGGACATGGCTCAGGTAAACTGTCAGCACTTTTGTTTCACTTCAGAGAAAAAAGCTGTACTCTTCCAACATCAAAATAAGCATGGCTACATGCTGTAGTGGTACAACATGATTCAAAACTTGACAAATAATTTAGCCACTAATTATTGAGTTATTTACTTACTTATGTGTAAGTTTTCTACTTTGTAACACGTTATTTGTGTTGCCTTTCTTAGCACTATGTTTCTCAGCTACTTGATTATGTAGGTGCTCATGTCTAATCCACTTATAAAAGACAAAACCTTGCAGGCTTCTGAATATGGCCCCCATGCCAACTTCATCCTTGTGTTAGTGTTTAGTGACTTTTAAGTGTTACTCAGCACCACATGATGTTTAGTCTCCCTGCTGCTTGGCTACTCACTTCTCCAAAATGTATGTATTTGTCCTAACTAAGCTCTGACAAAAAAGCTAAACAGTGATTAAGTAACCAGGGCACTGATTATATATTTGCAAGATAAATTGAAATCAATTGTCTAAGGAGAGGATGGGTATTCTGGCCAGTTGGGTCCCAAGTTTAGAGACTGGGGCTGCAGTTTCATTCTTACCTCCCTTGCTGCATCAAGTGCAAGTTGCTTCATTATAATGGTGATCTAAATGGCTGTCAGTTTTGATGCCCAATTCAGTTGTTTTTTAATTTACAATCACTCTCATTTCCAGTTGACATGCCACTCAAGAGAGATGTTGGATAAGCTTTCATTAAAATACATGTTAAATCCATGGACAGGTAAACATAGTTGGAGCTTGGTCTCTTGTTTGTAAGTTTACTTCACCTTTTACTTGTCTGTCACCCTTTCAACTAATTATGCTGTACCACACTCATTCTTATTATACTACTTTTCTTTATTTGTATAAATTCTTCCACCCTTTTGACTTAAATCCATCCCATCCCTCACTCAGTATTCTCTTCTGCCCTGCCGTCAACTCCCACAACTCCTTGTGTGCAGCTGCAGGAGAACTCACAATATTCAGGCCTATATAGACATGCTTGTACTTTATTTCTATTAACAAAGCAGAGTGTTGGTCAAATACAAAAAATGTCTGCAACTAAAGCACTTGAATCTAATAACTGTGTAAGACTTTGGTTGCAAAATGATGATGTATCATAAATAGAGGTATATCTAAAAAAGACATCAGAAAAGTAATACCTAGAGTTATAGACAGGACTTGAGAGCAAGGGTGTATTGCCTGACTACAGCTTGGATGTTCCTGCATTTTTAATACAGAGTGCAGTAGATGCGAATATGTTTTGTGCCTGACAAAAGATCCTCACACACTCTTTTGCCTAAACAATTCCCAAACCATGCTTATTGAAGTACTTGAGCACTTAGGATTTTTTTTTATCATACACACGTCTTTTGGAACATTTAATAGTTTGGTGGTGTCCAGGTCCATCAGTGACAAATTCGCAATTTATAATATTGTGTATTTAATTTTACTGTGGGATTCTGACATAAACGTTTTGAGGGGAGAGTTGATATTATAACACATGCTTCTGAAGACGCCAGAAGTTATATTTGATTTGTTTATTTGATTTGTTAGCAAAGAAATGTATTTGCAGTCAATAACTATGTGGTGGTTACATGGTTAATGCCATTATGTCTTCTGAAGTAAAGACTAACACAAAGTGTTAATGACCCCTTTGTTGTCCATCTATAGTGAGGTTCAATTTTGAAGTACATATTTTCAAAACTTGACATATAATCTACATTGACATGTATTCATTTGGCAGGGGCCTCTGTTCAAATCCACTTTACATGTAAGGAAAACCAATACAACAAAATGACATTTAAGTAACCAACCTCAGATTAGTCTACAAGGCTCAGGACCCATTAGCTGCCCAGATGCAAGTGTAGAATTGTTGATGGGGAAAAAAATCCAGAAATACTATAGAATGAGAAGTTTAATTTAATCACATTGTGTCAGATAGTATGCATGAACACAGATTATAATCACAAAGGTTCCTCAGTAAATTGCTAAGCCGATCTAGAATTAATAATCAATGCAAAATTAATGACAATGAATGAGTTAAAAGAATCAAATGACACACAATAACTTAAATGTTTCCAAAACTGTACCTTTTTCACATGCATTAGCGGATGTAAACAAGTAAAAACATGGTTTAACAGACTTCATAAAAAAGTAAAATGGCCTAAGTATACAAGCAGATAGACAAGCAAATGGACTGTACTCCTCTGTTAACAAAGCTTTAAACATTTTAATGCTACAAACCCTCACATGTACCCTTTTTATAGGCACCCAAAGATATACAATCATTACTCAATCATAAAACAGACTTCATACAGTGGTGTGAAAAACTATTTGCCCCCTTCCTGATTTCTTATTCTTTTGCATGTTTGTCACACAAAATGTTTCTGATCATCAAACACATGTAACCATTAGTCAAATATAACACAAGTAAACACAAAATGCAGTTTTTAAATGATGGTTTTTATTATTTAGGGAGAAAAAAAATCCAAACCTACATGGCCCTGTGTGAAAAAGTAATTGCCCCCT
>JANRMT010062815.1:22926632-22942972 GCA_026402145.1 Polypterus bichir lapradei
TGGAAAGTTCAATATGGCGGCCGACGGTGGCGTCATACCATCGAAATCGTTGTCGACCGTTATCGACCGTTATGACCGTTACGTGTAGAATTTCGAAATGAAACCTGTTTAACTTTTGTAAGTAAGCTGTAAGGAATGAGCCTGCCAAATTTCAGCCTTCTACCTACACGGGAAGTTGGAGAATTAGTGACGTTGGAAAGTTCAATATGGCGGCTGACAGTGGTGTCATACCACCGAAATAAGTATGTACATTGGTTTCGGTTAGCGCAGGGAAGCCGCCTACCAAATTTCGTGAAGTTGGGGCCATGAATAAGAAAGTTCATCATGGCGGACATTGTTGACCGTTATGACCGTTACGCATAGAATTTCGAAATGAAACCTGCTTAACTTTTGTAAGTAAGGTGTAAGGAATGAGCCAGCCAAATTTCAGCCTTCTACCTACACGGGAAGTTGGAGAATTAGTGATGTTTGGAAAATTCAATATGGCGGCCGACAGTGGCGTCATACCACCGAAATAAGTACGTACATCGATTTTGGTTAGTGCAGGGAAGCCACCTACCAAATTTCGTGAAGATGGGGTCAGCCTTCTACCTACACGGGAAGTTGGAAAATTAGTGACGTTGGAAAGTTCAAAATGGCGGCCGACAATGGCGTCATACCATCGAAATAAGTACATACATCAGTTTTGGTTAGCGCAGGGAAGCCGCCTACCAAATTTCGTGAAGATGGTGCCATAAATAAGAAAGTTCAACATGGCGGACGTTGTCGACCGTTATCGACCGTTATGACCGTTACGTGTAGAATTTCGAAATGAAACCTGCTTAACTTTTGTAAGTGAGCTGTAAGGAATAAGCCTGCCAAATTTCAGCCTTCTACCTACACGGGAAGTTGGAGAATTAGTGATGAGTCAGTCAGTCAGTCAGTCAGTCAGTCAGTCAGTGAGTGAGTGAGTGAGTGAGTGAGTGAGGGCTTTGCCTTTTATTAGTATAGATAAAAAAATTGAAAAATCACATGTACATAAGTATTCACAGCCTTTGCCATGAAGCTCAAAATTGAGCTCAGGTGCATCCTGTTTCCCCTCATCATCCTTGAGATGTTTCCGCAGCTTAATTGGAGTCCACCTGTGGTAAATTCAGTTGACTGGACATGATTTGGAATGGCACACACCTGTCTATATAAGGTCCCACAGTTGACAGTTCATGTCAGAGCGCAAACCAAGCATGAAGTCAAAGGAATTGTCTGTAGACCTCTGAGACAGGATTGTCTCGAGGCACAAATCTGGGGAAGGTTACAGAAAAATTTCTGCTGCTTTGAAGGTCCCATTGAGCACAGTGGCCTCCATCATCTGTAAGTGGAAGAAGTTCGAAACCAACAGGACTCTTCCTAGAGCTGGCCAGCCATCTAAACTGAACGATCGGGGGAGAAGGGCCTTAGTCAGGGAGGTGACCAAGAACCCAATGGTAACTCTGTCAGAGCTCCAGAGGTCCTCTGTGGAGAGAGGAGAACCTTCCAGAAGGACAACCATCTCTGCAGCAATCCAGCAATCAGGCCTGTATGGTAGAGTGGCCAGACAGAAGCCACTCCTTAGTAAAGGCACATGGCAGCCCGTCTGGAGTTTGCCAAAAGGCACCTGAAGGACTCTCAGACCATAAGAAATAAAATTCTCTGGTCTGATGAGACAAAGATTAAACTCTTTGGTGTGAATGCCAGGCGTCACGTTTGGAGGAAACCAGGAACCGCTCATCACCAGGCCAATACCATCCCTACAGTGAAGCATGGTGGTGGCAGCATCATGCTGTGGGGATGTTTTTCAGCGGCAGGAACTGGGAGACTAGTCAGGATAAAGGGAAAGATGACTGCAGCAATGTACAGAGACATCCTGGATGAAAACCTGCTCCAGAGCGCTCCTGACCTCAGACTGGGGCAACGGTTCATCTTTCAGCAAGACAACGACCCTAAGCGCACAGCCAAGATATCAAAGGAGTGGCTTCAGGACAACTCTGTGAATGTCCTTGAGTGGAACAGCCAGAGCCCAGACTTGAATCCGATTGAACATCTCTGGAGAGATCTTAAAATGGCTGTGCACCGACGCTTCCCATCCAAACTGATGGAGCTTGAGAGATACTGTATAGAGGAAAGAGCGAAACTGGCCAAGGATAGGTGTGCCAAGCTTGTGGCATCATATTCAAAAAGACTTGAGGCTGTAATTGCTGCCAAAGGTACATCAACAAAGTATTGAGCAAAGGCTGTGAATACTTACATACATGTGGTTTCTCGGTTTTTTTATTTTTAATAAATTTGCAAACTTTTTTCATGTTGTCATTATGGGGTGTTGTGTGTAGAATTCTGAGGAAAAAAATTAATTTAATCCATTTTGGAATATGGCTGTAACATAACAAAATCTGGAAAAAGTGATGCACTGTGAATACTTTCCGGATGCACTGTATACACACATATATATACATATATATACAGTACATATATATTTATATATATACAGTGGAACCTCGGTTCACAAACGTCTCAGTACACGTACAACTCGGTTTACGACCAAAAAGTTCGCCAAACTTTTGCCTCGGTTCAGTGAAGAGTGGTGAGAATAAAGTTTTGCAGAAAATTGAAATCGAAGTAAAGAAAGAAATTTTTGAAAAGTATTGAGCGTGGCATTCGCGTTACTGATCTTGCCGCCGAGTACAAGAAGTCAAAACCTACGATTTCGACTATTCTAAAGCAGAAAGAATCTATTAAAGCAGCTGATGTTGCAAAAGGAGCAGCGTTAACCAGGCAGAGACCTCAGGTGCTGGAAGAGGTGGAAAAACTGTTTACCAGTTTACTCATTTACCAATTTGAGAACCCTCGTGCTTTCAAGCAGCACAATGTAAACAAAGCCAGAATGCCAGTGATGTGGAGGACAAACAGGAAGGGTTGGGTCACAAGGACTTTGTTTTTGGAATGGCTGCACAAGGCTTTCGCTCCCACCAGTGAAACAGCTAAAAACACCAGAAACCCAAGAAATCACACGAGAAAAAACACCTGAAGGAAAACGTCCCTCCATCGCGGAGCCAGACTCTCCCTCAAAACTGTAACCTCCTCTCCACCCAGTTCCTCCTCACTTCATGCCAGAACTTGACTCATGCAAGGTTAGTTTCGTTGGTGGTTTATGATTAGTTTTTGTATTATGATTTTTCAAATGTTCATTTTTCGGTTCGTAGCGTGAATTGTTGCGGTGTTACTTTTCACTTTTTTCAAATGTTAATTTTTTTCCCCTGCACTTAAAACTCATTGAAAAAAGTGTTTATACAGCGATCGGTTGCAAGGCTATAGCGCAAACTCCTGTAATGTTATTTTCTTGGTTGCTTGTGGTTGGTTTTTAAATAAAGTTCGGATTTGTTCAAATGTTCCTTCCCAACCCCCCCCCCCCCCCACCCGTGCTTAAAACTCATTAAAATAAGGTGTTTATACAGCGATCAGCTTGCAAGGCTATAGCGCGAACTGCTGCAATGTTACAGAGAGGGAGAGAGAGCACGTGCTGCTGAGAGAAAGAGACAGCAAGAGAGAGAGAGGGTGCGTGCTGCTGAGAGAGAGAGAGTGAGGGTGCGTGCTGCTGAGAGAGAGCGAGCCTGCAGCTGAGCAGGGAGCCTGGGTGTTTTGTGTCAGTGTTGTTCAATGTTTTTACATTAGTTTACTATTACACTATGCATTATATGGTGTAATCTATAATAATAAAAGGCAAAGCCCTCACTGACTCACTCACTCACTCACTCACTCACTCATCACTAAGTCTCCAACTTCCCGTGTAGGTAGAAGGCTGAAATTTGGCAGGCTCATTTCTTACAGCTTACTTGCAAAAGTTAAGCAGGGTTCATTTTGAAATTCTACGCGTAATGGTCATAACGGGCAACAATGTCCGCCATGTTGAACTTTCTTATTTATGGCCCCATCTTCACGAAATTTGGTAGGTGGCTTCCCTGCGCTAACCGAAACCGATGTACGTACTTATTTCAGTGGTATGACGCCACTGTCGGCCGCCATATTGAACTTTCCAACGTCACTAATTCTCCAACTTCCCGTGTAGGTAGAAGGCTGAAATTTGGCAGGCTCATTCCTTACAGCTTACTTACAAAAGTTAAGCAGGTTTCATTTCGAAATTCTACGCGTAACGGTCATAACGGTCGACAACGTCCGCCATGTTGAACTTTCTTATTTATGGCCCCATCTTCGTGAAATTTGGTAGGCGGCTTCCCTGTGCTAACCGAAACCAATGTACATACTTATTTTGGTGGTATGACGCCACTGTCAGCCGCCATATTGAACTTTCCAACGGTCTTTGTTAATTATGGGCCCATCTTCAAGAAATTTGGTACGCGGGTTCCCATCGCTAACTGAATCCTACTTACGTACATATATACGTCCATAGCCTGCAGCTCGGTCACCGTGTGAGGCGGCGTTGGGTCCCCCATCTCAACGCCTCCCAAGTTGTTGGTTGCCTGCCTATATAGGGTCGTTTGTCGCTCCGGTCTCTACATTCCCTTCCTTGCTTCGCCACGGGATTCACGTCTCCCTGCTGATAACTACAGCTGTAGCTACAACTACAGCTTTTTTATTTAATTTGTCCGCTGTTTTATTGTTCGTTTATTACGATTATAGTTATTGTGTAGGTATTTTAGACTTACTTTACATTGTTCAGGTACCCATTTCCTTTATCGTTCCAACCATACCCCTATTAACATGTCTGTCGAGGTTATCACCATCGATCAAAGAACTGTCACTTACCGAGTGGTTTCCATGCCCGGAGATGGCACCTACCTTTTCCATTCTCTTTGTTACATATTGCACGGCCATATCAGGCTCACTCTTGATATCCGGAGGAACATTGTGTCTTATGTATTGAATGACAGGGACAGGTTCAAGGTGTGGACTGATGACGGTACAGGAGATAATTATAATACACACAAGCACTATAAGAGTGAAATGCTTAAGCCCTTCACCTGTGGTTCTGCATGTGAGTTGATGGCTGCTGCTGAATTGTTCGGTTGTCGCTTTCAAGTGTACCAAAATGGCCAAATATTTTACACCTTTCGACAACCGCCAATGTCTCTTAAATATCTTAGATTCACAGGTGACGATTTCAGTAATGGACACTTTGATGTTTATGAATGTTTAAACTCTCAAAATCTGGATGTGAAATTATCGATAAAACCAGTTGTATGCTTACAACGCTTGACAGATGCCGAATGTCACTTCATCACAAGTCCTGCAAATACTGTTGTAATTGAAACAAACCATGAAACTCAAACCGATTGTGACAGCAGCAATCCAAGCTGTGAGATTTGAAACAAGATTACTTTTCACATGGCCAACTGTACGTTGCATGCTCAAGAGTAAGCTCAGCGCACAGCTTGGTCATATTATAACCGGAGGGCTGAAATGACAATGTGGTATACAAAGAGATCCTTAACAAATAATTATTGGTATATTTTCCCTCAGTTTAAAAAGGTTTAATTTTCTTCTTAATAAAAATTTGAAGGCAGTACTTCGCCGCTGCGAAGCGCGGGTATTTTGCTAGTTAACTATATTTGTGCTTAATCTTTAAAAAAATATATATTTACATACAGTTCGTACGGTCTGGAACGGATTAATTGTATTTACATACAATCCTATGGGGGAAATTGATTCGGTTTACGACCAGAGGTTTGGAACGCTCCCTTGAACCCTTGTCCAAATCATCTGAGACACCAGATAAAAGTCCAAATGTTGACTTTATTAATACAGCACAGTGCACAAAGCACCCTCTCCTCCACAATACTCATATAATAAACCAATACAATAACAATAAACCAATCCACCACTCCCAGACGTGTTGCCCTCCTACCACCCAGCTCAGCTCACAGTCTGGGAGCTCCCACAGTCCTTTTATAGTTCGTGACCCAGAAGTGCTTCTTAACCTGCAGTCCATGTGACTTCCTAGCACTTCCGGGGCAAATCAAAACTCTTCTTTCTTCGTCAGCCCGGAAGCACTTTATTTCTTCCGTCCTCGTGACCTGCAAGTACTTCCAGGCTGTAGGAAAACCAAATGTCTCCGTGTCTCCCTGCAGCGTCCCCTGGCGGCCCCGACGTTATCCAGGAGGGCTGTGTATTACAACTCCATAGTCCATGATGCCCTGCTGGAATTCGGGGCATCTCCACATTGCAGGCAGGGCTCCATATGGCAGCTTGGGGGTTTTGGCCAGGATAAGCTGCCGGCCATAGTCCACAATATACAGTATACATATATATTCTTTTAATGACAGGAACAATTTTATTTTTACAGATATAACTTGGAAAAAACTGTATACATTGGTACATGAACGTAGAAACACATACTGTATCTGATAAGCCTTTTTAATATTTTTTTTTTCAGCTTTCTCAGATAGTTTCTTCTTATAACTTGATATTCTGTAATGTCTAACAAAAAAATGTCAGAATGGTCACTTATTTTGTTGAGTGAGTACTCAGTTTTTGATTGACTGCGCATTTTCTTCTGTTCCATGTGGATGGTTTATGACTATCAACTGATTGAAGAAGGTCCCTTCACTACACCTGGATTTTGTTTCCTCTTCCCTTTCTCTAGTTTTGTCAATCACATCGTCCGGGGTGCCTTCGCAAAGCATCCCTGTCTCTCTTCCAGATTGACCTCATCAGTCAGGGTAATGACCACTGAAATTTGAGGCTCTGTCCTGGGAAACTTCTCTAAAGTTTTACACTCAATTATGGGAAAAGTGCTACGTGGATCCCCTCAGTTTTATCAAGGTCCATTGTGCACTGCGTCTCCATTTCTCTACCCGGTCTGACTCCTTCAGTCTGATTAAATACCTCCAAGACAAGCGGGTCCAACTGAGAACATTTTTCATTTATAACCAGCCCTACTGTTGGAACAAGTGTGGTTGGATTCCCTTTAATTTCATCTGGATCCATTTTGCACTGTATTTCCATATTCTCTACCATACAGGACTGACTTACTGTATCTCTATAGCCAAATTGACATAGCTGGCAGTCCAATTCCTATGCTCCAGAGATATTTGTCCACAGCCTCAAGCGAAGCCCTGGCTGTCTCCCTAATCTACCTCAGCACAGTTTCTATGTCAAAATAGACTGAATTGTCCTTGCCGGCTGAAGGAGCTCCTCAAAGTGCTGGAGACTGAGATGACCTTTGTCTGGACTTGTCAAACTCCGACTGGAACTTCAGCTCTTATCACTCTTCAGGGTTGAGTCCTTGGCCACACGCTGGTTTGGCACATGTTCTGTCAGGTTTTACTTGGCATCCTGTGAAACTGAATCCAGAAAACCCCTTTCTGGGAGTATCCACTCCATCTCAAAGATTTTATCGACAGCTAAGGCATGAATTAAAGAAGAAGAAAAGTCCCTTAATTCTGACTTATACTGTGGGGTATCCATATGAAGTTCTTCAGCCTTTGGGTTCTTGCTTCCACTAGTTATGTTAGTGTTGTTCTGGACTCTGTGTCTCACAGCCTTCATGCTGTGTAGCTGAAAAAGATAGAGGACAGCCTGCCACAGGTTCTCCGTTTTCACAGAGTGAGTCTTTTCAGGGACAATCGGCCCTTTGAAGGTACATACTTCTGTAGAGTCTTGACTGAAGAGGCCTTTCAGTGTCCTCCTGCCCATAATGATCCCAAACTTGAGGGTGGTACAATGGCGCCATCTGTCCTTCATATTTTGTATGCTCCCATATGGTGACTGGAGATCAGCTATACATTGATTGGCTTAACGGCTGCTAATTTTCTTAGTGGATTTTCAGCCCATCACTGGTGCAAGGCAGGGTGTCGGTGGTGTGGGATTACTGGTCTGGTTTTTGGTCATAATCAATTTATTTTTATAGGTTCTTGCCAAGAAGATGGCCAGGAAATCCTGACGATTACATCAGTTGTAACCACAAGGGGAGCCAGGGAGCCCCAAACCATGGACACAATAAAGCACCACATGCTGATAGGATAAAATAAAGTATTTTTATTCCTTTCAGTAACAAGTCACAAATTCAATTATAAATATGATAAACCAATTAATCTTCAACCTTCCACCCTCCAGCTGTGTGTTGCCCACTTCCTCCCAAATCTGACTCAACTTCTTAAGGCAGTGGTCCCCTTTTTATACCAGACACAGGAATGGTTCTGGGGCCACACCATGTCTTCCAAGGAGCGTTTAAAAGCCATAGGAAAAGTAGTGAGGTTCCCCTCCCCCCAACAGTACCCTTTGTCAATCCCCAGGGACCCTGACAGGTCTGCACTTCTGGACTCCATCTACCAAGCACCCCTTCAGGTGTCCCGACTAGGTTACCATATGAGGATCACTGCTACCTGGCATATGGGTGATGGAACCACTTCCGGTTTTTGGCTTCTGCTGGTTCCTCCAATCCATCTGCGCTGTCATACTGGTCTCCCGTCTGGGTAATGGCTTCTTTCCTGTCTCATCCAAGATGCCCATTCTTCTCCTACATTCTGCAACAAAAATTGTAGATACAGTATGTTGAAAAACCTAAGCAAAACTGAGGAAATCAGTTTGGCTCGGCTAATATCAATTTATAATGTGACTTTGAAAGAGGCATTGAATACTGCTGCTCCCATTAAAACAAAAGTGATTAAAGTGCATGGATACTCGCTTTGATTTAAAGAGTGTACTCAAGCCCTTAAATTAGAATGTGAAAAATTGGACTGTACGTGGACAGCAGCAAAGCTTTGGGTCTTCCATATTGCATAGACAGAGTGTTGAAAAGTATAAAAACACTCTCTTTATAGCCCACTTGAACTAGTATTCTAAATTAATAGATAGCAACGGTAATAAGTCTAATGTACTTTTAGAACAGTGGATAATCTAAAAAAATGATAATTCTAAAATACAAGGCAAAATACATTCGGAAATTAGCAGTGCAGACTTTAACAACTACTTTAATAACACAATTGACAACATGGGATCCCAGATCTCAGTATCTCCTGGCCAACTGAATACTAGGTTAGCAAACCCTGTCTTATGGGCACCACTTTAGTACTACTTTTTCCTTGGACCTAGTCCCAAAAAATATTAAAAAGCTCAATAGATGGTCTAGTAGCACCAATTCTTAGAATTATCAGTAGTTCAATAGCAAATGGTGCGCCTCCTGATGCACTAACAGTGTCAATTCCCAGACCTTTACTTAAAAAGCCAGAGATATACCCACATATGGTAATAATTATAGATCAATTTCAAATTTCCCCTTTCTTTCAAAAATACTTGAAAAAGAAGTTGCCACTTAGTTTCTTACATTACAAATCACAATTTATTTTCGAAATTCTACTCTGGCTTCCACACCAGTCATACTACAGACACAGCACTAAC
The DNA here is from genome assembly GCA_026402145.1 of Polypterus bichir lapradei. NCBI lineage: Eukaryota > Metazoa > Chordata > Cladistia > Polypteriformes > Polypteridae > Polypterus > Polypterus bichir. The sequence continues at coordinate 22,935,999 of JANRMT010062815.1, forward strand.
CTGTGTTGTAAATGACATTCTAATTTTCTCTAATTAAGGACATTTCACAGCAATTATTTTGTTAGATTTAAGTGCAGTGTTTGACTTCAAAATGACATTGGGCTAACAGGCACTGTGCTTGCCTGGTTTAGTTCTTATTTATTAAATTAATTCCAGTACTTACAGAAATGTGCTAAATGTACTGTATCATTATACTTAGAAGTTAAATAAGGTGTCCTACCAGGGCTCAGTACTAGGAACTTTACTGTTTATACTTTACATGCTTCAATTGGCACCTATCATTAGAAAACATAACATTAATTTTCACTCATATGTAGATGACACAAATTGATACTTTCTTTGTAGATTAAATGGCATTTCTCCCATGTTATCTTTAATTAGTTGTGTCAGTGAGTTAAAGGAATGGATGGATAAAAACTACTTGTCTCTAAATACAGAGAAAACAGAAGTGGTATTTATTGGGTGCAGGAGGGATAATGATGACTGACTGCAGCATCATTCTGTCACTTTTTAAACACATTTAGAATCACCATTAGTTTTACTAAAGTAGCAGGTCATTTAGGCATTGCCTTTGATACTATAAGGTAATTTAAATCACTAATTACACAACTATACAAAACAAGTTTTCTATCTTCAAAATGTTTGAAAATCAAGACATTTTCAAAATACTGAAAAAATGTATTCATGCATTGATTTCTAGTGGGATTGACTACTGCAATGCATTATTCACTGGCTGTTCAAATCATTCTTTATGCAGCTTTCAAAATGCTGCTACAAAAAATATTATACGTACCAGAAAGGAGGAACACATGACCCAAGTTTTCAAGTCCTTGCACTGGCTCCCAGTTAAGCTTGGAGATGATTTCAAAATCCTCCTTTTAATTTATAAAGCTTTAAATGGCCATGGCCCTGCTTAGTTAAAAGAGCTTACCCTTGCTTACAAACCAGAGCCCACATTGAGATCTCAAGATGCTGGCCTACTTATGATTCCAAGGAATCATAAAATAATAGCAGGAGTTTGAGCTTTTAATTACAAAGCCCCAAAGCTGTGGAATGATCTGCATGCTAATATAAGTGATGCCCCTTCAATCTTAGCTTTTAAATCTAGGCTGAACGCTTACTACTTTAATCTAGCATACTATGACTAGAGCTGCTGATTAACTGTGCTTTCCGCATTTCTGTTTGTTAGTCATTAGTACTAAAATATAACTAATACAATCTTTATAAACCCTTACTATCCCTCCTCTATTGTTTCTCTTATGGGATCTTGATTTTTTTTTTCGCCTTATACAACAATTTCTTGTATTAGGAATTTGTTAGTTTTCACATATTCACTGCGGCCCCTGGAGCAATTTCAGGTTAAGGGCCTTGCTCAAGGAACCAGCAGAGTAGGATCTCTCTTGGCAGTAACAAGGATTCGAACCTGCAACCTTCTGGCTACAGGCGCAGATCCTTAGCCTCAGAGCCACTACTCCATTCGATCTGGCACTTTGTGCCACTACTGTACCTGATTAGCTGCTCTCCTGTGAACTGAAATGTAATTTAAGATAAAGGAGCATTGGCATTGGGATTATGGAAAGGAATGCCAAACTCAAGATGCAGGATTTCAACCTTGCCCTGGCACTGGATTTAAAAGTTCAAAGACACCTTTAAATGTCCCAAAAAACCAAAAATGTCCTTCCAGGGAAAGGGAAACTGACCTTTGACTTGTAGGACAATGCAAAACAAAATATCTTCCTAAAAAAATTATTGATATAAATGAAAAGAAACTAAATCCAATAACCAATAGCAAAAATATGCAGAAACCAGAACAACAGTAATACTAAGGATAGAGCTTTACTACACAAACTCCAATAACACTCTCCCAGACAAACTCCTTAGTCTCAATATAAATGCTAAGGGTGGTCCTAGATTAGCAATGTTATACTGCTCTGACATTTTGGATTTTAATACAAAACACAAGAAATAGGTGCAAACAACTTAAATAACTGACATAACAATATTTACAAAATTACATATTTACAAAACAAACATGAAAAATAATTAAAAATTAACAATAATACAGAAAATAAACATAAGTCAGAGAACAAACCCTTACTGTAACATAACATGAAGTTATTTCAGCAGTGTCTTTAAATGCCAGTTTGTCATATTATTATAATTTTGAGAACAATACTTGACACCCTGTGCAAAGGCACTGTTGCACAATTCCAGACTCTGAGTGCCAGCAAACGTAACTGAATGACAAGGGGATCGGATAAGTGAGCCAAAAACAGAAAAAAAAGACTATTAAAAAAAAGATTCTGTTTTATTCCAGACAAGACAATCTTATTTACAAAAGAAATGTCTTGCCAAAAATATTTATAAAGTCTAATGCAACACAACAAGAGAAAAAAAGTGCTGGTGTTATATACAATATTTACAGTGATTCAAAATGAAAAGTGAAGAAAAACAACAAAAACACTTCTTCCAGCAAAAACAAAAGACAGTTCTCAAAGGACGGACCAAAAAGCAGTCAAAATCAAAAAATGAAACAAATTATGCAGAAGGATGATATAGAAAAAAAATGAGTTCCTTCCAAACACAGATTCTTTCTACCCCAAGCTATTAAAGGAACTGACTCTAATCTTAACAACTACTATGTACAATGATCAATACCTATCTCTACTACTAGACTAACTAAATCAGTAATGCAGATATATACTTTAGCCAGATGACCTGATCAATTGATGATCCCTGGTGGTTCGAACCATGGTTTTATACCTCAAGCCCTTATGTCTATCAAATCCCCATTTATATTGCCCGTAGTCCCCCAAAAAAACGTTACTCCATGACGTGTACCAAACTCCAATTTCTGCTTAGAAGCAGTTCACCTTTTATAAACTTCCCATCACAGGTGTGCATACCCTGGTTAATGCATACTGTGAACTTTCAGCCACTTTCATTCCCATTCTCTGCCACATGTGTGAGCTTTTCTGCTGACCACTGTGAAACTAAACTCACTAATTTTCTAACCTTTTTCCCTAAACTTATACCTAACATTTTCTCCTTCTACCCTGCCGCGATTATGGGAGTACGCCTCAGTACTCGATTGTGGAAAACCGTAAGCACGCCTGAAAGATGGCTTCAGGCGCATGCCTCGGGGCTTGCTAGTTTGAGCCCCATGGCTTGCTCTCAGGGTACTCGTATGCCTCCATGCAGCCTTTGAGCAACCTTGTGCTCAAATGACGATGAAACATTATGGGAAGGAGCACTAAAACAAGTAAATGAAAACTTTATCTCTCCCACAATATTTTTTTTAAGTCTGTGATAGGCTGAGTGGCTGTACCTATCTTTTCTTTTTTTCCACAGCCCCTGAATTTAGCCTATCATCTATACTAATAAAAGGCAAAGTCCTCACTGACTGATTGACTCACTCACTCACTCACTCATCACTAATTCTCCAACTTCCCGTGTAGGTAGAAGGCTGAAATTTGGCAGGCTCATTCCTTACAGGTTACTTACAAAAGTTAAGCAGGTTTCGTTTCAAAATTCTACGCGTAATGGTCATAACGGTCGACAATGTCTGCCATGTTAACCTTTCTTGTTTATGGCCCCATCTTCACGAAATTTGGTAGCCAGCTTCCCTGCGCTAACCGAAACCGATGTACGTACTTATTTTGTCGGTATGACGCCACTGTCGGCCGCCATATTGAACTTTCCAACGGTCTTTGTTACCTATGGGCCCATCTTCAAGAAATTTGGTACGCGGGTTTCCAACGCTAACTGAATCCTACTTATGTTCATATATACGTCCATAGCCTGCAGCTCGGTCGCCGTGTGAGGCAGCGTTGGGTCCCCCATCCCCACGCCTTCCACGTTGTTGGCTGCCTGCCTATATAAGGCCGTCCGTCGCTCCGGTCTCTTCATTCCTTTCCTTGCTTCACCACAGTATTCATGTCTCCCTGCTGATAACTGCACCCTTTTTATTTAATCCACAGCTTCTCCGCTATTTTATTGTTCATTTATTACGATTACAGTTATTGTATAGGTATTTTAGACTTAGTTTACATTGTTCAGGTACCCATTTCCTTTATCGTTGCAACCGTTCCCCCATTAACATGTCTATCGAGGTGATCACCATCGATCAAAGAACTGTCACTTACTGAGTGGTTTCCATGCCCGGAGATGGCGCCTGCCTTTTCCATTCTCTGTGTTACATATTGCATGGCCATATCAGGCTCACTCTTGATATCCGGAGTAACATTGTGTCTTATGTATTGAATGACTGGGACAGGTTTAAGGTGTGGACTGATGACAGTACAGGAGATAATTATACTACACAGGAGCACTATAAGAGTGAAATGCTTAAGCCCTTCACCTATGGTTCTGCATGTGAGTTGATGGCTGCCACTGAATTGTTCGGTTGTCACTTTAGAGTGTACCGAAATGGCCAAATATTTTACACCTTTGGAGAACCACCAATGCCTCTTAAACATCTTAGACTCACAGGTGACGATTTGAGTATTGGACGCTTTGATGTTTATGAATGTTTAAACTCTCAAAAGTTGGATGCAAAGTTATTGATGAAATCAGTTGTATGCTTACAACGCTTGACAGATGCCAAATGTCACTTCAACACAAGTCCTGCAAATACTAACATAATTGAAACAAACTATGAAACTCAAACCGATTATGACAGCAGCAATCCAAGCTGTGAGATTTGAGGCAAGATTGCTTTTCACATGGCCAACTGTACGTTGCATGCTCAAGAGTAAGCTCAGCAGACAGTTTGGTCATATTACAACCGGAGGGCCGAACTGACAACATGGCATACAAAGAGATCCTTAACAAATATTTATTGGTATATATTCCCTCAGTTTAAAAAGGTTTATTTTTCTTCTTAATAAAAATTTTAAGGCAGTACTTCGCCACTGCGAAGCAAGGGTATTTTGCTAGTACACTATAATTCCATGTTTAATCAAGAGCGTTACAAAACTCTTTCTGCACAGCAAATGATGCCTAACTTTAGAATTTTAAACTACTGGTTAATTCGTCAACGAAGATGATTTAGATAGAACCCTTCAAAGCATTGTTCTTTATAAAATTTTGGTAAATGAAAAAGGACCTGTTTTATAACATCTATTTCTACGAACTTTATACCAAAACCAAAACTTTCAATCAAATGAAAAAAGGTGGATTTCCAACTTAAGGAAATGAAATAAAAACCTCTGTAAAGGCTAAAACTGGCAGTTTACATATAATTCCAGCATCTTTTATGAATTAATAAATGCAATAACCTTATCTGCATAATCTAGAAACATAAGAATTTAACCTTTAAATGAAGAGATTACTAACCTTTTTTTCTCAGGTTAGTGGAGGAAAAGCTCAGTTGAAATGGCATATGTAGTTGCCAAAATATAAGGTGTGGTCAAGCACGGGTAAACGCGTGCCAAAAGAAATCTCAAAGACCAAACGTTCTTTTTTAAAATATTTAGTGAATGTTAAAAGCAAATAATCAACACAAGAATAAAAGAAAAAATAGTTACACATGTAGAATAAAAGACAAAAAAAAGGGAAAAAAATGTATCTTCTATAAACTTAGTTTTTCTTGAGAAACTTTAATTATTTCAATGCTTAAAGATTCTTAGCTTCTTCTTTCTATACTTAAAGGTTCTTAATTTCTTCTTCTGTATGCTTTAATCATACAGTTCAACACTTAAATAAGTGCTGTTTTACGAGTTACTTCACACTCAAGCCAGTTTGACACGTAGGCATGTCCCCAGGCACGGTTTAAAACCTTATGCCTTCCATACCTTACTCAAGGCAAGGCTGTCACTAACTGAAGAACATTGTTCACTCAAAGCTGTTAGAAATGGCAGGAATACACCAATACAATTCTATTCACAAGGGTTATAGGAACCTCCCATAGACTATGCATTGTCATCTAGTAAAATATTCATGAATCTTATAGAACTAGGAAAATGGCTCTTACAGCATATAGCATTCCAGATAGAGAATACCCCTCTTTCTAATTCCCCTCTTAATTGCAAATGGTCTACTTAGTACACCTTTGGTGTTAATGCTCCAAATACATTACAGTGTAACATTTTACCAAGACAAAATATTTTATAACAGTAAACAAATGTTTCTGGTCCACTAGATCCAATGCCTTTGATTCATTCAAAGGTAACATCCCAACATTAAAACTGAGAGATATGGATGTTAAAATGACTTGTAGTACAAATATTTTGTGAGGAATCTGTCTGTTTGGGACAGAGAAAGAATCATACGGGTTGATGGTTCCACACATAACATTTCTCAATTGCTTTTCAATATCTTTGAGAGAATTTTATATTCCATGCACAGCAAACTAACTGGTTGCCAATTCTTCAGATAGCAGTTAAATTATATTTTTGGGAATCAATGTAATGACTGCTTTCCCACAGCTCAAAAGTAATTCAGAAAATGTCAAACTTTCTAATGTATATTCACTGTTTCTAAACGTCTGCTGGCAATCTATCAATTCATAAAGTTTTCCAGACGTTAGTCCTTGAATTGCATCTCTAAGGAATTGAAAAGTAATAGCAGTGTTTAAAACATATTAATTATCAAAAAAACTTAAGGTAAACTCTTAATAAACAAGGGGAAACCTGAAAAGTTAACCTGTTCATTTGTAAACAAGGGTTTATAGTAAGAAACAGCAAAGTCCTGGGTGTCTTAAGATTCCCTAGGGTCCCTCCCAGTATTTTTGTATAAAACATGAATGTTTTGCCATGGTGTTTTTTCCAAGGTAAAGAAAAACTTTGTTGGAGCATCCATTTGTTTAAGCTACTGCAAACTAGAGTACACTAACACACTGTGAGCTCAAAATCTCAATAGATTTTGCTTTTTTTTATTTTAAAAATTATGAAGTTAGTCATTGGAGCAGTCATATAGATAATACATATATATATATATATATATATATATATATATATATATATATATATATA
>JANRMT010062815.1:22942982-23014009 GCA_026402145.1 Polypterus bichir lapradei
ATACATATATATATACATATATACATACATGTATATATATATGTATATATAGTCGGATATATATGTATATATAGTCGTATATACATAATACAACTTGCTCTTCACTGAGCGCTGAGAGATTTTCAGCTAAAATGCAAGTATAGATTATACTAATAACTAAATTCAGAATTAGTACATATAAAGATACAGATCTGTTAAAACACACAGAAAACAAAGTTGAAACTGATCAACATAAAAAGAAACCAAAACTATCTCAGTGATCTACTCCTCAAATGTCCCAATTTTAAAAATACAGGCCTTGGTTACATGTTATCTTTAAACACTAATGATAAAAATATCTGAATAGTACTTTGGACATGTCCCACCATTGTCTCAGGGAATCAAATGTCAGTTTGGTTGAGATCCATTGTTTTCTGAAAAACTAAAATACTTCTATAAAATTAGTATTCTGAAGCAGGAATGTATTAAAATTCTAGAAATCAAAAAAGCTAACAGGAGTAATACTTATATTAGTTATGAGATTAAGGTGACATTTAGGGCCATGGAAACAGTCTAAGGAGGGCATGGAAATCAGTCCACTGTTCCCTTTTTAACAAGCTGCCTAAATTTGCCACTGTAGCTATACCCTTTCAGTTTAAGCAAAAGGAGATTAAGAGGTGACTTGACTGAAGTGTTCAAAATTATGAAAGGAATCAGTATAGTGGATCGAAACGTACTTTAAAAAGTTCATCAAGAACACGGACACACAGTTGGAAATTTTTCATCATAGACAGAATCATAGAATAAGTTACCTCAGTAGTGAGATTGACTGTAGGGTCCTTCTGAACTTGCCTTTATGTTATTTTAGGGGAAATAAGTGGATAGGATTGGAGAGCTTTGTTTGTCTGAATGGCCTGTTCTCCTCTAAATTCTTCTAATGTCTTAATAGTAGAGGTGGAGTGGTGACAGAGGGTAGAGATCTGCACTGGCAATCAGAAGGTTACTGGTTTGAATCCTGTAAATGCCAGAAGTGAGTCCACGCTGTTGGGCCCTTGAGCAAGCTCCTTAATCTGCAATTGCTCTATCCTGGGTATGCAGGGAAAACACAGGGGGTGGTGGCAGGATGGGCAGTCCAGCCATTTGAACTAGTGTGGTGCTGAGGTGTCACCCCTTGCACAGCTGCGCTCATGTACTAATCTGTGATCCTGAGGTGGTTTGTTGCATGGTGGGTGCGGCAATGTGCTGTATCAGTGCATGCTCCTAACCCATCTCTCTCTAATAGTAGCCCATTAGCAGCAAGTAATTCCTCATCCAGAATGAAATACATCCTACAGATTATCAGTGTCAAGTAATTTATTACAACCGAAGAGCTTTAAAAAAAGATTTTGGATATGTATTCTCAGTTTGTCTTTTTTACTATTACAATTTTTGTGACATTTTGTTAAGCTTTAAAGAGTGTGAAAAGGGAACTCCAAAAATAAATAATAAAATATAAAATGAGTCTGGGAATAATGAATGGAAGCAGAGTATGCCTGTGTTGTAGTGACATTTGTTGTTTAAAAGCCATTTACCCAATTTCATTCGAGAGATGCTTCACTCCCAGAAGTTCCAAGGGTCAACAGCTGTTTATCATCCCAGGATTTAAGTAATTTTTACTGTGCCTGTAACTCTTAATTCTTTTTCATTCATTTTCAATGTACTAATAGACTCAAAGGTTAGAGAAATTATTCCAAGCAATTAAAACTAAAAAATGGTTAGTTATGCTATCTTTGAGTTGAAACAATTAACCGAAGAGGAATTTTTCACATTGCTATTTACTGTAAATTTTAGTGTAACCTTTGAAGTGCAGTTAGAATTTACAGTATGTTCTTTCCTGAAACTGATTTCTGCAGCTTAGACATGGTGTAAAATTAAAGCAGTTTCCTAAGCTGCTGAATCTTGTTTATTCATTTCAAATAGGATTGACTGCTGTAATGCTCGATGGCCAGGCTGTTCAAATCCTTTACTTACTACTCGGCAATTAATTAAAAAAACATGAGAGCAAGACTCATAACTATATCTGTGAAGAACAACCATACAGAATAATCCCAATTTTTTAAATCACTTCACTGGCTAGCTGTTTAAAACTGAATTTCAAATAGTCCTTCTCACATATAAAGTTGTAAAGTGTTTTAGCTCCCCCTTAACACACAGAAGTAGGTCTTTTTAAAATTCAAAGGATAAATAAAAAGTGTAAGAGGTAGAGCCCTTAGCTATAGAAGACAAACCTATTGAATGATTTAACAAAAATATATAAAAAAAAATTGAATTTAAGTCAAGGCTGAAAATGTATGCTATTGTTAGAGCTGCGGCAGAAGCTGTTTATATTGCTTTCTCATATTGCTTTTTAACGACTTAATTGTTTTGATTGACCATTGCTAAATCATTCCTTTATTCTTTCTTTCTGTTCTCAGTATTTGTGGTTGTAATTGGTCTGCTTTTGAGTGAATGTGTTTTCAGAAACAAAGAACCTATTTTTAGATGTTTTGCATTCAGTTTAAAATTATCATTATTTTCCTGGGCAGTTATTCATCTCTGAATGCAAGTGACCCAGGGCAGCTGAAATCAAGACTTAAAAACTGAACATATAGTTTGTATATTGCTATTACACCCTTTAGTTCCAGATCTCTGGGCTTAGCACCTAGCGTTAAGGCTATAACAAGTCAGGTTACCTGTTGAAGGCCATTGTCTCACAGACCTGTAATTAACATCTGTGACCCTGCTTAGCCCTTCAAAGAAACCTCTAAGACTTACCCCCTCCTGTTCCTTCAAGACCAGAAAATACAGAAATCCAAACAAAATAAAATTAGAACGCGTTTAGAGTTTTCATTAAGGCATGAGATTAAAATACAAAATTAAAAAAGAATAAATAAGTAATAGAAAAAAACAGTAGTTTTAGCAGCAATGACACAGATTCAGACCTCTCTGTCTATCTTCTAGATGATTATGCCTCATTAGAAAACTCATACTGTTTATGTAAGAATTAATTTGTGCTCTAGTGTCCATTCTGGGACTTTCCCTTCTGCTGTGGTGTACTGATTCCCTTCAATTATTTCAAAACATGACAGTTCAAAAGATCAGTTCCCTGTGCCCTAGTTCACAAGGTGTTGTGGTCTTTAATTGACATTAAAATCCTTATGTTCAGAGAACGGGTTATTTTTTAAGTTCCTCAAATTTACAGCCACATCATCACAAGCCAATTTTAGTATTTTGCTATCTGAGTCTGTCAAGTCCATCTCTATCTGACCTGGTTTTTAGGCCAAGCTTTTGGTACTGGAATAGGGTAGTCTGTTTCATGACAGTTTAATACAATTGCAGAGAAATAAAATGACAGAGAAATTTTGTAGTTTTTTTGGGCACAATCGGAAAGAACAGTGGGAAACCGGCTAAAGACTAAAGCACAGAGATCAAGGATGCCAAGTGGTCAAACCTAAATTTTAAATCCCAATTTGCAGTTAAAGTTTCAAACACTGTCGATCATAAACTAATGATATATCAAATGATTTTTTTTTTTGTTTGCAAGGCTCTTGTGCTAGAGAACAGCAAGCTCTTTACCTTGATATTACTCAAAATTTGGATACATTTTATATATCATAGACACCATGATGTCAAGTTTCACATGGACGGCATGCAGTGTGCCATGTTTTCTTTTATTAAGTTTGTTTACTTTGCTATTTGTTGGTTATTTTTCCATGTTAATGTCTTTGTCAAGTCCTGTTATTTTCATATCTTCTTTTTGTAGTTCAAATTACTGTAATGTACATTAATTCTGTTAGATTATAGTTGAGCCTATATGGTTATTATTGCCATATGTGCATTATTAATCTCCTTTCTCCAGTATATCCAGTATGTTGAACCTAAAGGGGCAGGGCCCTGTGATGCTGCATCAATGGCTGTAGATGACCTATTTAAAGACAAATGATGGAATTCCCATTTTGGACTACTTTTTAAAGATTTGTAAAGTAATGATTTTTGATTCTTGGGTGTATGTATTCTCTGTCCTTGGATTTTGGTTAAGTTAAGTTTTTGGTTACCTCTTAGGAGGTAACATTTTACATAAGAACAACATAAATTTGACAAAGAGGAGAACATTCAGTCCATCAAGCTTGTTTGTTAGCTAATAGCTAAGCTGTCTCAGTATCTCATTAAGATTCCTCTTAAAGGTTGTCAAGGTTTTTGCTTCAACTACATGTCTCAGTAGTTTGTTCCAGATTCCCACAATTCTTTGTGTAAAGAAATGCCTACTGGCTTCAGTCTTAAATGTACTTCCCCCTAATTTCCACTGATGTCTTTGAGTATGTGATTCTCCCTTAAGGTGAAAAAATATTGCAGGTTCTACTTTATCAGTTCCTTTGAGGATTTTAAATACCTGGATTAGGTCCCCAGGCAGTCAACCATGCTTGAGACTACACAGGTTTACTTCTCTAAGTCTGTCAGAGTAGGACAAGTCCTGGGATGCAATTGGTTGCTTTCCTGTCCACGGCTTCAAGTGCTGCTGTGTCTTTTTTGTACAGTGGTGCACAGAACTACACACAATACTTCAAGTGATGTCTTACTATTGCATTATATAGTTTTAGCACAATGTTCCTTGACTTAAATTTAGCAGTTTTTACTATATAATGTAACATTTTATTTGCTTTTTTAATTGCTTCTGTACATTGTGTAGTTGATGAAAATGCTGTGTCAACATACACCCCTAAATACTTTTCAGAGGTTACTTCCTGTATGACAGGGTTTCTCATCTTCTACTTAAAATTGATGTTCCTTTTGCCAATGTGCAGCACTTTGCTCTTTTCTGTATTAAACTACATTTTCCAGGTGTTCATCCAGTTCTGAAAGTTGTCCAGGTTTTGAATTTTTTTGCTGCCTCCTCCATGTCTGCCATCCCTCCAATTTTAGTTTCATCTGTGAATTTCACATGTTTACTACCTATATCAGAATCAATGTCATTAATATAAATCATAAAAAGTAAAGATCTGAGGACAGACCCTCTCCACTAATAACCTTACTCCCTATGGATCATTCTCCTTTTACCTGTAATCTTTATCGCCTGCCGGTTAACCAACTAGAGATCCCATTTTATAGGTTACCTTTAATGCCTACAGCTTGCAGTTTCCGAATTAATCTTTTTCTTTTTTTTTGATTTCACTGATTTTATTGTAATCATTCAATACAAACAGATACATTTTTACAAAAAAAAATAGGATTGAAAACAAATCAACTCCCACCCCTGGCAGAATTAATCTTTGGTGTAGAACAGTATGAAATACTTTTTGAAAGTTTACCTAAATTAAGTTGTATACTTTGCTTTTGTCCATTATTTTGGTTGCTTCTTCAAAAAAATCTTAAGATTGGTTTGGTAGGACTTTCCTCTCATAAACCCATACTGGTTGCTATTTAGTATAATATTTTCATTTAGGTAATTTTTTAAATGTATTTCTTATTATAGTTTCCATAATTTTGCATGGCACAGAAGTAAGACTTATTAATCTGTAATTACCAGGATCCAGTTTGTCTCCCTTCTTGAAAATTCTTGAACATTTGCAACTTTCTAGTCCTTAGGTACTTCTCCATTCTGAAATGACTTGCTGTGCCTAATAAGGATACTTGTTTCTTCCTTTATTAATACTTGGATGAAGTATTTGTTAAGTTCATTTACTATTTCTTTGACATTTTCAATGATTTCTCCATTTGTTTCCCTAAGGTCTCTTAAATTCTCTTTCACCGTCTTTTTACTGGAGTAGTACTGCATTCTGTATGTCAAGGCTTTGCTAGCAACTTTTATTTCGGTTTCTCTTTTGACATTTTGAATGTTCTTTTTTGATCTCTTGCTGTGTCATAATTATCTTTTTTTTTGTTTTGTTTTCTTATAACAGTGATCTTTTCAGTTTTACTTTTTGTTGATGCTCCTATTTATCTTTTTTTTAGTCTTTTTGTTTTATTGCTTTCTCGGAATAAACCTATTTTGAGCGTAAATCAGAAGATCTTTTAAAATTATTGCATGAAAGTGTGTATTTACGACAAAGAAATGACAAATTTGGCATCCAAGTTTTAGAACTGATGATAAAATTGTTGTATAGTTTTCTTATGGGTTTATGGGTCTCTGTGTTGTAATACTGGTTATTTGCGGACTCATTTTAGTGTTGTTTTTTTCTTCCTTGGTTCCAAACTAGCAACATTAAAAATATACATAACAATTACCTCTCAGACAGCCTTAAACTCACAATCCCTCCTAACCCATTAGGAGGGGTTCTCCCAGAGGGGCTTAAAGTGGAGAAAGACAAACAAATTGTGATTGCATTCACTACACTTTTGGCATGCAGACTTATTCTGATAAACTGGAAGAACCCAAACTCTCCTCTTTTAAGTCAGTGGGAAACCGATGTGTTATATTATTTGAAATTGGAAAAAATCAAATACTCAGTTAGAGGATCCGTACAGACTTTTGTTTTTTAAATAAGTTCATGAAGCACAGAGAATTTATTAATTTAGGTATGTTTAAAAGCCGTAAAAATTTTTACGCCGTTTGGCTTGCTCTCTCTCTCAAGGGTGGGGATCGATCTGTTCCTAACTCAATTTTTCTTTTTGTAAAAACTTGACTGCTTTCTATGGATTGCAATAAAATTAATAAAAAAAAAAGAAATATACATAACAGAGTTTGATTAAAGTATTAAACTGCTCCCTTACTGCTCCCTGCCTCCCTTGTGGTTACCTTGTAAGTGTATATTCTAATATTCTTCACAGTGGGTGGAATGGGTGGAAAAGAGTGTCAGGAGTAATTTGTGACAGATGGGTATCAGCAAGAGTGAAAGGTAAGGTCTACAGGACAGTAGTGAGACCAGCTATGTTATATGGATTGGAGACGGTGGCACTGACCAGAAAGCAGGAGACAGAGTTGGAGGTAGCAGAGTTAAAGGTGTTAAGATTTGCATTGGGTGTGACGAGGATAGATAGGATTAGAAATTAGTACATTAGAGGGTCAGCTCAAATTGGAGAGATGATGAGCATATTGGGAGAAGGATGCTAAGGATAGAACTGCCAGGGAAGAGGAAAGATGATCCGCTGTGGCAACCCCTAACTGAAGCAGCCAAAAGAAGAAGAAGAAGAAGAAGAAAATAGCCTATGTTTTGGCCATCAATGATGTCCAGAGAATGCTTTGCCAGCAGCTGGTTTTGCTTGAGCTGTCTTAACACTAGAATTACTACAGCCAATGAAAACACTTGTAAATCCGGCACACCTTAAATCCCTTCGCACCTCTCCGTCAGCCACTTTTGTCTTCTAAATGTGTCGATAAGCCCAAACAGCATGCAGCCTGCTTTACCATCCCCCACCGCCTCAGAACAGGCAAGAAGTTCTCCCAGTTCCTGCCTTAATTGATTATCTTGGAGTGAGCTACCCAGAATTGTAAGAAGAAATAATTTGATGTGTGTTTTGTTTCTATAACAATCTATGTAAACACATCGTTAAAACAGATAGAAACATTTTTCATGTTTTAGTAATAAATGACAAAATGTAGATATGAACTATATATTGTGTGAAGGCTGATGACCAAATATCAAACAAACACTTTCACAAAAGGTGCAAGTATAATATATCAGATTCCGTGGTGTAGCGATTAGAGCTGCCGATTTATAATCCAGAGGTCTTGAGATTGAAACCATCTCCCCCGCAAATTTGCCGTTTTGAGTAGTGAGCTACTCTTATTGTTAATATTATACAATAAAAATATACATTTGATTTGTGTCTGTAACAGCTGGTGTAAATTTATAGCACTTGTGAAAGTTAGCTTTTTTTTTTCAGTTTTATTCTCTCAGTCACGATCACAATACAACACCCACCCCCTGCCCAAATCTGACGCAGTTAATTTTTATCTGAAACTGGGAATAACTGTAGATGTGAGTGGTGTTTTGAGACAATGGAACTGGAAATTCTCTGATCTGGAGGGATAAAAGCTGACACACAAACGCTGGTGAATCTGCTGCCTTCTTTGTATCTCACCGTCACTTGAATTTTTTTTAATTCAGTTTTATTGAGTGTTCCTTCTCACACTGAATTAGTATGCACCTTATGGTTTATGATGTTAAAGCCGCACTGACAAAAAAACAGAGACATAGGTATATATGATATTTGGAATAATTAATTTTATGACCTGTATAGTACATTTTGGAAAATATTGAGGCACTGATGCAACGTTATTCATATTATTCCTATTCATTTGCATGCCTTCTTGCGCTTATAATCAGTGACTGTGTGTTTTTTTTCTTTGATCTTGCCAGTGTCCACTTTTGGGTGCATGGGGGTGTTTCTTTGTACTCCACGACATGAAAAGGATAGGAAAGGATATTACAGAGAGGTTAGTTCCACGCTATATGCAATCATCAGATTCAAATGTTAATAGTTCCCACACACCCAAGGACCATCCTTTTTACATTTACGACATGTGTACCTGTTGCAATGCACACACTTCTCTCTATGCTGTGGTTCCTACTACATTGAAGGGGCACCTGACACTGAATGACTGAGTTTGCTTTCCTGGAGGATGCAGCTCTCTTGGAACAGAAGCTTGTCGATGTTGCATCCTCTTTTGCTTTATCCATCGCCTTTTCTTGTAAGAAGCGACGGCGAAGTTCCTCTGTGAGGTGAGGAAAGAACACTCTTCTTTTCTCAGTGGCCCCCATGCATGCCTTGTACAGTACATGTGCTTTGATCGCCGCCAAGTCAAGGGTGTTATAATACAAGCACCCAACCACCCGCATGCTACTGCTCACACAGAATAAGCTCACACCTTCTGGTGCATGACGTCAGTGCAGCACAGAGAAAAAAAGAATATATGTGACATTTTGAACAAATCATTTTATGACCTGAATAGTACCAATCACAAAACATCGTCGCACTAATGCAATATTATTTGAAAACAAACAGCGTTTCTGACAAAGATGCATAAAGTGGTTCATAAATGGATACACACTAATCAGACTGTTATTTTAAATTCTCGCCAGACCTGGCACAATATCAAGCAACTTACAATAGCCAAAAGATCAGTTATTATTGTTGGTTTTCTTTTTCTGTTTTTTCATTTTATCAGAAATTTGATCACAAAAAAACAATATCTAGCAATTTTCGCTTATTATTATTGTGCTCCACTATAACAATCACTGCTGCCTTCATCTTACTTGAAAGAATGCCTTTGTTCTAATGAACTGGGCCTGTATGTGGCAGATCTTGTGGGAAACATTATATTTTGGGGGTTTTTATATATAGGGTGGTCCAGATCTAATTATGCAGATCCAGATCGTCTGGATGACTTTGATTTATGTGGGGACGATTATAGTTTAGCACGAAGACGATTCTTCATGTCGTCAGTTCACACACTTCTCGATGGTCCTGGATTTTTCGGATGATTTACTATGTAATAAACTTAATAAGTTATAGCGTAATGAAAATTGCATAATTAGATCTGGAACACCCTATATATATTGTGAGGGGTTCAGCCCGGGCACCACCAGACCGAGACCACATCTTTACAAAAAGCACATGTTTATTTTCTATATACACACAGCATAGTGCTCCCACACCAAACACCCCTAATACGGGCCTCTTCCTCAGTGTCCGTGGGCCGCCTTTTCTCTCTCCATGAGAGCTTCGTCCAGCTCCCACTCCCAACTCTAGCTCCCAGACTGTAGGAAGGCGGCCCCTTTTATGTTCACCCAGACATGCTCCAGGTGCTTGATGATATTCTTCCAGCAGCACTTCCTGGTGTGGCGGAAGTGAATGTTTCCCGGGCTTTCTGAGGCTCAGGGTGCCCCCTGGCGGTGGCCACGGGTCCCAATGTGGTTTAGCATCCTTGCTCCTCTCCCATGGTCCTCTGTAGGTCCAGGGTGGTTGCCCCCTTGTGGCTCGGATGACGTATATGCTACCACCCGGTCCTTCCAGGCATCCTTGCTGGGTCTGTCCCCCAGCCTCCCGTGACAATATATATATATATATATATATATATATATATATATATATATATATATACACACAACAACATCAACATTTTATTTATATAGCACATTTTCATACAAAAAAAAATGTAGCTCAAAGTGCTTTACAAAATGAAGAAATAGAAAAATAGAAGACAACATAAAAAATAAAAATAAGTCAACATTCATTAACAATAGAATAAGTAAGGTCCGATGGCCAGGGTGGACAGAAAAAACAAAAAAAAAAAAAACTCCAGACGGCCGGAGAAAAAAAAATAAAATCTGCAGGGATTCCAGACCATGAGACCGCCCAGTCCCCTCTGGGCAATCTACCTAACATAAATGAAATATATATATATATATATATATATATATATATATATACACATTGTCACAGACGTGCGCATGGGAGGCAGCTAAAGGGCTTGAGTAAGGGCAGTTCCGAGTCATACCGGATTGTGGCAGAGTGCACTGACTCTTTTTCTCCCTTTCCTGCAGACCACTCACAGGAGATTCCAATGGTCCTCTTGATGTCACTTCTGGGACCAAGCCTATGGACGGAGTCTTTGCCGGCTCCAACCCCTGTGATGTCACTTCCGAGCTCAAACCTATGGCTGAAGACCTTCATGAGCCCGGTCCCTTTGATCTCACTTCCTGTCTTCCCCTTTAAAAGCCTCCACCTTTCCCCTATTCCCTCAGTTCTGTTTTGGACTCGGTTTTGTGCACATCAGTGCTGTATACCTTTTTTCCAACTTTGCAGCCAGGATACCAAATTACACTGGTGGCTGCCCCAAACATTTCTATGTCTCTGTATCAAGTTTGTGACATTGGCGTAGTCAGCAGGAGGGAATGGTCCCAGAGGAGAAGGGGACAGGACTTGCATCAGGCGGGGAGGGTGTCTTGCAATTCAGAAAGGCCCAGTACAGGCTTCAGTCCCGGCACGCTTAGACAACCTGGGCAGGCCAGGGAGTGTGCGGGAAGAGCTCACAGACTTGGGCTGCTTTGGAAGGGGGAGGTGAAGTGGGCTTATTATGCTCTCCCGGGGGGGAGTGCCTGTCTCCCTGTGAAGGCAGAACCCCAAGTCTCACCTAGGGGAGCCCCAGACTAGTAGGTGAACAAAATACAGAAATGGAGGACCCAGAGCGGCAGACCCACAAACAAGTCTGGTCATTGTGGGCAGCAGTAGGACACTGGTTACGGCCAGCTGAAAACAAGCCTTACCAAATAGTGGAGCAGGTGGCTTGCTACCTACTCCTAAAGGCACTACCCCGTGGTTTCGCCCAGCCGGTCTGGGGTAAAGACTTTCAGAATATGAAAGGATTAAAAAACCTCATTGAGGCGCAGGGGACGGCCTCACAACCTTGGGAAGCAGAACCGTCCTTTAGTCGAGCCCAGCCACCGTACGCCCCTGAACTTAGCCACCCCCCGTTCAATCCAGGGCTTCTGCCAATGTCCCCGGAGACGCGGGCATACAAACCGCTTGGGAGCGAGGAGGAAAGCAGGAAGAGGGAGAGGAGGGGCTGGTGTGCTCTGACTAACCCGTTGGAGGTCCCACACACAGGAGAGGTAATCATCAACGGCTACAAAACAACAGCTTTGTTCGATTACAACAACAACATTTCCATTGTTGCCCGCTGATTTGTGCTACCGCGATAGTACTTAAAATTTAAGACCAGTATAAGCAGTGTCCACAGAGAAATCCACTGGTAAAGGTCTGCTTGTTGTGTCATCAGTTATGGGGCATCGGTTCAGGAATTAACCGTGGCGGTCCTTCCAGATCCTTCAAACCCGGTGACACTAGGGCAGGACTAGTCTAAAATTAAAAGTGGTGACACGCATACCACTCCTGGGTTTAACTTGGGCCTAGTTATGGACGGGGATGAGCCGGTTTATACTCCACACTAGGAACGCGTATGCATATGTAACATGGCAGCCGCGTGTTCCCACTATTCATTTGACACATCCTCTGAGCATGTCCTCAGAAATTAACGTGTTTGATCAAGTTTGATCAAGTCAAAACATGACTTCATAAGTCTCTGTTTACTATCTATATGTGACAGCAAGCTGGGCGAGCTGCCCAGAGGGGACTGGGCGGTCTCATGGTCTGGAATCCCTGCAGATTTTTTTTTTTTTTTCTCCAGCCGTCTGGAGTTTTTTTTTTGTTTTTTCTGTCCACCCTGGCCATCGGACCTTACTCTTATTCTATGTTAATTAATGTTGACTTATTTTATTTTCTTGCTGTGTCTTTTATTTTTCTATTCTTCATTATGTAAAGCACTTTGAGCTACATTTTTTTGTATGAAAATGTGCTATATAAATAAATGTTGTTGTTGTTATAGAGCCAACAGGATCGTTGTGCCTGCTTCAATGTTTGATGAACACTTCAATGTGGTGAAGCAAAATGCCAACATACAAATGCATTTGTGGTACTTTTATATTCAAGTGTCACATAATCTCCAATGTAATGGCGCAATACATTTTAAAGGTCTCACATACTATCTTCTGTGCTGTCTTTTTTTTTTGCACTTTCACAAAAGCATCAGAATGTACGGCAGCATATTTAAGCAACAGAGAAGAAAAATAGGAACACAGTTAAAAGGTCTACTTTCTGATTAAAGTGGAAATTTCGTCTTTAATCTTGAAATTTCCACTTTAATCTCATTGTTTATTTTATCATTAAAGTAGACCATCATAAATGTCATCTTAAAACCAACCCAGTTATTAATCACTATGTGCTTTTAGGGCTTCTTCCTGATCTGACAGCAGTGGCAAGCAGCAATCGCCACACAGAACGCATTAAATTTATGATATTCCATCCCTCTACACAATTTCAGTCCTTACATTTATACTTGATACCACTTTCATGATGCATTAAAGTATGCATATTACATTTTACAGATAAATTGTTAACCTCACTTAAATAATGAATACTGTTAGTAATTACATGTCATGGCGGCATGGTGGCTGAGTGGTAGCACTGCTGCCTTGCAGGGAGTCGTGTCCCTGATGTTCCCTGCCTGGAGTTTGCATGTTTTCCTGTTGGGTTCCACCGTGTGCTCCAGTTTCCTTCTAAAGACATGCAGGTTTGGGGATTTGGTGATACTAAAATGACGCTAGTGTGTGTGTGTGTGTGTGTGTGCGCGCGCTTGTATTCACCTTGCAATGAGCTGATGCCCCATCCAGGGATTGTTTCTACCTTGCGCCCATTGCTTGCTGGAATTGGCACATCCCTGGATTGATGGATATAATCATTAAACATCCGTTCTTTTTAGAGATATTGTGGCAAGGTGTCCTCAGAATTTAATGGATGTTTCAGGCAATTCAGAACACAGGGAAGCTGAATGTTTTCTCACTGTGATAATGTCTCCCACTTCCACCGGGTGGAATCTTCCAGATTTACATAAAGTATGCACGCAAGTATAAACAGTACACCACTTGCTTAGCAGTAGCATCTGCTGGAGTCCACGTCCCCGACCTAACACTGAATACTTTCAGCCTACAAATCTTTCAACAGTAGTGGGTCAACAAATGCTACTGGGGCTTTTTTATGTCTACATAATGCCACTGTCAACAGTCAATTCAGAATTTTTCTTTCTTTTTAATTTTCTTTCTTTTTAGTCATTCTGGTGTGTGTTCAGACTACAGTGTGTGTGTGTATATCTATATATATATTTATCTATCTACTTATTTATTTATTTTTTAAAAAGCTATTGTAAAAAGGCAGATTTCCCCACTGGAGACAAAGTTCTATCTCATTTCAACCTTTACACTTGCCATACAATGAAACATGTAGTACATATCGAATACATTTGTTATTAAAAGATAGATATTGTCTTTATGTAATTCAATATGCATACCAGTATTTCAATATAGCTTTACTCAAACATGACTTTTTCTTTCATGATGCCTCATATTCCATATTTAGTTCCTACGTCATCTGTAAAATTTTGTTTACCTTTCATAAGACATTGCTAATGTTGGCATATCCAGCATCATGTTAATAAATTAGGAAATGTGGAAGAAAATATTCTCAATTTGTATACGTCTCTTCAGGGTTTTGTATTTTCCTCTGTTAACTTTAAATTCTATCACTAGGAAAACATGTGTGGTTGTTTAACAATAAGTAATGAACTCGGTCTCTTATATGTTAGTTTCATAATGATCATTTTCTTTATGTGATGGCCATATCTGTATCTTTATAGGTACTTATTAAGTATAATATACTTATAAAATATGTCCACAGGCAGACAGTTATGCGAAGGCAATGTTTTGCTCTTGTGAAAGGAATAACTAAGAGTACAGGCCATTACTGATGAGACAATTAATGTAAGCAATAAAACTGATAAATGTTTGATAACTAGGGGGTCACAAGACATGAGCTAAATCTTTTTAGTATGAAGTAACCAAGTTGGCACTGATTGATGAAATGACAAGAGTGGGGTGCAAACTGCTTTGATGGGATTCAGAACTTAAAGTTCTGGATCAGCATTAATGGTATTAAAGACCTAATTTTGTTAAATTACAATATGTGGCTTATTTTCTTCCAAAGAAACATTCAAGTTAATTAAAACATGATTAAGATAGCATGTTCTGAAATCATTAAGCGTCATCTTGCATTTACTCATGTTAATGATAATTTAAGGTACATCATAGGCATTGGTTTTTGACTTATTTAAGACAATCCGCTATCGGAGTACTTCCTACCATTCTTGTTTCTCTATTACATAACCCCAATCCATTGATCTTAGAGATCTATATATAGATTGGCACACATGGGCATCTAAGGGTCACCTTCCAGGCTTGGAGAAGCCCAGATATTTGAATTGTGCAGTAAATTTGCCTGCTGGCTGCTTCCTGACAAGAATACAGTGGACCAGGTGCTGGAAATGGTTGCAGTGGATTACCTCATCCATGCTCTCCCAGAGAATTTGTTGCGCTCTGTCCAAAGACAATCTTGGGTCACCACAGGGGAACTGGTGGACATAGTTGCATTGATTGTTGCATAAATTTCCCAAGATGAGAGTTATTGAATATTATGTGTGTTCAAAAAATAATATTCTCAGATGATGAATTAATGTTTTAAAGCATCATGAAGCTAGAAAACTCAAAGAAAAGCAAGTGAAGGTGAAAAAGCCATACTATACTGGATATCCAAAATCCATTTATTTTTTGTAACCAGCTTATCCAGGGCAGGGTCTCTGGGTAGCAGGATCTTATCCTAGTAATCATACAACCAGGATGTATAATAGTAACATATTAGTCATTTAGATAAAAATTACTATATAAAACAGTAACGGGAATAGTCATACTTTAAGATCTGCAATGGCTACTGGTTTCCTTTGCAGTATTTCAATGTTTCATTTTCCCTTATCTTATTTTTTGCAATAATCATTCTGTACTGAGAAAAAACACAAACTTTTTATTTTTACTGCAGACCTCCTTTAACACCATTTCTTCTTTATGTAATATGTACTGCAGCATTTTCTATTATTATGTCTATAAACCAACACTGTTAATTAGAAATAATTGCCACTATTTTAAGTTGATTTGAATATTAAAATTACCACATTTCTCAGTAGGTTAAATAAGGTTTTTACTCTGCTTTTACTTACATTTGCTTGATTACTCACTTTTATTTGAAATGTGAATAAGTCATTCATACGCCTATAGGATTTAACCATGTAGGCTGAGCTCATTCCGGATTGTGCCATAGATACAAGGAATGCAGTGCATATGCTGGTAGCCAAGAGAGGTTATGTAATGAATTGCTGCTAAGAATGCCTTGCATGCTCATTCCTTCCAATAAATGTTATTTTCATCAAAGAATAATGGGCATTCAAACACAATTTTAACATATTAGGCTGTTGTAAAAGAACTGTAAGTAGAGACCCTGTCTACTGTTATCAGGTGTGTGCTACCTCATGAAAACAATGAACTTGCAGTGTTCTAAGGTAAATACTGAGAAATACTGGGGCAATGCCATTAAAATATCAGAAGTGACCTAAATTGCTAGATGACAGTGTGATTGGGATCCTTTAAGTCATTGGTGTGGACAGGTTAGGCTCCATCTCTTCCTCCTAATATAATGAATCTGATACCCCAAAGGAGGTTCCTGGGATGCACCCAAAGTAGTTACTGACTGTGGTTTAAAAGCCCCTTCCAGCTACATGTCCTCAAAGAGTCTGGATTTAGTAGGTGAATTTTTGGCAAAAGGCTCAAATGGTAATAGAAAGAAGATGCCAGGGTGTGGAGAAGGTGTTATTTGGAGGAAACTGAACAGGAATTGCTTTGAGAGAACTGGTGGGTAAGAAGATCATCTGCCACATGCGGTAATCAGTGACAACTACTTGCATAGGTAGGCACCATGGGCATTAGGTTATTTTGCCCTTTTGTGGACTTTGTTTTCCTGGTTATATTTACCCATTCTTACCAATTAATCCTATAATATTTTCTGGATTTTTACTTTCTTGCTCTTTATTTGATTTTATGAAGGCTCAAGAGGATACTTACAATTCCAATTACATACACTATGTGACAACAACAAAATGAACCTAAGTGTCTCACTAAACAATATTGTTTTAATAACATTCCCATTAACACTAGAATTCCTGAAGCCTACTAAAAAACTTGTAATCCCAGCCTACCTTAAATTCCTTTGCACCTCTCCATTAGAGTCTTTTGGTTTGTAAATGAGTCAATCAGCACAAGCAGCCTTTTAATTGGAGGTGTGATGATGAATGTTGTTAGTGCATATGCCCCGCAAGTTGGGTGTGCAATGGATGAGAAAGAAGATTTTTGGAGTGAGTTGGATGAAGTGATGAACAGTGTAGCCAAGGGACAGAAAGTGGTGATTGGAGCAGATTTCAATGTTGGTGAAGGGAACAGAGGAGACGAGGAGTTGATGGGTAGGTATGGTGTCAAGGAGAGGAATGAAGAAGGTCAGAGGAAAGTGGATTTTGCCAAAAGGATAGACATGGCTGTGGTGAACACGTATTTTAAAAAGAGGGAGGAACATAAGGTTACGTACAAGAGTGGAGGAAGATGCACATAGATAGATTACATCCTATGCAGAAGAGTCAATCTGAAGGAGATTGAAGACTGCAAAGCGGTGGCAGGGGAAGGTGTAGTTAAGCAGCATAGGATGGTGGCCTGTAGGATGACGTTGGAGATCAAGAAGAGGAAGAGAGTGAGGGCAGAGCCAAGGATCAAATGGTGGAAGTTGAAATAGGAAGACTGCAAGGTTGAGTTTAGGGAGAAGGTGAGACAGGCACTGGGTGGTAGTGAAGAATTACCAGACAACTGTGAAACTACAGCAGATGTAGTAAGGGTGACAGCAAGAAGGGTGCTTGGCATGACATCTGGACAGAGGAAGGAAAAAGTGGAAACCTGGTGGTGGAATGGGGAAGTACAGGAGAGTATACAGGGGAAGAGGATGGCAAAAAAGAAGTGGGATATTCAGAGAGATGTAGAAAGTAGACAAAAGTACAAGGAGACAAGGCGCAAGGTGAAGAGAGAGGTGGTGAAGGCAAAAGAAAAGGTGTATGATGAGTTGTATGAGAGGTTGGACACCAAGGAGGGAGAAAAGGACCTGTACCGATTGGCTAGACAGAGGGACCAAGCTGGGAAAGATGTGCAGCAGGTTAGGGTAATAAAGGATAAAGATGGAAACGTACTCGCAAGCGAGGAGAGTGTGTTAAGCAGATGGAAAGAGTACTTTGAGAGGCTGATGAATGATGAGAACGAGAGAGAGAAGAGGTTGGATGATGAGTGAATCAGGAAGTGCAATGGATTAGCAAGGAGGAAGTAAGGACAGCAATGAAGAGGATGAAAAATGGAAAAGCTGTTGGTTCAGAGGACATAACTGTGGAAGCATGGAGTTGTTTAGGAGAGATGACAGTGGAGTATTTAACTAGAATGTTTAATGGAATCTTGGAAAGTGAGAGGATGCCTGAGGAGTGGAGAAGAATTGTACTGGTGCCAATATTTAAGAATATGGGGGATGTGCAGGACTGTAGTAACTACAGGGGGATAAAATTGATGAGACACAGCATGAAGTTATGGGAAAGAGCAGTGGAAGCTATGTTAAAAAGTGAGGTGGTGATTAGTGAGCACTAGTATGGTTTCATGCCAAGAAAGAGTACCGCGGATGTGATGTTTGCTCTGAGGGTGTTGATGGAGAAGTATAGAGAAGGCCAGAAGGAGTTGCATTACGTCAGGGTGCCTCGAGAGGAGTTGTGATATTGTATGAGGAAGTCGGGAGTGGCAGAGAAGTATGTAAGAGTTGTACAGGATATGTACGAGGGAAGTGTGACTGTGGTGAGGTCTGTGGTAGGAGTGACGGATGCATTCAAGGTGGAAGTGGGATTACATCAGGGATCGGCTATGAACCCTTTCTTATTTGCAGTGGTGATTGGCAGGTTGACAGACGAGATTAGACAGGAGTCCCCGTGGACTATGATATTTGCTGATGACATTGTGATCTGTAGCGATAGTAGGGAGCAGGCTGAGGAGACCCTGGAGAGGTAGAGATATGCCCTAGAGAGGAGAAGAATAAAGGTCAGTAGGAACAAGACAGAATACATGTGTGTAAATGAGAGGGAGGTCAGTGGAATGGTGAGGATGGAAGAAGTAGAGTTGGCAAAGGTGGATGAGTTTAAATACTTGGGATCAACAGTACAGAGTAATGGGGATTGTGGAAGAGAGTTGAAAAAGAGAGTGCAGGCAAGATGGAATGGGTGGAGAAGAGTGTCAGGAGTGATTTGTGACAGACAGATATCAGCAAGAGTGAAAGGGAAGGTCTACAGGACAGTAATGAGACCAGTTATGTTATATGGGTTGGAGATGATGGCACTGACCAGAAAGAAGTAGACAGAGGTGGAGGTAGCAGAGTTAAAGATGCTAAGATTTGCATTGGGTGTGACGAGGATGAACAGGATTAGAAATAAGTATTTTAGAGGGTCAGCTCAAGTTGGACGGTTGGGAGACAAAGTCAGAGAGGCAAGATTGCATTGGTTTGGACATGTGCAGAGGAGAGATGCTGAGTATATTGGAGAAGGATGCTAAGGATAGAGCTGCCAGGCAAGAGAAAAAGAAGAAGGCCTAAGAGAAGGTTTATGAATGTGGTGAGAGAGGACATGCAGATGATGGGTGTAACAGAACAAGATGCAGAGGACAGAAAGATATGGAAGAAGATAATCCGCTGTGGAGACTATGGAATCCCCGGACATTTTTCATTCCCGGGAATGAAACTGCTTCTTGGGAAACCGGGAACGGCCAAGCTTGCATATATAGCATGCAAAAGTGTAAAAATCGATCAAGAAATAACAGAGTTATAGTTGAAAACTGAAAACTTCATTGACATCTGTCAGACAACAGATTTGAACAGCAACTTGAAATTGCAATGTGTCAGTCTGTTGCATCCGCATTATCTGTGCCAAGAAACTTGCCATCACAGAATTATGACAAGAAACTGGATGCATCAGTAAAAGCTGAAATGGTGGTGTTTCAGAGCAACGGCAAGTGCAGGCGTTGTTTAGAACAAGTGTATCTGTATCTGATGACTGTGCCTGCCTCTTCAGTGGAGGCAGAGCATGCTTTCTCAGCGGCTGGCGTACTCTGCACGAAGTACGCTCTCGCCTGGACTACCGCACGCTGGACACATTATGGTTTCTACACTCTTATTACTGCAACTAACTAGATCAGGGTGCCCACAGTTTTTATATTTTATATATATATATATATATATATATATATATATATATATATATATATACTGAGTATACTTTATACATAAAATATATGTTGTCGTACCTTGCATAACTAATACGAGCCTTTATGGCACAATAACAATTCAATACATTTATGGTCACTACAGTATTTGGATTTAATAATCTTCATGTGGGAAAAGGCTGACTCGCATAAATAAATAGAGCCGAATAATGAAGTCAAGGAGCTTTTGAATTCAGTCGAGTGAAAAATGACGGCTGTCCGATTAACTGCGATTTTAGTTCCCTCTCTTTTCTCTTTCTCAGATCGCTTTTCGGAAGGAAGTCAGTTTTGTAGTTTTTATGAACAGTTCAAAAGTGCCTTTCCACATTTTCCTTCTTTGGAATAGCAATGATAGATTGACAGATCAGACAAATGCACTTTGATTATGACATTGTGAGAGAAAAAAATCCTCTACTAATTCCACATAAAGCCCATAACCTCCCCAAACAATTTTTTTAAATCCCTTCTTTAGTCGATAGAAATTGGAAGGCTAACTAGATCACAGCCGGAGTTTTGCAGTTAATCACGCGTTTAATCATGCGTGCGGGATGACCAGTGTCTTAGAAGAAAGGAGATGTCAGACTGGCCGCCTTGTATGTCAATCAAGTGGCAAATGCCATAGGGAGGATATATGATAGACTAACGTTTAAAAAAAAATTTTTTTTGAATGCAACGCGATCTACCTGCACTACCTTTGCAATCTACCGGTCGATCGCGATCGATGCATTGGGCACCCCTGAACTAGATACATGTACTTGTATGACAGCATGAATTGCTTGTAGATAAAGGTTAGTCTTTATTGGTGTCAACATATTGCATTAGTTTTATTAAAAATAAGTGTCGGTCATTCTAAAACTGTTCACTTGTGAGATGCCCGTGCACTGTGTCATCCCCGGGAGCCCGGGATTCCCAGGAATGACATGCGGGATTCCCGAATTCCCGGGAATGGATTCCCTAGTGGAGATCCCTAATGGAAGCAGCCAACAGAAAAAGAAGAAGCACAAGCAGCCTGCTATCCCATTCCCCACTCATCCCTTCCCAACCCTGTACCAACACAGTTCTAGTTGCAGAGAAGATTTTCAGAGCTAAAGTCTGTTTATCTGGTTATTTCGTCATTTGGAATACAGTAGACCCCCGCGAAGTTGCAGTTTAGAGTTCACGGCCTCAGTCATTCACAGATTTTTCCTTAGAACCTAACTAATAATTGTTAGTGTAAACCGAAAATATCCTCTGCAATTTTTATTGCTTTTTTTGTGGCAATACTGTACTGTAGAGAGAACAGGAAGTAGCTATAGAGAAACCCGCGACTTGGGATAGTGAAAGTAGCCAATAGAATTTGAAACTGCAACTCCCAGCAGTGGCTCTGATTGGTCTTCTGCTGAGGGTGCTAGGGCTGTTGAGGTCAAAGGATGTCAGTGTGGCTTTTAAAAAAGGGGCTGGTGATCAAAAGCAAAAAAAAAAAAGTTTTTGTAATTTGTGTTTCAAGTTCCTGTCTGTCTGCCTTCTGTTGGGTTACCTGCTATGCACCTAAAATCTGGAATAGCCTGCCAATAGGAATTCACCAGGCCAATACAGTGGAGAACTTTAAAACACTGCTGAAAACACATTACTTTAATAACGCCTTCTCATAACCTCACTCTAATTTAATCCTGATACTCTGTATGTTCAATTCATTATAATAACTATTCATGGTGGCTCTAAAATCCGTACTAACCCCTACTCTCTCTTCTGTTTCTTTTTCCGGTTTCTTCTTGGTGGCCACCACCATCTACTCAGAGCATCATGATGCTCCAACATTGATGGACTAAAAGCCAAAAATCTGCATGACCATCATCATCAAGTCCTTCTGTGAGAACCCTAAATACAAAGAGGACTGTTTCATTTACGTATGTGAGGTAGAATGCCCAGAGGGGACTGGGTGGTCTCATTGTCTGGAATCCCTGCAGATTTAATTTTTTTCTCCAGCCGTCTGGAGTTTTTTTTTGTTTTTTCTGTCCTCCCTGGCCATCGGACCTTACTCTTATTCTATGTTAATTAATGTTGACTAATTTTATTTTCTTACTGTGTCTCTTATTTTTCTATTCTTCATTATGTAAAGCACTTTGCGCTACATTTTCTGTATGAAAATGTGCTATATAAATAAATGTTGTTGTTGTTGTTGTTACCTGTACTTATCTATTTTGTCCTGGATCATTTCGTGCATCTGGATTGGCTGCCATCTGCCTGTGTACATGAGGACTGTAAGTGGATTCATGGCTATCCTGCAAAGAAAGGAGTGCTCTTAAACCCATCCACCCGTCTTCACCATTTCAGGAACTACCGGTAGGACTATCTGTGCATTCCCATTCAATGTGCGGATCTCTGGACTATCTATTTTCATCATTACATTTCATCCATTGCCATTTTTCTTGAACTTTTTCATGATTTACTGTGTGTGTTTTGTTTGTGCTTTGTTGTATTTAATGTGTAATTGCCGTAAGGGGAACAGGGGTGGTATCATTGTTTTCTTATTTAATTTGTTTTCATTACATTCTTTATTTGCTGTATGATCACCGGTTTTCTTTGTTTTTGTCTCTGTTTGTGAGTGCGTCCCTGGAATCTCCACCATAAAAATAAATAAATCACCGTCTTCTCGATTGCGGCTTCTCGCACGACACTATACTTACTTAAAACCTGGACAGTACCTGTTCTTTTTGGCTGATTGCTTTGTTTCTCTCTCCTCCCCCAGACATTTTCTGCTCCTGTTGGGGGTTGTGCTCCCCTATGATGTTTGTCTAGTGTTTAATCGATAACTAACTGCATACTGAGCTCCTTTTACTTCTGAAAGAGACATGTTTGTTTGAAGTGTTTGAATAAAGTTTCTGTCTCTACAATCTCCTGTGTTTCTGTGCAATTCTGTGACCTAAGCGTGACACACTGTAGCATTGCAGCCTCACCCTGGGATCGAGTCGCTGCACTAAGACTAGCCTGCAAGTATCAGCGCTTACCTCTGTGTGCTTGCGTGCAGCCAGTTGAAGCTCAGTTGGCTCAGTGATTTACTGAGTTTCATCCATGGCGTCAGTTGCACTTTGTACATATTGTTCCAGTAGTTTTTAAAATAGTTTTTACAGTTCATTAGCAGTGTGTAAAATGATCAGTGTTGCAGTAATTGTGATGCTCTTTGTATAGAAAAAAAATGTGTTCCATTAAAATTTCACTTTTTCTTTGTTAATTGTGACGTTTACTTAAAGTGCAGCAAAAAAGTATTTGGCATCCAGGGATTCATTAACCCCCAAGTATGTGGCAGTTTAAGGGTTAAAGATCCAAGATCCATGCCGCCGAAATGAGCTTCTGGCAATGAAAACGCGATTGCATGAATTATAGTACATATAGCGGTAACATTGGTATGTTACATTCTAGCACTGCGGGAGACATAGCAGTACAGTATACAGGTTTACCTTTACATTCTTTATTTTTTGGTAATGTATTAAGCTGAGTTTGAAATTAAATTGAAGTGTTTTGGAGGCACTGCGGTGGGCTGGCACCCTGCCCGGGGTTTGTTTCCTGCCTTGCGCCCTGTGTTGGCTGGGATTGGCTCCATTAGACCCCCGTGACCCTGTAGTTAGGATATAGCATGTTGGATAATGGATGGATGGATTTCAAGTCTGTATGCACTAAATAAATATTGGTGTAGTTTTGTTAAACATGTTGTAAATCTGTAAAATATCTGAGTCATTTTTATGATCTTTTTTTGTATTTTTCAAAAGACAGAGAATTATTCTCTCAAACTGTAGTTATTGAATATACCTTGCTGTGTAAACACAAATACATATAAACAAATTGACACAAATTGGTATTTAAGCAGTAGCAGTTTAAGATCCATTATATTAATTTTTAGCTCTTCCATTAGTGAGGTAAAAATCAATATAGATTATTCATTGTCTACATTTTAATTATGTCGAGATAAGTAATTAAAAAGTAAGGGACTAGAGTTGTGGTATGACTCCAACACCATACATTTTGTCTAATAAGGGTGTATGTATGTTTCTCTATTGCCTGAGGAGTGGAGAAAGCTTTAGCATTTTTTTTCCGCATAATTCTTGGTCATTGAGGTTAAACCTTAATTCTTTTGCTTTACTTTAATTATTTCTGCTGAATTTATTTGTGCAATAATAGGCCTAGAATATTGTGGCTGCATATGGGTTTACAGCAGAACCAATAAATTCTTCTATTGTATTATATGGGTTTTAATTTAGACATAAGATATTTCAGATAGCCTCAGTTAGTTTTATCAACTATAGCTGCCTACATCTGTCTGTCTGCTTTTACTAGGTTTGTATTTGTTGTGTTAAATGTACAGACTATAAGTAGGTGGTCCTTCCTTAAGCAACTTTATTTACCGTTAAGTAACTGGTAGCTTGCCACTGATCAGTTTTTACAATAGGGAAACAGTAAATAAAGTCTTCAGAAGATACTTTGCAGTGTTCTGTACAGGATAAAAGTTGTATTTGTTCTGCATAGAGAAAGTCAGTAGAAGATAGTGATGCATCATTTGCAAATTCCATTTTAAAAAATTCAACCTTTCCTAGGCATTGTGGATTTTGTTTATTTTAGCTGAACTATTGGAAAAGTGCTTTTTTCACAAAAAGAGTTGTAGCACTCTGGAATTAATTACTGAGTCATGCAGATGAAGTGGAAAACTTAAGTCTTAAGAAGTATCTGAATGATGTTCCGGCGCAACTCAGCAGTTACTATAATCAAACAAGCCAAAAGTACTTCATTGTAACCTCTTGATCGTTAAAGTTCAAATATTTCTAACTACAACCCCAAATCAGAAAAGGTTGGGATGGTATGAAAAATGCAAAAATAAGTTATTCTTTACCTCATTACTATCCCTATAAGTGTTGCAGTCCTGTAATGCAGGAGTAGATGTATATTAACAAATGAAATGAAGTTGACCAAACAAAACATGAAATATTTTGGGTTCATACTGTTTGAAATGAAAGAGAAGTCATGTTAAATTTAAAAGTCATACTTTTTTTATTTATTTGCATTTTCCATACCGTACCAACTTTCCTGATTTGGGGCTGTATTTATATTTTGCTATTATTAAAGCATTTTCAATTTGTTGTTCCCCTGTTTAAACCTGTATCACTGAATAAAATTGTGATAATTTTTAATCAAAGAAGAAAAGAGTCAATGAACCCCATAATTCTGGTTTAAGATTTGCCATGTGGACTCTAATCCAGGGATGCATTAACCCCCAAGTATGTGGCAGTTTAAGGGTTAAAGCTCCAAGATGCCAGCGAAATGAGCTTCTGGCAATGAAAATGTGCTTGCATGAATTACAATACATATAGCAGTAACATCGGTATTGTACATTCTAGCACTGTGGGAGACATAGCAGTACAGTATACAGGTTTACCTTTACATTCTTTATTTTTAGGTAATGTATTAAGCTGAGTTTGAAATTAAATTGAAGTGTTTTGGAGGCACTGCGGTGGGCTGGCGCCCTGCCAGGGGTTTGTTTCCTGCCTTGCGCCCTTGTGTTAGCTGGGATTGGCTCCAGCAGACCCCTGTGACACTGTAGTTAGGATATAGCGGGTTGGATGATGGATGGATGGACACTAAGATATTGTGACTTAGAGTTTATAGTTTATATTACAACAATTGCAAATTAAATAAGCAACAGGTAGTCAAATCAGAGGTAGAAGATCAATGTTATCCTTTACACTAACTAAAGTTCACTTTATTTCATAAGTTCTCTAGTGCAATAAGCACCAATTGAACCTGGTGTTTAATACCTTCGCTTAGCTGAGAAATATTTAACTGAATAAAATCTGATTAAACAAATTTACAGTACGTACATTTTTTACTTTTGCTGGAATAAGCAAAGAAAATATGACTTAATTTAATGGATTTGCATATAGTTTTAGTATATTAAATCATGTTTACATTATGTACAGAAAGAAGAAATCCATTAACAAATATGTAGTGCATATAAGTTATATTTAAAAATATGTATATTATCAAGTCATATCTGTCAGTTCACTTTATAAGCATACATGTATAGATGCCATGTAAATAATCAATTGCTAAAGCTTTATTGGAAAAATGGCAAACAGATTTAATAGATTGCAACCCTTAGTTGGAAACAATGTTAGTGATCAGTGTCCATATTTATTAGGAGTCTCAGAATTACTCTGAGGATCTGTCTTACCCCAGAGTAGTACATGAGTAGTTATGAAGAATTACTTACTCCAGCAAGGAGCAGAAGTTCATATTTTAGAATAAAAAACATCATGATTTTACCACACCTTGAACAGCAAAATGGCGTTAATGAAGTCATTTTGTGATTTCCTTGGAATAACGACAGTGTTTTGTACTTTTCCAATACTAAAGCTAAGGATTCACCACAAAGATAAAAATAGTACCATTTAAATTAGTAGGAGAAGGAAGAAAATATAATAAGTTAGGAAATAGCAGTAAGCTTTACAGAATCGTCCTAATGTCAAATAAGCCTTATTACTTCTTTACAAGCCTATAAAGTCAGTCCTTGTGGTAATTCGCCTACCAGGCATCACCACTTTAAAGGGGAAAATTTCTAAGAATAGGATAAAGTCGATTTTTGCGGAATAAACGGTTAAAGCACTTACCTGTTTAAATCGTTCAAGTGCGGGGTGTACTTTCGTGATCATTTTTAACTTTGGATTTGGCTGGTTCATGCAGTGGATCGTTGGCAACAGATTGGACGCTGCACGTACCCCATCATAAAGGCGAGCGTCTCTTTAACCCTTACTGTTAGCAAAGAGAAAGATGCGGAGCGTCTAGTTAGTGCATGCATTCGTGTGAGAAGAGGATCCTAGAATAAAGTCCCAAGAGAAAGTAACTTACTTTCGTAATAGGTATCAGCTCATCCGAGGGGAGCGTGTCAGGATATGCTCAAGTTGGCACTCGTGCTTGCTCGTGTGCACGCAAGGCCGCTAGCCCTATTTAATACATGCATTTTAAGGACTGAGGGGAGCACCTGTGCAGGAGGCACCTGAGTCAGTTGCGATTGGTATAAGGGAGCAGCGTGTCGCAGGATTGGCTGTAGATTTGTTCTTCGTGTATAAGAGGCACTTCCTTCCTCTAGGGGTTGTCTTGCTGTTTCTAGTGACATTAGTGGACTTTGGTATACCTGATCTAGTAAAATCAAATAGTCAAGGTGTGTCTGTAAAGGTGATTGTGATTACATATATTAATCACAATTATTATGGAATATTAATGTTTATTGACGGATCCATAGATAACAGGACAGGAAGTACGGCATCAGCGTTTAGTGTCCCAGAAGTACAAGTATATATAAAAAAGAGCTTGACTGATTACTTATCAGTATCTACAACTGAGTTTATAGTCATTATTCTAGGACTACAATGGATTGCAGAATTGTGTACAAACAGGGTGATAATTTGTTCAGATTCCTTTGCTGCCTTACAAAGTGTAAAAACTAGTAATTCAGAAGCAAGGCCAGACCTGTTAATGGAAGTAAAGCAAACATTGTATCGATTACAGAATATGGGCTTAGTTTCGTATGGGATCCAGCACATAAAGGGGTTAAAGGAAACAAAATAGTTGATAATTTGGCAAAAATGCCACAAAGCATTCTGTTATTGACTTAGAAGTAACAATAAGTAAATCAGAAATTAAAAGTCTGTTAAGATCGAAAATCGATGAGATGTGGCAAAGCATGTGGAACAATGACAGTAAGGGAAGGCATATGTACAGAATACAAAGCAAAGTAGGTTCCATGGGAAAAGGAAGCAAAACAAGAAAAGAACAAATTGTATAAGACACCCCAGGATTTGGCATACTAGGCTAAATTATACGTAATTCAAGATAATGCAGCATCAGTCTGGAGTGCGTAGATCATGTACTCAACTAGAAACAATAGAACAGGTATTATTAGAGTGCTTGGAGTATGAATTACAAGTTTAACATTTTAAATCGCTGGGAATAGGTAAATTGACAATAGATCAATTATTAAGGTATGGAGATGAATGTAAACTGATTCATAGATGCATATTTAGTTATTTTAAAACTATAAGGTTATTTGAGAGAATTTAATTGGAAATATAGGTATTTCGAGTCATAGTTTTTTTTTCTCCTTTCTGCATCACACTCCAGTCCAGTAGGTCACGGTAATGCACCTTAAGTTGGATTGCCAACCGTCATTAAATAATAGAAAAAGAAAAAGAAGGGGTTGTCTTTAGACTTGGTGGTGTGTAAATCATGCTTGGTATACCAAACAGCGGATTATGCCTATATTTGTAAATATTTTTATATAAATATCTTCTAGTTGTAGTATTGTTTTGGTGGAGGTATTTTATAGTTTGGGTTTGTGGTGCACTTTTTGTTTTTCTTGTATATACACTTTTTTCCGTTGTAAATATTTCTTTGGTCCTGCGGTGGGTTGGCACCCTGCCCGGGATTGGTTCCTGCCTTGTGCCCTCTGTTGGCTGGGATTGGCTCCAGCAGACCCCCGTGACCCTGTGTTCGGATTCAGCGGGTTGGATAATGGATGGATGGATGGAAATATTTCTTTGTGAATTATGTAGTTTTTCCTGTTTTTTTTTTTTTTTCTTAGGAAGAATACAGTTTTGTTTATATACATTTTGTCTTTATTTTTCATTTTTTGGGACTGACAGCTTCACTGTAAATATAATTAACTGCTTTTGATTGGGACATTATTATTATTTTGTTTTTGTACCTGTAAATAAAACTCACTTTTGTTTTGGAAATTACCACCTATTTATATCTGTGTCTCCATGTCTGAGTTCTCTCAAATCTGATCCTAGTCAGTCCCGAACCATGAGATGCCCACTGTGTAGTCTGGTGTCAACCCTTCTACTACATGTGGTGTCACAGTCCTATGCCATCTCAACTTAGAAAACATCTTATACAGTGAATATTGCCCACAACAGACAACCCAAACTGGAGAGAGGAAAGACTACTTTTGGCAGATGAGGTGGTCAAACATAATGATGTGTTAAAGAGGAAATTTAGTCCAATACTAATAATGCATGAGAAAATGTTTGGAAGGCTATTTCCAATAAAATTAATGCCTCTATCAATTTTATAAACCGCATACCTCAGAAATGCTGGAATGTACTATTATCTATATGCTACACAGAAATTAAGGCATTCAACAAACAAATAATTTCCTACTAAATCTTTCTAATAGACACGTTTTATTGTTTAGTGATACATGTTTGTATATACGGGAAGTGGCCTTCCATTCAAAGCACTCAGTGTGGAGGCTAAATGCTCGTATGATTATTTAGATCCTACTAATGTCACCATCAATTGAAAACACTTCAGAGCTGCTACGATGGAAGGTGAGGCTTTATCTGTGCCGCGAAATAATAAATGAAGAACACTAAATAATTGTCACAAATATACTTACATTTTTGAATAGTAATGTTGAAAAATACAGCAATATTCTTATTTTCCCCACAGAGGAATCTTGAGTCTATTGAGGCTGATGTAACTTAATGTTTTCAGACACTGCTGAGAGGCCCAGTCTGCCCTGCAATAATTTGTGATGCCCATACTGACACTAAGCACCTTGAGCATGAGAAAGGCACTATATAAATAAAATGTATTATTATTATTATTACAATGAGAAAGAAAGTAAAAATGCAGCTGAAAGTAATGCAATTACAAGAGGAACATTATACAATAAAAATAAAGTAACTTGAGAAACAAAATGGCCTCTGTTTGTTCATATGTTGCTCTAAATGATGCTACAAAAAGTGTACTGGGCAAAACTGCAAAGTGTAATCTTGTTATTATCTATCCAAGTAGGAATAATGATGTTGATTGTGAAGCTTACCTAAAGTGAAAACTGGAAAATTGCTAGCGAAACCTGAAGCCTTTCCTACTCTCTTGTAGCACATTGTCATCATCATCATCATCATTAACAATGTAATCCAATCATTCCAGTTTTTCATCCTTGGGAAGCAAGGGCATTTTGTGTAAGTTAAAATTATTGTGCAGTACTGCATATGATGTAATGATGATGCATACCATCTGTGGGCTGTGATGCACTTCTCCATGAAGGATGTTAAATTTTCTCTTCCATTTCAATTTCTCCTTTCAATTATATTTCTTGTAGTCTTTTGTGCTCTAAAGGTGCTGTAAATGCAAACGCACTTAACATTTAATTCTGTCAAGTTTCCTACCAAACCTTATCAATTTTATTATATATCAAAGTTAATGATGAAGCAAATATTAAGTATCCCACACATAAAGTTCAGCAACATTTACTTGGATTTCACCTGTTGTAAGAAAACTGAGCACCAGCTGTTGAGTTTGGAAAAGGAATCATCAGCCATCTCTTCTGAGGGTATTCCTTATCTCCAAGAAGATGACATCCAGGGAGATTGTGATTACATTTGAATAATAGGTTTATGCCTCTCTCACAGAGTACTCTACAGTCATTTATTGAACTGGACTACTTTGCAACAACATCAAGAAAAACACAGTTTGTATTCATGACCACCTGTTTGTTGATACTGTGATACCAATTGCAATTTACAGATGCATACTCATCCACACTTAGGGCAATGATCTTTATGTGTGTGCTGTCAATCACACCAACAACACCCGGAATTGTTTGCATGAATGTAGTTTGCTTTCACATTATCTCATGTGAAGTGGTGGGGAAGTGAATAAATCTTCATGTTCCCTCATGCGTTGTAAGGGTGTTCAAAGTCTGAAGCAAAATTTGAGAAACAGTTGGTTGTGACATGCTGTACCCAAATTGTCGTTATTGCAAAGCTGCATTTTCCCTGTGTCCTAAAAACATAACATTACCAACACTTTTCCTTCGGCTGGCAGTGTGTGACCTTTCTGTCAGCTCCTAGCAAGTTAGGACAACTCAGAAGCTCTCCCAAATCCTGGTAAAGTTAGGAGTAGTTTCCTAAATTGACACGTCGAAACAGTGGCGTAGCGTGGGTGTCAGCCGCCCGGGGCGGAGGAAAATTTCGCCGCCCCCTTATTTAGGTATTTCCATTTAAAAGACTAAAATATACAGTAATTCTTTGCCGCCCCCTAAAAGTGCCGCCCAGGGCGGGCCACCCCTGCCGCCCCCACTACGCTACACCACTGCGTCGAAACATTTGACTTTGCTGTGTTGTGAATTGCCTGAAACATTTATTAAATTCCGAGGACACCTTGCCGCAATATCTCTGAAAAGGATGTTTAATGATTAAATCCATCAATCCAGGGATGCGCCCATTCCAGCTAGCATTAGGCACGAGGCAGAAACAATCCCTGGACTCATACACACTAGTGTCATTTTACCGTCACCAAATCCCCAAACCTTCATGTCTTTGAAAGGAAACCGGAGCACACTGTGGAAACCCTGCAGGAAAACATGCAAACTCCAGCCAGGGAACACCAGTGACATGACTCCCTGCGAGACAGCAGCGCTACCCCTATGCCACTGTGTTACCCCCATGAGTGTAATTATTAACAGTATTTATTATGTAAATTAAATTACCGATTTATCTGTAAAATGTAACATATACTTTAATGCATTTCATCATGAAAGTGATATCAAGTATAAATCTAATGATTCTAAATGTGCAGAGAGTTGGAATATCCATCCATCCATCAATTATCCAACCTGCTATATCCTAACTAAAGGGTCACAGGGGTCTGCTGGAGCCAATCCCAGCCAACACAGGGCGCAAGGCAGGAAACAAACCCTGGGCAGGGCACCAGCCCACCGCAGGAGTTGGAATATCATACATTAAATGTGTTCTGTGTGGTGGTCTATTGCTGTTTGCCACTGCTGTCAGGTCAGGAGGAAGCCCCAGAAGCACCTAGCGATTAACAACTGGGTCGGTTTTAAGATGATGTTTACGACGGTCTTACTTTAATGATAAAGTAAACATGAGATTAAAGTGGACATTTCGAGACTAAAGCTGATGTTTCTACTTTAATCACAAAATACATCTTTTCACTGTGTCCTTAATTTTTTTTCTCTGTAGCTCAAATACAGCGCTGTACATTGTTGCTATTTTGAAGGTGCTAAAAAAAGACGGCACAGAAGATGGTATGTGAGACTTTTAAAATGTATTGTGTCATTACGATGGGGAATATGTGACACTTCAATATAAAGCACCACGAATGCATTTGTATGTCAGCATTTTTCTTCACCACATCGAACCATTCATCAAACATCGAAGCAGGCACATTGATCCCATAGGATCCTCAAAGCGGCTTTCTGTCACATGTGGACAGTAAACAGTGACTCTGACATCACATTCTAACATTTATCACACTGTGCTCCCGACTTTTTGCTGGGACTGCAACTCACACACATGTCAAGTTACTTTCTGAGGACCTGCTCAGAGGATGTGTCAAATGAACACTGGGAACATGTGGCAGCCATGATGCGTGCATGTAGACGTTCTGAGCGTAAAGTATAAACGAGTCCTACAACAGTCTTATATAAGCAATCCTATCAATCAAGGTATCAGATGAAATTAATCCTTGGCCTTTAGACCCATTTCAGTATACAACTAACGAAAGTCAGACTAAGGTAATTTATTACAAACATTCATGTGCTTGCTATTTATCATTAATGATGTTTATTTGCAAGTCTAATTATGTGCCAGTAATTATAAAGATGACACATTGTACTTGAAATTAAACTTTCAAACTTTTTAAAACCGAAACTGGCTGGTCTGACACTAAATATAAATTAAATAAAATAATTTTAACCACATATTTGTGGACCAGATAGCTTTTTCATTTAACAGAGTAGGTACTGAGGGTGCTGGAAAGACTCACATCTTTAAGAGCTCGTAAGGCTCAGGAAACACAATTGGCTGCATTCTTCTGATAACCCTGTAGCTAAACTAGGGTCACCTGTAACCCTGAAAGGAGGTTTAAAGTTGCTTTAAGGAATCTGGATTCAAGAGGTGATTTTAGTGTATAGAAAGAGACGAGTGGTGAGACCCACAGAGGTAGCTCAGTTTTGTTATACTTATGGTTACTTTAATTCTTTTT
Organism: Polypterus bichir lapradei; assembly: GCA_026402145.1. NCBI lineage: Eukaryota > Metazoa > Chordata > Cladistia > Polypteriformes > Polypteridae > Polypterus > Polypterus bichir. The sequence goes on from JANRMT010062815.1 coordinate 22,975,775, forward strand.
ATTCCTCCTTATGTGTACCACTCCTTGAGAATTCTTGTCAATAAATTAGTCAATTTTCATATATTTGGCCTTGGTAGAATTATTTTGCATGCCTGCTTATATTATGGGAGGAGTGGCGGCTTTAGGCTAGGGATCTGCGCTGGCAAATGGAAGGTTGCTTGTTCAAATCTCGTAAACACCAGAAGTGACTCTACTCCATTGGGCCCTGGAGAAAAGCCATTAACCTGCAATTGCTTCAACCTGGTTATGACGTTATTTTGCATCCAGCCATGCAAGCAGGTCCTCCAACTTACAAGGAAGACTTGAGGGTTAGTGGCAAGATTGGCACTCCAACCACTGTAAAAATCCTCAGACTGTTCCAGTGTGGTGCTGAGGTGTCACCTGATGCACTTGGGTCCCAATCCATGTGGTTCACCATAAGGTGAGTGTGGCAACACACTATCAGCATATGCTTCTAACCTTACCTCTTATATTACAGTAGACTATGGCTTTCCAAACCTTTTCCATTGTGATTCTCCTAGTATTCTAAATTTCTGCTCGACATTCCAGCATGTTAGCAATGCTCACTATCTACCTCAGTTAAAACAAAGTAAAATGCATTGAGCATCTTCAGTGGTTGCTGGTTTGATACACAATTCGTAAAACAAAGGTGTAAGGAAAATAAATATTGAGTTAAACGAGCAACTGAATTTAGTCTAGTCCTGTATGGCATTTATTGAACACCCGTTGCTGCCCTCAGCACTAAGCTGGCATCCGATGTTGAGAAGTATCAAGTTGGGTCAGATCTACTTATCAACTAATCTGCTGACCATTGACCTCATTTTTTTTTTTATTTTTGTGCACGATTATGAGCAATTCTGTATGACTTTTTTACTTGTGAGCTGTGCCACATTCTGCTTTCCATTTGATTTCTTTGTGTAAGCAATGAAACCAGCTGTTGACAGATGTCATAGTGATTTGAAGGCAGCAGCTTTCCCCTGTAGTTTCAACTGTGCATCAACTGGTCATTTTAAGATCAATATTAATAAATTATATAATAAGCACATATGGTACAAATGCATCGGCAACATCCAGGATATTTAATCATCTTTCAAATTCAAATATAATATTATAAATAAATTTATGAATGAATACATATTTGAATAGATATAAATATGATAAAATAATATTCAAATACACACTTATTTTTATTATGAGAGATCAGATCTTTATTTTTGGCAAATCACAGGCATTCTTAGTTTGATATTTAAAGTCAAAACTGAAATTGAAAATTTAAAACAAATCACAGTATTAACTTTGTGACATCCCTCAAGCCATATTACAACACAAAGTTTAGAAAGCTTTGCAGTAGACTCTCCCTTACCTTTCATTGATTTAATAAGTTGTGCAAATAGTAACTGTATAATATTAAGTGCACAAGTAAGTCAAAACTTTTCTGTATGGGAGATACTCTTTTCTGTATGGGATGACTCTTTTCAGATGACAGATTTCTGGTGATAGGCCTTAAGCCTGAAAATCTGGTAAAGCTGAACAGGAGTGCAGTGCACTCTGGGAAATCTGAAAGGCAAATCAGGATTTATAATATTTTGCACAGTCAGAAAGTGTAGCTTTTGATTCCGAAAGAAAAATAACTTGATAGTGATAATGATTTAATACATGTCTTTCAAATTGCATGGACAGAGAGTGTTAAAAAATATAAATAAGCTTGCTCAGAATACTATTCTACAATAATAGATAGCAATAATAAAAATCCTCGGGTACTGTTTAGAACAGTTGCTAAATTAACAAATGGTAATTCAGATCTACAGTGCAAAATACCAACAGATATTAGCAGTACAGAAATTATGAACTTCTTGAGAAAATTAAAAATATTAGATCCCAGATCTCAGCATCACAGTACAAACTAAATACTAGCTTAACAGACCCAGTCTCACATTGCATTCAGCACTTTAGTAATTTTAATCCTGTAACTGAGCAGGAAGTCTTAACTTTAATTTCTACAATGAAGCCCACTACTTGTTCCCTAGATCCAGTGCCAAGAAACTAGTAAAAAGTGCCATGGATGTTCTTGCAGCGCCTATTCTAAACATTATCAATAGTTCATTATTGCATGGCACAATACCTGATGCACTAAAAGTGTCAGTCATTAAACCATTACTTAAAAAGTCAGACCTAAACCCACACATACTAAATAATTATAGGCCTATTTCAAATGTACCCTTTCTCTCTAAAATACTACAAAAAGTAGTTGCCAATCAGCTTCAGTCACACCTTACGCATTACAATTTATTTGACAAATTCCAGTCTGGTTTCCACACTGGTCATAGTACAGAAATGGCACTAATGCAGGTTGTAAATGACATTCTGTAATTATGTTATTAGACTGACTAGACTAGAAGTGCAGCATTTGACACCATTGACCATTCTATTTTACTGCACAGGCTAGAAAATGATGTTGGGCTTACAGGCACCGTGCTCGCTTGGTTTAGTTTTTATTTATCAAATTGATTCCAATATGTACAGAAATGTGCTGACAGTACTCCATCATTATACACAGAAGTTCAATATGGTGTCCCGCAGGGCTCAGTACTGGGACCTTTACTGTTTTCATTTTACTTGCTTCCACTGGGATCTATCATTAGGAAACATAATGTTAATTTTCACTCGTATGTAGATGACACAGTTATACCTTTCATTTAGATCAAATGAAGTTTCTCCGATGATGTCTTTAATTAGTTGTGTTAGTGAATTAAAGGAGTGGATCGATGAGAACTACTTGTCTTTAAACACAGGTAAAACAGAGATGTTAATAGTTGGAAGGAATGACGCTGATCACAACAATATTTTGTCATCATTTAACTCAGTTGGAATCACCATTAATTTTACTGAATCAGCCTGCAATCTAGGAGTTATCTTTGACTCTAGTATGTCATTTAAAGCGCATATTACAAAGTTGTCCAAAACATGTTTCTTCCATCTTAATAATTTTGGGAAATTAAGCGGCTTTCTAAATAAACAGGATTCTGAGAAATTAATTCATGCATTTATTTCTAGTAGGACTGAGTACTGCAATGCAGTGTTCACTGGATGTTCAAACTGCTCTTTTTACAGCCTCCAGTTAATCCAAAATGCTGCTGTAAGAATTATTACAAGAACAAGAAAATACGAACACATAACTCCAGTTCTTAAATCCTTACACTGGCTCCCGGTTAAGTTTAGGGCAAATTTCAAAATCCTACTTTTAACATATAAAGCATTAAATGGCCAAGGTCCAGCTTACTTGCCTGAACTTACTATGGCTTACAAACCAGAGCGCAAATTAAGATCTCAAGATGCCGGTATGCTTATGATTCCAAGGATTAATAAAATAACAATGGGAGGTCAAGCTTTTAGTTACAGGGCCCCTAAACTGTGGAATGGTCTGCCTGCTACTATAAGAGATGCCCCTTCACTCTCAGCTTCTAAATCCCAGCTGAAGACTCACTACTTCAGTTTAGCATATCCTGACTGGAGCTGCTGATTAACTGTACAGACTGCATCTCTGTTTTTAGTCATTAGCATTAAAACATAAGTAACATGATAGTTATAATTTGTTACTAACCCTTACCTATTCTATTTCTCTTCTTGGTACTGCCACCTGCCAAGTTGTTTTGCCTGCCTAAGGTAAAGTCATCCCTGATAGAGGATCACAGGAATCGTGGGATAGAGGGGTCCTTTCATCGGATTGGCTGGCCCAGCGCTGTTTCAGCTGTGGAATGGCCAAATGGGGGAGGCAGCTTGATGGCTGAGGTCTCCAGGACTCTAAACAAATCCAAATCATATTACGTGATATCATCTACTGTTAAATTCTGCTCCGGACTTGTAAAATTTTTATATTTATACTGTATTGAGGATTTGTTCTGTTCTGTGTACTGTATTGTATTGACCCCCATCTTTTTGACACCCACTGCATGCCCAACCTACCTGAAAAGGGGTCTCTTTTTGAACTGCCTTTCCCAAGGTTTCTTCCATTTTTTTCCCTATAAGGGTTTTTTTGGGAGTTTTTCCTTGTCTTCTTAGAGAGTCAAGGCTGCGGAGCTGTCAAGAGGCAGGGCCTGTTAAAGCCTATTGCAGCACTTCTTGTATGATTTTGGGCTATACAAAAATAAATTGTATTGTATTGTAATTAAATGTTCTCTGTTTTGATAAAATGAAATGTGTCATGGAGGTATTTTGAATGTGCAAGAAGGGGAAAGAAGAGTAACTGCCTTTTATTGGACCTTTTTTTTTGAAAGTGTTCTCTCAGTTCAATATCTAGATTTTTTTCCCTGACACACTTTCATGGAGCTTTCAGTTCAGTTGAAGTTTTTCTGTCACCTTTTGAAAACATCTTAGCTTATTTGCTCTTTGGGGAAAATATGGACACTTTTATTAAGCTTTCTAGCTGTTGGACACTTTCCAAGGGAATCTGTCTCTGGCAAGAAATCTTTTTCTTTTCATTTTCCGATAAAATATATATAATTTGCAACTAAAGAAAAGAAGCCATTTGAGAATTGCTATCTGTGACTCAAAGATGATTGTATAAACCCACCCCTGTTGTATAATTCTTTGTATTACTTTATTTGTTGCTATTGGTTTTGAATCAAATAAATATAACTTTTCAGCTTAAAGTGAATATCTCTGTCTGATTGTTGCTACTGTAGGTGAGAAATATAGATTTTCCTTTGTTCTAAAAACATGTTTTCATTTGTTGTTATTGGCTATTGAGTGTAAATTGATGAATAAAAGTGGCAACATTTTCCATTTAAACTGTAATCTGCAACACAGTAAAGTGTGGAGAAAGTGAAGCGGTCTGAAAGCTTTCTAAATCCACTGTGTGTATAGTATACTTGAAGTCATTTTCATCTAATTTAATAGTAAATTTTATATAGATAAGTGCTTTTTTCATTTTGTCTTAATTGTACAGTGACTGAACATTAGGTTATTGTTTATCTAACTTACAAATGCCTTTTCTGTCACTGTTTTTAACTTAAATTTTTGTAAATTGCATTTTCTTCTGCCTTCTACCATGCTCTGTTTTTTCTCTTCTTCATCATTCACTATATTTTTGAGCCTATACTGGCTGTACTAGGTGCAAGGCAGATTTCATTGAATGGGGCACCACCCTGTCACATGTCCATCTACAATGGTTACAAAACGACCATTTCCCTATTATTGTTTATGAACCTGATGCTGAAATTCCTCAAAGCTAGTACAAGGCCACCCCAAATTAATGATACCATAGAGGTCAATCTTCCCATCTTTACCACACATGAAATTCAAGCTCTGAGTTTTTTGTAAATTAAAAGTATGGAATGTATGGAAATTTTAGACTTTCTAATTTTTATTCCACCTCAAGCCAGACTATTGTTCTTACATTAAAAAAACAATAGGTGATACATAAGGGAAAATGTCTGTAATAACCTTGTTAACCACCCTCTCCAGTGATATTGAAGGAGACAGATACTGAAATATCACCTTTAGTTTTAGCTAATAAGAGACCGGTATTTAATAATTTAATACAAAAAAACACTTCAGTTCCTCAGTTCCTGAATGTGGTATACCAAGAAAAACAGCTGGGAAACCCTCTAGGTAGTTAATCCTCCTTCTCCTAGCATGTCACTCATTCCACCTTGTATCTGAATCATTCCCTTCGTGGAGAGCTTTTGGAGTATTGAGAAAAGTGCTATATAAATGGAAATTATTTTCTTTTTCTCGACTTTTATGACTTTCTTGACCTTTAGTATTGCTTCCACTAAAATTAAGATGTAATTTAACATCTGTTTCTCCATATCGTTGTACAATGCTCTTGAACCCATTGTGAAATGTAGATTTAACTTTTATTTTATAAAAACTATCCGTCCCCTGTGGCTCCACCCGCGTAGTAGCAAAAAAGAAGAAAACTTTAAAAATCAATAAACAAACAAGTATCGCTAGTTAAACGGAGGCAAGGTAAACTCCAAAATGCAGAGGTACACCGACTTGAACAGAGGCTGGCGCATGAATAAGGAGGGCCCTTCTCGGCTCCCCACTACAGACATCATGCTTCCTTTTCTCCTTGGCCCGCAGCCGCTATCTCAGATTAGTGTGAATATATCATTCCTGCGTGGGCGGCATGGTGGCGCAGTGGTAGCACTGCTGCATCACAGTAAGGAGACCTGGGTTCACTTCCCGGGTCCTCCCTGCGTGGAGTTTGCATGTTCTCCCCATGTCTTTGTGGGTTTCCTCCTGGTTCTCCGGTTTCCTCCCATGGTCCAAAGACATGCTTGTTAGGTGCATTGTGCCCTGCGGTGGGCTGGCACCCTGCCCTGTGTTTGTTCCTGCCTTGCACTCTGTGCTCCAGCAGACTCCTGTGACCCTGTGTTAAAATATAGCAGGTTGGAAAATGAATGGATCAATATCACTCCAGCAAGCAAACTATGATTCTTAATATGATAAGAGAAGTCACAAAATCAACTGGAATGTTCACACAAATTATATAAAAAAAACCAATTTAAATCTGTTAGGTAGTTCTCTTGTGAAAAGCAGACAGACAGACAGATAGACATTGGATTTTATATACTGTATATAAAGATATGCTATAATCAATGTAGCCCAGCAACAAGCACAGTTAATTCACAATACTCTGGTTTAATTCCTGACCCAACATCACTCAATGTTTTGACTGTATATTGTCTGCATGTTTTTGTGGTTTTCCTATGGGTTTGTAACATTTCCCACAGATGTGCATGTTAGATAAATTGGCAGCTCCCCGTTTGTTGAATACAAGCAAACACTCCCTGCAATTCGACTTCTAGAGCTTCAGCATTGTGCTTATGATATTGGGATAGGCTCTGAATCTCCATTGTCTTCTAGTAGACAAATTGATTTTAGACTACAGTACTAAAACTAAGACTTTCACAACTAAGAGTGAAAGACAAAGAAAACATATGTCAGTTGCTTTTAGTTTAATGGAGTACATTACCAGTTACTTATATTATTATTCTGAGTTTTGCACAATATATAAACTTATGATGATATTGCATATGTGTAAGTGATGTTATTTTGCAATTCTCTGAGCACGTTCATAAGAACTTAATTATTTACTGTAAATTATACTGTAGCTGTATAAAAAAGACATAAAAGTATAAACACAATTTCAAATCCATTTTATATACAGAGAAGAAAAATCAAATAAAACAGCAGCAAAATGTTTCTGGTAAATGTCTCAGAAAACAGAAAAAAAGAATGGAACTAGAGATTAGTGATCCTTTTAATGGCACAGTTTTTAATTAAGCAAAATTACTTGGAAAAAACTGTTGAGTCTGACTTCAATTATCATTTCCTTCAAACGTATTATTGCATTCAAGATGTGAAAGTGATAGAACGTGGCATTTTGTATGCATGTACACAAAATATCTGCACTCACATTTTTGAATGTTTGTCTCAGCAATGATTCTAATATGCCTACATGAGCTCTAAGTTTTATGTTCCATAACCAATGGTGTTCTAATTTACAATTTTATTTTCTTCCTTGCCTGGAAGTGGTAACTAATTATAATGAATGCACTGCTTTATAATCAAAGCAAATTGTGCTCCTGGAACTTTACAGTCCTTTTATGTTCTAATATTACTTACAACAGAAGAACGTGTAGTTTAAGATGTTTACAGCTGAAATATCCAACTATCTTGAAAAATCATTACATCTTGATGGTAAATATGGTAGCAACCACCTCTGCAAAAGAAATATTCTATTAACCCCACAACAATGACATATATACCTTAAATAGAATCATCATAAAAGTCAAAATGAATAACTTCTAAAAGAGCTTAAAAATGTAAATCTAAATAATATGCTACATTTTCATGGTATTGAGTTTGAAATGACTAGTATTCAATGACATTTTCTATGAAGATTTGCTATTCATTCCAGGCACAATTTTCTTTCCTTACTGTCATAATTTAAATTAAAGAATAACTTATTTTATAAATATTTTAAGAGTATCTTTTCTTGTTTTTGTTAGTAGAGCTGCAATCTTTTGTTATCTGTAATGTCTGCTTTTTTATAATACTTTAGCAATGTGCTCATCAGAGCCTGGACAATAATGCCTCAAATTAAAATAAATAGGCACAATTATGCATATGCAGTGTATAGTGTCATTCCCTCAATGTATACATAAATTCTCACTCCCTTTTACACTGAAAATATACACATTTTGTGAATTAAATTTTATTACTTACAAATTCACATTTCCTTGCAATACAAACATTAGAACAGCTTCACTTCAAGCGTACAAAAGTGCTTCCTGCTTTTAAACCATGTCCAATATATTTCCAATGGTATCCTTAAACATGTGATCCATGTAAGTGAAATACCTTTTCTCATGACCTGATGTACAAAACATGTACAATGTGAAAGTATTAGCTTTTTTGTAAATGTTGTTTGTTGCCCTTTGGTGCTGGTTTGATACCATTTGTAGTATTTGTTTATAAAACTTGGTTTCTGGTTGCAGTAAGGGCACATTAAACAAAGGAAAGTAGAAAGATAATAAATAAGTGTTTGAGATAGACCAGATAAATCATTCTCAACCCAGGTTCACTCATGTTAAAGTAAGGATTGAGACAGCAGGGTGACACACATGGGCTGGCATTTGAGAATGTAATCTACCAGCGTGATGTGGTAGAGGAGATAACAACCATTACAGCACACAAGGGGTCACACTAGAAAAGACGAAGAGTACAGACTGGAGATTTAGCATTGGAAAACAAAACAGGCTTATGTAGACAAACAATTGGGTGGGACAAAACAAGATATGAATGCTGGTGTGGCATCCAAATGTTACTTCACTGTGCACAATGTCATACAATAGTACTTAAGCAATAGAGTGGCAAACTTAAAAGCATCTGAAATTGTGACAAACAGATAAGAGAGAGGTATTTACTATTGATATTTCTATAAGATCATACCTAAAAAATGCCTACCTAAAAAGAGAGTAAAAATTTCACTAGAAATTGTTAATGCAAGACTGACATTGAAAAGGCCCTCATATTATGTTTGCATTAATTAAAGGTTGCTTCCAGAAGCCTTAAGTGTTATTGAGATGTTTTTAAAATACTTTAGAACAGTGTAGTATGAGGCTTGAGATTGACCCAACAATAATCCAGCATCCTAAGTATTATTCACTTGTTTGTCCTGAAATAGAACAATAAAAAAGTCAAAATAAGAGCATGACGGAACATCTACAATGCAAGGAGAATAAGCCATTTTATTTTGTGTTGCTTGCTATTTGTTTTATCATATACAGTGGAATCTCTAGATACGAGTTTAATTTGTTCCAGCACTGAGCTTGTATAGCGAATTTCTTGTATCTAGAACAAAACCTCCCCATTGAAAATAATGGAAATCCAGTTAATCCATTCCGCACCCCCAAAAATATCAACATAAAAATCAATTTTCCTAACAAATAACACTGATAAATAATATATACTGTAGTTTACCTTTAATTAAAGTAATTAAAGTTTACCTTTAATAAATAACACTGGTAAATAAAGCGGGTTACTGTGGGGAAGGAGAGTCCCCCTCTGATTCAGGAAGGCTCTCTCTTCTTGGGAATTTTACCCCACTGGAAGCAGGTTCTGGGTCAGAATCACTTAACTTTCTTTTAGTTGCAGTTTACTTTACCAAAAACTTATCTAATGACACTTGCTTCTGTCTTCTTTTTAAGATGCCCCTAAAATGCGACACTACATTGTCATTGCACAAGTTCATGGTGCGCCCACACACTGCTTTATTAGGGTGATTTTCTTCAAAGAAAGTTTTTACTTCTTCCCACTTTGCCAACACTTCTTTAATCTTACTGGAAGAGAGGGCCTCATCCCCTGCTCCCTCCTCCCCTAACGAAAGCTCTTCTACCACCTCTTGCTGTTGCTCCTTGTGAAGTTCCTTAAGTTCGTCTGTTGTAAGTTCTTCACTATGCTCCTCCACTAACTCATCCAGATCAGCACCATCCACATCCAGACGCATACTTTTCCCCAGAGATACAATTTCTTCGACTAGCTGCACTGTTTTGTCCACAGGTTGAGGATCGAAACCAAAGTCAGGAACACTCTGAGGCCACAGTTTTTTACATGCCGAATTCAGGGTCCTCACTGAGACTTCTTCCCAGGCCTTATCAATAAGGTTTAAACAATTTAAGATGTTGAAGTGATCCTTCCAAAATTCAGGCTTGTATTTTCGGTCACTTCAAAACACCTTTGAAACAAGGCCTTCGTGTACAGCTTTTTAAAGTTGGAAATTACTTGCTGGTCCATGGGCTGGAGAAGTGGAGTGGTGTTGGGAGGAAGAAACTTGACTTTGATGAACTGAAATTCCTCCAGCAAATCGTCTTCAAGCCCTGGAGGATGTGCAGGAGCATTATCAAGGACGAGCAAAACCTTCAGTGGCAACTTATTTTCGTGAAGATATTTCTTCACTGAGGGGCCAAAAACATCATTGACCCACTTGATGAAAAATTTGCAGTGTTACCCAGGCTTTGCTGTTGGCCCGCCACATCACATTCAGTTGTTTTTTCTGCACCTTCCCCCTCTTGAAAACTCGTGGATTTTCTGAATGGTAGATGAACAACGGCTTGATTTTACAGTCTCCACTTGCGTTGGCCTATCTTTCATTGGCTTGTGGCCAGGCAAAGATTTCTCCTCTTGCGTGATGTAGGTCCTCTTAGGCATTTTCTTCCAAAAAAGACCTGTTTCATCACAATTAAACACTTGCTAGGGAATAAACCCCTCACTAGTAATAAATTGTTGGAACTCTTGCCCAAATTTATCAGCAACAGCTGTATCAGAGCTGGCAGCCTCCCCATGTCGCGCAACACTGTGAATACCGGTTCTCTTTTTAAATTTTGCAAACCATCCATGGCTTGCCTTAAATGCCTCCTCATCTTCAGCCAACGTACCTGGTGTTTTTCGGAGAAGGTCCAAGTACAGCTTCTTTGCCTTAGCGCAAGTGATAGCTTTCGACACCGAATCGCCTTTTAACTGCTTCTCGTTAATCCACACCAACAACAGCTTCTCAACATCTTCTAGGAGTTTTGGACGGTGCTTGGAAGTCACGGTAACTCCTTTGGCCACATCAAGTTTCTTAAGTTCTTCCTTCTTCTTCAGAATAGTGCAGATCGTTGATGTCGAACGGCCGTAAGTCTTTGCCAGTTCCGTCACTCTTACACCACGCTCATGTTTATCTATAATTTCTTTCTTAATTTCAATGGCCATGGCTTCCTTTTTTTTCTTTGATGCAACAATCTTCTTGAGAGGCGTCGTGGAATAATTATGTTCACGTTAAATGCGGGCAGCATCAGCTTGGGTGAATCCCCGAGTCGAGGCGGATCGGGAAACGTGTCACGCATACCCACAGCCTGGCTTGTGGCTCTTTACGCGAGCCAATGCTCGTATTAAAATCCAAATTTTTCACTCATACTTTCCTCTTATCTGGAATTTCTCATATACAGAGGTGATCGTATCTCGAGGTTCCACTGTATTTATATTTTGAATTGTAAACATTCTGCATGGCTTTGATTATTAAAGCATTAAAATCAGTTAAAAATGTCTCCCGAAAACCCTGAAATTTCTAAAATCCACAATTTATGTTCTCTTACATGTGCGGGAGTTGCCAGCTCATCAGCACCTCATGCCTATGGTTGCTAAATTGAGGAGGAGGTGGCTAGCCTGTGTTGCACTAAATAATTGCCAGATCTTGCTCATCGTTAGGGAGATATTGTGCACTACCAAAGTATATTTTTATATCCAAGTTTCTTAATGAGAAGTTAATTACTGCCAATGAAGCACTTACTTCTCAAATGACATTCTGATGCTTTATTTTAGTAGTCTCGTTGTTAAGGTTCCCCACCCTTATTTGCTTATTTCAGCATTAAGCAGCTGTATTTATTGTTTTCAATGGCTCCTTATTAGCAATAAGATGAAAAGCCAGCAGTTCTCCATCTAACATGTTTTCATATACACCTGTTTGGATTCGTCATACATTACAGTAAACCCTCGTTTATCACGGTTAATTCGTTCCAGATTCTACCGCGATAAATGAATTTCCGCGAAGAAGGATTCTTTATTTATAAATCGAATATTTAGAATATTTAGGTAGAGCATAGAAAACCTGTTTATGACCTTCTAAATACGTTTTTAAACATTATTTGAGCCCTCTAGAAATGAAATAACATCAATTAGTCAAAAATTTAAACTGTGCTCCATGACAAGACAGAGATGACAGTTCCGTCTCACAATTAAAAGAATGCAAACATATCTTCCTCTTCAAAGGAGTGCGTGTCAGGAGCAGAGAATGTCAGAAAGAGAGAGAGAGAGAGACAGAGAAAGAGAAAAGCAAACAATCAAAAATCAATACATGCTGTTTGGGCTTTTAAGTATGCGAAGCACCGCACGGGAAGCATATTGCATATCATTGAGGAGTTTTATTTAATACGTAATACGTGCTCTGATTGGGTAGCTTCTCAGTCATCCGCCAATAGCGCCCCTTGTATGAAATCAACTGTGCAAACCAACTGAGGAAGCATGTACCATAAATTAAAAAACCCATTGTCCGCAGAAATCTGCGAACCAGCAAAAAATCCATGATATATATTTAGATATGCTTACATTTAAAATCCGCGATGGAGTGAAGCCGCAAAAGTTGAAGCGCAATATAGCGAGGGATCACTGTATTTGGTTTAATAAAACACTTAAGAGAAAAATGTGACAGACTGAAAATTGTTTGTTTTAGGCTTCAAATCATTTGGATGATATCCTTGGAATGGAAAGAAATTATGATATAAGAAGCCAGAAATTAAAGAAGGTCTGAAAATGGCAAAGATTGGTTTCTAATTAAGCAACTGGGTTGGAACAAAAATGTGTAGCCACTGTGGTCCACCAGGACTGATGTTACCCACCCCTGCCTTAAAATATGTAAAACACTTCAGTTTGGTCTTATTCAAATCTCTTCTCTTTCATTTTTTCACCTCTGGGGATGTTTTATTTGTTTGCTGTTTAGGAGCTAAACTATATTACAATTGTACCCATGTTTGTACATGTAAACACATATGAGCAAAGAAAATCCTTCTGGAATCTCCCTTATTTCCTTCTTGGTTAGTAACGTATTAGTGTTAGAGCCTGGTAGACTTTCTAGAAGCTTTTGTTTCATTTGTTTTGGTCTATTTCTCATGGTTTTAATTCAGAATGTTTTTTTTTTTCATTTGAATGTCCTTTTTCATCTTTTTATGGACTGTGTAGGATGGCAGCAGCAGTTTCTAATGCTGGATTCACAAGAGAGAACTATGTCAGGAAATCAAGCTAATCAGTTAATCAGGAGAGTAGAGGCGTCATGTATAAAACGTTGCTTAGATTCTACACTAAAATTTTGCTTACATTTGAAAGGCAAAAGCACTGCATGCACAAAACAGAAAAAAAAATCAGACTTATGATATAGTATGCACATCAGGTCCCACCCCAAGTTCCTCTGCTACCTTCCACTCCTTTTCTGATATGTTAAGTGAGAGATCCTTTTCCCACTGTCCTCTTGGATCTTTGAAAGGGAGGGACTGTACATTTACATATGGCAGAAATGCCGTCTAAGTCCTCGAAAATGAGCAATATTTTTTCCAGCATAGAGGGAGGTGGGAAGTGAGGAAATTTGGGCAGGTTCTGTTTAACAAAGTTTCTAATTTGAAGATACTGCGGGATTTTATTTCTATTGCAGACCAAGCCTGTGTATGTTCATCTATTTGTGTCCATGTCCAGGTTTTTATAGTTTGAATATTTGCTGCCCAGTAATAAAATTGAAAGTTAGGTAGAGCAAGTGAATGTGAACCTAAAGTGGAGAATCACAAAAGTATTCTTTTTGCTTGTGTCTCTCCAGGAGTCACAAATAAAGAAAAAAAAAATGAGTGGGAGCACCTGAGTGGAGAGAGCAATAGCAATGTGCTATCATGCAGTGCTCAGACCACCACCAGTACAAAGTGTGAATTGACAAAAGGTGTATGTACAGAATTGAGAGATATTAAAAACATTCTTTTTGAAAAATGTAATCATTTTGCCACGTAAATATTAGTGTTGCAATACTAGTCTCATTAAAGTCAATGTACAACATCCAAACATCATTTAATTGCCACTGTGTTCACTGATGTACTGAGACTATCCATGTTTCTACAAGCCATTACAATGACCAGACACTATCATTTACCTTTTAATTGTCTGTTCTATCAGTGCCATTCATTATATCTCATCTCTTGTGGTTTACTCACTACCACCTGAAACAAAGATGATAAAAGGTGTTTTCAATGTACTGAACTTAACTGCAATTCTGTCAGTTAGACTTACTTACCAACAAGCCAACCATCACACATAGAATGATCCTGAAGTCTGCTTCCCACACTACCATTTCCTGAAAGGAAGGAGTTTTTATGTCATGGTTCTTGTAAACAAAGAGAAAGTGAAATGCCAATAGAAACATTCTTATTTTACTAAGAGGCTTTTGATTTTGGTATAGAAATGTGTATGTGTTTTTTACATGCAACATTTTTTTCTGTGTGTGATTTGTGTTTAGGTCTAGTACATTCAATGTATAAAGTGGGTGGTTCCTCAAGAGGCAGGGCCATTAAGGTACTGCCCTCAGTCCTATAATGGCTCAGGAAACACACAGTCCCTTGCAGTGCATTGTGTGCTCTGGAAATTAGTGAGCTCTCTGTGACTACTGCTCTGCTTTCTTTAATTAACTGGATTTTTACCATGTTTGCACTCTTTTTGACCTTTCTCTGGATTTGTGCTTTGGGGAGTCTTTGCTATTTGATTGCCTAGCTTTGAAGGGAACTTCTTTTGTGCTCCTCTGATCTTTTTTTTTTTGTTACAGAGCATTTAAAAAATTAAACCATTTTATAAAGAGTCTTTGTTTGCCCTGTGTCATGCAAATCAAAGGATGATGAAACTTTCCATTTCTAGATCTTTTAGGGACAGTTTTGGGGACTTTGTGCTAAGGAACTCCCTAGTTCATGACAACTAGTCCAAATGACAGTGGTGCAGATGATTTTCGTTTAATTTACATAGCAGCAGGACCAGAGGCCTCACGCATAACGCCATGGGTAGGATTCACACTATAACATGGCGTACAGACAAAAGTGGAAATGTGCTTATGCACAAAAGAATCCAGATGCATAAATATGTGCAAAGGCCAACTTCCACGTTCAACGTGAAAAGTAACGCATGTGCACGCGCCTACTGTCCCACCCCGTCTCCTTCCAGAATTACACCTCTTTGAATATGCAAATCAATTTAAATAGCCCTTAAGCTCAGTGTTCTGTGAAAAGGCAATGGCAAAAGCACGTAGGGAAATAGAAAAAGTTCAGTAAATACCAAGTGGAGGCAAGGAGAAATGTACTATTTGCTGGTTTAAACAGTGGTATTAACAACAAAAGAAGTTGATCGAGTGACATAGAGAAACTTCTATGTCGGAGAAACTTGAAAGCTCAAGTTCACAAAGTCGTACAAGTGCCCGAAATAAAAAAGAAGTTGTCAGATATCAAAGTCACTGTCTGAATGTCATATGAAAACTTATTAGGGTACAGAGAAAAAAAATGGGCACACAGTGGGAAAAAAGCACGAAATGTCAACTTTAATCTCTAAATTTGAACTTTAATCACATAGTTTATTTTGTCATTAAAGTAGAACTTCATAAACTTCATCTTAAAATCGTTTAAGTTACTAGTTTCTCAAATCCCATCGTAACTAAAGTAGCATGTTAAATGCTTTGTTTTGTATTTGATCTTCTATGTGCTCTATGTGTGTGAATCACTACGTGCTTCTTAAATGGGCTTTCTCTTCCTCCGACAGGACACAGAATCCATTACATTTGTGATATTACAGCTTTCTGAATAATTAAAAAACTGAGATGTAAACTCAATATCATTTTCATGATGATAGGAATTAAAGCATGTTATTAAACATGGGAACACGGTGGCGCAGTGATTGTTCAAGCTTCATGCAAGATGCTTGCTGCGCTGTGCGCGACCTTCGATGAAATAATTTATTGCAGCAGTACTGTCTCTTTCAAATGTACTAACCTTCAATTCCTGTCCTTCCTTTTCTTTCTCCAAGTAATCAATCGCCACACAATCAGCTCTGTAACAGACATTAAGCCATCTGTAAGCTTAGAATGCCGATTCTTCAAAACTTTTAAGGAACATTGAAATATCTTCGTAGTACATGTTTAATTATTCCATCCATCTATCCTTCCCTTGTCGCGAAAGCCCCAGCAAGAATACAGCGTGAGGCAGGAACAATCCGTGAACGGAGCGCCAGATCCTTGCTAGCGCTGCGGCACCGTGTCCTCACATATTTAATTATTAACATTATAGATTATTTAAATGAAGTTAAAGTGTTATCTGTATAATATAATAAACATATTTTGCGCATTTCATCTTAAAAATGATATCTTCATCATATGTAAATCCGCGCTTTATAAAGTGGCTCAGGTTGTGCAGGAAGTCTTAACTTTAATTTCTAAAATGAAGCCCACTACTTGTTCCCATGATCCAGTGCCAACAAAACTAGTAAAAAGTGCAATGGATGTTCTTGCAGCGCCTATTCTAAACATTATCAATAATTCATTATTTCATGGCACAGTACCTGATGCACTAAAAGTGTCAGTCATTAAACCATTACTTAAAAAGTCAGACCTAGACCCACACATACTAAATAATTATAGGCCTATTTCAAATTTCTCTCTAAAATACTAGAAAAAGTATTCGCCAATCAGCTTCAGTCACACCTTACGCATTACAATTTATTTGAGAAATTCCAGTCTGGTTTTCGCACTGGTCATAGTACAGAAACGGCCACAAACACGGGTTGTAAATGACATTCTGATATCCTCTGATGAAGGAAACTCCACTGTAATTATGTTATTAGACTTAAGTGCAGCATTTGACACCATTGACCATTCTTTTTTACTGCACAGGCTAGAAAATGATGTTGGGCTTACAGGCCCCATGCTCGCTTGGTTTAGTTCTTATTTATCAAATCGATTCCAATATGTACAGAAATGTGCTGACAGTACTCCATTATTATACACAGAAGTTCATTATGGTGTCCCGCAGGGCTCAGTATTGGGACCTTTACTGTTTTCACTTTACATGCTTCCACTGGGATCTCTCATTAGGAAACATAATGTTAATTTTCACTCGTATGCAGATGACACCCAGTTATACCTTTCATTTAAATCAAATGAAGTATCTCCGATGTTGTCTTTAATTAGTTGTGTTAGTGAATTAAAGGAGTGGATGAATGAGAACTACTTGTCTTAAAATACAGATAAAACAGAGATGTTAATTGTTGGAGGGAATGACGCGGATCACAACAATATTTTGTCATCATTTAACTCAGTTGGAATCCCAATTAATTTTACTGAATCAGCCCGCAATCTAGAAGTTATCTTTGACTCTAGAATGTCATTTAAAGCAAATATTACAAAGTTGTCCAAAACATATTTCTTCCATCTTAAAAATGTTAGGAAATTAAGGCGCTTTCTAAATAAACAGGATTCTGAGAAATTCATTCATGCATTTATCTCTAGTAGGATTGACTACTGCAATGAGGTGTTCACTGGCTGTACAAACTGTTCTTTATACAGCCTCCAGTTAATCCAAAATGCGATTGCAAGAATTATTACGAGAACAAGAAAATAAGAACACATAACTCCAGTTCTTAAATCCTTACACTGGCTCCCGGTTAAGTTTAGGGCAGATTTCAAAATCCTCCTTTTAACATATAAAGCATTAAATGGCCAAGGTCTGGCTTACTTGTCTGAACTTATCATGACTTACAAACTTGAGCGCACATTAAGATCTCAAGATGCCGGTCTGCTTATGATCCCAAGGATTAATAAAATAACAGTGGGATGTCGAGCTTTTAGTTACAGGGCCCCTAAACTGTGGAATGGTCTGCGGGCTTCTATAAGAGATGCCCCTTCGGTCTCAGCCTTTAAATCCCGGCTGAAGACTCACTACTTCAGTTTAGCATATCCTGACTTGAGCTGCTGATTAAGTGTTCATACTGCATCCCTGTTGTTAGTCATTAGCACTAAAACATAAGTAACATGATAGTTATAATTGACTGCTAACCCTCACCTATTCTGTTTCTGTTCTCGGTATCCAAATGTGGCAATTTGTGCCACAGCCCACCTGCCAAGTTGTTTGCCTATCTATGGTAAAGTCATCCATGATGGAGGATCACAGGAATCATGGGAAAGAGGGATCCTTTTATCGGATTGGCCAGCCCAGCACTGTTTCAGCCATGGAATGGCCAAATGGGGGAGGCAGCTTGATGGATGAGGTCTCCAGGACTCTAAAAATATCCAAATTTTATTATGTGATATCATCTACTGTTAAATTCTGCTCCGTACTTCTAAAATTTTTTATTTTTATGCTGTATTGAGGATTTGTTCTGTTCTGTGTATTGTATCATATTGACCCCCTTCTTTTGACACCCACTGCACGCCCAACCTACCTGGAAAGGGGTCTCTCTTTGAACTGCTTTTCCAAAGGTTTCTTCCATTTTTCCCTACAAGGTTTTTTTGGGAGTTTTTCCTCATCTTCTCAGAGAGTCAAGGCTGGGGGGCTGTCAAGAGGCAGGGCCTGTTAAAGCCCATTGCAGCACTTCCTGTATGATTTTGGCCTATACAAAAATAAACTGTATTGTATTGTATAGATATTACTGTTAAACAGTGACTCATTTCATCCCTGGCCCAAGTGTCTGTTCTTTTCATTTAATTTTATGTTGTATAAATAGTATTTTGTAAACTCTGTTACTGAATGTGTCTTTGTTTTCATTTTTATTTGTTGATTATTTTTGAAAATGCATCTATTAGATCTTTATATTATGAGCTTTTCATACCATATGTTGAACCTGGGTGGTGGGGTGTTGGGGGTGGGTGTGAAGAGCTCTGATGGAGCAGTTCAAGGACCAATTTCAGCTCCTTTTAAAGTGCTCAGAAGTTACAGTCCCTTGATAAGCCATTTCCCTTTTCTGTTTATGTTGTTTGGGTCATTTTTCTGAATTCTACTTATGATAATTTCTTTTTTTTGGCTTAGTGTTTTTGATTTTGATTCCGGGAGAATAGACTTGTTCTTCTTTGCTTTAAGGTTCACCTCTGCATGCTGACCTTTTTTACAACAACAACAACAACATTTATTTATATAGCACATTTTCATACAAAAAAATGTAGCTCAAAATGCTTTAAGTGCTTAAAATAAGTCAACATTAATTAACATAGAATAAGAGTAAGGTCCGATGGCCAGGGTGGACAAAAAAAAAAACTCCAGACCGCCGGAGAAAAAAAAAAAAATGTAATTCCCTTCTGGTGTGTTCCTTGTTTTGAATGTTTTCTTTAGTCTTTAAACATTAAGGAACTATGTTTTTGTATGTTGTGCAAAGGATTTCCATGGTTCCACTCTGCCATTTTCAGTTCGTAAGGCTTAACCCATGTTTTGGTGCAGGTTATAAAGCTTATTTCTCAAGTTTAGGGTAAGCCTTTCCTTGTTTCTAGGCCTCTTTTGGAATACTGACACCTGTTTTTTAATGGTCATCCTCATTTTGAATTTCATGAGCCAGGACCGTCATGACAAAAGCATAATTTTTTCTGTGCAACATTTGTTGGTGAATCATAACCAGTGCTTTATTAGACAGTTGCAGCAATTCAAGTTGGATTTAATTTTCTTTAATTAAATATGCCATAATAACTTGCCAATTGTTTGGTAATCATGGTGAAGATTTACTATTGGGTTGGATTCTGGTTGTCTAGAATTATTACACCATCTGTGTTACAAAAGCATTAATTAAAAAGAATGTAAGTATTCTTTTCTCCAATGCAACCCCTCATACAAAGCTAATGGGCAATCTTCCCTTGGTGATTCAAATATTACATAGTACCTTGATGAGCTCCATTCCCAAAGAGATATTTCCCTTCTCTTTTCCTAGTGTTGGCTTAGAGTGTCTCATTTTGTATTCTTCCTCTTCTCATATAATGAAGATGCCATTGGAAGTAATTCATTGGATTTTTTTTTGAATCATTGACTTTTTAGTCCATTTCCTCTCTATGTTCTCCTTATATTACCACATATTTATTTAGATTTATTGAGATCAGTTTATATGAAAATGTAAACACAGAAGTCAGCTATTGAGTGATTTAACAAGTTGTTAGAAGTGGTGAAACATTAGCATTCTGAGATATAAATGTCTTATTTTATTAATTATTGTGTATTTTAATTGCATTTTGTGGTGAACTCTTAGTTATAGGTCAATACTTAATAAATTGTGCAATCAATTATAAAACATGAATTCTATTTTTACTTTGAATGTATTGTATTTCCCTGTCCCCGTAAATATATGCTGAGGGTATGTCTTACTACCACATTTTAAAAACTCATATAAATGACATGCTACTTTTAAAAACAGTTGTGTGGGGTTTTTTTTTTTTTTAATTTTACATAGATTCTGTGCTTAATAATGAAAATGGCAGTTTTGTGACTCCCTCTGATGTTTTGAATTATTGATTTTATCATTAGTGTGGGAAAGAATATCTTTTTTTCCACAAAGTAAATGAGAATGTATCATAATTCACAGTAATTGCTGCATTCAACTGGATAATGGTTTATCATTTATTATACAATAAAAGTTGAAAAATGGAGACAAATTTAAGATTGTTGCCGAATAATACCTTTTCTGCCTTATATTAATAAGTACGTGAAGGGCACTTAGTTATGTGCATTCTGGGTAAATGGTCACCATAGAGACTTTTCACATCCTTTCCTGTAACTGCATGCATTTATTAATATTAAATGTGACCTATCATATAATTGTTTGCTAATAGATTTAAAAGCTTTGTGTCAGTTGTGGCTTATGTAACAGTTTCTATTTTTTCAATCATTTCCTTGTTCTTTTAAACTAATCATGAAAATATATTTAGAAAAGTGTAAATATAGGTTAAGCCTGAAAATGTAATTTAAACATAGAGATCTGAATTATTCACTGTAAAATACAGGGTGAGAAAAATTCTTATTAAGCAGCTGGTTAACCTCAGGGTGAGTAGCACTGACTGCCATTTCAGTATATTAAGGATTATCTGAATAGTAAACTAAAGGATATTAACATCATAAAGGAATCTAATTAACCATTATACTGCATTTCTGAAAACACAACTGAATTATAATTCTCTCTCAGGAACAAATATTTATCCATTAACAAGAGTGCTACTTCACTTTGTTGTACTTTTCAGAAATATGTAAAATGGCTTTCTTTATAATATTCTTTTTCATTGTGCTATTAGTAAATTTGGAAATTTAAGGCAAAAGGTTTTTGGTACTATTTTCCTTTGTTTAACTGAGAGAATAAACATTTACTGTGTCATAATGGTGTTTTTTAAGTCTTGTGAAATTAATTGTCAAACAGCATATTTTCAAAATACTTAATTTACTAAATGTATATAATTGTTCTGACTAAAATTATTAAGGACATTAAATGGATAGTTGACAAATAATTCACTTAATGAAAATTAAAATTCAGTATTACTATCTGATGTGGGTAAAATGAGATGGTAAAATCATGTAAAAGTACATCATTTTTATTTTCAGTACATTAATCATTGTAAATATGTGTACGGAATGAAAAAATTAAATATATCAGCAGAAGCATAGAACTATTACCTTAGTAAAAAACCTTTTAGTTTTAGCAAAGCAAAATGCACAAATGACATTAGAATAAATGTTTATGTTGCATATACCAAGGGTCAGTTGCAGTGTATACTCAGGACAGAATCATCCCGAGGTGATATTATTTAAGTATACATTTTATGATGACAAGATTGTTAGTTGGGTTTAGTGTTGTTACAGTATGCTCTTGAAGAGTAGTGGATGAAGATTAGCTGCACATCTTGGAGCCAGTGAAGGGGAACAAGTTAAACCACCTTGTTAGAAAGTCTAACCAACTTAGTATGGTGGTGAATATTATAAAAATGAATACCCATACAGCAATATAGACTTTTATAGACATAAAAGGATGATATATGCAAATACACAAATTGGAGTAATTACAAAAGATGTGAAACATGAAACATACATACTGTATGTCTGTTCTAATTTGGACTGAAGTATAGCACAGTAATGAATCAATTCTTCATTCACTGTTGGAGGATGATGTGTTTCTAATTCAGTTGTGGCAGATGTCCTGTAGCTACAACATTACTTTCCAACCATAATTTTCTTTTAACTGAACTCCTGTTTTAATTAAGCAAACTATTATCCCCCTGTTTCATTGGTGTGGTGTCAGTTCAAAATTTACAAGTCTGGGTTTGCTCTAATTCTATCGGAATGTAGCAAGGAGTTAAGTATATTACATGTGAAAATGTAATGCTGTTTATCTTGGTTTTTAAGATATTAATCATCGTCATTACTTTCATTCCACTTTTTAACTGTTTATTCATTAACACTAGAATGACCAGAGCCTACGAAAAAACTCGTAGATCCAGCCTACCTTAAATCCCATCGCACCTCTCCGTCAGCGTCTTTTGTCCTGTAAATGTGCCAATAAAGACAAGCAGCAAGTAGCCTGGTATCCCATCCCCCCACCTCCACAAAACGTGCACAATGTTCTCCCAGCTCATGCCTTGATTTATTATCTAGGAGTGAAGTGCTGGAGTTTTAGACTGGAAATAATAGATTGTTATTTGGAACACATGCATTTCATGTGTGTTCCGTTTCTACAATAATCTGTGTAAGCATATTGTTAAAACAGAAACGTTTTTCATATTTTAGTAAAATTACAAAATGTTGGCATAAACTATAGAATGAAGCAGACGCCGGCTTCATTTAAAAGGGAGCAGTGGAATGACGATTCCCTTAAATTTGCAAAGAATGCAGTCGTTTTAATAGACGGCCAACAGGGTCCTCACTTTGTGCTTAATAATGATCTGTTATACCGGGTGGCAGAGCATGAGGGATAGTCGAGGTTGCTGTTGTTAGTACCATGGACTTAACGGTGACAGGTCTGTGAACTAGCACATACCCATCTGCTGGGAGCCCATTTGGGTCCCGAAAAAACACTTGAGAGAATTAAGCTCCGATTTTTTTGGCCCGGAATTAACGAGGAGGTTCACCGCTTTTGCACATCCTGTCCGGAATGTCAATTGAGGCAAATTCCTAGGAGGGACCGTGCTCCTCTAGTTCCCTTACCCTCAATAGATATCCCATTTCAACGTATTGGGGTCGACCTGGTGGGACCCCTAGAACCCTCAGCCAGAGGTCATAAATATATAATGGTCCTGGTAGATTATGCTACCCGGTTTCTAGAGGCTGTTCCGCTGCGCTCAGCTACTTCAAAAGCTATTACACTGGAATTATTTGGGGTATTTGCGCGTGTCGGAATCCCTAAAGAAATGCTGACGGATCAAGGGACTCCTTTCACCTCGCAGACGTTCAGGGAGACTGCCAAGCTACTTCAAATAAAACACTTAAAAACCGCTGTATATCATCCTCAAACCGACGGTCTTGTGGAGAGGTTTAATCAAACTCTCAAACAGACGTTGCGTAAGGTAGTCAATGAGGACGGAAGAAACTAGGATCAGCTCCTCCCACTCATCCTTTTTGCATATCGGGAAGTCCCACAAGCCTCCACGGGGTTCTCACTTTTTGAATTGATATATGGACAACAACCTCGGGGCATATTAGATGTTTTAAAAGAAGGATGGGAGGAAGAGGCCCTTCCATCAACAGATATATTAGAGTATATCGCTCAGTTACGCGATAGATTTGAGAAAATTAGACTCATATTAAAAACACATATGGAAAAGGTGCAAGCAGCTGAGGCCCGATGCTATAACTGGGGTACATCTCTGCGGGAGTTCCACCCGGGAGACCGTGTCATGGTTTTAGTTCCTACCTCTCATTCCAAATTACTGGCTCATTGGCAAGGCCCTTATGAAATTAAGGAGAGGAAGTAGCTGGTCGACTATTTGGTGAAACAACCGAATCGTCGGCCCAGCGAGCGGATTTATCATATCAATCTGCTGAAACCATGGAGGGACAGGGATTCTGAAACCTCCTCCGAACAGCTCCGCTCTCTCTTTGCTTATCAATTACACCTTAATTTCGGAGACAATTTGACTCGCCAGCAACGTCAGGAACTCGAAGCAGTTATCCTGTCTGTCCCTGAGGTAGTCAGTGAAAAGCCAGGTCGGACCTCCCTGGTTTTGCATGACATTGTGACGAAACCTGGGGTTATAGTCCGAGAATGCCCATACAGAATTCTTGAGGCAAAAAAGGCTGAAGTGTAGTTGGAGATCAGACGAATGCTGAAACTAGGTGTGATAGAGGAAAGTTATAGTCCCTAGTCCAGTCCTATCGTTATGGTCAGTAAGCCCGATGGAAGTTGGAGGTTTTGCAATGACTTCCATTGGCTTAACCAAGTCTCCCAATTTGATGCCTGTGCGATGCCGCAAGTGGATGACCTCCTCGAGCGGCTAGGACATGCCAAATTTTTGACTACTTTAGATATGACTAAGGGGTACTGGCAGGTTCCCTTAATGGACTAAGCTAAGGAAAATACAGCATTCAGCACCCCTAGCGGTCAATGGCAGTATCGTGTCCTCCCATTTGGATTACTTGGGGCACCTGCGACCTTCCAACGTCTGGTGGATAAAGTGCTCCGTCCTCATAATTCATATAGTGCTACCTACTTGGATGATGTTGTCATCTATTCCAACTCCTGGGAGGAACACATACAGCAGGTTGGAGCTGTATTGCGGACACTGGCAAAAGTTGGGCTTCGTATCAACCCGAAAAAGTGTTACTTTGGGTTGGTCGAGGCCAAATATTTAGGCTATCTAATGGGCCAGGGTATGGTGAGACCACAGTGTTCTAAAATAGATGCCATTGTGAATTGGCCCCGTCTGATAACCAAGAGGCAAGTTCAGGCCTTTCTCGGCTTAGCAGGTTACTCTCGCCGGTTTGTACCCTGGTTTTCCGAGAGAGCTATGCCTTTGACAAATCTCACAAAGAAGGGTCAACCTAATCACGTGGTATGGGATGATATATCAGAGGCTACATTCAGTGACTTGAAACTGACCCTTACGTCAGCTCCTATATTAAAGGCACCAGTCTTTTCTTTACCTTTCATTCTCCAGACGGACGCTTCGGACACAGGTCTTGAAGCCTTGCTGAGCCAAAGCGTTGATGGAGTTGAACACCCCATTATGTACCTGAGCCGGAAACTGTTGGATAGGGAAACTAGGTATGCAGCAGTGGAACGGGGGGCTTTTGGCTATTAAAGGGTCGATTACTCAGCTGAGATATTATCTCTTGGGATGTGAATTCACTCTTGTGACAGACCATGCACCCTTGCAGTGGATGGCCTTGCACAGGGAGTCCAATCCGCGGATCACGAGGTGGTTTTTGGATCTACAGCCGTATAAGTATTTGGTCGTTTATCGCCGGGGTGTTCTGCAAGCCAATGCCGATGCCCTTTCTAGATGCCACGACTTCTCGAACCGGTACGCCCGACCCGACAGGTCTGGGCTGGGGGGGGGCCATGTCACACACGTGCGTATAGGGGGACGTTGTGTGGACCAAGTAAAGGTAATTCCACGCCAGGCCAGGGGAGGGCAGGGTGCATTAAACCTTCTCCTCCTATCTCTACAGACCAGCCGCGGGAAAACCTATTTGAATCAAGAACGTCACTTCCGGTTCCGGCGCCCAGAAGAACGTCACTTCCAGTTCTGGCACCCAGAAGAACGTCACTTCCAGTTCCGGCGCCCAGAAGAACGTCACTTCCGGTCCCGGCTCCCAGGCTGATGTCAGAGACACATTACTTTCGGTCAACCTACGTCACTTCCAGTTAACATACATCACTTCCTGTCTGACCATTTAAAACCGCCATCTTTTCCAACCTTCATCAGTTCTGTCTTAGACTCTCTACAATCAACTACTCTGTTGAATGAAAAAACAAACCTTTGCAGCTAGGAATATTATATGGGTGGCTGCCTCAAAGCTTTTTACGTGTGTCGAGTCTCTTCCTTTTTACACTACGTTGCAGGGTGAGACATGTATATAGAACTGTGATTTTATGCTGGCCATTTTTGCTGTGAACACAAGCATTAGGAGATCTTTACCTTGTGATTTTTTTTAATAAACAGAGTCTTTCAGTTTCATATTTAACTAACTTAACTCTTTACTTGTGATTTCTTTCTTTGTTTTTATATTGTGAATGCACTTTCATGTAAAAGTCAGTTTATGCTTCTATTGACCCATCTATTAGACACTGTGCCATTTCCTATTTTCACCAGGAGCTGGTCTGTGTTATCTAGGCAGTTAAGCAAAGCTAACTTTTACTGGAGGGTCTTTATTTTGACAGCTCACATTAAAGATTCTAGCACGGGGGTCTGCTGGAGCCAATCCCAGCCAGCCCAGGGCGCAAGGCAGGAACAAATTCCGGGCAGGGTGCCAGCCCATCGCAGTCTAGCATTATGTGCTTTTTTCTTACTATCATGTTCTTCCCTGTTTACAAGATAGGTAATGTTCTGCCTCCTAATATTAAATTATTATTGTATAACTCCTTGCAAAATACAGATATTTCCAGAAAATATATTTTTTAATTTTACCTTCCAACAGTAACATTCTTTTTTTCCAGTCTTTCTTTAGACAGAGCATATTTCCACAAGCTGAGGTGATATGAAATCGCATGTGACTCTACAGCGATAATACCCACAAACAAACAATAAGATTTGGAACCAAAAGACCAAAGCGTTAAAAAAATGCACCATTAAAAGGCATGGAAGCAACCATTGTCCAAAATTCTGATAGTCATATTGTATACACTGTGGTCTATGGCCGGCCAGTCATCCTGGCCAATACCCCCAGGCCGCCAGATGGAGCCCTCCCTGCGGCATGGAGGTGCCCCGAATACCAGCAGGTAATTATGGACAATGAGGTTTTCATCCATGATAAGTATAATTGAATACTAACCCTCACCTATTCTGTTTCTGTTCTCGGTACTCAAATGTGGCAATTGGTGCCACGGCCCACCTGCCAAGTTGTTTGCCTGCCTATGGTAAAGTCATCCCTGGTGGAGGATCACAGGAATCATGGGAAAGAGGGGCCCTTTCATCGGATTGGCTGGCCGAGCAACGTTTCAGCCGTGGAATGGCCAAATGGGGAGGCAGCTTGACGGATGAGGTCTCCAGCACTCTAAAAATATCAAAATCTTATTATATGATATCATTTACTGTTAAATTCTGCTCTGTACTTCTAAAATTTTTATTATTATGCTTTATTAAGGATTTGTTCTGTTCTGTGTATTGTATTGTATTGAACCCCTTCTTTTGACACCCACTGCACGCCCAACCTACCTGGAAAGGGGTCTCTCTTTGAACTGCCTTTCCCGAGGTTTCTTCCATTTTTCCCTACAAGGTTTTTTTGGGAGTTTTTCCTTGTCTTCTTAGAGAGTCAAGGCTGGAGGGTTGTCAAGAGGCAGGGCCTGTTAAAGCCCATTGTGGCACTTCCTGTGTGATTTTGGGCTATACAAAAATAAACTGTATTGTATTGTATTGTATCCACAGCCCTGCTGGATACCACAGGGGCCGCTAGATGGAGCTGCAGGGAGGAGCACAGATTATTTTCCCTACACCCCGGAAGTACATCCGAATCACATGGACAAGGGGAATGACATGCGTCCGGGGTGAAGAAAAAGGATTTTTATCTGACCCGGAAGTGTTCCTAGTCACGTGGACAGAGAGGGCGAAACACGTCCGGGTCGAGGACCATAAAGGACTGTAGGAAATCCCCAGACGTTGAGCTGAGCTGGGTGGAAGGGTGGCATGGGAGTGGTGGATTGTTATTGTAGTGATTATTGTTTATTTATATGAGTATTGTGGAGAGGATGGTGCTTTGTGCACTGTGCAGTATTAATAAAGTCGATTATTGGACTCTTACCTCGTGTCTGACTTCTTAGTCAAGGGTTCAAGGGAGCGATAGCGCCCCCTATCTGTCACAACACATGTAGCTATTTAGCATTTGCAGTAAACCTGCTACTGCAGTAAATGACATGCAAGCTATAGTTTGATGCATCATTTCTTAGTTGCTTAATTTAATCTCTTCATTGTGCATAATTAAATCCAACTACTGTCGCTGACTGTGGTTCTTTTGGAACAGTTTTGATGTACTTGTTCTGACTATATTAAGCTTATATATTTATTTAGAATGTTTTACTAGCACTTGTTACCTAATTGAAAAAAATGCACTTTTTAGAAACTGTTTAATAAGATATATAACATGGAAGTCTGTCTAAAGAAATTAATATCTGTAAGGGTGTAGATAATGGATATGTTTTTATAGTGCTGCTAATTACTGCAGTCTACTTTCTTTGTAAACATCTGCATGAATCTGACTTGAGGCTGAGTAGTTGACTGATGTGATAGCATAGTGGCAATAAGGGTGTTTTTAAGTTGAAAAAATGGGGTTGGATTCTAGCATGACCTGTGAATTTTGTTTTAACATATATTTTTTATAAGACAGTAAACAGATGAGCATTTTACAGAAATAAGGTACTAAATAACACGAACACTAAGTTAAATTTGTTGGCTCTGAAATTAAATTGCATTTACTATATTCATAATTCTGTGGTGGGTTGTCACCCTGCCCAGGATTGGTTCCTGCCTTGTGCCCTGTGTTGGCTGGGATTGGCTCCAGCAGACCCCCGTGACCCTGTGTTCAGATTCAGCGGGTTGGATAATGGATGGATGGATATTCATAATTGTGTTCCTTCGGGTGCTCCGGTTTCCCCCCACAATCCAAAGACATGCAGGTTAGGTGCATTGGCAATTCTAAATTGTCCCTAGTGTGTGCTTGGTGTGTGTGTGTGTGTGTGTGTGTGTGTGTGTGTGCGTGAGCGCCCTGCAGTGGGCTGGCGCCCTGCCCGGGGTTTGTTTCCTGCCTTGCGCCATGTGCTGGCTGGGATTGGCTCCAGCAGAACCCCGTGACCCTGTAGTTAGGATATAGCGGGTTGGACAATGGATGGGTGGATGGATATTCATAATTGACAATAGCAAAATGGCATTAAAAGACTTCTGAAACATCTGAAAGATAACAATGTATCTGATATTTAGTAACTGTGTGCATTCATCAATAGCAATTAATAATTTCAAACTGCTTGTATTTTTGAATTGTTTTTTGTACAGGGTAATTTGTCACTGTTTTCACAATCATTACTTCTTTTGTTGTGTGTAAATTGTTCTTCAAACCTCCCTTTAATTCATGAGACTTCCTCCTCAAAGTTTTACATAGACAAAGATAAACTACATATGCACATATTTTTTTTTAATTATATATCATTTTCATTTACCACAGTATGCATTAGGTTTCATTTTTAACATCAGTCAAAGTTCAAAATTTCAGAAATAACCAAGGAGTGAATGTGAATCTGCTAAAGTAGTTAGAAAACAGACTAGTGGATTTGCATCTATTAAAATGTTCCACTTTTAAAATGATACAAAAGATAGTAATAATATTATTAATGAAAGATGCTTAACTATCTGTAAGCTGAAACATTATAGAGCAGTGTTTTTAAAGTGTGGTCTACCAGAAAATAAGTGTTTTTTGTTATCACATCTGAATAAAGTGAATCATTTATATTCAGAAGTACATACAATACTTAACAGTTTAAAATATTTATTAATTTATATTAGTCAGGTGGCTGTCTAATTTTCATGCTCCCATGCACATTTCCAGTATTTGAGCCAAGAGGAACTTCAAAAAAAGACTCCTATCACTCTGCTCCTGTTAACTCTCAGTGATCACTCCCTCTCTAGACATATAAGTACTAGAAATTAGTAGTCTCTGTACAGTCCAACCAGTCTCAAGGCCTTTTTACATGTCGCGTCAATATGTGAATGGATCACCAAAAACATGTTTGTGATTGGATAACTCCATTTGGAAGTGGTCAGAAAGCAATTGCATCAAGTCATCCATACTTAACATTTACTTGTACAAACAGTATTTAGTACACTTAAAATATATGATGGTGCAGGTATACTCTATAGGTTTTGTTCTCAATCAATTTTCCAAAACTGACAAATGAATAAATATAAAAGGCTTGATTAAACAAAACTAATTTCAACGGATACCTGAATTTCTAATGCTTAAAAAGACATTTTATACCTTGTTCATTTTGAAGATGTATTTCTTAAAGGGAGACCAAATCCTTGGTTATATTTAATTCTAAGGAGAATTTACTGTACCCTTTTCTGTTAATTTCAAACTTGCATCCCTACTGCCTTTACATTATTTTATATGCCTATAATAAACAAGCTTAATTTAAGGAGCTATTTCTCAAAATTTACCTATAATTCCATGAAAACTGTCAGATATTCAATTGTTTAGAAACTTTCAGTTGTATCTTGATCTAGTCTGACTTAGTTTGATACTCATTTCTATTAGAAATAACACTATTTTTTAACACAATCTCTTCACTACGAAAGTAAAATAATTTAAATATAGTAATTTAATAATAAAAGCATTCTCAAACCTGCTTAGTCCAATTATCAGTGTCTTTGCTGTATCGTATACCAGCAGTACTATACATTGTTTACTAAAAGAAAAATGAAAACTGAATGATTAAAACAGTTTAAAACTACTTTGAAAATCGATCATGTGATCTATTTTTGTATTTTCTTGCCAGGCATTCCCACCACGTTTAAAATGGGTGGGTGGGGTGGGGTACATTTTCACAGTTGGGATAATGCTGTAGAATTTCACCTGTATATTACATGCACAGTTGAAACTGGGGGATTAAAACTGGTCAAAATAGATAATTAAAGTCTGAACAGTGTGCAACTTAAATTGTGTAATTGGCAAGGTCAGAACAGGTGGCTATGTACAGGTTCTGAACAGGACATAGACAGCCAAGCAACAGTGCATCATTTGCTTTGTACAATGACCTGAGGCACCAGATCAGAATGAAGGAGATTCCAGTGACATGGAAGCTGTATGGCATCCTGGAGGACCTGCAAAGCAGTAGCATGGTATGACCATTTGAGTGAATGGCAAGAAGAATAAAGTGCAGTCATATTACTCCAAAGCTCTCAAAAGGTGTCCACAGTCGATTGCTGTGGGATGCAGGGAAGGGGCGGAAACTGATATGGGTGAAGTCAGATGTCAGCCCACCGTACTGTATTCAGTAATCCTCCCCTTGCTGCGGAACATAAGATAAGATGGGATCTGAGTGGGATGCAGGATTGGGGAACTAATGTGTGTGGAATTGGATGTCAGACCTTTCTCCTTTTCAGTAATCCTCCATATGCTGCACGATGTCTGAGTGTTAGCACATATTAACCAGACTGTAGTGTTATTATGTCAGTGCAGTTTTAGGACAAAAGTTTTAGAACTGAAGTTAAAGATAGGTATTGGCGTGGTTAACATTAAACTGTTAAGGTTAGGGGTTAGAGCAGTTCCAGTTTATTGTGAGATCCAACCCTACCTAAATCTGACACCGCCCACCTTGGATCCCACAGTGAGGGCTCTCTCAACAGTGGGATCTCATGCAGAATGCTGCAGCACTGAGAACTAATCCTGCATGCCCTTGCACTTTTTGAACAGTTGTCTCTGTATGGTGTATGACTACCAGTAATATTAATGAACCAGTAACAGTGCACTGCACGATAACATGCAGTGAATACTCTTGACTTGAGCATTAATAGTTTTCATACTCTTTCTCTTTACATTGAGCATTCGTTTGCTGAGAGGTTGATGCGCAAGCTGCTTCATAAGCATCTCTTCTTTTTTCCACCCTAGCAGCCCGCTTCTTCTCTTCTTTTGTCAGTATCTTTTCGCATTAAAACTGATTAAGTCAGTATTTGTGTTGCAATTACTTAGTATGTTTTCTTTAATTTTTCACTTAAGCTGGCACTTAAGTCTTTAATCTGCCT
Organism: Polypterus bichir lapradei; assembly: GCA_026402145.1. Lineage (NCBI taxonomy): Eukaryota > Metazoa > Chordata > Cladistia > Polypteriformes > Polypteridae > Polypterus > Polypterus bichir. The sequence continues at coordinate 23,007,786 of JANRMT010062815.1, forward strand.
CAAGAATGATTTAAGATATGAAGAAGTAGGAGAAGTGACGGTAAAGGTGGTAGGGATGAGAATGGCACACATACGCATGCGCCATATGGCCGCCCTGCCGCCTGCTGCCAAGAGTTGATTTTACAATAAAATAAAATAAAAATACAAAGAGGAATAACCTTGGAGGTCAATCATCACCCCGAAAGCGGATAGTGGACGTCACATAGTATATGTGTATTAAATTTCAGGTCAATAGGTCAGATGGTTTGCAAGCTATAGGTGATTTAAAATCCTGGACAGACAAACAGACAGTCACAGTAGCGTATTATATATAACGATTTTACTCCTAGAAGCAAACAACAAAGACGCAGGTGTAGTAGGCGTAACAACATTGTAGGACTGGATAAGTGTTATATGCATTATCTGGTCTTTTGAATTCAATTATGTGATATTTCTCTGATAGGAAAACCAGAAGAAATGCCTTATGTATCCATTGGCAGGTGTCAAAAATATATGATGGTGGTTATGGTGTAATGATATGGGAGATGAGTAGAACAATATTTGAAGGTCACAAGGTAATTGAATGGTTTTGCCATTTACATGTATACCTTCAGGGCAGTGGTGTACCAAACTATCTGGGAATGTTACCAAGCAATAGTAAACAAAAGGTAGGGCAAAGGGCAGAAGGTATTTTGAGAGTAGGTTTTAAAGCAAGCAGCCTGTAGAAAAACTGAGAATTTTTGCTGGGTAATTCCATTATTTACTTGGAAAAGTGTATAAAGTGCAATATTAGTAGATGTAACATTTCTGGCACACAAAACACACATCCATTAAAGTTCTTCATTTGATCTGTTTGAAAATCCAGCAATGCCAAATGTTAAATTCATCAATTTGGTTTAGACATTTTGGAAATTTGACAGCTTTAAAAAAGTTTTAAAGAAAACCATTATTGTACTGTATATGTGTTTTGCAAAATTTGTGGAACATATCTTGAGATGTTTGGGATGATCTCTGGCTAATGCTATATAGTGACTTGCAGTCTCTTCTTTCAATTAACAGAAATTCACATTTCCTTCTTAATAAACTAGGGGGCTTTGTACCCTGCTTGCTTCGCTCGCCAACCCCCGGGCCTGCATTGCGCACTAGACTCTTTGCAGTTCTGCTGATGGGGATGTGGATGTACAATTTAAACAGTTTGTTATTTTCATGTGAATTGTTACATATGCATAATAGAACTAACTATTTTACATTACAGCAAGTAATTAATCATATTAAAAAATAGCAAAAGGTAATAATTTGAAATAAGTTATGTTTCATGTTGCATTCGAGTTATTCATTGTATAATACGATTTTGTTCTGTTTGGCTTTGAAATTAACATGCAAATACTTTTTAAAATTACACTTTTACTGTAAAACTTCAGTAAAAACAATTTTTTTAATTAAATTTTTGTCAATATCACAGTGAATTTTGATTCTGCATTTGAACTTTCATTGTGACAACACAACGTATAACTGGCCGTGATTGAATTTCGTTTCTTACTCTATATTAAATAAAATGTTTTCGATGGTTTGGCTCTGAGATTTGTTAATTGTCTTTGCAAAATCTATTCTAATGGGAAACTGTTAACATTGTTGTCTAATGTTATCCCCTGAAGATTTACCACATTACCTTTCTTGGATACATCCTTCTTTCTACAGTAATTTGGTGTTAACTGTTGTAGATATTCTTCGGAATATTGTAAGTTGATGTTTTCATCTTCTGCACGATCACCACCAACTGTTTCAGCATATTTTGCTGTGTAACCGATCGATATTTTTGGCGTTAATTAGTTTGACTTCCTCGTTTCTCGGTGCTAGGATTGGCCATGTACTCATTTTTACTCTTGAGTACCCTTCGTGATGAAATTCTTCAATAAGATTTGGATATGTCTTCTTTAATTGGGAACTTAAAGTGAGGAAAACATTAAAATTTATAAGAGCTGAGAGAACAAGAACTGTGTCTGTCAAAAGCATTTTCACGAATGAGAGGTGAGAGTACCATGTGCGTGGTTGAATATGGTTGAGAGGAGAGCATGACTTGAAAAAATCTCATGGCCAAAGTCTTTTTCAAGTATTGTTTATAAAAAATCTGAGAGAATATCAGTATTACAGTGGTTCAAGGTGCTGCCACAGGAAACTGGGTTCAGTTTTCACTGCTATAACTGTCTTTGAACAAATTTGCCCTATAATGGACTGGCCTTCTTTGTCCAGGGTTTGTTTCAGTTATGTTCCAAATAATGGAGGGATAGATTCTGGTGCCTAGAAACCATGAATGGAAACAGTGGGTTCACATAATAGGCATCTGTATATAAATTTAGCAAACAGGGTATCAGACTATTGTGGCTAAACCCCTTATTGTTGATACAGCTAGCTCTGGCTTATTTAGTTAACACAATATGGTAGCAATCCAATAAATTAGTATTTTTTGCCAAAATGTCAATGGTTGTGTTTTAGGACAAAAGAAATACAGTAGCTTTGACTCTGCAGTATAGTTTAGAATACAAAGACCTATTCAGCAAATAATTAATTTAACGTGTTCTAGCAGATATTGTTTTTAATATTTCCAGTTTTACTTTAAAATGAACAATGGTGTCCATTGGATATTGGTTTACATTTTCAGTGTCCATATTGACAGGGAATTGACACTTATTCTTCTAGTGTACTGAAGCAGACGTTTCCTCTGCAGACTAACATATTTGTTTAAGTGGTGTCTCTATGCTAAATTTTACTAGATTTCACACATGCACTCAAAAATATTTTAAAAAGGAATCCTAGATGTACTTATGAAAAGGTGTATTGCAAGATGTTCAACAGCAGTCATGTTTCTCAGAAAAGCAATTAAATTGTTTGAAAACTGTTCTGGCAGATATGACAGATTGGCAGCTTTAGTCTTCAAGAAGTTGGTGAACTGTGAAACTTGCTGTGAATGCACAAAAATAGTCAATTACAATGGATTCAGTTAAAAAAAAAAAATCAGAGAATTTGAGGAAGCAAGTTGCAGCACTGATTGAGAGGCTTAACAGATTATTGTCAGTGAAATGTAAGCAAGCACATGATCAGATCAATGAACAGCTGAAACACCATCACGAAATCTGAACTCCTGACAGAAAGCCATTTTGCAGCTTATAAAAAGAGCATAAGTCTGTCTGAAGTATTAAAGTGTAAACTTTATAAATTATTTGAAATGATTTTTAAGACATGAAACAAAAGCAAAATATACATTTTACAAAAATCGTCATACATAAATTAAAATTATAGCTAAGATATCTTTAGTTCTTCACTTTTTGAATCTGCTTTGTCTATTACAGGGTAAAGAGAGTGAGAGCCTGTCACTGGAATATATTATGAGTTCCTGGAGAACCTCTGGGAGAATGTGCACACTCCACACGGACAGTGAACGTGCCAGGGATTAAACCCAGGTAAAAGGAGTTGTTACACAGTAATGCTAACAACTATGCCACCTTACCACTCATTTATTACTAAGTGGCTTTAATATATTTAAAAATATGGAACAGAGCAAAATGTTCAAATTTGATTTAAAATACTTTAATACAGATCCATCTATTCATTGCCTTTACAGACTTTATTCCTTTACATAATTACATTGATGGATTAAAGGCCAGAAATCCACATGACCGTCATCATCAAGTTCTTCCATGAGAACCCTGAATACAATAAGGACTGATCATTTATGTTAGATAGAATGCCTAGAGGGGGCTGGGTGGTCTTGTGACCTCGAACCCCAGCAGATTTTATTTTTTTCTCCAGCTGACTGGAGTTTTTTTGTTTTTTTTTTCCTCCCTGGCCATTGGACCTTACTTTTATTCTATGTTAATTAGTGTTCCCTTATTTTAATTCTTATTTATTTTTTATTTTTTCTCTTTCTTCATCATATAAAGCACTTTTAGCTGCATTATTTGTATGAAAATGTGCTATATAAATAAATGTTGTTGTTGTTGATTATAAAGAGCTAACCCACCCTGAAAGCTACAGACACAACACAGAAACCAGCTCTGGATAGTATGATAGTTTATCACAGGGTACATTTCCAAATACATCCAAATGTATTAAGATTGAGCCAATTACAACAACTATCAATCTAAGAACATGTGTTTGGGCAGTAGGGGGATATCAAAAACCTAGCAGTAATTATACTGAAAAGGGGAAACAGGCATCAGAAGGTACCAAACAAGTCAAACCTGGACTTAAGTATAATGAGTTGGCAGATCCACCTTTAAGCTGTTCTCATGAAACAAATTGCAAATATTTCATAATAAAATAAAGCATAAACTATTGTGTATTTTTATTCTAACAAATGACAGTAAACAATCATTTCTGATTAAGCAAGTAAAGTTAATTGGATCTAATGAATTACACCTAATTTGAGTAGCTATACTTTATCTTCTGGGAGAATAAAGAAAATGTGTTTACAAAAATAAAAAAAACTAACTTAAATGGCTTGATTGAAATTTCACACATGAAAGCATTCGAGACCTGAAGTTCAAATGTGCAGTGATGAGTTAAATACTGTAGAAGCCAAGCATGATGATTAAGGCTAGCTGGACAGCAAGGGTCAATGAAAAAGTCACGTATAATGTGAACAAGGAGTTTCCAACCAGCAAACTGCGGATAAAGTGCTGAATGCGTTTAAAAAATATTTCTGAAATGTGTAATTTGAAGTTGCTATTTAATGTGCGATTAGCACTTTAACTATATTGGCAAAGCAATTGTGCTAATTTGAAATGTATCACTTTGGAAGAAGATAAGCACGTCAGTCTTTCTGGAAAATGTAGGTATTTAATAAACCTGATTATATATGTAGTGTATCTTGTGAATAACATAAATAAAAAATATATTCTGTGGCACTCATAAAAGAGTAGTGTACTTGTTGAAATACATTAGGGAATGTGAATGGGAGGCACGTTCAGCTACCTTTAAAAAATCTGAAATAAATTAGACATATTAGGAATTATTTTCACTCCTTTAGATGTTGTTGGTAGATTTTGGATAGAGTCTCACTGCAGACATCTACTTTGAAGCTATATCCACTAACAGACCATAAATTCAGTCTCAGGCAGGAAATATTTTGTGGTGGTGGAGGTGATATTTCATTGTTTGTGAAAATCAGGCCACATTCATTTAGTGTACTAAGGTGAATAACTCAATTAAGACAGAAACCTGTTTTTTTAATAATCTAGGTTTACATGCACAAGTGATATTTTGGTGTTCTCCTTGTAAAACTCTCTGATGTCATTAAATTGCACAAAAAAATGTTAAAGGTCATCATTAGCCACCATGAATCTGAAAAAAAGCATGAAGCCTGTGATAATATTTTTGTATTTTGTAAACATGTTTAGACAAATTGAAACTCTAGTTATAGGTCTCTGTTACTGGATTGCACACAACAAACTCTTTTCAGCTTGGCTGTGCGACTAAGTCCTGCAAAGGAACTTGTACTTCTTGCTTTACACCCAACGCTTCTGGAATAAAAGTATCACAGATATTTCATATATAAATATATATATATATATGAATATAGCACTGTATATAGTATAGTGTTGCTGATCTTAGCAATGTACATTCAGTTCATCAACATAAATTTAGCAATTTCAAAAATATTGACACAGATTGTATCAGCCTGGAGGAGGAATAATGCAACTGCCTGAACATTTTTCTCATGAAATGCATTTTGTGGACACTTCTGTCCTGTGGCTGCTGAAAGCATGTGCAAAGCAAATAGAAACGCAGACTACAAAATCCTTAACAGTAAACTGGTTATGGGTTTACATGGCCTCATAATCTATTAATCAAGTTTCTCAGAGGCCAATGACTTGATTTCTCTAATCAGAACAAGTGTTTACATAACACTTTAAAAATCAAGTTTCTGTGAATAATCAGGTTATTTAAGCTCATGTAAACATGCTGACTGTCATCATGCTAAAGGTCTAAAGTGGTAATGGTAATTAATCATGACAATTTCAAATAAACGTTTATAAAAATGTTAAGTTTTTCTGTTATTGTTTATTGTGCAAGGCAAACTTATCTCATTAACAAACCTTTAATTTTAAATTAACTTTGTAGAATTAAAATGTTAATTGCTTTAACAGAATGTGCAGGGTATTTCTGTTTGAGTAATTCAGAAATTTTACTACTTACAGTGTGTGAAAAACTATTTGCCCCCTTCCTGATTTCTTATTCTTTTGCAT
>JANRMT010062815.1:23029009-23051389 GCA_026402145.1 Polypterus bichir lapradei
AGAGAGAGAGAGAGAGAGAGAGAGAGATGACAACAACACTCATATCAATGACAAAACAATTACATTAACAATCATGTTACGTTATTTTTAAAATATTTCCTTTTCTTTTTCATAACTTCTTTAACACACTACTTCTCCGCTGCAAAGCGCGGGTATTCTGCTATTTATATATACCTGTGTGTATGTTTGTATGTATGTGTATACACACACACACACACACACACACACACACACATACATACACACACACAAATTATATATATGTGTGTGTCTGTGTATATATGTATGTATATGTGTGTGTATATATGATGGAGATAGGTATGCATATATATATATGTAGATATGTATATAGATATGTATTTTGCTATATATATATATATATATATATATATATATATGCACACAACAATTACATTAACAATCATGTTACGTTATTTTTAAAATTTTTCCTTTTCTTTTTCATACCTTCTTTAACACACTACTTCTCCGCTGCGAAGCGCGGGTATTCTGCTAGTGCAACATAAGTTAGGTGAGATTTCTTTTTTTCTTTTTTGTATGGACATTTTTGAAAGCAAGTTTTCTAGCAAGCAACATTTTGGAGTAGCGAATAATTAAAGTACCAATGTGGATTATGCAATGACAGCCATGAAAGATTAAACTTGTTGAAACCATGTTTATGGTCAAAAAGAGAAAGAAAGGAAAATGAGGAATTTGTGACAGAAAGAGTCAGAGTGTGGGTAGAGTGTGAAGGTTCATAGAAAATGTTTAATTAATATGTACAATAATTTCAAAAACTTTAAGATTGAGAATTTGACTGGCTATATTCAGCAAAAACTAAGATTGTTAAAGGGTTGTAGAATAAACTTAACACAGTCCGATCTGTAAACCTTTGTTCTTAGTAAACAAGAGCAAAATCTGCCATTAACCTGTCTACTATTAGAATAACAACAGCGCATTTCCAAGAGCTAACCATAGCCAATACTGCTATGATTGTATGTTGTATTTCAAATTAGAGAAACATAAATTCCTACAGAAGAGTGATGCCAGTTTTGTCTGCCAGGGATAATCAAAGGGAATTTTGTGTTTTAAAGTACATTCATTACAAATTAACAACACCTAGAGTGCTGTAAAAAGCACTCAAAGTGCAAAGCCACTTACTTCTTAGCACATTCAACTGATCTTGCACTCCAAGTTTTGATTACAGATACAGATAGTAATGACAGAGCTGACATTAGACTCCTGGGAAGTCCACTTTGAGATGTACAAAAAAAGAAATGCAAAAAAATATGGCCTTTTAAAGAAACTAAAATTGTACCAAATGATATACAATAATACTGAAAGTTTTCAATATTTTTTCCAATCTGTCCAAGTACTGCATTCATGGAGAGCCACTAAAAGACTAAGTTGAGGTTAATAAAAAAAATCCTAATTTATTTTACATCTAGTATGAGAAATGTAACTTTTATCGTCTCTTGAAGAATGCAAGATGTTAGCTTGCTAAATTGTACATCATTATGTTTTAATTATATTATGTATTATAATATATTCTTTGATCTATTCAGGATAACCCTGAAAGCTTACATTAAACATATGAATAATGCCGCCTAGATGAAAAAAAATATTGATCAAAGAACAATAAGGTATGAATTATGATAGATTAAATCATTTTTCTTTTTTACTTGAATTGACATATTACAATCTACTTCTTTTTAATATCTAAACTAAGAGAGGAAAGCAATATCTTTGACCTGACAATCAATCAGGACATAGTGATACATGCAGAGAAAGCTGCCCTTAAATCTAAACAGGCCACTGACAGAGACACATTAATTACTTGCAGACTAAAAAATATCATTAACAATTTTAACCTGAGTAGCTCTCTGAAATGACCTGTCTTAAAACCTGATTAGAAATTTTCTTAAATGTCACATGTTGTGAGAAGAAATAGAGCTGAATCACAGTGAAGATATATATCATTATCATTATAATATTTGTTGATTAAGGTGTTATGAAGATTAAAAGATTGTATGAGCTCAAATGTGTTTTTTTTCACTGGTGTATTACAGCAACACTGAATACATTTAGCAATGTCAGAGGACATAAAGGTATTTAAAATGCTTTAAGTGCGGTTGATGATTATTGGATTTATCTCTTTTATTAATGATGCTAGAATAAGGTCAAGAGCTCACATTGTTGAGTTTACCCTGAGTATAAATGGAGTTATTTCATTCAAATTTATATATTTAAAGTCTAAGGCTAAGCAAATTGAAAAGTGGCCAGATATTTCAAATATGACAGCCTGCTCCTATGTTTCTTCTTGATTACAGAAATTTAAAACTTTTTGCTTAGGTTTTTTTCTGGGTAGGTTTTAATCCACATCTCAAAAGACAGCCTGACTGAATTCTCCAAATTAGTCTAGTATGAGTGAATATGGATTTGTGTATGTCAGTGTTGAGATTGCCTGTTAGGCCAATCATTTTTGCTCCTTTGAATATTTTGCATTTTTTTTTTATTTTGTTAGTAAATATTCTTCATTTATAATAATGTTGCGTTTGACTTATCATTATAAGCTGGAATTTGACAGTTCACTCCCTCTGTATCTCTTGATATATTTTTGATACATTTCTTGTATTTTGAACATTTAAAGCTGGTTTCCCATTTTTTGTGCGTGTGCAGGCCAAAGTTAGAAGGTAATAGTTGGGGGACTGCCTGGACTGGGCTGAGCCTCTTCAGGGCAGGCCAGTGAAGACCCTGGGTTGCTTTTTTTGTCATTTTGGAGGCCTCATCCCCACAATAATATTCACATATGAAGTACAGGTGATCCATTTTTGGATTTTATCATTTAACAACTTTCATGTTATTGTGTGTATTATGACTTCCATTGTGGCTCCCTACACAGATTTATTTAGGCTAAAATTAAAAAAAAAAATGTAAATTTATTTAAAAAGACTAAATTCTTATTGATATAATTGTTTCGTTTTTTAACCTTAACCAGTTGCACATGTACTGCAATTCAAACTTCATTCGCATTGGCAAAAGCCATCACTTGAAAGATGCATATGCTGTAAAGTACTAGGGAAAAGTCTTACACTTTTTCTTCCATACTAAATCTGTAAACCATCCTAAAATATATAACTTTAAATGAAAACATTTACTGTAAATAAATAAAAAGCAATATGAACAGCCTCAGTAGTACTACTAAAAAGATTAAGTTATGCAAAAATAATACATCTCTAGCTTTGATATACATAAAGAGACCAATGGGTGTTCCCTTATATAGGTAGGTAACTCACTTCTGAATTTGGGTGCCCTAAATATAAAGGGTGTGCTTTCTACCCTAGTTTTATTTATTCTTTGAATCTTAAGCAGAGAGGCTTCTTGAGATTACCAAGTGCACCCTCGAGTAAAGGCATTAATAAATTCTATAAAGTGTGAATCATAGGAGTAAATGAGTTATAACTTTTTATGTAAGAAGAAAGATTTCAAAGTCTTCTTAAAACCTAATTGAAAGCCACAGATAAGACTTAATTGAAGTAACTGTATATGCATATATTACTTTTGTTCTTCTTGTGCCAGACACAATCATTCACAGATAATCTGCTATCCACTGTATAGAAAAAAAAACACATGCTTCTAGAATTTCAGGTGGCCACCCCAGGAATTGCCTGAAGGGAAAGTGAGCAACCTTGATTACAGATTAACCAGACCAAGAGATGCACATACATTCCAGAAACTGTAATGAGATTCAATGACTAAACCTCAGAGACCTCTATAAAAAACCAAAGACATGAAGTATTAGAGCCATTAACCAAAACCAAAATGCTAAACCGTAAACAAAGTTGAAAAGTGGAATTCAATGAGTCATCAACTAGAACACATAAAATGTTGAGAGAAGTTATTGAAAAGGTAACGCTTGACTGAATGTTGCCTGGAGTTATAATACGAAGCATCTGTGACATGGCAGTTCCCTTTTTGGATGCAATCTCCAACAGTGTAATTGCAAAATACAAAAGATATAATGTAACAATCGCCTTATAAGGGGTGCGATCGCTATACTTTACCACCCGAGAGGTAAGTGTACGATGTTCGAAAGATATACTAATATAAAAAAACATTTGGTCCTCAACACCTCTTCTGCCCCCCTCCATGCTCACCAATATTTGAAAGAAACCGAGATGGTAGGTAAGCTGATTAAGTGTAAAAGTGTATTATAACCCAGAATCCAGTGTTTATACATGTACATAAAAAGGTGACTGGGTGCTCGTTTTGTGATCCCCCTTTTTCCCTGGGCACCCTCCACCCCCCTGGCCAAACACTTAATCCCCAGTCCGATATACACACAAAAAACGAAAGGAAAATCAGAAAGAGAATGATTCAGCACTGTCAGGGTGCAACGATGAAGAATCCTGTCTTCCAGTTCTTACTGTATGATGTGGAAAAAAGAAACGGACATCAGGTGGATATGGCTACTTTCTCCCTATCCTGTGGAATTTAAGAACAAGTCCGACCCACCAACGGGAGCACCCAGAGAACCACTGAGCCATATAACAAAACACTTGCATCTTCTCAGGGATTTACCTCGCTGTCTAATGTCTTCTGGAAGGCCACTCCACAAACAGCAGATGTCCCTGGGTGAAGTTCAATCTCGCTGACTTCCTAGGCTTAGATAAACGAGCTCCTTAACTTGCTTCTTTCTCCTCCCGCTTGGTCAGCCGTCCTCCTTAAAAAAGTTTCTTGCTAAAATTTCCCATTTCCTCCTTTGGTCCTTATAGAAGCATGACACCTGCCCTAGGCAGCTGGCATTCCCACCTGACGGGGTCCTCTCAGACTTAGCCATCGACTATAATGCCTGAAGGGGTATTCCCTTATCATTATCCAGTCCCTGTATTACAGTGACAGCAGTACAGAAAGCAAACCCGATGTTAAACCTATGTAGGCCGGCTGCAATAAGATGCCGACATAACTCCATAGAAATTAAACAATAAAAGAATTTTCACTCCTTGATAACTATATTATTAATGCAAAGCACTCAGGCATACTGTCTGAGGCTAGAGTAAAAATTTTAGCTGGGTGTCCTAATTTGTAACCAGATAGTTAGATCCTTTTTGTAAGAACTTGAAAAGCCGTTTTATTCATTTAAGAAGCTGCTTTAGTTTCCGGGGCAAGATCCAACCTGCCTCACTGGGACATGTGTTTTGGGCCTACTCCAAATTAACACCATTCTGGACAAAAATTTTAATTGCCTTTCAGATAGCCTTGATGTCACAATCCCTTCTAACCCATTAACAGCTGTGTTTGGTGTTCTTCCAGATGGGCTTAAAGCGGAGAAGGACAAACAAACTGTGATTGCCTTTACTACACTACTGGCACGCAGACTTATTTTGCTAAACTGGAAGAATCCTAACTCTCCTCTTTAAAGTCAGTGAGTAACTGATGTTTTATACTATTTGAAATTGGAAAAAATTAAATTCTCAGTTAGAGGATCTGTGCAGAACTTTTTCAAAACCTGGCAGGATCTAATCAATAAAATTTTAGAATAAGCTCTTAAAGCACTGAGGAAATAATTCTCTTCGCATTTCTTTTTCTTTCTTTTTTTTATATCTGCCTATTAAACTCATCAATTTATGTATTTTGACCATCATTAAAGTTAACTCCGATGTCCATGCTGTCTCTCTCAGAGGTGGGGGTTGGATTGTTTTGTTTTCAATCTCATTTTTTGTAAATATTGATCTATCTGTATGGAATGATTATAATAAAATCAATAATAATAAAAAAAAGAAACTGCTTTAGTACTGCATTGCAATAATTACCCATTACCTCTGACATTTTCAGGTTACTTTTTTAACAGATTACTTTTGGGAATGGAGGAATGTAGATGTTCTTTTAAGGTGTAGTCCCTGTTTGGCTAGTAACACTTTCTGATCATTGCGCTAGAGCATGTTGGTCAGACATGCAAGTACACATTTCAGTGTACTCTTTATGCTTGACTGACCTGTGATCAGGAATGAAGGTAAAGAGTCCTCGAACATCTGCAAATCTTGAAAACTAAGAGCATATCAAAAATTATTGATCAATAAACAATAAGGGAGAGTCTCTTACAAAAATATTAAAATAGTTGAAAAACATTTTTCAAAAGAATAATTAGAACATTTAGCCAAAAATATATGATGAAAAATATTTTATAAAAAATGTAATTTAAGAGTACAATGAACAGTCTGTACCCAAAGGAAAAAATAACAAGGCACGTTTATACCAAATCCTATTACCAGCACTAGCCCTGTGAGAGTTCTCCTTGTGATATAATCTGGCATAATGGAAGCATGTAGATTTAAAGAAAGAATTTTTTGAGAAGTGTCTTCGGGTTTGGGTTTCTGTTAGTAACTTGTACTTGTGTATTACAAATAGTTATCTGTGCCTATTTATTATTATTGTTATTAAATTGATTTTACTTTTTATTGTTCTGCTTTAAGTATATCGGTTCACTCATGTATTTGTTTTTCTGCTTACTGCCTAGTTTTGATTGGTTTAAAGAGTACTGCCCCCTTGCTTTATGTTGCTGATTGCTTTGACACTCCCAGCTGGGTTCACTCAGCTGCTACCTGCTTGAAGACATTTAAGGTGCTGCCACGCAAGCATCAGTCCTCTTGTACAGCCCTCCTCGTGTGAAGACCAACTTGCAAAAGACCAAGAGTCTACCAGTGAGAGTCCACCGAGCAAGGACACCAGACCAGGCAATGGACACTCCTACTTAACTAAGATGCTGTTTTTTGCGTTCCTTTCAATATCATCTTCAGCATGTATCAACAATATATTTCTGTTATTAACACAAGACACTTCCCTTTAGCGGGAGAGAGAGAAATCCAGAGAACACTTTATATACACTCTTCTTCTTTGGCTTGTGAAACTGCCATTCTGTGTTTAATAAAGCAGACTTTATTTCTGCTTTTGTCACCTGAAGGGGTCTCCAAGTGGTGGCTCTGACAGAGACATGGATTTGACCGGAAAATATAACACCAACAGAACTCTTCTCTGCCTTCAGCTTCTCCCACTCATGCTTCTCCCACTGGTAGGGTTGGAGAGACAGGTATCTTACATCTAAGAGCTGAAGATTCGCCCCACTGGGTAAAGTATGCAACTTCACTCTCTTGACAATATTTTTCTCTCTCTTCCAGGCCTGCACATGAAAGACCCTCCTGTACCTGGCTTTCTGAAGCATCCCACACTCCACAATCAATGAACAGGGCTCAACAGCCAGAATGAAACTGAGGAATCTAAAGACTGAGCCAGACCGGGCTAAGTACCAATGCATTCTTGCATTCTTTTCTTCTGCCACCATCAATGATAAGACAGGGTTCTATCGCACCAGAATTAACAGCTCGACTGACACATGCTCTCTGTTTCCACTTTCACCTCCCTTCTTAAACTAACTCCACCTCCTCCCCAACCTCCTTGTCTGCTGATGACTTTGCCACCTTTTATCAGGATAGGGTGGCTGCCCTCAGCAGTCACTTCTCACCCTCACTGTCAGCCATTATGCCTCCTTCTAAGCATCACACAATATTCTCCACAAGTTTTTGAACCAAGTTTAGTACAGGAATACTACCAGATCCAGTCATTATGTCTATAGAATGTCACTGCATTGGTAACTGACCACCTCAGTTAACACAATAAAGAAGTCACATTACTTTTGTGCTCAGATGATCTTAGAAGTCATCATTTATCCAAAAAGAACAATCTAAAGAGTTTATTTGTTGCTTGATATTTTATTTTTATCTCTCAAGAGGCAGGGTTTTCAGTTACTATAATCTATACAAATTAAAGGACAATTTTTTTTTCAAGTTAGTAATTCTTAGTAAAACTAAGTGTGAATCAAAAGGTAAAACCAGAATATTAAAAGTAAAAACTTTTTTTCTTAGTGTCCAAGTATTCTGAAATAACTGCATTTAAAATCCCATTTATTTTTCTAATACTATGTTATTCTTAATATTTCTAAAAATTACGTTTATATTAAAGTCTGTGTATTTAAACATTAAATATTTACTCTTTGATTTTCCTCCTAAATCCTAGATTTTGATACATTATTTTTTCTTTATAGCCCTAAATTTTTTTAAAAAAGAATAGAATGAATAGTGAAGGAATGGGAGAAATATCTGACAAAGAAACCCTACTTTCCTTGTGCTTACATGGGAGATGAAGGCCAAATCATTATGCCGCATATAATGCAGCAATAATGTTACAAACACATGATAAATAGTGCTCGCCACATGCTCTAACATTTTCAATGCAAACATTGTTTTGTTCATTTACTAAAGGGGTCTGTATTATTTTGGCAAATTATGTCAGGACAACAGTGAAAACAACTTAAGAGTATTTTCCTGTGTGGGCATTGTTTCACTAAACGGTAGTTCCCCCAAATATATATATGTATTTTCCATTATAAGCACTGGATTCTCATTCATTATTTCTACTGCTCCTATACTTTTCCATCAAGCGCCAGAATAAATGTCTCTTTGCCCAGTTCTCCCCGGTTGTCTCTTTTTTGTGCAACTCAGAACACCAGTTGCAACAAGTGGTTCCAAAAGCAGTGATACACAAAAAGACAGCCAGGGGAGAACTTTAATCCTTTAGATTAAAGGAACTCGAAGGAGTCTTCCTCAGGAGCATTCAGTTGAAGGGAGGCAAGAGTGGACCTGCAGGCAGTCTGCCCAGGACAGAGAAAAGAATACCACGTAAATGAGCTGTCTTTAAGCACTTCTGAGTCAAAGAAAATCTCCCCACAATAGCGAGGTCCATTCTTCACAGCTTCCCCTGCTGCATCCAAAGACCACAACAGGGTCACATTTTCATATTACAATTTCCAGGCAACCCTGGACTGGGCTCCAGCATTTGGACCACTGCCACCTTCATGCTGGGGGATGAATTGTTCAAAATATTTATTTGTCTCTCATCCATTCATTATCTGGGCATCCTGACTGGGACAGAAACAGAGAACCATCTCCACGGGTTACATCTCCTTCCATTTTGGCCTCCCAGCCAGTTAAAATATCACTCTCGATCCCAGTTGGAATGCCCAAACATCCAGTCCAGTATTTATATATATATATATATATATATATATATATATATATATGATATCCTTATAAAATCTGATTTCCCAATGCTTATCACCTGTATGATAAAGATGAAAATAACAAGCTAATATTTTGTAACTTATTAATGCTTGAATTTTTAATATTAGAAGGATTTCCAGATTGTCAAAGTCAAAATAGGCTAAAGAGGTATAGGTACCTCCTGCATAAGAGTGGAAAGAAGCATCAAAGTTTGAAATTATTAAGTGGATTATTTTTTTTTTGTTGTTGTTGGGTGATAATTTAGCAGTCAAAAAAAAAGAAAAGAAAGAATTTTCAATACAAAATAGTACCTTGTCCATGATGGTTCCTGCTTAGACTGTTTTACTACCTATCAGCCTTGCAGTGGAAATGTCAAGTTCAATAAATGAATAAAAATATCTGGATCAAATTTTTCTAATATCACATTGTTTTTCCTGGCTAATGATACTTTTCCAAAGGGTGATCTGACCTCTGCTTATCAGAAGCAAGATAACCTGACCTTTTTGTTTGCTTGCAAGCTGCTTGCTGTTTACATTATCTTATAAGCAAATATATGAAAAAAATAAAAATAAGCCTTCTACCACTAGAGTGTTTATTTCTTGAAATTATAATTGGGATGTTGAACAAATTAATTCACACTGATCTGTCAGGTTTTATCCGGTTCTGTCATGCTGCAGACAACATCCTGTTTACTAATGATGCAGGTTTTATTTTACCTAACTTTTTATGTTTTTCTGGCCTCTTTTTTCTCTCACTAGATGCAGACAAGACTTTTGACCATAGGAGCCTTTCTTTGGGAGGTTCTAGGTTTGGGGTATATCTTATTAATATGACCTGGGCTCCTTATTCTTTATCGGCAGCCAAATTTACCAATTTTGATATCTGCCAAACATTGCTGTTGTTTATTCCATTTACTCTTTTAATTTGCTCTTGAGCTTCTTTTCATGGAATTTTTATAAATTGTGCCTGATCACTTCCAATAAAATAAATAATGTCACGAGAAATCATTCTGTATACTGTACATGCTGAATCAGGCTTCCCCACATCTCTAATTTGTTTACTTCTTACTAGTCTGTTTCTGGATATAAAATTAATTATTCCAAATTAATCCTTACTACTTAAATAACCTTTGTCAGCAGTATTATCTTCCATTAAGTGTGCTAATGACATTTAAATGCAATGCGACAGATGCTTCTTAGTGCAAGGTGTTATTTCTAACTAGTACCACTGTTTATAGAGCATTTTTTTAACTCTTCATCTTTAGTGTCTTCAGTCTTACTTTTTATTATTATTAATTCTATCTATCTAATTTCATTCCACATTTAAATTTTGCTAATACCAAACTTTCCCTTTCCCCCATCACACACTGTTCAGATTAGTTGTTTCCCATTGCTAGGAAATTCCTGACAGAATGGGGAAGGATGGTAGTTGTGTTCCCTAACTAGATTTAGACTAATACCATTGGGTGCATAGAGCTTAATCTGATCTGAAGTTTGAAAGATCCACCATCAAATTTACACTGGTGTCTCCCCTTCCCATTCCTTTCTCTTCTTAATCAGTCTGAATATAAATCTTTAACTCTCTAAATTTGCTCTTTTAATTAAAATTTGTATAATTTGTTATTTAAATTGTTTATAGCAGAATATATAAACATAGTATTGAACTAACATGTTTATGTGCCTTTGTACGTTTAACAAATTACTCACACAAAACTAAGCCATAAAAAATATTATTCAAATTGTTAACAATTATTTGCTGTCACATTTACTTTAATACCCACTTTTTTATGACTCATTGGCTGTTCTGGGTATGTGTCATTCATTGATTCTTTTGAGTTTGAATTATTATTTGCAAACAAGTCACACAATTCTTGTGCATTTGATTCTCAAACTAAATCATTACCTGAGAACGAGCAAACGATTCTTGTTCATTTGATTTATGAACTGAATCATTACTTGAGAATAAGGCCTACATCCCAATCTATTAACCATATTTGTCTGCACATATTAAAAACTCTCTCAAACTGAAGTTAATACATAATATACTGTGACTTACATCTTAAGTATAAAACCTCTTACACCCTAAAGGTTTTTAGGCATTATTGTGTCAAAATTACATACCCAAAACATAGTGGTTATTATTCTGATTATATAATAAAGGAGCTGTAAATGTCTGAATATTATTGAGTATAATTGTATAAAAATGTTTTGCTTTACACTAATCTCAACTAAATAAAACACAAAAAAACTAAGTGCTCAAAGTTTTTCTCTCCAAAATACTTGATTTAACAGTATTTACCTAAGACATTTTAGATGCATAACCCTAAAATCAATTGTGTTTTGTGACCCAACATGTCAGCCACCTTGATACAAAGTATATACTTGATATCGGATAGCACTGCAAAGTTATACCATTTGGCAAAAGTACATTTCTGGAGACATTTTATGACATTTAGCACAATTAACTCCTTGTACCTAAAAGATTCTTGAAAAGAGATATTTCTGTTGCAGTTATATTTAGAAAAAAACAAACAATACACTAATTTGCGAAGGAAAATGAAAACCAAAACAAAAAACAACAAAAAAAAAAAAGAAACACATAAACAATTTGAAACTATGTACGTATAATCTTACCCTACCTAAACCTTCCATTTTCAAAATTGTCATTTTTCTTGCCAGTCCTTGAAATGATTTCTACTTACAATAAAGTAAATATTTTGTGCAATACATTGGGGTCTTTGTACAGCAATTTGCACATTTTCTCCTGCCTTTTATTGCAGTTGTGCAATAAAATGATGACATACACTAGCTTGATGGCACCAGGAGTTCACCTTTACCTGCTTAGAGTTGTGCTAAGTCTTTGAATAGAGACAGACCTGTTAAAAAGTTGCCAATATGTATTTTATAACTAGTTCTGATTAATCAGAAGTCCAAAAAGGGCATTAATGAATCATTATTCAATTCTTTGCTTGACAAATAGGCAAATTTATATTGATAAATAAACATTTTCAAGTATAATCAATTTGCACTTTTGTGCTTCATGTCTTTCTTTATACTAATGTGGGCCTCTGAGGCAACCATCATTTTATCAATTGGGAGCTGTTTTTCTAGTTGGAACTATGTTGTACATAATTGAAAAATCTGCAAGTACAGAGGTTTTATCATTAAAAGACGCTCATACGTGTGCCCATTTCTTTTTCTTGCCTTTTCCTCACTTTCATTAAAAAGGTAAAGGCTCCAAGATACTGCCATAAACTGTCCCTTGTCAACACTGATTTCCAAATACAGTTCTTTTTTCTGCAAGCATATTTGTGTTATTCACAACAGTGCTGACAGTTATAATACTAAACAACACCTGAAAAAGTTGAGGAGTACAGCATGACTGGGTCATCAAAAGCTGTAAACTTAGGGTACACTTCACGGTAAACTGGGGCAATTCTGGTTCATTGTCATCTTCTGAAATGTGGGGAACATATGACATCCCTGTTGCTAGCAGTCTAGATTTCACATCTCTGGGCGTGATGGTGCCTTAGGTTACCATTCATCATCCAATGACTTACATTAAGATAAAGAGAGCATGGCATGTGGGAGAAAATCTGACATATCCAGAAAATGCAGACACAGGAAGAGTAAGCAAACCTCTCACAGGCAGCATCCAGGTATAGCATGTAAGCATTACTTCCACTGCTTCCCCTACATTTATGTAAATGTGTATTTTACCTTGAAATTTTTATATATTGCTTCAAAATTGTCTTTTGTAAAAAAATCTTCCCTCAATTCAATTACATATCCATACATAGTAATCTTAAACTCATAATGTTTGTCTTATAAACCAACTTCCTCATGGGGTCATCTATAGTGGCATCAGAGAATAATGCAAAATGCAAAAAAATGCAGGAGTGTCCAAATGTCAAACAATTTATTATTATTAAATTTTTTTTTGCTAACAGATGCATTATCTATGCATCAGTTATGTGAAAAATAATTAGCAGTGAAAGCTTCTAAATGACGGTGGCGCAGTGGGTAGTGCTGCTGCCTCACAGTTAGGAGACCCGGGTTCGCTTCCTGGGTCCTCCCTGTGTGGAGTTTGCATGTTCTCCATGTGTCTGCGTGGGTTTCCTCTGGGTACTCTGGTTTCCTCCCACAGTCCAAAGACATGCAGTTTAGGTGATTGACGATTCTAAATTGTGCTTGGTGTGTGTGTGTGTGTGCCCTGTGGTGGGCTGGTGCCCTGCCTCAGGTTTGTTTCCTGCCATGCGCCCTGTGTTGGCTAGGATTGGCTCCAGCAGACCCCCATGACCCTGTAGTTATGGTTGGATAATGGATGGATGGAAGCTTATAAATGTATGTGCTCTAAATTAACTGTATTTTATGTTTTGACAAGTGACATAAATTCAGACAGCTTTCCCACCTTATCTGGACACCAGGTTACTTTTGGTACAGACATTTCTCAAGCCTGTTTTCTTACAAAAAATGTATAAATGCCACAAGCTTCTTAATTGATCTGCAAGTGTTAACTAAAGCATTTCTTGTTTATCTATGCCGTCATGAACACCAAGTATAAATGAGCAGTTGAGCTGTATATGTCACATTAAATAACACATATGTATCGGCTCAAAACAGCAGCATGTGTTTGTTAATTATTAAAAAATTAGAATGAAAATTTTTAAAATGTTTTTTTTGGTCTGTCATGACTAAAAAGAAATCATCCACAGCAGTAGATTAAAATTTTTATCTCATGAATGTGCTGTTATAAGCCTGGTGATTTTGTGAGTCAAGTTTATGTCTACCTCTCACATACAGCATGCGCTTTGTCATGTGTCATCTACAGAAAAGACCTTGGCTGACAGAAACCTCCCTGGATTTACTACATTCATAGTATAAATTGTAATGTAACTTTGAATTAACAACATGAAAGTAGAAGGTTGACATAAAATGATTTATATTAATTCAATCTCCTGACACTAGATACAATTAATTATAATGTTTGAAGGCCATATCAGGTTAAGTCAATTTAGTTCTGTACAGTTCTTTTAACTTAGTTGCAGACTCAGAGCTCTGTAACAGGTTCACAACTAAGGTGAAGTTACATCCTTTACAAATGAAATGCATACAGGCAGGGCCGGCCCATGAAATAATGCCGCCTGAGGCAAAGTACATTTTTGCTGCCCATGACCTGCCAACTCCAACACACATACCCACACCCTGAGATTTATCGAAACAGCAAAAGAAGTCTGGCTTTAAAAAAAGTGCAAATTAGACATTAAAAATAATTCAAATGTTTTGATGTGAAACTTGTTTGTCCAAACACCTGAGTTTGCTTCATAGTCTTTCCTGCAAGCTAAAACATGCAAGGCAATCTTGTGAGACTTTTAACAGACTAGGGGGCCCTGCCCCCTGCTTGCTTCGCTCGCCAACCACCGGGTGGGCTCTACATACTAGCCACTTCGTGTCTCTGCTGCTCGCATATGGGTAAGCGGATGTACAATTTAAACAGATTTTCATTTCATGGGAACTGTAACATATGCATAATAGAACTAAATATTTTACATTACAGCGAGTAATTAACCATAGTTAAAAATAGTAAAACATAATAAATTGAAATAAAATTATGTTTCATGTTGCGTTACAGGTATTCGTTGAGTTATACGTTTCGTTCTCTTTGTCTTTGAAATTAACACACAAATACTTTTTAAACTTACACTTTTACTTTAGCACTTCAGTACAAACAATTTATTTGGATTTAACTTTTCTTCAGTATCGCATTGCATTTTGATTCTGTGTTTGGACACACATCATGACAACATGATGTATAACTGCCCGTGAGTGAATATCATTTCTTTCTCTCTAATAAATAAACTGACTTTTTGGAATGTTTGTTCCTGTGACTTGTTAATTGTCATAGCAAATGCTATTCTAATGGGAAACTGTAAAAGTTTTAATACGAATGGCATATCAAAATCTCCTTTGGTGTCTAATGTATTGCAGATACATTTTGTGTAAAGTGCGATACTTTTAGGCATATGGATTTGTATCCATTATTGGCTGTAGAATTTCTAATACGTCCAATTGTTTAATTCTTTCGATTCTATGTAGCATCGCTTCTCCATGATCATAAAGATGAACAATATCTACATACTTCTGTCATATCAACTATGTCCATGTATTCAATCTCTTTCGCTGTTCCATTATTTCACAGATTAATAATTTCCATTTGTTAGCACTAATGCAATCTTTACTATAGAATTTTAGTACTTTCATAATCTCTAACCTGCTCTACATGTGTATCGCGCCAACGTTTTTGAACCTCTTTACAATGTTCTACTTTGTCATCTGCTCTTTGTCTTTTATTTCTGAGCCCGCTTGGACCTGCTAGGTTTTCAATTCCACTTGGTCCGGGCTGATTATTACTTTCCTTATTTTTCAAATTTGCATTTAGATTATTATTGTTCTTTTTTTTATTATTTTCTTTCCAATGCTTTTGAGCTTTTTTTTGATGTACTGCCTTTTCTTCTTCGCTCAGTTGTTGACGTGTCATCTAGAACATATAAAATTATAAAATTATTGTCCAGAAAAGGACTACATCGAAGGAAACAAATAGATTGTATGTCTAAAAATACTGTTCTTCTTTAAAGGATGAAACTGAGGACTTTTCATAAACGACTTAAAATAAAGAAAACATAAAAATGTATAAGAGCTGAGAACGCAGGAACTGCGGCTGATAAAAGCATTCACATGAATGAGAGTTGAGTGGACTGTGGGCGTGTTTAAAAATGTTTGAGAGGAGGGCGGGACTTGACAAAATCTCTTGGCAATAGCCTCATCTCACAGGACTTGAAAAAATCTCTTGGCAAAAGTCTCATCTCAAGATTTTCTTTTATAATAGAGAGATATCAGTTGTGACTGATACCTTTTAACAGACTCCAGAAAGTACAGTGGAACCTCGGTTTGCGAGCATAATTTGTTCCGGAAACGTGCTCGCAGTCCAAAGCACTTGTATATCAAAGTGAATTTCCCCATAAGAAATAATGGAAACTCAGATGATTCGTTCCACAACCCAAAACTATTCATATAAAAATGATTAATACAAAACATAAAGTAAAAATACATAAAACAAATTAACCTGCACTTTACCTTTAAAAAGAATCATGGCTGGTGTGAGTGAGTTTCTAAACTCTTGTGGGATTCCACCCAACGGGACAACATGCGGAAGAGCGTCCCAAAGCAATCGCAGTCTCCCAGCGCTGTAGCAGTTCGCCGTAAAAGCGTATCCAAAAAGATCGCGGACATGCTATAAGCGCCTGCCGTCGATAGGTGATACAAGGAACATTATAAAGATCCCGCTACAATAAATAACCGCGCTGCTGCTGTTTTAAGCTGAATAAAGCTGGTGTTGTTAAAGTACTGAGGCTCAGCTTCGTGTTTTGGGGCGCAAGACAGGGACTCGCACTTCACAGCACACACACACACAGAGTCACAATGCTGTAGTAAATAGTATACGCTCGTACGGATGTTGACTATATGAGTGAGGCATGCAGACTCAGACGGAGAATAGGAGACAATTGCCCTCAAGAGAAGAGAGAGAGAGACACGCGCTTGAGTGAGATAAGGAGAGAGACGCGCGCGAGCAAGAAAGATAAGGAGAGAGAGAGAGACGCGCATGCGAGACAGAGATAAGGAGAGAGAGAGACATGCGCGCGAGCGTTAGAGGTAAGGAGAGAGAGACACGCACGCAAGCGAGAGAGATAAGGAGAGAGAGACACGCACGACAGAGAGAAGAACCATCAGCTCAGTAGTGATCACATGACGCTCAGCAAAGTGTATCCATACTACTCGTATTGCAAGACATCGCTCGTTTATCAAGTCAAAATTTATTAAAAAATTTAACTCGTCTTGCAAAACACTCGTACACCAAGTTACTTGCAAACCGAGGTTCCACTGTAACACAATTTTTCTAAATGGCATAATCAGAATATATAAAATGCAATATGCATGTGCACTGACTTATCATAAACATTGGGGAGAAGAAGGCAAACATTATAGACCAGTGTTTCCCAACCTCGGTCCTGGTTGCACACTGTGGCTGTAGGTTTTTATTACAACCAGATCCCTAATCAGTGACAACACCTGATAACTCTGATCTCATTTAATTAGTTGGTATTATTTTTCTTTTATTCTACATTCAGAAAAGCACAACAGCATGATTTTTACATTTATAAGACATTTAGAAATATTTCTGCTTTTGCTATAGATTTAAATGCTAAACTGTCTTTTGTTGATTTCATTATATTTTGCCCTTTCTCTGTTCAGTTTTTCCCCTTCGTTGTATCTTATTAATGACAATTAAAAATAAGCAGAGCACACACACTTGCAAACAACACTGAATAATCAAAGGTTATAACTACTTTAGCATCAGACCCACAAATTAGTAAATAATGCATTAATTAAGCAATTTGAACACCTATAAAAGTAGAATGAAAATCAAGATGAAAATATTGTTAAAAAGAAAAAATACACTATTCCCATATAACTCCTTGGTACTTTTTAATATATATATATATATATATATTTTACCAAACTTAGTTTTCTAATTGGGTGGCGCAGTGGGTAGCGCTGCTGCCTCACAGTTAGGAGACCCTGGTTCGCTTCCTGGGTCCTCCCTGCGTGGAGTTTGCATATTCTCCCCGTGTCTGCGTGGGTTTCCTCCAGGTACTCCAGTTTCCTTCCACAGTCCAAAGACATGCAGGTTAGGTGCATTGGTGATCCTAAATTGTCCCTAGTGTGTGCTTGGTGTGTGTGTGCCCTGTGGTGGGCTGGCACCCTGCCCGGGATTTGCTCCTGCCTTGCACCCTGGGATTGGCTCCAGCGGACCCCATGACCCTGTAGTTAGGATATAGCGGGTTGGATGATGGATGGATGGATAGTTTTCTAATTTCTAGATTGTTCCCAAAACAGAGAACTTGGGAAATAACACATCATTTAATTAGTCCAGGAGTTCAATTAAAAACAGAAGCTGGTTGGAACAAAAACCTGCAGCCACAGTGTGCCCCTTGGACTGAGGTTGGGAAACACTGTTATAGACTACTATATGTAAATAACAATCCACCAATAATTATAACAGTAGTCCTCAAACTGCTGTAGAATATGAGACGCAGACATAGCAAAGTAAAATTAAACAGGACTGTAACTGCAGTCTTTAAATGCACTGCTGAAGACATATTTAATTGAAAGTATAAGCATTTTTCAAATGGACTTGCATTAAAACTTATTTTAAAACTCTGAAATTTCTGTCCTCTGTTGTCCAGTACCATGAATGACTTGATGATTACAGTATACTCTTCATATTCTCTCCTTCTGCCATGCTAAAAAAGTTCTCCATAGCTTAAAAAACTGATGCTGTGCATTCATTGGATAATAGTTATGTATTATTTGCATGCATTTGCAACAGTAGGATAAAGAGGATTAATGGGTAAATAGTAGAGAAAATTATTGTACTTGCTAGTCAGTTTAGTTCAAGGGCCTAAATAAAGTTTATATGGCTACAGTTTATGTGTATGCAAAGTTTAAAAAAAATTTGTATAATAATGCTCTCACCATTATTGTAAACCACCTTGTAGGCTGGAGGGCTAAATACCAAGCTACTCAACTATATTACAGTAGTTGTCATTTAGCCTTCATATAATTTTTCACTCATGATATAAACTTGATTCGTTTTACAGAAATGTGAAATGCAAAGTAAAAAAATGTGTTTTTGTCAAACACGCAATCTTTTGAAAGATATATGTGGCCATGCAGATTATTTAAATTTTTCAGCATATAAAATAAATCTTATCAGATTAGTTTGTTTACTGAACAACATTATTTTGGCAAATCTTGAACAAAAAGAAAAAAGAAAGTGCTATTTTATATAAAATGAGATCAACCCTGATTGTTAAAGACAATTATTATCAAACCTTCAATAATTGTTCAATAGAGGTGTGGTCTCCCCAAACCCGACACAAGCAGATTAAGACATAATTCCAGCAGAAACGCAGGCTTTTGTTTGGATGTGGGAAACTCTTCCCAATAATTTCCCACCTCCTCCGTACAATACAAAGCACAAATAAACACAGTAATAAAAGCACAAAGCAGTGGACCCTGCAACTCTTTGTACCATCTCCCTGGCTTATCTTTGTGTCAGTGTCTTTCTTTGTCTTCCACCTTCAATCCTCCTGCAGCAAACGCTGTCTCTCTTCCTCCTGACTCTGGGTCGGGGAGCAATGGCAATTGGCTCCTTTTATGTACTAACTGACAGTACTTCTGGTGTCCAGTGAGCTTGTTTTGAAAGTTGGGAGTCTGATGAAGCAGGGCTCTGCATTCGTAGCAGCACCCCCTGGTGGCTCCGACTGAGTCCAATGGGGCTGAGATCCTGAACTCCATGTCCCATGGTGGCCTGTGGGAATCAGAAGGCACCATTTCAAACCGGGGTTTGACATATAGTGATCCAGGGAGATAGTGCCCTCGTACAAACTCTCTCCCCTGCTCCTTCCACCCCTTGGCCACCTGCTACAGACGTTATACTGTTTCAGTAAGTAAACCTGAAGTGGATAATTTTCTTTATGTCACAACAGTTCAGATATCAAGTGACAGCAGTTACAAAAATGTTTACAACCTTTTGGAAAGTACTAAACAAGATATTCATATCTTTTCTTCCTACATTAGGAGAGAAAAATTAAAATTATTACGGTTAATATCTTTCCTAAGTTACTACATCTGTTTTAAAATAGTATATCATATATTAACAAATAACTTGTAATGCTGTTCATTTGGAATGCATATAGGTAATCAAAAAACAGTCTTGCAAAGAACTAAAGCAGAGGCATGGCACTATCAAACTTCCAATTTTACTACTGAGTCACAAATATACCTATTTTGAGTCTATGGAAGAAAGCAGCAATTAATGAAACTACACACACTTGATTAGCTTTGAAAAGGAAACCCACTTAAACAATGTGCTATATGGTCTGTCCACATTTCATATCTGATTACTGTTGATGGTGTGTCACTAATTCAAAATATGGCACTTATGTACAAATGTGCTTTCAGTCTGAACTGTTGCTGTCAGTAGCTTCCATGGATGGTAATTATGTATTCCAGTCATCCATATCCTAGACATTTTTTAACTTGTGAAAATCATTTAGTATTCAGACCTTTAGACACCTCTGTATTGACAATATGCTGTATGTTCATCCTCTATACAATTATTTCACAGACACAGTATTCTACTTACTATGTGCAAGTAAGTTATTTTTTTTAAATGTGCACCCCTAGATTACTTAAGGCATCTCGGATGCTGAACAGAACTCAGGGCTTTACATGATGAACTCTTAATCAGCTTATGCAATACATTGTGTTATTTAGCTAAATGTGTACATTGAACACATCTGTGTTGATTAAGATTAAGCAAAATATATCTAGGACAAGAAGTGAAATGTGAATAATTTCATCGATCAATTGCCTCCTTACGTCATATTTTTTTCATATTGGGAAAAAAATCTATGTTTACCTTTGAAGACTATGATCAACAAAGATTTTGTCACAGAACAACTTAGGAATGTTTTAAAAGTACTTTTTTGTGCTAATTTCAGAAATGAACTCACTTTTCTATCACTCATAGCTCTTAAGTTATGTATGTTTTAGGCTATATCTATAATAATAAAAGGCAAAGCCCTCACTCACTGACTGACTGACTGTCTGACTGACTGACTGACTCATCACTAATTCTCCAACTTCCCATGTAGGTAGAAAGCTGAAATTTGGCAGGCTAATTCCTTACAGCTTACTTACAAAAGTTAAGCAGGTTTCATTTCGAAATTCTACACGTAACGGTCATAACGGTCGATAACGGTCGACAACGTCCGCCATGTTGAACTTTCTTATTTATGGCCCCATCTTCACGAAATTTGGTAGGCAGCTTCCCTGCGCTAACCGAAACCAATGTGCATACTTATTTCGGTGGTATGACGCCACTGTCAGCCACCATATTGAACTTTCCAACGTCACTAATTCTCAAACTTCCCGTGTAGGTAGAAGGCTGAAATTTGGCAGGCCCATTCCTTACAGCTTACTTACAAAAGTTAAGCAGGATTCATTTCGAAATTCTACGCATAACGGTCATAACGGTCAACAACGTCCGCCATGTTGAACTTTCTTATTTACGGCCCCATCTTCACGAAATTTGGTAGGTGACTTCCCTGAGCTAACCAAAACCAATGTACGTACTTATTTCGGTGGTATGACGCCACTGTCAGCCGCCATATTGAATTTTCCAACATCACTAATTCTCCAACTTCCCGTATAGGTAGAAGGCTGAAATTTGGCAGGCTCATTCCTTACAGCTTACTTACAAAAGTTAAGCAGGTTTCATTTCGAAATTCTATGCGTAACGATCAACAACGTCCGCCATGTTGAACTTTCTTATTTATGGCCTCATCTTCTCGAAATTTGGTAGGCGGCTTCCCTGCACTAACCGAAACCAATGTACGTACTTATTTCGGTGGTATGATGCCACTGTCGGCCACCATATTGAACTTTTCAACAGTCTTTGTTACTCATGGGCCCATCTTCAAGAAATTTGGTACACGGGTTCCCAACGCTAACTGAATCCTATTTACGTACATATATACGTCCATAGCCTGCAGCTTGGTCACCATGTGAGGCGGCGTTGGGTCTCCCATCCCATTACCTCCCACGTTGTTGGCTGCCTGCCTATATAAGGCCGTCCGTCGCTCCAGTCTCTACATTCCCTTCCTTGCTTCGCCACGGGATTCACGTCTCCCTGCTGATAACTACAGCCTTTTTGTTTAATCCACGGCTTCTCCGCTGTTTTATTGTTTGTTTATTACAATTATAGTTATTGTATAGGTATTTTACACTTACTTTACGTTACTCAGGTACCCATTTCCTTCATCATTCCAACCCCCATTACCATGTCTATCGAGGTAATCACCATCGATCAAAGAACTGTCACTTACCGAGTGGTTTCCTTGCCCGGAGATGGCACCTACCTTTTCCATTCTCTGTGTTACATATTGCACGGCCATATCAGGCTCACTCTTGATATCCGGAAGAACATTGTGTCTTATGTATTGAATGACTGGGACAGGTTCAAGGTGTGGACTGATGACGGTACAGGAGATAATTATACTACACAGGAGCACTAGAAGAGTGAAATGCTTAAGCCCTTCACCTATGGTTCTGCATGTGAGTTGATGGCTGCCGCTGAATTGTTC
>JANRMT010062815.1:23091389-23108962 GCA_026402145.1 Polypterus bichir lapradei
AGCCTACTGTCTGTTCATTCTCTTTCAGACAGTATTACAAAACCTGACCCCTACACCAAAGAAGCAACTCCAGGAAGTTAGGCTTTGGTAATTCTAGTGTTAATGGACTAGCATCCAGTCCAGGTATTGTTCCGTGTTGCGATATGCTCTAGCAATAAGAATACTGTATAAATATTTCAAGAGAAAATGTTTAACCAACAGAAATGTATATGGTTCTTTTTTGCAGAACCAAAACTCAGTTTCTCATACCTAAAACCTTGTCCTGGTCACCTCCTATCTCTGTTTTAGTCATCGCTCAGTCCAAACTATCTTCCCTTTAACAGCCAGCTATCAATCCTTATTCACATATCTCATTTTATAGTGTTTCAAAATTACTACTAGCAGCAAGTGACCTCCCAACTGTGAGTGGGGCAGGTATCTTGGAGCACTAGAATCAACAGAGCATTAATTAGTAGAGTGCAAAAGGCACCAACATTTGCTATCATTAAATTTGACAAAATCTTCTATCTCTACGAACCATTCTTTTTAAATTAATATTTGTATTAAGAAATGGGAAGCTCAGTTTGGCTATTTAAAATATTTTTTGTTCATTGAATATTTTTTATGTTTGAGAATTATGTTTTTTGAAAGCTTAATTTTGGTGTTTATTTTTTCATTTAAGTTTTAACTGCATCATGTCATCACTTTGAAACCCACTTGGGGTGTATAGTAATTGCAGTAAGATCTTTACTGGTTGCTGTCTCCCTGATAAGACCTGATAAACTGTAGTAGAGTGGAGCAAACTGCTTTCTATAAGGTACAGATTAAGCCAATTAACAAGTTCCATATTCTGGAATTTACTTTTGTACTTTCATTTTTGACTTGGTCTTCATCTTATTGTTTTGGCCCTGGTTATACTGTTGACCTTTAAATGATTCTTCTTCTTTCCTGACAAGAATGTAAGAGCTCTTTCACAAAAAGCACCAGTCAACCCTGAAGGAGGTCGGTTTCAGAACAAAAAAATGGTGTTGGGCATTCAAGCTGTGGATCTTTCAGATCATTTCACATTTTTGCTACTGGCATAATACTACAGTCTTACTAGGGTTTTATAATACAGTACATAGTAATACAATACATAAAACAAATCTGGCTTGTCCTAAACTCTCTGAACCAAAATAGCTAGTTTATACAATCCTCAACCAACCAACTCATACACCTCCCCAAACAGGGAACAGGTCCCATCTGTCCCATAAGGCATTTCAATGCCCCATAAACCTATTCCCTTCTATCCTACAGCATGATTTGAGGCACACCTTATGCCTTCTAATCTCATTAGTCTTACTTGGACTGGCATGTGGCACAGGCAGAACTTTAGAAAAGACTACCTTGTCAGTTTTTCTGCTCCTCCGGTTAGCTCCAAACTTGTTAAATTTCCAGAACTGACAGCCTGCCCTTATGAATATCATTTGTTCCAACAGGTACATTTACAACTGAATCGAATCATGATCCTACCAAGAGCTTATCCGCCATTTCCCAAGGAGGTCTCCTACCTGTGCAACCAGAAAGCAACACGCCATACAAGACATCACTTGAGCCAACCAAATTCCTCTAATGACTGAGTCCACCACAATTACTACTTCACTTTTTCTGGGGACTGGTTTTTAAGGTGACTCGCAACCTACATTATCAGACTCACTAAGCAGCTCCACAAGGTCCTGAAAACAATTAGAAACCTCTGGGGTTAATGCCCTTGTACTATGTGCACCTCTTTCCTTGCGATTGTGTCCAATTTGACCCAGCTTTTTCCCAAGCCACTTTGGGAGTGCACAATATCTCCCCAAAGATGAGCAGGATCTACCAATTCTTTAGTGCACCACAGGCTAGCCAGCTCCTCCTCAAATTTAGCAACCATATGCTTGAGATGATGCATGAGCTGGAATCTCCGGCACGTGTAAGAATTCTCCATGCAGGCTTCATTGAAGCCAAATTCTAAAAACTCCAGTATCATACAGGAATACATTGTACTTACCTTATTATTATTTTTGTTTTTTTGAGTGACATTCATTGCTCCTGAATTAACTGTTTAACTTTTAAATGCTTTTTGTCTTCTACTGCTGTAAAAAAAATGTTTTTATTTTGTGATGCACTGAGTCACTTGTTCCAGAGAGCTATGATAACATTCCTCACAAACCCTAACAAGAAAAACATGTGCTGTAAATAGACTAATAGGTGAAAATAACTTAATGAGCGATAAAGATGAAAAGATTTTCTTGTGTCCACTGACCTATCACAAGTGGCTTGACCTAAATTAATTGACTTTCTTATTGTGATTTTATTACAGATTAATTAGCCAAACTAAGACATTACAATCTTATTCCAATTGGAGAGTCTGAAAAATGAAAAAAACAAATAAATAAATGGACATACCCGGCTAATTGGTGTGTGGCAATGTTTTAATATTAACAATACATAACTCAATCTTCTTCTTTTTCTTCTACTCAAGTTAAAAAACCCACAAAGTATTTTATCCCTGAGTTTAGCCACATCAAAATGGTACCCTGCGGGATTGTTGTGAAGCTACATTGTAGACAATTCAATAAAAGAAAAGCAAATTAACCTAATCTTTCATAAAATATTTAATACCCAGAATAAAATGACCTCATTACAGGCCATTACAGGAGAAAGCATCTGGTTTATAAAGTATGATACCTTAAGTTTTGAAAGGTGTATCAACTGCATTTTTGCAGTGTTTTGTGAATTTTAGATCATTTATCTAATAAGGTGTGTGATACAGTGTCCCTGCTACTTGGTAAATTATATTATAATTGTAATATTTAACCGTCATATTCTAAAAGTATTAAAACTGCAAGGTCATTTATAGCATTATGTAAAAAATTGTGTTGATAGTTAAGCTATAAGTTTTATTAAAGTGTGTTCACTGGTATGCACTTATCCCCTGAACAGTTTTCCCCTAATCTTAATTTTAAGATTATAAACATTTTTTAATTTTTCTGGTAAAGTTTCAAGTTACAGTGAAAAAGAGATTACTGTGTGCAAAGTTGTACTAGCCACTATTGGTGATTGGCCAATCAGGAACTTCAATACAGTAGCTAAAGTGCTAAAAAAGAAGACAGCTCCTTAGAAGATAATGTCCTTTAAGAAAATGCATTTTATAATTAGATGTTGTGAACAGATGAGGACAAAGTGAAAATGAGCTTTGGGGTCTCTCGATATTAATAAACATTTTCCGGACATTAAAACAAGGGCTTGAAATGTGTGTAAACAAAAGTATTGCTAATAGCTGAGTGTGAAAAAGGCTTCAACTGGAGGAGCTTCGTCCTAGTCTTAAGCAGGTCCTACAGTGAATGTCGACTTCTGGATGGAGGAAAAATTAAATACCCATGAGAACAGGAGCTGTGGAGCTTGAAGTGATATCAGTTGACCTCCAGGAATTTCTTTTCAACTGTATGGGGACAAACAGAGCATATTTTAGCAAAGTCACACCCTTGTCCTTCCCCATGTTTTTTCTTTCCCTAAGGCCTGTAATATGCTCACTACGCTGTATATTTATATATTTATTTACATTATATTTAATATTTTTGTTTGTTAAGATAAATACATTTATGGGATTTTTTAAAATTTCATTTTCAGTTGACAGTATTGATGAATTACTCTTTATTGTGATCACCAATTAAAAACACAACTAGCAATGATACACAGATCAAATGGTCATGTTTTTCTTATCTGCTAGAATCGTCTAACTCAGTATCTGTTTGATTTCAATTACAGATTACTTAGCTTTTTTAAATTTACCTTGAGTGAGGCCATTTCAATTTGAGTATTTTATGTATTTCTCTTTTTAATTGTTTTGACAGCCACTTCTGAAGGCAAAACAGATAACCTCAACTGTTTTTGCAGCCAAAAAAAAACACCAAAGAGGCAAAATGTACAAAAATAAAGTATGGTATCAAGTAAAACAAACAAAGAAAATAAAATTATTCTGCCATCTAGGCTTATCTTTACAGGTTTGATATCATGCCTATCAGGACAGGCCTCACACCAATGTGTCCACCATAGTACCACATGTGACAGGCCACATCACAGATTTAATTTGCTTATAGTCAGAGGTGGGTAGAGTAGTCAACAATTGTACTCAAGTAAGAGTAGCGTTACTTCAGAATAATATTACTCAAGTAGAAGTAAAAAGTAGTCATCCAAAAAAATTACTCAAGTAAGAGTAAAAAAGTATTTTGTGAAAAGACTACTCAAGTACTGAGTAACTGTTTGATCATAGTAAATTATTTTATTTTTTAGAAATGTAATAAGACAAAAATATAAAATAATGTGCGAATTCTGCTGTTTCCAAATAATAAAATAAAAATTCAGTAAAAATAAATAACATCTTTATAAAATAAAGATGCACAAATAACACAAAGTTCCAAATCTCAGTTTTTCACAACAAAGCTTTTGAAGCCAATACCTACAGTAGGTAACATGTATGTTTGAACAGTGCAAACTACTTACAGTGACAAGATATACTATACACTGACAGTATAATACTGTATATTCATTTTGTGGTGTAGTGGGTCCGCGGCTTCAAAAAAAAAAGAAAAAAAAAAGCCAGTTTCAAATCCATAAAGCTGTGTTAATGAGGTAGTTGGAACGAGTCGCACCTGCACGTGCGGGTGCGATCGTTCTCAATTGCTTCATTGGCTTCATGCGGCGTGTGATTAAGGCCCATGGAGACAGGAGTGTATATATACGGGTCAGCACAAAAAAAGGAGGAATCAAAGAAAAGGAAAAAAGAGGTTAAAAGACATGAAAAGCAGGCTTGGGAACGATGATCTGGCCACCTGGAGGGAGGAAGCAGTGCGAGTTAGGGCCCCATGAAAGAGTGTTAGCTGTGGCTCTCTAGTGGCTAGTTTGTCCCACTGAACATTTGGGTGGAGTGTGGCAAGAAAGGCAGGTGCCCATCCTAGGCTTCTGAAGTGCGACAATGTGAGCGCGAAGGAAGAAGGGACAAGAGCCTCGGATGGTCTGGCTGGGATGCCTGGAGGTCGGCCGAAAGGAACTCGTGGCTGCTGAGTCTCCACCGGCTACACGAGCAATGGGAGAACCAGGCAAATGAGAAGGAGGTGGGTTGAGATCAGAAGGTGTTAGTCTGCATTTTAACCTCGCATTTTTAACGGATTTATTTATTGATTTTTTTATCCTTACTTTTCACAATGATTTTTGTGGATTTATATATGCGCTATTTAGAAGGTCAGAAGGTGTTAGTCTGCATTTTAACCTCGCATTTTTAACGGATTTATTTATTGATTTTTGTGGATTTATATATGTACTGTTTTTTTAGAACACTGCACCATTGACACTTTTGTTGATTTTACTTTTGTTTTGACTGGTTTTTAATAAAAGCACTCGAGCACTTTTTTCACCATCCTCTGGCCTCAACAGTGAATTATCTTCATATGTCAGTTCATCTCGGTCATAACTCGACGGTGTGAGTTCAGCAGATACCCATGTGGGAAGAGGGAGTCTGTAGGAAACTGGCATCGTCACACACTTGCTCTCCAAATAGCGCAGCTGATAGAAAATAACATTAGAACAAGGTAACTTGTGCATGTACAAGAAGTCTCACTTTACCATGACTGTATGTGCATATTTGGTTAAAATGTGCTTGTTCTTCACTCAGTGAATTGATGGTTAAGCTTCAGCAGGAGTTGGTTCTCAAGGTTCTTGCAGTGAAGCTGTGACCATTTAGCAGTGAACAGGAGCCCCGCATGACTAAAAAGTCTCTCACAGGCTGCAGATGCAGGTAGTTTGTGTGTGGTTATGTGACAGCATGGCTACGTCTGATTGGTGAAATGGAGTCATGTGATTATTGTTGCTAAGTCTGATTGGTGAAACATAGTCATGTGATTATTGTTGCTATGTCTGATTGGTGAAACAGTCATGCAGTAGATCCACTGGCGACTTCTCTCTGGCAAAAATATAGTGTAATGTGTAAATGGAAAAAAGTAATTAGTCGAGTGTTGCCCAATGTAGTGGAGTAAGAGTAGCGTTTCTTCTTCACAAATGTACTCAAGTAAAAGTAAAAAGTATGGTGCGGTAAAACTACTCTTAGAAGTACTTTTTTTTTTTTAAAAGTTACTCAAGTAAATGTAACGGAGTAAATGTAACTCGTTACTACCCACCTCTGCTTATCGTTCTAATAGTTATTTATATTCCTTTTGGTGAAAATAATTATTGACGGAAAATACACTTACCTGGAGTTTACTGAGTTACTGTTCCAACAAGGGACAGCGCACTGGCGTTTGGTTCCCTTGAGAATGCATGCCATTCAGAGACATAAAAATTGTTTGCATGCCTAAAGGTTTAAAAATACCAATAGCGTGGTAATCATTCAGCGCTACAGAAGAAAGATGAGGAGCAATTTTTAGTTGACTCATATGTGTTTATACAGTAAGAGAACTGTGTATAATTTGTTTAGTTCAGGGTACTACTTACCAATAAGAGTGAATAACTGTCATTTGGGCACACATTTGTAGGCACGTGTGTCGGTGAATGTCTCATTGTCTTTGATGACAGTCTTATCCTGGGAATCATATGCTAGGATTAGCCAAGCAGACTAAAAACGGAGGTGCAGCCACACTATACTGTATGCATACTGTGACTGGTGCCAGTTTGCCATCCATGATGGTGGTGGCAGTCGCACAAAAAGAGCTCCGAAGCTGCCTGGCAACACAACTGCCCTTCAAAAAACTCCCTCTTAGAGAGTATTTTAATCAGCACAAACAAAATTTATTTATATAGAACATTTTCATACT
The DNA here is from genome assembly GCA_026402145.1 of Polypterus bichir lapradei. Lineage (NCBI taxonomy): Eukaryota > Metazoa > Chordata > Cladistia > Polypteriformes > Polypteridae > Polypterus > Polypterus bichir. Next base: position 23,098,196 of record JANRMT010062815.1, read on the forward strand.
TGTCATCCCTATCTGGAAAGGGAAGGGAGATCGCCTGGATTGAAGCAAATACAGAGGGTAACACTGCTCTCAATGCCAGGTAAGGTCCTTGCTAGGGTCGTTCTCAATAAGATCTATGATCACTTGCTCACCTACCAGCGACCGGAACAGCCTGGTTTTACGCCTAAGAAGTCTACCATTGACCTCATCCTGGTACTGAGGATTCTCATGGAGCGCAAACGCGAACATTGCCACAGTTTCTTTGTAGCCTTTGTCAATTTTCGTGAAGTATTCGACTCAGTTGATCGAGCTGCCCTGTGGGACATCCTGAGGGTTCACAGGATCCCCTCAAGATTGCTGGATATCATGGCCGGCCTGTACACTGGTACTGTGAGTGGTGTGCAGAGTGAAGGCAGAACCTCTGTGTTTTTCCCAATTCTGGGGTTCGTCAGGGGTGTGTTCTTGCTCCTACTTTGTTCAATGCTTGTATGGACTGGGTGTTGGGCAAGGTTGTGGGGTCCAGTGGCTCTGGGGCATCTGTTGGTGAAGAAAGATTCACAGATCTTGACTTTGCTGACGATGCTGTGATCTTCGCGCAGTCAATGGAGGCTCTGATCGGGGTGTTCGAGAGACTGAGTGAGGAGTCAGAGTGTCTGGGCTTGCAAGTGTCCTGGATAAAAAACAAGATCCAAGCCTTTAATGACCTCCTGGGCAAAGCCATCAGCAGTGTGTCTGTTTGCAGAGAGAGTGTCGACCTTTTTCAGAGGTTTGCTTACCTTGGCAGTGACATTCATGTCTCTGATGACTCTTCCTATGAAGTCAGTAGACAGATTGCAAGGGCATAGGGGGTCATGAGGTCACTGGAAAGGGGTATGTGGCTTTCCCGATATCTATGTAAAAGGACAACGGTCCAAGTCTTTAGAGTCCTGGTGCTTCCTGTCTTGCTATATGGTTGCGAGACATGGACGCTATCCAGTGACTTGAGATGAAGGCTGGACTCCTTTGGTACCATGTCTCTCCGGAAAATCCTTGAGTACCGTTGGTTTGACTTTGTGTCGAATGAGCGGTTGCTCATGGAGTCCCGAATGAGGCACATTACCTGCATTGTGAGGGAGCGTCAGTTACGGCACTATGGCCATGTGGCTTGTTTCCCTGAGAGTGATCCGGCTTGTAAGATCCTCATTGTTGGGAACCCGAGTGGCTTCACCAAACCAAGGGGTTGCCCACGTAACACCTGGCTGCGGCAGATAGAGGGTCATTGGGGAGGGGGGTTGCCAACAGGGATGCTAAGTTGTTTCGTTGCGTAGTGGGTGCAGCAGTGTGCATGCTCCCTAACTTGACTTGATTTTCATACAAATGCTGTAGCTCAAAGTGGTTTACAGCATGAAGAAAGAAAAGTTTATAAAAAATAAAAACACAACACTAAAGAACAAAGAATAAAGTAAGGTCTCTATGGTCGGGAAGTCAGAAAAAAGCAAACAAACAAAATAAACTCCAGAGGGCTGGAGAAAAAAAATCTACAGGGGTTCTGAGTCCACGAGAAATCCCAATCCTAACGGGGCATTCTAACTAACATAAATAATCTAAATCAGTGGATGGTTTCAGGTTTCTCATGGCAGAATTAGATGATGATGGTCAATGTAGGGACTGCATGGTGCCTTGATCAGGTGAAAACCAGAAAAAGAACAGCACAGAAAGTAGGGGTTAGTACGGATTGCAGAGCCATGATAAAAATGCAAATTCAATGCAATCAGAAACGAGCACGGCCTAAACTGTCCCTCTGCAGGATCAGCTACAGGTCTGCAGGCTTACCATTTTCTCACTGTCCTGTCCACTCGCCTCCAGGGTCTTTAGAGCCACTGAACTTGTTTGATGAAGAAGGCTTTATGTTATTTTAAATTAAAGAAGGGTGCTTAAGCATGTTGATTGCCCATGTCACCGCTTGTAACCTGTGTGCTTCTGTGCTGAAGAAAAACTCCTGTTTTGAATAAAGCCTTGAGACTGTTTATGCCTGATCAGCAATAAAATTATTTTTCCTTATAAACCTGGTCTCATCTTCCTATCTGTCGTGCAACTCTGTGATATAATTTGTTGCTATTTATCCCCTTTAAACCTTTAGAGTACCTGTTAAATAGTACAGTCCTGTGCTACACATATGATAGCAAGCTAAGTCTGCTTTGTGTTGGGTCTTAATGAGTTTGAGTCCAGATATTCTCTTAAGTGTATGCCACATTGAAAAGATAGTTTGCAATTCAGATTGTGGATCATGATATGATTTTTTGGAAAGATCGCCCAGTGAGCTGAAAAGACTGGGAAACAGCCATTATTTCAAGGAAGGAACTTTAGCATCTAAACTCTTATGCAAAAAAGAATAATGTTTTTTCCTATGAAGTTGCAGATGGCACAGCAATGGGCCCCACACAACATTGAACATCACCAAGACTTGATATCATAAAACAATATATCTGTGCCAAGATAAATTAGAACTGTAAATAGTAAGTAAACAGTCAGTCTCTATATATTATATGTTTGTCTGTCTCAGTCCTGTCTTACATGTCAACATATATGTAAAGTTATCTTATGTCTGTAATCCTTGTGTTCATCAAGAAATTGTATTATTCTGTTTGTTAAACAAATGTACTTCAGTTACCTTGACATAACTCTAAAGGTGGAAGAACTGCCACTACAACAGAGAAAATAGTAAGGTAAATAAAATTGAAGCCAAATTATTTGATTAATCAGCAGTATTGCCAAAGGAAAAACTGATAATTAATTAACCAAGTTCAAATTCATCTTTCCATTTCCAAAATTTATTGGCATCCCCTGATTGGGGGTCATATTTATTATTAATTATCAATTCTTACACCAGTGACTACACTATCTAAAGTTTAAAGCTTCTTATTTTCTCTACATGTCTTTTTTAAATATTTATTTTAAAGTACATCTTCTATCTTCTTTTCATATGATAATATTTGGGTGTAGAAGGTTCCTCTATACAAAGAGGTTATTGTGGTTGTGCTTTTTTGTCTAGCGTTTCAGAATATTTTGTGTGCTTTTCCTTCCTTTTTACAGGAGTGTTGTTTGCTTATGCTTATTTAAGTCTAGCTGTTGTGGCAGGAAAATTCTTTATCTTCTTCTCACTATAAGGTAATTCAATGGCTTAATTAGTAGAGATTTGGAAGGATGTTTTGAAAGCATAGGATACAAATAAATGAAGTGCCACCCTGACAAGTTCCCTGGAACTGCATCAGCAGTCACTTTAACCTACTGCTTCTAGTAGAGTAAAAGTCCACAGATGAGGGCCGTTTGGTGATTAAAAATGAAAAGTATGAGAACATGAGCACTCCGTGAGATTAGGGTAAGGAATAGCCCTGCATATTTATTGTATTTACAGTGGGTCTGCAGTTGGTGGTATCAAGGCATTAGGGGGGGAAACTAAAGTGCCTGTGGGCAGGCATATGTGCAAAATTCCAAAGTGTAATACTGTTTATTTCTGACACAATAGGACTGGTCCTCAATGATCCATCTACTGAAATGAACATTAAAACCACCTTATAACTTAATGTACAGGGAACTGGTTCATTTTTTAATCACCATCCTAAAATAAAAAAGCAGTTATACAAAAAATACTTATATAATAATACAAATTTGAAAACAATACGGACCTCTGAGCATTATTGTAGGAAAACCAAAGTTATTTGCTGTACTGAAACCAAATGCTTTGAATCAGATATTATTATTTATTATTTTGTTTAAGAACTAAATTATATATTTATATGTGTACACACTGCATATGCATATATAGATTCACATACTTATATGTACGTATAATGTGTTCTTTGGTGTTATAGATCAAAGATGATATTACAGTTTGGAGCAGAATCACCCTTTACTGAATAACCCACTTAAAAAGTATGTAATCTTACCTGCCAAGGATTCTTAACTGATGAATAAATGGATGGAAAAAAACGGAAATTTGTAGTTAATAAGTGAAAGGCCAAAAACAGCTGTCCTATTGACAAATAGATAGTGTATGCCACAGATGTGGGGCTTTTCTATGATGAAACTCCATTATGCACAAGTATTCTGTGTAATTATAGTATGAAGGCAATAGTGCTGAATTTAAATTGAAAAGAAAATCATTATTCTCCAGTTCATGCTGCTACTTCATTGCACCTGCAAACTTGAAGAATAATATAACTATTTTACATATACTGCAATAGCTCCAATTGACCCCATTATTTTTATTGCCATGTGCTCATAAAATGCTTTGAATACATTAACATTTCCAACTGATATTACTCAAATGTGATGATCATTTAATCTTTTAAAACAAAGTAGTTTATTTTGCATTTTATTAGGAAATTGAGAAAGTTCCAGATAAAATGACTGTAATTTGTTTCATTTAATCATTCACATCATCTTTCTAAAATCTGACTGGAAAAAGTAAGCTACCTGATTATGGAAACTTCACCAGAAGTACTGAGTGAAATTACTGAATAATGCAAAAGAAAATTCTAGATTCTCTAAAAAAAATTAATCATGTTTAAGAGATGCTATTTATTATATGTAATATACCTAATGTACAATCTACTTTACTTGTGATTCCCTGAGAGCAATATTCAGCAATTTCCAGCTAAGGGGTGAACTCCTCAATAAAGTAATATAATGTAATAAATATAGGAAGAACACTATTTTTTTCAAAAATACTTGACATGTAACTTTTCAAATTTGATAGACACTGTTTTTATGTCAAATTTAAACATTTCTTTACTCAAAAACTGATGCCAAAATAGCAAAAAAACATAGGCGGACGTTCTGATTTTTTGCCATAAAATACAATATATTTCAGTTTCAAGCAATGCCAGTTGAGCTTTTTTTTTTTCCCTTTTGGTGTTTCCGGACAGGTCAACTGTTGCTGTGAAAAGTTTCAAAGAAATAGTTACAGCATTTGGCACCATGGGCACCCCTCCCACCTCCGGAACTTTTACAGGTAGGGATGGCCAAAATATAAATATAAATAATATAAAATTTATATAGAATAAGATGTTTATATAAAACATAAATAATTTCTCATAAATATACACACACGTATATTTTTTGTATATGCGTGCGCACACACACACACCCCAAAAAAATAAAAAGTTAATGGCATTTTCGTTTATTTTGTTCACCTTTAGCACATTTAATTTTTCAAACATTAATGTGCTTAGGTTTATTTTAATCAGCTTGTTTTATTTTTTGTGACAACAGCTGAAAATCATTTTTTCCCAATGGGCATCAGAGGTTGATTTGCATGTCAGGGCAGCAGTTTTTGTTCAAACATGGCCATATTTGATGACGTTTGAAATGTCATAGTCTCAGATATCCAATGGCATTAAGTTTGAGACATAATGTTCCACTCAGAAAGAACCACACTTGCCAGAAACCCCAGATGGTAGGTGTCAACCAACTCAGCCATGTTGTTACATTGTGTCAGAATACTCAGTGCTGCTTTAATGCAGAAACACATATAAGGCCTTGTTTCATTCAGCAGAACCTGCTGTAAGTACTGATATCTGATTTATTTACTTTTGCTGCTGTTTTGTGACGTTATATACGCAGACACGAGAAAATCTGGCGAATGGTGTGATGGTTGGTTCTGGTTTTTGGCCCATGGCGGGTGTGCATTCAGTCGAATTGACTGTTAAAGGCATTGTTTGAAATCTACTGGTTGAGACCTTTTGATTGATGTATGACACTTGAGTATTCTTTGTTATAATTAATAGACTAAATAATAAAAAATATTTTTATTTCGTTGTATGACACAGCACATGTGTGATTTCATGTCAAATTAAAATACAACTGTATACACTGTAACAGTGTGATCACTATGAGTGTATAGTAGATACCCATGGCTTTCAAACAATGTATTGCTTGTGTCTCTGTGTGGTGTAGTCTGTCTTCATGATGCAGTGAAAGTTGTTATAAAAGATTTTTTAATCCCTTGTTGGCCTGGTACAAGGCCCCTCCAGGTTTTTAGAGTCAAAGTGAAAGTATATCTATGTAAAGTGGTCTAAGTTAATTAAAAATAAAAAACACAAAAGAACTGATCACACAACAATTGGTAAACCCTTACAGTCAGTAATTAGTAGATGCACCTTTGGCAGCCATGACAGCTTTAAGTCTTTATGCAAAGTTCTCTATCCAGTTTGCATATTTAGACACTGAAATGTGTCTGCATTTATTTGCAGAGCTGGTCAAGTTCTCTCAGGTTACATGGGGATCACAAGTGAACAGTATTTTCAAGTCAAGCCAGAAATTCTCAATTAGACTAAGATCTGGACTCTGACTTGGCCACTTCTGCACACTAACATTACTGATTTTAAACCATTTTTGTGCAGCTTTGGCTTTATGCTTCTTGTAAATTGTATTGAAATTTTTACAGACCACTTTGAATGTATTATTGTCATTATTAATTAATTGCTGTAAAACAAATCTTCACTCAAGGAGCATATTTTTTAAAGACTGCATCAGTTTTTCTGGTGTTTTACTACATTTATTTTACCCTCAGAAGCCATTCAAGGCCTGACGCAGAAAAGCATTCTCATAATGCTGCCACCACTGTTTGTCACAGTGGGGATGATGTCTTTTTGAGAATTTGTAGTGTTTGGCATTGAGTCTGATGGTCAGAAAGGTAATTTTTTGTCTCATTAGAACACAAAACCTTCTTCCAGCCAACTTCAGACTCTTCCATGTGAGCAGTTATGTGACCAGTTATTTTGTGTTTTTATATTTGTAATTCATTTAGACCACTTTACAGAGATCTGTTTTTATTTAGACATTAACACTAGAATCCCTGAAGCCCACCTGAAATCCCTTCGCACCTCTCCATCAGCATCGATCAGCACAAGCAGCAAGCAGCCTGCTATCCCATTCCTCCCTTGATGGATCTCAACTCAGGCAAAAAGTTCTCCCAGCTCAAGCCAAAGCTCCTTATCTACTTGTGAGGTGTGTGGAGTTGTACAGGGTAAATAATACAGTATATTTTTATTTGGAATACATGCATTTCATGTGTGTTCCATGTCTACAAAGATCTGCGTAAGTGTAGGATGAAAGGAAATGCCTAAAATGCACATACCTAAAGCAGAAACGTTTTCCATGTTATACTAATAATGACGTGAAGTGTATAATGTGTGAAGGCTTTAGTCCAAATATCAAATAAACACATCTGCTTTTATTCTAGAATGTAACCAAAGTAAAAAAAAACAAAAAACTGATTTACCTGTTGCTGTCAATGATTTAAAAAACCAAGCTCAAATGTCACTTGGCAGGAAGTTCATATGTATACTTGAATGGTGCAGAGGTAAAAGCTGCTCCCTTATAACTCAAAGGTACCGGGTTCGAGACCAGGTGCTTTGCGTTTTGAGTAGTGAGCTGCCATTATTATTATTATTATTATTACTATAATATAATAAAAACATGCATTTGATTTGAGTCTGTAACACCCAATGTAAATTTTGGCTACTTGTAAAAGTTAGTACTGTACTTGCTTTTTTATTATTCAGTTTTATACTGTTCGTGACAGTCACATAGTACAACGAAATTGCCTCTCCATCTCTGAGTTGATGTTATTTATCTCCATTATTTTTACAACCACAGTGCTGTGGCTGATGCCTGCTCAGAACTATTTGTTGTACCGGCAATCAAAGATATTATGGCCTATGACCGCTATCAGACTGGACAAAGGCAGGACCGTAACATTAGACAGCTTTTTCACAGTGCGTTCGCTGGCTAATAGACTGCAATGCAACACCGCTTGGCACCATAAAGTAAAATGGGACTTCCACCTGTAGCTAAAGTCATTTCAGTACACGAACAATTCACCACACTGCTGTTTAGATCTGGCAGTGTCATGATGACGGTGTATGCACTCAAAAAGAAGAAGCCTTTGATTTCAATCTGTTACTGCCGGTGTAAACTTTTGCTACCTATAAAAGATATCGCTGAAGGCATATCAGCAGACAAATAAACACTGAATAATAAAAAAACAAGTGCTAACTTTTACAAGTAGCCAAAGTTTACACCCTGGGCCTCATGCATTACGCTGTGCGTAGAATTCACACTACAGTACAGACAAAAGCGGAAATGTGCATACTCACAAAAAAATCCAGATGCATAAACCTGTGTGTACGCCAACTTCCATGTTCTTCCGCTACATAAATCCCGTTTAGCGTGAAAAGTAATGCACGTGCATGGGCCTGCCACCCAACCCAGAATTATGCCTCTTTGAATATGCAAATCAATATAAATAGCCCCTTATGTTTTGTGTTCTGTGAAAAGACAATGGCTAAAGCACGGGGAAAAAGAAGAATTTCAACGAATACCAAGTAGAGGCAAGGAAAAATGTACTATTTGTTGGTTTAAACAGTGATATAAACAACAAAAGGAAGTTGATCATTCAAATTCAAGTTCAGAAAGTTGCACAATGCCCAAAATAAATAAATGGTCACATATCAAAGTCGCTGTGAGAAGGTGAGTCGTACCCACCGTCTGAGTGTCATATGGAGTGTCATATAGGGTGCAGAGAAAAGAAAAACAAAATAGGGACACAGTTGAAAAATAAATGTCCAAATGTTAACTTTAATCTCAAATTTACACTTTAATCACATAGTTTATTTTGTCATTAAAGTAGAATGTCATAAACTTCATCTTAAAGTTGTTTAATTTACTAGTTTCTCAGATCCCTTTGTAACTAAAGTAAAGGGGCTTTCTCTTCCACTGACAGGACACAGAAAACATTACATTTATGATATTTCAGCTCTGTGAACAATATTTAGATGCATACTTAAAATCATTTTCATATTTATAGGAATTAAAGCATTTATTAAACTTTGGGACACTGTGGCGCAGTATTAGCGATAAGCTGGCGCCCTGTCCAGAGATTGTTCCTGCCTCCCGCAAGATGCTTGCTGTGCCGGCTGTGACCTTCAATGAAATTATTTATTACAGCAGTACTGTCTCTTTCAAACGTACTGACCCCCAATTCCTGTCCTTCTGTTTCTTTCTCCAAGTAACCAGTCGCCACACAATCAGCTCTGTAATAGATGCCAAGCCATCTCTAAGCTGAGAATGCTAATTGAAATATCTTTGTAGTACATGTTTAATCATTCCATCCAGGGTTGCGTCAATCCCAGCAAGCATACAGCATGAGGCAGGAACAATCCCTGAACAGGGCCGCCAGCCCATTGCTACTGCTGTCCACCGTGTTTAATTATTAACACTGTACATTATTTAAAAATTATCTGTATAATGTAATAAACATGCTTTACTGCATTTCAACTTAAAAATTATATCGAGAGCTCCAAGAAGATAGCGCTTGGAAATCTAAATTGACTTAGAAGCCAGTCGTCATCATTTGTAAATAATCACTTTATAAAGTGGCTCAGGTTGTGCAATATTATACCTGTAATGCAAGTTTACAGTGAGGTGATTGTACTTATAAGTACAAACAGTTCTACAGTGGAACCTCGGTTCACGAACGTCTCGGTTCACCTACAACTCGGTTCACGACCAAAAAGTTTGCCAAACTTTTGTCTCAGTTCACAACCACACACTCGGTATACGAACAAGCCAGTTTCCCTTTTGGTTTGTGCGCGCCGATGATTTCCGCACGTGTTGCATTGTTCTCGGTCAGACGTGCCTGCCTGCTGCTGAGAGAGAGAGGGGGAGGGTGCGTGCACGTGCGTGCCTGCCTGCTGCTGAGAGAGAGGGGCAGGGAGGGGGGAGGGTGTGTGCTGCTGAGAGAGAGCGAGCCTGCATGTGCGTGCCTGCCTGGCTGGTTCATATGCGCCGATTACTGTATTTAAGCAGAGCCGCTCCCTGTTCATTGTTCTCAGTCAGACGTGCGTGCTTTACCTACGCTCTCTTTGTGCTCTACAGTATTTCGTGTGCTTTTGCAGTTAACTATGGCTTCTAAGCAAGTGAAGAGTGGTGAGAAGAAAGTTTTGAAGAAAATTGAAATCAAAGTAAAGAAAGAAATTATTGCAAATTTTGAGCGTGGCGTTCGTGTTACTGATCTTGCCACCGAGTACAAGAAGTCAAAATCTACGATTTCAACTATTCTAAAGCAGAAAGAATCTATTAAAGCAGCTGATATTAGAAAAGGAGTTACAGCGTTAACCAGGCAGAGGCTTCAGGTGCTGGAAGAGGTGGAAAAACTGTTTACCAGTTTACTCATTTACCAATTTGAGAACCCTAGTGCTTTCTGCAGCACAATGTAAACAAAGCCAGACTGCCAGTAATGTGGAGGGCAAACACGAAGGGTTGGGTCACAAGGACTTTGTTTTTGGAATGGCTGCATGAGGCTTTCGCTTCCACCAACTAAACAGCTAAAAACACCAGAAACCCAGAAAATCACAAGAGAGGAAACACCTGAAGGAAAACATCCCTCCATTACAGAGCCAGACTCTCCCTCCTCTCCACCTAGTTCCTCCTCACTTCATGCCAGCACTCGACTCATGCAAGGTTAGTTTTCTTGGTGGTTTTTGTATTACGGATTTTTCAAAAGTTAATTTTTCAGTTCGTAGCGTGAATTGTTGCAATGTTACTTTTCTCTTTTTTCAAATGTTCCTTTTTTTCCCTGTGCTTAAAACTCATTTTTTTAAAAAAATTGTTTATTGTACTGTACAGTACAGTGATCGGGCTGTAAGGCTAATAGCGTGATCTCCTGCACTGTTACTTTTTTGGTTGCTTGTGGTTAGTTTTTAAATAAATTTCGGATTTGTTCAAATGTTCCTTTTTTTCTGC
>JANRMT010062815.1:23119789-23135553 GCA_026402145.1 Polypterus bichir lapradei
CCCGCCTTAACTGTCAATCCCCCACAAACACAGTCTCTCGGAATTTGCATAAGCACACCCCTTCACCTGCAATTTTAACTTAGTTACAAAGTGATCAAAACTCTCGTTTATATCCTGCGTCCTCTCATTAAACTTGTATCCCGCATTACCCGTGGGCATGAAAAACGGCAGCGGCAGCCTGTCTATTAACTTAATTTAAAGTTTAGGTTTATACCTTGCTTTGTTTCCGAAGTAGCTGCACTGATGAATATGGTAGTATATGTCACTCGCTCGCTTCTTATTGTTTCGCTGCCTTCTCAATTATATAATGCATGTTTTCTTCAGTGCGTTTTGGAGCACTTCCTGGTTTTCTACATAGTGCGTTGACAGTCAGTTCACGTGATTACGTGGGCGGCGTGATGATGTCACACGAAACTCCGCCCCCACGGCTTTCAAGCTCAACTCCATTACAGTAAATGGAGAAAAATACCTTCCAGTTATGACCATTACGCGTAGAATTTCGAAATGAAACCTGCCCAACTTTTGTAAGGAAGCTGTAAGGAATGAGCCTGCCAAATTTCAGCCTTCTACCTACACGGGAAGTTGGAGAATTAGTGATGAGTCAGTGAGTGAGTGAGTCAGTCAGTCAGTGAGTCAGTCAGTCAGTCAGTGAGGGCTTTGCCTTTTATTAGTATAGATGAAGCCAGTAAAACTGTATTATTTATATATATATGTTCAGAGAGATTTATATTTTTTTGACTTCTGAATAGTGAAATAATCTTTTAAAATAGCATGCATCACTCTGTGTTTCCCCTTTCTTACTTTTCCAAAATTTGTTTGATGGGTTAGGGGTAAAGGTTGTTATGTTAATGCTTCGTAAAGTTACATTTGCCTGTATAAATGGTAACTCAGTTCTGTCTTTAGTTCCCATTTTATGAATATTCATTTCCAAAGATATCATTTATTTGTTTTTTTTTTTTTGTGAAAAGGCCTATATAAAATAAAGTTGTCATTATTTGTAATAGAGATAATTAAAAACTGATTTAAGACATTGTCTGTTTTTTTAGTACATTGTAAATAAATAATAAAAATGGTGAATTATGCAATATAGAGAAATATGTACTCTTGGGATAAGTAGAAATATATAAGTAATGCAACTAAATAAAAGCATTGTGAAATGTGACAATAAAAGGAGCATGAAATATGAGAATAAATATAGTGTAAATAAATGTGGTGCTGAATATGTTTTTTGTTGTTTATTTATTTCATTTTGTCCATAATATTCTACCAAACACAACATGAAGAACTGTGCAAATTTAAAAGTATAATTTTTACTCGTCAAAGCTGAGAGGGTGAGCTCTAGCAAGTGCTGTGTTTTAATTGGTGAATCATTAGTACACTGGACATAATTCGTCAACCATCAAATGCCACATTTACAGCAGATTCAGGGTAAATACTAAAAGGGCCAGAAAACTGGCTGAATTGTGACTATCAAATAAAAACAACATTAAAAGACAATTGGACATGAACCCAGCATATGTAGGTTTAAAAAGAAGAACATCCAAATAATAAGATTAACACCTTCTGAACCCAATCTTACTACTTCACCCTTCATACACCCACCTATCCCCGCTTCCTTATTTGCTATATATTGCCTTGATTTCTGAGTGTCAAATTATCTCTGGCTGCGGTGTTCTGAATGTACTGTAGTTTCTGTATAGATTTTGCGGGGAGGCCGATGAAGAGAGAATTACAGTAATCAATACGAGACATTATGAAACAATGAACCAGAGTTTGAGCATCATTAAAGGACAGAAATGGATGGAGGCAGTCAATGTTACGGAGATGATGGAATGAAATTTTAGAAAGAGACCTAATGTGTAACTCAAAGTTAAATGATGAATCAAACAAAACGGCAAGATATCTGACAACAGGAGCAGGTTTGACAAGTGTACCATCAACAGAAACCGATAAGTTGGTTGCCTTAGAAAGTTGGGAGTTTGGGCCTAACAGTAACACTTCAGTTTTATAGGCATTAAGTTTGAGAAAGTTATGTTTCATCTATAGCTTAAGATCAGTGATGCAGTCAGTGAGTGTGTTTGGGAGGTGAATCTGTAGGGGAGTGTGTACTAAAATATAACTGTACATCATCTGCATAACAGTGGAAGTTAAGGCCATGTCTGCGAAAAATCTGATCCAAAGGAAGGATATAAAGTAGAAAAATTAATGGCCCAAGGGCTGAACCCTGAGGGACACCACGCAACACAGGTGAGGTGAAGGATTTATATCAGCCGAGTGTGACTAACTGTTGCCTATTAGAAAGATATGATGTGAGCCATTGAAGGACTAAACCAGAGATCCCTACAGCAAAGAAACGTGACATAAGGATTTCATGATTAACAGTGTCAAATGCTGCACGTAAGTCAAGGAGGAGAATATTAATTGAACCGCAATTTGCAGACTGGAGAAGAACATTAACTACACAGCGAAGAGCTTTCTCAGTGCTGTGCTGTGTGCAAAAGCCAGACTGAAAAGGCTTATAGAGTGTATTGTCTAGAAGAAAAGCTTGGAGTTGTGTAGCAACCGCACATTCCATCACCTTAGACAAAAAAGGGAGATTAAAGATAGGCTTGTAACTGGAGAGAGAAGAAGGATCCAGGTCAGGTTTTTTAAGGACTGGGGTAACTGCAGCAGTTTTGAGGGCAGTAGGGACAGAACCTGAAATGAAACATGCATTTACCAATGAGGCAACAGGAATACTAATTATGCATGAGCATGTCGTAAGCAGAGAAGTGGGGACAGGATCAAGCAGACAGGTGGAGGAATTAGACTTATTAATAAGTTCAGAGATGGCAAGAGAGTCAACAGGTTAGAAACAAGTGAGTCTTGATGATGGAGATGGCAGAATGAGTGATTGATTAAGGTGTGGAAGGGAAACTGTGATAGATTTGATCAATTTTGGTATCAAAGAAATGTAAGAAAGCCAGACACTGTTAAGCTGTATTTGGGCATGCTAGAGGAGGGGGTTTATTAACAGTTTATTAACAGTCCTAAAAAGAGTTCTAGACATAGACTTAGCATCATTTATGAGAGAGGAATAATAGTTGGAATGTAGAAAAGTGATGTAATTTGTTTTTGAAATTCTTAATAGTGTTTAAAAAAAAAGTGCTGAAACTTTTTGAACATCCCTCGTATTAGATAGAGTGATGGGACTAAGAAAAAAGTATAAAAGGGGATAAATAGTTTAATTAGGGGACTCACTGCATAGGCTGAGATAATTGGACATAACTGTGCAAATAAAGAATTGTTCTGCATTCTTATCTGGACTCCACAACTGCTTTCGTTTGAGATAGAGAAAACTATATACTTTTCCACAACACAATGCAGTTAAATTTTATTGGTATGACTAGTTTGAAAGAAAAAAAGAAATAAAGAATGTATGTAATACCAACCATTTGATTGCATGAAAATGAAAAAATCATGGCAAAAGTAAATGCAGCCAACAAACTTTGCTGTGGTCTTTCTTTGTAGTTGTTTTTAATCGAGACGTACCTTGATTTTAAATAGTTTTTGTGGATTGCGGAGCCTTATTCATTTTGGAGCATATCTTTTACATTCAGAACTGCTGCCTCTGTCATTTTCTTCTGATTTGCTCTGCATAGTGCATGTTTATTTCTTATCTTTTTTTCTTATGAACGTAGTATCCATTTTAAATGAGACCACATTATTCATTATATCTCTAGCACTCTTCTCTAAGCTACTATTCACTCTGCATTTAACATAGCCTTTCTAAATCATGTGATGCAAATTAATTTGCAGCAGTTGTTTTAGAAGAAATAACTGACTAATGAAATTATGCTCACCAATATTCCCCAAATATGTACTTGCCATAACAATTTACCATAAAATAAGTGCATACTGTATTTTTGTTCCATTCTCGTTTAAACTACTTGCAACATTTTGTATTCAAACAGCAGTTAGCAGTTTTGTTTTTATAATACCTGTGAAAAGGAAATAACCAGTCTGTTGTATTTGTAACATGTAGTTTTCATATCTGTCTTTCATTTTACTGTGTAATTAGTGTAAAACAGGAATTCATCCTGTTGAGTCAAGTGTAATGTCCACCTGATAATACTATTTGAAACAAAAATGTATTGGAAGGCAAGCAGGTGTATAAACAGACACAGAGGTTACAAACTATTGTTATTGATTTTTTTCTCATAAAAATGAATCTTGTAGTCAAGTCCATGGTTCAGAGCTTCTGTGATAAAACATACTGTATGTGTTAAAACAAGTTTTGTGTAAAAAAAAAAAAAAAAATGCTTTTGACTTCCACCATACACTCCGTATTTCTTCTAAAATAACAACCAAAGACTTTTTTGTTGTACATGCTATTATGTCAATTGTTGTATTGCATTTACTTGAATGAGATTAGGTAGATGATGATAATAAAAGTACTTCTGACATTGTGTTTTGCTTTACAGGCACCAAATTTAACTTTACATTCCTAAGCTTGAAGCACTGTTCCATTGATTTAAAGGGTTGTCTGGATGTGGAATCAGTTAGGCTTGAGTAGCAACAAATTGGAACTTGTTGGGCCCTTTATGATTACAATGTTTGGTTTCTGTTTGATTTAGTAGCAGTCATTTAATTGATCGATCAAATGTCATTGTTTCAGGTCTAGAATATTGGTTCAGCTGGAATTTTTAAAAATCTTAAAATTGGCTAGGATTTTGTTTTAGTCATTACTCACTACTCCAGCTGTGTAAACAAACATAGATGTACATATCATTCATTTGTGTATTACAGGTAGATAATTTTTAATCTGCACACAGAAAAGTTTGGTTCTGTATATGCTGTGTAGCAGATAGTCAAAATGGAGAAGTTTGTTTAAAGAAAAGCTTGCTGGGCATTTTGACTTAGTTGACAGTTACAGTAGATAATGGTAAAAAAAATGTCCTATGACTAAACACCACCTCATAAATATAAAAGTGCCCAAAGGAAAGTGTAAATTTAATGGTGAATTAAAAAAATTCTTCTGTTTCTGATATGAGCGCCATAAATGAAAAGTTGAATGTACTGTGTATAGACAAAAAAAAGGCAAAAAAGATATTTAAAAAGGAAGTTACAGAGAACAATTGCAGATAAGGTGAAATATGATCCAAATTAATTCTTTCAGTAAAAGAACAGTCAAGGAAGAGGTGAAGTGCATCAGGAATAGTAAAGGGAAAGTAAAATATACAGGCAGCGAAATAGCAGATGCTCTAAACTTGCATTTTTCTGGAGTCTTCAGATATGTTGGAGGAGTAAAAGGGACTACTAAGGCGTACATAGTGACTTGAAAATTTTAGAGGGAGAAGTACTGCTTAGGGTGAATAGGTTGAAATCAAATAAATCACCTGAACCAGACAATATTTACCCTCAAGTGCATAAGTAGGATAGTGAGTACATATATAAACCCTTGACACATACTGTATCACTGTGCACTGGTGAAATTCTGAAGGAAAATGGCAACCATTATCTCAATATATAAAAAGGATGATCGGGCAGATCCAAATAACTATAGGCCAGTAAGCTTAATGTACATCACAGATAAATTAATGGAAGTAATTATTAAGGAAAATTTGAGAAGCACATTGCAAGAACAGGAGTTTTACTTAACAGTCAGCATGAGTTCACACACTAACATAATGCAATTTTATAAGGGAGCTACAAAAGTGATACGAGCAAGGTGGTTCATATGATATTATTTATCTTGAAATTCAGAAACCATTTTATAAGAAACTGCAAGAGAGGTCGGCCATCAAACTTAAAGTAGTGTGTTTACATTGGTGCAGAATTAACTAAAACATCAGGAAGCAGAGACATATGGTTCAAGGGTCCTTAACAGAACTGGGTGATGAGTGGTGGCTTTCACAAGTCACTGTTAGGGCCCCTGCTATTTTTAGTAAATATAAATAATTTAGATAGTTATCTAAATAATAAGCTATGTTTACAGATAATACCAAGCTAGGTATATTGGCAGAAAGTGTAGAATGTGTTAAATTATTGTTAAAAGTATTTAGACAGCATACAGGCTTGAGCAGATTTCTGGCAGATGAAATTTAGTATAAGGAAATGTATGGTGTTATATGTAGGATGTAAAAATGTTAGATTTAAATACACAATAGGAAGTCTGAAGCTTGAAAGTACTGGTTATGAGAAGGATTTAGGTGTCATAGTTCGCACATCATTATAAAGTTCCAGATAGTGTTCAGAAGCCATTAAGAAGGATAACAGAAAGTTAAGTTATATAGCACGATGTCTGGAGAACAAGTGAAAGTAAGTTATGCTTAAGCTTTAAAATGCATCGGTGAAGCCTCACCTGGAGAAATATGTGCAGTTTTGGTCTACAGGCTACAAAAAAAACATATAGCCATGCTAGGAAAAGCCTAGAGAAGAGCAACTAGGATGATTCCAGGTCTGCAGGGGGATGAGAGGAATGATTAAAAGAACTGAACCTTTTCAGTTTAAGCAAAAAGGGATTAAAAGGTGACATGACTGAAGTGTTTAAAATTACAAGAACAATTAGTAAAGTGGATCAAACTATTAAAATGAGTTCAACAAGAACACAGGGACACAGAAGGAAACTTGTTAAGGATAGGTTTTGCACAGACATTAGGAAGTTATTCCTCACACAGAGAACCACAGACAAAAGGAATAAGTTACCAAATAGTGTGGTAGACAGTAGGACTTTAGGTCAAAATTTAAGGTTCTCTGAAAGGTATACTGAAAAAAGCAAATGTTAATATTTTAATGAATTATATTAATTGTAAATAAAATGATCGGTATTGACTCCTTTCAGCATTTAAACCAAAGGATATTTAAATATTAATCCAAAAATGTGAGTACCAGGAACAGGACACACCACCACTGTATGATGTCACATTATGAAGCAATAATATAGCTGCTGCCAGAAAAAATGCCAAAATGGCAGTGTCTGCAAAAAACAAAATGGTGAAAATGACAAAAATGTATAATTATTATATCACCAAATCTAAAGTGAAACTGGTCCAAATCATAAAAGCAGCAATGTCAAAAGCATCATTTTATATGAAAGAAAGTGCCTTGTAGACTTGTTAAGGACAGTTTTAGTGATCTGGTATTTCTAAGTGCAAGGGAAGATCCTTCTGACATTGGTAAGCAAAAACAATACTGTTTGAGGCTGTGACACATTTGTGACTTTGAGGTTGCATTTGTCTCTGTTTTGAAATCATGCTTTAATAGATTATTGGTTGAGATTATATTTCAGTTTTCAACAACAGTTTGGTTTAATATAGAAGCACTCTAACCTCTATAGCCCAATAAAGCAAAATAAGGGGATCACCAGAGATGGACCTGAAATGAAAATATCACTGAATACAGATGATATAGTACTGTATATATCTTTTATATATATATATTTGTATTTGTTTTAATTTGGAGCAAATAATATTCCATACAATCAAGTCAATCTTAAAAAACCAAAATAAATCCCCCACCCAAGAGGAAGAGAGGAGAGCCAACAATCGGAGGAAATCTTCAAAAGCAGCAAAGCAGGAAGAGTATCCTTTTCCCCAATACAGAAGCTTATTTAAAATGTTATTGATTAGATCTTCCCATGGTTTAAAAAAAATTGAACAGATCCTCTAAATGAGAATTAGATTTTTTCCAATTTCAAATAGTATAGAACATCAGTTACACATTGACTTAAAATAGGTGGGGTGGGATTCTTCCAGTTGGACAAGATAATTCTACATGTTAGTAGCGAGGTAAAGGCAATTACACTTTGTCCTTCTCCACTTTATACCCATCTGGGAGTACACCAAACACAGCTGTTAATGGGTAAGGAGTGTTTGTGACATCAAGGCTGTCTGATAGGCAAAGATTTTTGTCCAAAATTATGTTAATTTTGTGCATGCATAAAACATGTGGCCCAGTGAGGCTGGAGGTAGATTGCAACATTCACAGGCTGACCAGGTACCCTGCCCTGGATATTTTTTGGACAATGTTAAATAAGATAAATGCTCTTGATAAAAGATTTTAAGTTGAATGATTGAGTGCTTCAGGCATATGGTGCTAGACTATGTACAGTATATTTTATGCATGGGTGTCTTCCACTCTTTTTCTAAATACTAAGTGTCTAAATACTAAGTGAAAGGTCTGTTCCCCACCGTACCCTGAAATCTTTTTATATATTGTTCAGATTCTAAGTCTGATCAATATTTATTCTGGAATAGAAATGGATGTGAAGAAAATTGGGCAGGTTCCATTTAGTGAGGTTTCTAATTTGAAAGTAGTTGAAAAATTGTGTTAATGGGAAATTAAATTTGAAGCTTAATTGTTCGTAGGATGCAAAAGATATTATCTATGTATATATCTGTAAGTGTTTTAATTCACCTTTTTTCATATATTAAATACTGTGTAGGTTTCAGAGGGTAGAAAAGGTTGATCATGTAGAGGTGCAACAGATAAAAGCTTCTCTGTCTTAAAGTGCTCCCTACATTAGTTCCATATCATAAGTGAATGAAGGACAATTTTATTTATTACTTTATTGACAATAATTTGTGTTTTCTGTGGCAGAGAACAGGAAATATAAAGAAGTACTGAAAGATTTTAATTCTGTTGCAAAACAGGCATGTGTGTATTCATTGATTTATGTCAATGTCTAGGTGCCTCGTGTATAAACAGTGCGTACACACAAAATTGTTGCATATGCCACGCACACTTTGAGATGTATAAAAGCTAACCTTGGCATAAAGCCATGCACATTATCATTGCAATCGCCCAAGCCCCTTGCATATGCAAGTTTTTTCTTGGTTTTGCAAGCTAGTGGCACCCAATGTCAAAGCAGTGCTACTGTTTCTGTGTGGTCTCACTTTTTTCAGATTTACATTAATGACGCAGGATTTGTAAAATATATTGAAAATTAATTTGCATTCACACACATAGAATACAAAGCATTTGACGTGATACTTTAGTTACGATGGGATTTGAGATACTCTAGTAAATTAAACATTGATTTCAAGATGAAGTTTATGATGTTCTTCTTTAAAGACAAAATAAACTACAAGATTAAACTGGAAATTTTGAGATTAAAGTCAACTTTTTTACCTTTTTATTCTTCACAGTGTCACTTTTTTTCTTTTCTCTGTGCCCTAGTACACTTCCGTATGACTCTCAGACAGTGGTCTACGACTCGCATTTTCACTTTGACCTTGACATCTGACCACTTCTTTTTTATTTTGGGCACTGTGCAACTTTCTGAACTTGAACTTTTGAGTGTCTTTCCATTAAGTTCCTTTTGTTTCTCATATCACTGCCTAAGCCGCCAAAAAGTATTTTTTCCTTGCTTTCATTTTACTGAGTAGGTCCTCCACTTCACATCTGGTGAAATTCTTCTATTTTATACATGCTTTTGCCATTGTCTTTTAACAAAACACTGAACTCAAAGGACTACTTTTATTGATTTACATATTCAAATATGCAAAATTCTGGGAGTAGTCAGTGTGGGGTGGCAGGCATGTGCATGTGTGTTATATTTCACACTGACTGGGATTTATGGAGTGGAAGTGTGTGGAAGTTGGCTTGCGCACGGTTTTGTGTATCTGAATTTTTTTGTGTATACGCACATTTCCATTTTTGTCTGTACACCATGTTTTAGTTATATAGTATATAAAGCTTTAAATAATCTTACTTTTCCTGTGTTTTGGTGTGCCTGTCAGCCTATGCTCCAAGTTGTAACCTTAGATCTTCTAATAGCGGTCTGCTTATTATTCCAAGAGCCAAGTCTAAAAGAAATGGTGAGGCAACTTTTTGCTGTTATGCACCAAAAATCTGAAATACCTTCCCAGTATGAGATTGTGACACCCTGTGTAAGTGGTAATGTGGACACTAAACAATACACTAGGAGTCATTATAGTTTGGGACAGATTGGGATCAGAATTGAGAAGTATTAGACAGGGAGGCATAGACACACAAAGACTATATTACAAAAACAAAAGTGGGTTTTTATTTACAGGTGCACAGAAAATAGTATATGGGATTTTTTACATAGTCCTCACTGCAAATGATACACAAAGCTCAAAGAAGCAATGTTACAAATGGAAATATACTATGTACAATATTTACAATGAGAACTGCAAGTCCCAAAATGGAAAAAAAGACAAAAACAATAAACATATATACACAAAAAAATTGGTAGTCTTCCTAAATAAAAATGCACACAGGAAGATCAGTCCACAAAAAATATTTACAAGAAGAATCAGTGTAAATACAAAAAGAGAAAAAGTGCACCATAAACCCAATTCATATGAATACCACCACCAAAGCTATATTTATATCTACAGATTACAGGTGTTTATTGTAAGAAATGTTATGCACACAAAGTATTACACTTTGTTCGCCATCACCCATCATCACATAAATGGAGCTGCATTAAGGCACTATTCAGAAGAGTTCACACCCATTGTGAACTTCCATCAGAGATTGAAAAATGAAAGATTTATGTTACAATTGAGAATAACTTTGTTTCTTGGTGCAAAGAGAATTGTCTACAACTTAACAAAAGCAAAACCAAGGAATTGGTTATTCACTTTCACTGCACTGAAGAGCCTCGATGTCTGATCACTGTTCAGTTAGTGGATGTAGAGGTGGTAAACTCCTGCATGTACTGGGGGTCCATATCAATGACAAGTTGGACTAGTCTTGTAACACAGAGGAACTAAAAAAGAGATGTCAGAGCAGGCTCTTTTTCTTAGGAGACTGTACTCGGTATTCCTTTATTGTGGGTGGTGGTAACCTTTACATCATCTACACCTCTGTGATGGCCAGTGCGAGGAACAACAAGTTCAACAGCAAGAGAGAGACTACTGATTAAAAGCCAACGCAGAAGGTGTGATTTTAATTGCTACTAAGGACACTGTGTGTGTAAAATAGTCAAAAAGAAACTGCAGTACCACCTTCAACCAGAAAGTGCAACAAAATGCAAAGAAGGAGACAACCTACTGAACAAAGAATGAAAGTGCACTGAAAATTCTTCCAATGCCTGGAGAAAGCTGACCCAGAAAGGAACAGCACATCACTCCCCTTGAACCACATGTATTAACTTTTGATTCCGAGAGCTATTAATTGTAATTTAATACGATAAATCCAGATAACTCATAATGGTATTGGTATCACTGTAAGGTAATAATCTTAAGAAGAAAAAGTTCTAGCACTGCTAAAAAGTTCTCCCTAAATCTAGTTAGAAAGTGCAGGCACGCACACACACACACAGACAGAGAGAGAGAGCTCTGTGTGCAGTTGGTGGCAACCTAACACAGAGGCCGCTGTGAGCAAATGAACACCACAGTATAAAACATGAGAAGCTAAATAACTAGCTAAATAATGTATCCATCTAGAAAACATGACTTGGAAGATAAGAGTTTATAAGTTATGTGGCCTTTTGTAAAAGAAAGAAAAAGATCTATTTAACCCAAAAGATAATGGCACATAACTTCTGATTTTTTTCCATAGAAGAGAAAAAGTTAAACTAAGCCTTCCTAATTTTATGTTTTGTTTTGTGTGTTATTGCCACAAAAAAGAAAGTGAAAGTAATATAGACTTTCTCCGATTTATACACCTTATTCATAAATTGTACAGATCTGTTAATATTTTTGGCACCCTGGCCGGAAAGTAAAACATAGATCCCTCACAGAACTCACATTTAAATGCCGTCCTTATTATAATTTCTTGTTGATTGTTTTAATTAATGACAAGCATTGCCAAAGTTTAAACTGTTAATTAATTAACTGAGTGATTATACACACTAAACCACATTAATTTGCTGACCCTATGGTGGGTAAAATGAAATTCTTTCTATTTCTATCTCAATTTTATATATATTTTAAGAACAAGACAGAACCTATTAAGTGTTGGAGCACCCTCAGACAAACCCTGTATAATTAAAAAAATGCAAAAATGCCAAAAAAAACACATGTAAAATGCAATAAGTATTTTCAGATGCAAGTCTCGTGATGCAAACTACCCAAGATGGTGGTTCTTCCAGCTATGTGCCAAACAGGCAGGAAGCGGTGAGTCCAGGTGGGTGCATGCCTGAAGTGATGTTGAACAAAAAGTGCTGTCAGTCTTCCTGTCTGCAGAAGGAGGAAACTGGCACCCAAAATATTAAACTATTTTTGGTAAACATATCAGATAGAACCTTTAGTACAGTATATTATAAATGTGGAATTTTTAAAATCAACATTACCACTTGTTAAAAGTGAAAGATTAACTTTAAACAATGAATTGATCTCCACACAAAACAATACATTATCACATTACAAAATTAAGATTAATATTTCTATAGAACAGTAGTAATGTGTTATTTTTTAACATTTTCATTATCAATGCTATAAGTGCCGCTTACAGTTGTAATTGGATTTCCGTAGAAAACAGGGGCAACAGAAATTTTTTACAAAAAAAAAAAACAACTTCCAATTGTTCCATCATTCATTGAAACCATTTTTCACCATCTCCTTAATGGGGATTTTTGGGTAAATTTATTCACTTACTGAACTGCAATTTTTTGACCCTCCATTAACTTTCAGACCCACTTTTTCCCATTTACAATTATTTAGGGAAAGAGAATATCCTTGTAGCATTGTCTACAAGGCAGGAACCAACTCCATAATTGGGGACAGCGTCTCCACAAATTCTCCTTGTATAAAAACCCACACTCATTCATACAATTTAAAGTATCTTTATATCTTAACCTGTAAGTCTTAAAGATATGGAAGAAAAATTCATATAGACAAAGGTACAGCAAGTCAGCATAAAAAAATTCATTATTAAATTGTGAAACAACATTATTTATTTCTACAAAACTAATTAAAAATAAAACAGAAAAGCTGCTGTCTGTGTAGAAGTGGTAAAAATATAGGGGAAATCGTTTTTGTTTACATGTTTACAGTATATACTTGTTATTAAAATAAACAGATGTACTAAACAGCAAAGAATGTTTGGCTCTTTTTTTCACGTCCTAAGTAGTGGCCCTTGTCCACGGCTGTTTCAACCCTAACAGACAATTCTGCCAGGTTTGGGAATAACCGACTGCTCTTAAGTAATTTTTTGCATTTTTGACATAGAAGGATTTGAAGCACTATGAGTATCAGAATATGAAACTGAAAAAATGTTTTTTTTCACAAGAAATCAGTGAACTTTCAACCATAATTATGAAATATATTCTCACTTTTGTAGTATTTCACATAATTTCATAGTCTTCTATAGCAGCACCAACTGTTATGACACAATGATGCCCCTCTCAATCCATCCATCCTTTTTTCTAAACCTACTTGATGCTGAGCAGGGTTGCAGGGAAGCTGGAGCATATTGCAGCATGTATTAGGTACAAGGCAAGAACAATCCATGGACAGGGTGTGAGATGATCACAGAGAGAACATACACATACATGTGCAAGGGCCAATTTAGCATCACCAGTCCTCCTATTCTGCATGTCTTTGGACTGTGGGAGGAAACCTGTGCAGACTTTGGGAGAACATGCAAGCTCCATACAGGGAGTATCTTGGACATGAACCCTGGTTTCCTTATTGTGAAGCAGCAAATGAGGAAATTATGATTTGTTAATGAAGTTGAATAAAATCGATATACAATGTGTGTGTACATAAGCTACATCACCTGCCAAATAGTACCAAAAACAATACTGGTCTTTTTGAAAAATAAAATAAATATAAATAAAAACACTTATTGTTGTTAGCTTTTGCTTTAGGTTTGATTTAAAAGGTGTAATAATACAAAAATAAAGGGAGACGTTATTGGTGAACACTCTATAAAAGGGTGGTAAAGGTTTTTTTTTTTTTATTACAACACTGGTTTTAAATAAAAAAAAAAATCAAAAATTAGACTGATTAAAAATGGATAATGAACTGTACATTTGCATGACTAAAACAAAAATCACAGCATTAATGAGTTTCTCAACAGCTGGATTACACTCTGAAAGATATTACTCACAATTTCAAATGACACACTACACAATATTTTTCTGTAAAGTGTTTATTATATGAGCACGTCCCACATTAATGCTTCACTAGTATATAAAAGCATTCAGGACTAACCATATTTGAGTCACTGGTAATTTACAACTGATTTTAAATCAACAAGTCCAAATGAAAACAATATACATTTGCTTATTATCATTAACAGTAACTATTTTAAATGATACTGTTAAACACATTTAATAGATAAAGACTTTCAAATGCAATATAGTGAAAAACATTCATGTGGCACCTTTTGCATGCTATTGAAAACTGCATTTTTCTTAAATCAGTGTTGTATTTGATTCTATTATTTGTTCTCTTTTAATATTTAGGATTTGTTTATATAATACTAGCTGTCCCCCGTGGGTAGTGAAATAGGACAAACTTTAAAAATCAATAAATAAAAAGAAATTGGCATAATTTATACTGAGAAGAATTTATATTGATAGCTTTCCTATCCAAGGGCTTTTTGATATACAATATTTTTGGTTTTGCTATAGGAGCGACAATGTAGCTATGATCTCTTTACGAAAAATGTAAAAAGTTGGCAAGGTATCTCTGGCCATGCGGAAGGTAGGTATGTTCCAACGTCAAACTTTGCCACTGTATCTGATCGTGTTCAGCTTACTCAATAAAGAAATATATCTGAAAGTTTCAGAACTTCATTTAGGGACATATCAAGTATGGGTTTTAATTTTTCAATTGTAAAATATGGTTGTTCCAAATACATACTCAGAATTAGGTATAGTTTTACATTCTCTTTTAAATTATTGAATCCATGCATAGCCAGCTGGATTTTACAAAGTGTTGCTGCACGTATGTGCAAGAGAAGATGCCCAATGAGGAAGCTGACTCAGCTTCTTCCAATCCATGGATTACAAGGAGGTGTCTCTCTTGGGTACAAGCAACCAACCTGAAACCCAACCACTCTTCAGAGCCTTATTGCTTTACCCAGTGGCAGAAATACATTTTTGTTCTGTTTTGCATCATGCAAATATCTGTTATTTTGGTTAAAAGTATTATTTCACTAAACAAGGTGACCCTGTTGGCACCCCAATTTATTTGAACTTGTGTATTCCTCTCAGTCGACAGCAAAGTATTGATGTGATTTTATGTTTTATTATTTGCATGTTTACATGTTTACTTTGTAAACACATCATAGTTTAAGACGTAAGGAATATACTATATGACCATCCAGTTTGTTGTGCTTATTTTCATTATTTCTTCATATTCAGATAACACACGTCAGATTTTTTCTATCATCTCTATATTTAATATTGTTAGAAAGAAACTGCACTGGTTTTATGTATTGTGTGTGTGTGTATATATATATATATACAGTAATCCCTCCTCAATCGCGGGGGTTGCGTTCCAGACCCCCCCGCGATAGGTGAAAATCCGCGAAGTAGAAACCATATGTTTGTATGGTTATTTTTATATATTTTAAGCCCTTATAAACTCTCCCACACTGTTTATAAATATTCCATGCAGAGTTATACAGCATAATCCCTTTGTATTCTCTTAGATATTATGTAAGATTCATTGAAATTATGTATATAAACACACTGTTTATATACAGTAAAACCTAAATATTATTTTAAAGATATTGAGTGTCTCCAATATCACATATGTTACAGCCATTACGATAGACAGGCCACCAGCAATAAATACGTACAATGCAAGGAAAATAGTATACAGTAAATGTGTGTACAGTGACACTAAACGTACGTA
>JANRMT010062815.1:23135953-23257400 GCA_026402145.1 Polypterus bichir lapradei
CTCTGGAGGAATTTTGGCCCACTCATCTTTGCAGAATTGTTGTAATTCAGCTTTATTTGAGGGTTTTCTAGCATGAACCGCCTTTTTAAGGTCATGCCATAGCATCTCAATTGGATTCAGGTCAGGACTTTGACTAGGCCACTCCAAAGTCTTCATTTTGTTTTTCTTCAGCCATTCAGAGGTGGATTTGCTGGTGTGTTTTGGGTCATTGTCCTGTTGCAGCACCCAAGATCGCTTCAGCTTGAGTTGACGAACAGATGGCCGGACATTCTCCTTCAGGATTTTTGGTAGACAGTAGAATTCATGGTTCCATCTATCACAGCAAGCCTTCCAGGTCCTGAAGCAGCAAAACAACCCCAGACCATCACACTACCACCACCATATTTTACGGTTGGTATGATGTTCTTTTTCTGAAATGCTGTGTTCATTTTACGCCAGATGTAACGGGACATTTGCCTTCCAAAAAGTTCAACTTTTGTCTCATCAGTCCACAAGGTATTTTCCCAAAAGTCTTGGCAATCATTGAGATGTTTCTTAGCAAAATTGAGACGAGCCCTAATGTTCTTTTTGCTTAACAGTGGTTTGCGTCTTGGAAATCTGCCATGAAGGCCGTTTTTGCCCAGTCTCTTTCTTATGGTGGAGTCATGAACACTGACCTTAATTGAGGCAAGTGAGGCCTGCAGTTCTTTAGACGTTGTCCTGGGGTCTTTTGTGACCTCTCGGATGAGTCGTCTCTGCACTCTTGGGGTAATTTTGGTCGGCCGGCCACTCCTGGGAAGGTTCACCACTGTTCCATGTTTTTGCCATTTGTGGATAATGGCTCTCACTGTGGTTCGCTGGAGTCCCAAAGCTTTAGAAATGGCTTTATAACCTTTACCAGACTAATAGATCTCAATTACTTCTGTTCTCATTTGTTCCTGAATTTCTTTGGATCTTGGCATGATGTCTAGCTTTTGAGGTGCTTTTGGTCTACTTCTCTGTGTCAGGCAGCTCCTATTTAAGTGATTTCTTGATTGAAACAGGTGTGGCAGTAATCAGGCCTGGGGGTGGCTACGGAAATTGAACTCAGGTGTGATACACCACAGTTAGGTTATTTTTTAACAAGGGGGCAATTACTTTTTCACACAGGGCCATGTAGGTTTGGATTTTTTTTCTCCCTAAATAATAAAAACCATCATTTAAAAACTGCATTTTGTGTTTACTTGTGTTATATTTGACTAATGGTTACATGTGTTTGATGATCAGAAACATTTTGTGTGACAAACATGCAAAAGAATAAGAAATCAGGAAGGGGGCAAATAGTTTTTCACACCACTGTATATATATATATATATATATATATATATATTTTAGTAAAGATCAGTTTTACAGGGTTATGCAATTAGATAATAAAATCAAGAAGAAAGAAGTATAGAGTTGATGAATGAGTAGTGTATAAACAAACCAGCATTTGAAAGCAACTAGATGGCATGTAAAAAATAGTTAAATGACTAGTTTAAAAATAACCCAGTTCATGTAAGATGTGAAAGTTCTGACAGAGGTGGAACATATTTTTCATTATGTTTCTAAAGAAGAAAAAAATAAGTTTATATATATTACATTTCTTCTTTTTTGTCTTGTTCTAGTCCCTTGAAAGACAAATTAAATGCAATTAGTCTGTGAAGTGTTTTTCTAAGTACCTCCCATCCCCAAATAAATAATACTCCCATGCCTTTTTGGAATTATATATTGTGGAGCTTTCTAAATAGGACTGCCATCCCTGAAGGATGCATTGTTTCAAACTACCACATAATCGATTGAATGTAACATTGATATCATTGGGCTGTAAAGGTGAACCGGTGACAACATGGAAAAATTTCAACAATTCCTTCTGATCTATTGACTTGATAAAATCACACAAATAAAAATATGCAGCTTCTTCCTCTGACTTCAGATCTGTTTCTATTTGAAAGCTTGTCAAAACACTTTCTGCAGTTGACATTTCTTGCCAGTATAGGTAGGAAACAGTGCAGTATCCAACTGTGACCAAAAAAGTGTGGAATGGGAATATGGAATTGGCTGCCTTTTAAAATTATTGAGAAACTCTGGTTTAATTATTAGTTCATTTTGTGCAATAAGAATTACATGATCCTTACGTTTTCCAGGCAATGAGATATTCTGCATACGATTTACAGAGCTCTTGTTTTTCAAAGTCTCCTTATGTTGCAAAGTACTTAATTGTTTTATTCAGGAGAATTCTCTCTACTGCAGTTACATGAAGCATAAAGTCATCTGAAAGAATTTTATTGTGAATTGTAGAGGTATTAAATACAATAGAAAGCAATGTTGACCTACAAAATCTTGAAGGTATATGTCTGTTAAGCTGACATGCGTAAGACAGTGCTTTACCCACAACTGTAAAGATTTCTTGTATATTACAATGCTGAAAGAGAGGTATACAAGGTAAAAGAGCATCCTCACCCTTAAAACACTCAGTGAAGGCACAGTTCAAGAAACAATATCCCTGGTTAATCCAACATAATGACCCCATTCTCTAATAAAAAAATACTCAAAACTTCTGATTGAGGAGTTCTGATGTTTTATAAATCCACTTCAAGCAATAGAAATTTCTTTGTGCATAAACTATATAAGAGACTTAGATGAGGATGTCTGTCTGGAAAATACAACATGATAACCTGATATTTTAAGTGGGTAATACTTAAGAGGAAGTGTTGGAACATCACAATTATGTGAAAGGAGGTTTAAACAGATTTGGGGTTTAATTCATTGTTGACTGTAATTCCTTTAAAATAAAGAGATGTACTTGCTTTTCTGATAATGTAGCCCAGTGTACAATCCTTATCTTGTAAATTATAGTTTAATTCTTACCAGATTTATGCACGAAGAAGACTGAATTACACGGAGTAAAACCTGCACTGGCCAAGATGGAATTACTTCTCATCCAGCTAAAATTAATTTAATCTGAACCTAACAGATAAAAAAAATAATTATAAAATCTGTAAGTATGAAATAACTTCATAAGCAGGCACATGTTTTTCCAGTGTCCTTATTGTTTCTTATTACACTTACATGTATTTCTGACATCCATTTCTAAGACTTGTTTTATTTGCCTTTAATTTTGAATGCTTAAAATATTAACTATTTGCCGTGGTAGGATCAACAATTATATATGCAAAGGGAGATTTGATAAATTTACCTCTTCATGCAGTCTGGATAGCATAAACTCTGAAAGCAAGTGATAGTAAAATGTTATTCTATTTATTGATTAATTATCTTTACTTTAGAAAAACAATAGTGTTTCATTTTTGGTTTAAATAAAACTCATGGTATAAAAAATAGTACATGAGTCATTAGTATGTATTGCCATTTTCTAACTTGCTTAATTCCATTAATATTATATATTTTAAATATGTTTAAAATGTTCTTTACCTCTGATGGTCTATTTTCATATTCTTCCATTTCAAGAAAGTTCTTACATTCACCAATCAATAAAAATGAACAGCAGCTTAAAAACACCACTGAACAAAGTTTAACTGCTGAACAGAACACATAACTGACCAGATAAATCTAGCTTTAGCAATAGTGATGCAATGACAAAGTAATGAATACACCCTGTATTATACAAAATATATTTACAGTAGTTTAGTTAATTAAATGAAAGATATTGAATAAAAATACTTTCATAAATTGGTGCCGTGTTCAGAGTTTTCTGTCTTGTACCCACTGTTTCCAAGATAGGCTCTGGCTCCTACGCCACATTATGCATTATATATACTGACTAACAGGACAGACCACAAATAGTCACCAAAAACTGTTTGTGCACCAATTAGGAGACCCCATTTAATGTAAAAAGAAATGACTTAGGAATGCATGGCTGCACAAAAAAATAGTTGTCCAACAATGGCCCATGGCAGAAAATCTGTATTTACTATATGGTTTTGAGTAGATTGTGTGTTGTTTGAATATAAAAAGACAAGAACACCCATTTACAAAGAGGAATTTGAAAGCTTGCCCCTTTAAACACACTATGGCCTAGCATCGGGTTCTTCAATTATTTAAGTGACAATCTCTTATTATAGAGGTAAGCACTACCATCCCAGGATACGACAGGGTGCTGTCACTGACTGTCTTACCTCATTTTCCAAGACATGCAATGAGGGTAGCTGACTAAGCTCCTTCCACTCTATGGATTATAAGAGCAGGACATTCCTGGAAGGAGGCGTCTCATTCGGGTATGAGCAACCTGCCGAAGGAGCTCCAACCAAAAGCTCTGACCACTCTTCAGAGCCTTATCAGTTTAACCAATGACAGAAACCAGTTTTTGTTCTGTTTCGCACCACCATGCACCTGTTTATTTGGTGAAATTTACTATTTCACTAAAAAGGGTGGCCCTCTTGACACCCCAGCATTTCATTTGGACTTGTGTATTCCTCTCATTGGATGATAAGGTACTGATGTGACTTTATGTTTTATTATTTTAATCTATACATTTTTACCTTGTAAGTACTTCATAGTTTAAGACGTAAGGAATATTATAAAATTTGACCACCCAGTTTGTCACGTTCATTTTCAGTATTTCTTCATATTCAATTGACATGTCATACTTTTTCTGCCATGTCTTTATTTAATATTGTTAAAAAGAAACTGCATTGGTTTTATGTACTCTCCAAAAATAAGAAAAATAAAAGCAAACAAGAAAAAAGGTACTAGAATCACGCAAAACTATCTGCCAATACAGTGAGAAAATATAAATTAATATTAAGTATCTTATAATCTGAAAAATCAGTAAAAATGTAATTGATTTAAGACATTATGACAATATTTAAGTAACACTCACTTGATCAAAGGTCATGTTAATTATCCAAAAACACTAAAGCTAGCATATTAATCTTGTTTTGAACATTTTCAAAAACCTCATTTGATAGAAAGTTTCTTGAAATTAGAATACTTGAACACACTTTACACTCAATATTGAAAACTTTGCCTTTAAATAAAGAAAATGTAAAGCACATTTCTATAGTTATGTTGCTTTATTTTCAACATTTAAAATATCTGAAGCTGCTAGTTGTATTTAACCTTCTTGAAGTGGTAAAATGTTTCTCATATATAATAGAATACGTATAACCTAAATTTATTTTCTGATTGCTAGGAGTGCAGCAATGCACCGAGATATTGTGATATCAAAATTTGAAAATGGGACAATGTGCATGGTAATGTTACAGTGCATCTTGTAGAATGGACCTTCTATTTGTTATAATATCTAATGCAGTTGAGTTATTCAAACATCAAAGTCTAAACAACCAGTACAAAGCAACACCCCACTCCACCATGGTGATAACAAGCACCACACACATCTTTCTTCTCCAGTCTCAATTGTAGACTATACAAAAATGTAGAAACAGTCTATATTGATTAGTTCAATCTTGGCTTAGAATATTGTGAAAATATTGAATAATAATCTCAGATTCAAATCAAATTATGGGTACGTTGTTACACCCCTGCTTGTTACAACCAGTGGTGCACCAATATGAAAATTTCTGGCTGATACCGATAAGACAATTATTTGAAATAAAACTCTTCTGATACTGATGCCAGTATTGATTGTTTGGTGAATCCACTGGCATTGGATAAGAACATATTTGAATGTGTAATAAATGACATTTGCAAAACATGAAAAATCAAAGTGCATTTATTTTCTGATATGAAAGTGACACCAACTGTTGGCATACAAATAAAACAGCCTATGAGTTTTATAATTTTATAACTTCTCTCATTTTAAGTCCCTGGTCTGTCACTTTAATTTAGTGTAGGCAACATTAATATTAGCTTAACAAAACAAAATATAAGGTCTCTGAGTTATATATTTTATAACTTAACTGCTCTCTTTTGCACATTTCTAATAACTATTTTATTTAAAATTAACAAAAATCTGCCATAACTGATTGCCAAGTGTGATGAATTCCATAACATACCGGATAATATTTTTAGCTTTTGCACTGTCTGAATTGAATGGTCCTTGGCTATCAAATTCTTGCACTATTGACGGAGTTCCACTATTCTTGGCCCGCACTGGAACTTGCTTTTCAGAAACTTATCATATTCCCTAGTATGCTTTGTCTTGAGCAATCAAATTTCTTATTAGTGCGGGGCAGTATACCGGTTCATATTTTTGTTATGATATGGATGTTTCTTATACCGCAACACTGGTTTAAATTGCCTAAACGACGTTCGGAACGTGGCGCAGCGGGAAACTATTCAAGTGGGGACCTTTTTCACTGCTACACCGCTAATCACAGAGGTGCTGTGCGAGGGCTCTTTTTCACTGCTACACCGCTAAATAGGTAGTGTAGGTATTGTGCTGTGAAAATGGACAGAGAACATTCAGAAACTGAAGCTGTAGCTGACGATAAAGTTGAACATGATGACACAGAAGAACTTTTGCCAAAAAAAAGGAGTCACATCCGTTGCCTGGAGATACTTTGGTTTTAAAAGGTCGGATGTGGACCATTATGTTCAAATGTGTAAATACTGTTTCTATACTACTGGATAATACTGCAAGCCAAGTTGTACTTCTTTTATTTGCTTTCAATACAGTGTAATGTACCGGGGTACTGTGTAATAATGTGACAACATGTTGACTTTATTCTCAAAATTTCCACTTTAATCTCGATGCTTATGACGAGAATAAAGTTGACATTATGACTTTATTCCTGCCGTTTATGTCAAGATTAAAGTCGACATTTTGACTTTATTCTCGTAATTTGTCATTAAAGTAGAACATTGTAAACTAAAACTTCATCGTAAAATGAATATTTAATTTACTAGATTTTCTCAAACCCCATCATAAGTTATATAGCACATTAAATGCTTTGTGTTAAGTGTTCCCCGAGCCATGTTAAATCGGTACATGCTTCTTAAACTGACTTCCTCTTGTACTGAGGAGGCGCAGGCAGCAATCGCCGCACAGAATACATTCACTTCATGATATTCCTGCTCTCTGAACATTTAGAATGCTACGATAAATACTTGATATAATTTTCATGATGAAATGCATTAAAGCATGTATTAATCATGTGGGGGCACGGTGGCGTGGAGGTTGCACTGTTGCCTCGCAGAAAGGGTGTCTCGGGTGTACCCTGCCTTGAATTTGCATGTTTTTCTGGTGGGTTTACTCGGCGTACTTCAGTTTCCTATCAAAGTCATTTAGGATGTGGGGTTTTGTTATGGATAGATAGATACTTTATTAATCCCAAGGGGAAATTCACATAATCCAGCAGCAGTATACAGATACAAAAAAAAAAAAACAATATTAAATTAAATAGTAATAAAAATGAAAAATGAAAAAAATAAAAATAAAAAAAAGCAGACAATAACTTTGAGTAATGTTAGCATTTACTCCCCCGGGTGAAATTGAAGAGTCGCATAGTGTGGGGGAGGAACGATCTCCTCAGTCTGTCAGTGGAGCAAGACAGTGACAAAAGTCTGTCACTGAAGCTACTCCTCTGCCTGGAAATGACACTGTTCAGTGGATGCAGTGGATTCTTCATGATTGACAGGAGTTTGCTTAATGCCCCTCGCTCTGCCACAGATGTTAAACTGTCCAACTTTACTCCTACAATAGAGCCTGCCTTCTTAACAAGTTTGTCCAGGCGTGAGGCGTCTTTCATCTTTATGCTGCCTCCCCAGCACACCACCGCGTAGAAGAGGGCACTCGCCACAACCGTCTGGTAGAACATCTGCAGCATCTTATTGCAGATGTTGAAGGATGCCAACCTTCTCAGAAAGTATAGTCTCGGCTCTGACCTTTCTTACATAGAGCATCAGTATTGGCAGTCCAGTCCAATTTGTCATCCAGCTGCACTCCCAGATATTTATAGGTCTGCACCCTCTGCACACAGTCACCTTTGATGATCACAGGGTCCATGAGGGGCCTGGGCCTCCTAAAATCCACCACCAGCTCCTTGGTTTTGCTGGTGTTAAGATGTAAGTGGTTTGAGTCGCACCATTTAACAAAGTCTTTGATTAGCTTCCTGTACTCCTCCTCCTGCCCACTCCTGATGCAGCCCACAATAGCAGTGTCATCAGCGAAGTTTTGCACGTGACAGGACTCTGAGTCATATTGGAAGTCTGATGTATATAGATTGAACAGGACTGGAGAAAGTACAGTCCCCTGCGGCGTCCCTGTGTTGCTGAACACAATGTCAGACCTGCAGTTCCCAAGACGCACATACTGAGGTCTGTCTGTAAGATAGTCCACGATCCATGCCACCAGGTGTGAGTCTACTCCCATCTCAGTCAGCTTGTCTCTAAGGAGCAGAGGTTGGATGGTGTTGAAGGCGCTAGAGAAGTCCAAAAACATAATTCTTACAGCACCACTGCCTCTGTCCAAGTGGGAGAGGGATCGGTGTAGCATATAGATGATGGCATCCTCCGCTCCCACCTTCTCCTGGTATGCGAACTGCAGAGGGTTGAGGGTGTGGTGGACCTGTGGCCTCAGGTGGTGAAGCAGCAGCCGCTCCATGGTCTTCATCAGATGTGACGTCAGAGCAACAGGCCGGAAGTCATTCAGCTCACTAGGACGTGATACCTTTGGGACAGGGGTGATACAAGATGTTTTCCAAAGCCTTGGGACTCTCCCCTGTTCCAGGCTCAGATTGAAGATGCGCTGTAGAGGACTCCCCAGTTCCAACGCACAGGCCTTCAGCAGTCGTGGCAATACACCATCTGGACCTGCTGCTTTGCTGGCACGAAGTCTTCTCAGCTCTCTGCTCACACGGGCTGCTGTAATTGTGGGTGGGGATGTCTCACCTATGCTGGTATCAGCAGAAGGATGGTTGGAGGATGCAGTACTCCGAGGTGAGAGTGGGTTAGGGTGATCAAACCTATTAAAGAAGTTGTTCATTTGGTTTGCTCTCTCCACGTCTGTCTCGATGGCGGCACCCCGCTTCAAGCTGCAGCCAGTGATAATCTTCATCCCATCCCACACTTCCTTCATGCTGTTGTTCTGCAACTTCTGCTCCAGCTTTCTCCTGTACTGCTCTTTCGCTGCCCTGAGCTGGACTTGGAGTTCCTTCTGCACGCGCTTGAGCTCATGCTGATCACCGCCTTTAAAAGCCCTTTTCTTCTGGTTCAAAAGGCCTTTGATGTCACTTGTAATCCATGGCTTGTTGTTAGCATGGCAGCGTACTGTTCTTACTGGAACTACAATGTCCATACAGAAGTTGATGTAATCAGTTGTGCATTCAACAGCCTCTTCAATGTTCTCACTATGTGACCCCAGCAATATATCCCAGTCTGTAGTTCCAAAGCAGTCTCTCAGAGCCTGCTCTGCCTCAGGGGACCACTTCCTGAATGAGCGTGTGGTTGCAGATAGCTTCCTCACTCTTGGTTTGTAGTGAGGCTGAAGCAGAACCAGGTTATGATCTGCTTTCCCAAGCGCAGGCAGCGGGGTGGTGCTGTATGCGTCTTTAACGTTTGCATACAGTAGGTCGATAGTCCTATTTCCCCAGGTGTAACAATCCACATACTAGGAGAAGGCAGGTAATGTTTTGTCCAGCGTCACATGGTTAAAGTCTCCAGAGATTAGCACAAGTGCCTCAGGGTGCTGCGTTTGTAACTGCGGAATGGATGATGTCACTCGCTATCTCCGCGTTCGCTTGAGGGGGGATGTAAACAATAACAACAATCACGTGCCCAAACTCTCTGGGCAAGTAATAGGGACGCAAACTTACGGCCAACTGTTCGATGTCCCTGCAGCAATTGGAGATTTTAACGTTTACATGTCCTGAGTTGCACCACTTTGTATTGATATAGAGAGCGAGTCGTCCTCCTTTCTTCTTCCCGTAGGTACTTGCGTCTCTGTCTGCTCTAACTGTGCTAAACCCAGGTAGCTCCACGTTAGCATCTGGGATGGTAGTTGTTAGCCACGTTTCATTAAAACACAGCAAGCTGCATTCTCTGTAGGTTCTGACATTTTTCACCAGAACAGCCAGTTCGTCGATCTTATTTGGTAGTGAGTTCATATTTCCCAGGATCACAGAAGGCACCGACAGTTTATAAGTTGTCTCGCTTTTATCTTATCTTTTATCTTTGCGCCGACTCGGCTGCCCCGATATCGTCTTCTTACCTTGTCAGGTAAATAAGGAACCACACTGGCATGAGCATTTCTTCTCAGTGCTTTAAGCTGACTACTTGAATAGGCGAGTCTCGGAGTGTAAAAATCCATGTCAAGTAGTAAAAATAGTAAAAAATGTCCAGGGAGCAATTCCACATAAAAGAAAGTAGTAGAAGTGATCAGTGAAATAGAAAAAATAGAAAATAGAAAATAAAAATAGATAAAAAGGTAAAAAGATAAATTTATACACGGAGCTGCTGGAAAGGCTGCCACTCGGATGCGGCGCCGGAAATTTGAGCAAAATTTGCTTATGCTATGAAATTTTGTTATGCTATGTTGTCCCTGCTAGTGTATGTTTTGCTCGTATTCAGCCTGCGATGTGCTGACATCTCGTTCAGGATTTGCTCCTGCATGGCACACAATGCTTGCTAGGATGGGCGCAACCCTGAATGGATGGCATAATTAAACATGTATAATGAAGATTTTTTTAAAGGCATAATTAAACATGTATAATGAAGATTTTTTTAAAGTTCTGAACACTCTGTGGGCTAAGTTTATAACTAGTTTTAATTTCACAAAGACATTTATTGTGTGGTGATTGGTTATGTGGAGAAAGAAAAAGGAAGGATAGGAACTGGGGTTTTGGTACGTCAGACAGAGAGGACGCATGCAATAAAGAAAGCCCGCTCAGAAGAACATCCATTGAATTTTGTGTTTGTGTCTCTGACCACCAGATCACAAACCCAGCATTTACACAATATTTAAGTTAAACCTTTGCTTTACCCATTCATACATCCAATTTTTTGGAGCCTCGTCACACCTGCCTTAAAGTTCTCTGCACTGAACATAGACCTGGGGACCCCTTACTGCGAGGGAGCAGCATTACTGCCTCACTACCATGCATGTTTAATACCTGCTTTAATGCATTTCATCATGAAAATGTCAAGTATTTATCTTAACATTCTAAATTTTCAGAGAGCAGGAATATCATGAAGGTAATGGATTCTGTGCGGTGATTGCTGCCAGCGCCTCCTCTTAGTGTGGAGGAAGTCAGTTTAAGAAGCGTAGTGATTGGGTCGGGGAACACTTAACACAAAGCATTTAATGTGCTGCATTAACTTATGATGGAGTTTGATAAAATCTAGCGTGAGACTTGCCCGGACACCACCAGTCGGAAACCACATCTTTATAAAAGCCACACGTTTATGTAACATAAATAAACACAGTCCCAAACATGACACAAAGCACACAGCAATAATCACCCACAATGAACTCAATCCTTAGCCGCCAATCTCCTCCTGGGAGCTTCGTCTTGCTCCCTCTCCCGACTCTAGCTCATAAACAATTAACAATAATCACAATAATACAATCCTCCTCTCCCAGACGCGTTGCCACCCTTCCACCCAGCTCAGCTCGCCGTCTGGGAGCTCCCACAGTCCTTTTTTATCTCCTGACCCGGAAGTATTCCTAATCCCCAGTCCATGTGACTCTCATTCACTTCCGGGTCAGGTACAAGTTCTTTTCTTCACTTCCGGGTCATAGGGAAAATATCCATTATTCCTCCCTGCAGCGTCCCCTAGTGGCCCCCATGGCATCTAGCAGGGCTGCGCATAAAAACTACATTGTTCATGATGCCCTGCTGGTCTTCTGGGGACCTCCATGCTTCAAGGAGGGCTCCACCTGGCGGCTTGGGGATATTGGCCGGGATAAACGGCCAGCCATCCACCACAGTATTCCCCTCCCAGCGACGAATTATTATTCGGAGCGGCCTGCCCCGAGAGGGAAGTCTTCCTCCAAGAGGACGTTCTGGTTGAGCCTTGATTGATCCAAACATCTTGGTCCCTGGAGAACCTAGGGAGAATATTAGTCCAATTCGACATCCCCCTCTCTCCAAGGACAGTTTCGCCAAATATGGCCCAACCTTCGGCACCCGTAACACTGCCTCTGTCCTCCTGGTATTCTCCCCCTGCGGGACTGAAAACAATTAGGAAACGTTAGGTCCGCCCCTTTTCTAGCTGGGAGAGAAACCCCTGCCGCCTCTAACGGTGTTTTCTCTATTATTTCATTCTTATTAGGAGACCCCCGTTTTATTTTCGGGATCTCCTTTTTGATCTGGGGCTTGTCCACAGTCTTAGTCTCTCTATTAAGTAAAGAGAGACCCTTTACTGCCTGCACCCCCTTTGATTTAAAGATGACCGGTGGCGGCGTCTTTAGGACCGCCTCGCTCCAGGATCCAGCACTATCCAGCTGCCCTGGCTCGATCAATCCTTCCTCCGACCGGTCCGTCATCGTAGCACTCTCATTTGTAGGGCCCGCCATGTACTGGCACCCGCTACTTATTAAACACGGGCCCGGATCACACTGCGTCCCTCTATTATGTACGATACGGGTCTTGCTTACCTGTATCGCCACATTATTCATCTCGGGAGGCTCCCCACCAAAACGCCATACGTAGGCCCTCACCTTCTCTAACGGCTCTCTGGCTGCTGCTCCCAACTCCTCAATTATCTTTTCAATGGTCTTCAGGACCTGCAAGAAACTATTAACGGGCTCGACTAACCGTTCAAGTTCCCATAAGTTAATATTATTTACTTCGGCCGGCAGGAGACTTGCTTCCTTGTTCATCTTACCTGCCGACCGGGAGCCAATGAGAACGTCCGCTTCTGGCACGTGCTCTGACGGGTCTCACGGAGGCTTCTGGGATTTGGAGTTCTCTGAGGGTCGGGTTGCCTCCTTTGGCGAACTGCGGTCTGTCTTTATTATTTTTGTGACATCCCGATCAGCCATTTCCCGACCCTCCTTACCTTCTCGTGGGGTGAGCGGTGCATCGCTCGCCTCCCCCTTCCCCTTGGGAATGTCAGAGTCCGTTCCTTTGGGCTCGAAGGCGCAAACAGCGGGAGGCGGACTTCCTCCTTTCCAGCAAACAGCAGGTGTGCTGTCGTGTCCCTCTTCGGCTACCGTCATGCGAAAGTCATCTCCCAGGTGCACTGGCTTCGACAGGAGCAGG
This sequence comes from Polypterus bichir lapradei, assembly GCA_026402145.1. Classification (NCBI taxonomy): domain Eukaryota; kingdom Metazoa; phylum Chordata; class Cladistia; order Polypteriformes; family Polypteridae; genus Polypterus; species Polypterus bichir. Next base: position 23,149,075 of record JANRMT010062815.1, read on the forward strand.
CCATCGTCTTCGGGGCAGTCTCCTTTTTCCCTCCGAGCCTCCAGGTGGTCATCTCCGAAGTACATGCATGGAACAAAGTGAGTAATAATAAATGGATTGTTATTAACGTTCCTGGCACGTACCTCAGAGCGATCGTTGAAACCTGGAGGTTTCTCCGGACTTGTAAGGCCGCTCCTTGACTCCTCCCGAGCGTCAGCCATTGCACCTAAGGCTCTCCCACTGCCGTTGTCACTCTGCTTGCCCTTCCTCTTCCCCATTTTGAACTCGGATTTTTCGGGTTTTGGCGATGCTGTGGTGAATCCTGATGCCGTAGTCTTCTCGGGGTTCACTGCCCACAGAATATTTGTATACAAGTCCTCTGCAAACGACGCTAGAGTATCCTGCCGACTACGCCACTGTGGTAGATGGGGGGCGCTCTCGCTCCCTTGAACCCCTGTCTACGACTCAAAACACCAGGTAAAAGTCCAATAATCGACTTTATTTAATTGCCACAGTGCACAAAACACCCTCTCCTCCACTATACTCATAAACAATTAACAATAATCACAATAATACAATCCTCCTCTCCCAGACGTGTTGCCACCCTTCCACCCAGCTCAGCTCCCCGTCTGGGAGCTCCCACAGTCCTTTTATATCTCCTGACCCGGAAGTGTTCCTAATCCCCAGTCCATGTGACTCTCAATCACTTCCGGGTCAGGTACAAGTTCTTTTCTTCACCCTGGAAGCACGTCATTCCTCTTGTCCACGTGTGCTTCCGGGGCGTAGGGAAAATATTCATTATTCCTCCCTACAGCGTCCCCTAGTGGCCCCCACGGCATCCAGCAGGGCTGCGTATAAAAATTACATTGTCCATGATGCCCTGCTGGTCTTCTGGGGACCTCCATACTGCAAGGAGGGCTCCACCTGGCGGCTTGGGGGTATTGGCCGGGATAAACGGCCGGCCATCCACCACACTAGTAAACTAAACATTGATTTTAGGATGAAGTTTAGTTTACGACATTCTACTTTAATTATAAAATAAACTATGAGAATAAAGTGGAAATGTTGACTTTAATCTCAACATAAACGGCGAGAATAAAGTGGAAATGTCGACTTCAATCTCGACATAAGTGTAAAAATTATAGTGAAAAATTTTGAGAATAAAGTCAACATGTCGACTTTATTCTCAACATATAGTTTGTTTTTTTCTTCCCTGTGTCCGGATTTTTTTTTCTTCACTGTGGCCCTAATACGATTCTGTAGGGCTATACCACAAATAACATTATAAATGCAAGTTGCAGTTTTATTGTTTATGTATATAGCTTAGCTTGAAGTAAGGTTCATATTAATGCAGTTTGCCTAAATGGTGGTTCAGTTGGTAAAGATGTCATCACCAAGTTGCACTTGTTTTATTTTATTTTAATTTGGTGAATACTGTGTAATGCACCTGGGCTTGAAGTCTTGAAGTAATAGTGCAACTATCAGTAATAATACTATTATTTATTGTATTGTTATTATTTATTAGTTTAAATATTATGCAGTTTAATGATGGTAAAGTTGTTTAAAATGTCACTTTAACGTGTCAGTGGACAGAGATGGTTAACATTAACAGAAAGTGTAGCTGGTTTACAAAAACTATTTACTGTTTATTCCTTTTCTAAGACATGATCAATGCAATACAACTTTTGACAAGCACCTTTGGATATTTTCTAAGTCTAAATGCCTCTTTGGATGGTTGAAAATATGTTGTCAAAATTATTAAGTTTTTGCAAAATTTGTTCAATAAAAGGGTTCTATACTTTGACTGCATCTGTCATGCAGTGTGATTCCTTCTCTTCATTAGTGCCACCCCCTTGAAAACTATCACTTTATGGGGCCATGCAAACCTGTATTAATACTTGTGTGCATATAAAAATGCTTTTTTTTGTACAATGTACAATGCTCATGACAGTGGAATAGGTTATTCTTAGCCAGTCTACTGCAGTAATTGCAGTGGAAAATGTGGTTAACATCCACTCATGCATGGGAAAAAAATACCGACGAATATCATGAAACCGGGATAATTCAGAAAAATACCGTGATATAGAATTTTGGTCATGCCGCACACCCCTATTTTTTATATTGTAGTTTTTACTACTATTCCCATCTTGTGTTGCAGAGCATTTCTAGTGTCATCTGCACAAATGCTACAGTAAGCCCATTCATTGCTGAAGCATCTTGGGAAATGTTTTTGCAACAGGAATAATCGGCAGTAAATATAGCTGTAGCATTTTCTTTCTTTATCGTGGGCAATACAATTGGTGCATTTCTAGTTACAACACAGAAAGCAACTGCTCTATGGCCATAGGAAGTTTTTCACTACTCCCCAATGCCCAAAGAACGTTTCCCACTCTTTTTTGTAGGATGAAGTTGTATTCCAAGCATGAACGTTATCCTGAAGGACTTCTGTCTGAAATACTTGACAGGAGTGTTGCAAAGCATTTTCGTAGCCTGCTAGAAGGTAGTTGTCGATATTTTTTCTTTTTGAAAAGTTGTCATAGACCCAAAGGCTAACATCTTCTTTCTATCACAAAAAATCAAAACAGGACTGAAGATTGGTCTTTGTCATCTTGTAAAGTACTGTCAGCTACATTGTTCTTTGAAAATATGCTATATAAATAAATATAGTTGTTGTTCTGTGAAGGCAAGAGTCTGGTTTTTGGTGTTTTGTAACATAAACAAATGAGAAAAATGAATATGACTACAGACCTATGGCATCAGAAAATAATTTAAATAGAAAAGGCTGAATTTTAATTGGATATTTAATCATTTTGAATTTTTCATGGTTTTGAACTTTATCATACCTTTTGCAATCAAATTTGCAAATCAGTTAAGACATCCTCTATTAAACCATTAGCTGTCCTTGAGCAAAATGCAGTTCCAAGTTTCCAAAATGCATTCCCTCACTCTACATCTTTCATCCCTTTAAATTAAGCATGGTTCAGATGAACTTAACATACAAGGACTAAAGTGTTCCCTATACATTTCTTACCTCAATAACATGCACCATCTCCTCACTTGGATATCCCAGCTTCTTGGGTTGGGCCACAGATGATGGAAACATCTTGGGCAGAGCCTTCATCATGGCAATATAGCGTGTCACTCTTTGCGAAATAAGCAGCTTCATTATTTTATTCCAATGATCATACATTAAAATTTTCTTTGTATATTTTCATATTTTGATGTGATATTTTTTCAATCTTACAATCGCTGGAGTGCAGGGTTGTGGGTGGTTTGTTCTTCTTAATGTTTTATTATGATAACTAGCCAACCCACAGCGTAGCATATGCCGCATATAATTATTTATTGATGAGTGAACACTTCCTGAAAGACACAGTTGTCCAAATGGGGAGGGTTTGAGGATACAACTGTCAGTGAATGAAAAGATGGAACCTCTGGAGAGAGCAACATACAATTGTCCATGAGTGAAAACAGGTTTTGGCAGATACAGGCATATTTTTTGAAAGTTTGTCCTTGTGCCTTATTAATAGTCATTGCAAACACCAATCTAACAGGAAATTGTCTGTGTGTAAAAGTAAAAGGCAAATTAGAATCTGATGGGGTCAGGGGAATCTGGGGAATAAGGACAGTTTGTGAGGTAGCAGATGTGATAGTCTTACACTCCAGTACCTTGTAGTGAATGCTTGGCAGGGCTCTGTGAGTTGGCGTTCGTGGCTCTCTATCTTGCATGCGGTGAAAAGTCAACGTGGCTCAGAGGTGCATGTGGACTTTTGCACAGACGAAAGTCTGAGGCTGTGTTTGGTGAGTTGTTGCGTGCGGGTATATGAGCAGGCAGTGCACATGCCTCGAGAGCGACGCTGGACGCAGGAGGACGGTTACAGTTGGCGTGCGGGGCTCTGTCGTGCGTATCCCATGACGCGGTAGGAGGGTTAGAGTTGGCGGGCAGGGCTCTGTCGAGCGTATCCCATGGTCTTAGAGTTGGTGGGTGAGGTTCTGTGAGTTGGCGGGTGTGGCCCTCTGTCTTGCTTGCGCTCACTGTCTTGCGTGCCCTTAGTGAATTATGTATATAGATTGTCACATATTTAGTTTTCCAAACATCAAACTCATGTCTAGGTATGCTTTTTTTGCTAAAGATTTGTTTTACAGGATTATGCAAGTAGATCATAAAATTAAGAAGTTTAAAAGTAAAAGAGCTGGGGAATGAGGAGTTTATGAACAAACCTGACAAGAATTTATGTAAGTACTGCTTACATGAAAGAAAAATTAAAATACATTTAGTCTCTCCAAGTACCTCCAACCCAAATAAATGCTATACTCATGCAATTCTGGAAATATATTGCATAACTGCAATAATTAGGACTGGTATTCCTGAAGGATGCTAGGTATACAACTATTTACATTTTCATTTAGTGCTTTTTGTGCATATTTACTCCAGATCAAATTTTATTAGAAGTAATGTAGTATTGCAATTAATAATAATAGTAATGATGTACAGTGGCTTGCAAAAGTATTCGGCCCCCTTGAACTTTTCCACATTTTGTCACATTACAGCCACAAACATGAATCAATTTTATTAGAATTCCACGTGAAAGACCAATACAAAGTGGTGTACACGTGAGAAGTGGAACGAAAATCATACATGATTCCAAACATTTTTTACAAATAAATAACTGAAAAGTGGGGTGTACGTAATTATTCAGCCCCCTGAGTCAATACTTTGTAGAACCACCTTTTGCTGCAATTACAGCTGCCAGTCTTTTAGGGTATGTCTCTACCAGCTTTGCACATCTAGAGACTGAAATCCTTGCCCATTCTTCTTTGCAAAGCAGCTCCAGCTCAGTCAGATTAGATGGACAGCGTTTGTGAACAGCAGTTTTCAGATCTTGCCACAGATTCTCGATTGGATTTAGATCTGGACTTTGACTGGGCCATTCTAACACATGGATATGTTTTGTTTTAAACCATTCCATTGTTGCCCTGGCTTTATGTTTAGGGTCGTTGTCCTGCTGGAAGGTGAACCTCCGCCCCAGTCTCAAGTCTTTTGCAGACTCCAAGAGGTTTTCTTCCAAGTTTGCCCTGTATTTGGCTCCATCCATCTTCCCATCAACTCTGACCAGCTTCCCTGTCCCTGCTGAAGAGAAGCACCCCCAGAGCATGATGCTGCCACCACCATATTTGACAGTGGGGATGGTGTGTTCAGAGTGATGTGCAGTGTTAGTTTTCCGCCACACATAGCGTTTTGCATTTTGGCCAAAAAGTTCCATTTTGGTCTCATCTGACCAGAGCACCTTCTTCCACATGTTTGCTGTGTCTCCCACATGGCTTGTGGCAAACTGCAAACGGGACTTCTTATGGTTTTCTGTTAACAATGGCTTTCTTCTTGCCACTCTTCCATAAAGGCCAACTTTGTGCAGTGCACGACTAATAGTTGTCCTATGGACAGATTCCCCCATCTGAGCTGTAGATCTCTGCAGCTCGTCCAGAGTCACCATGGGCCTCTTGGCTGCATTTCTTATCAGCGCTCTCCTTGTTCGGCCTGTGAGTTTAGGTGGACGGCCTTGTCTTGGTAGGTTTACAGTTGTGCCATACTCCTTCCATTTCTGAATGATCGCTTGAACAGTGCTCCGTGGGATGTTCAAGGCTTTGGAAATCTTTTTGTAGCCTAAGCCTGCTTTAAATTTCTCAATAACTTTATCCCTGACCTGTCTGGTGTGTTCTTTGGACTTCATGGTGTTGTTGCTCCCAATATTCTCTTAGACAACCTCTGAGGCTGTCACAGAGCAGCTGTATTTGTACTGACATTAGATTACACACAGGTGCACACTATTTAGTCATTAGCACTCATCAGGCAATGTCTATGGGCAACTGACTGCACTCAGACCAAAGGGGGCTGAATAATTACGCACACCCCACTTTGCAGTTATTTATTTGTAAAAAATGTTTGGAATCATGTATGATTTTCGTTCCACTTCTCAAGTGTACACCACTTTGTATTGGTCTTTCACGTGGAATTCCAATGAAATTGATTCATGTTTGTGGCTGTAATGTGACAAAATGTGGAAAAGTTCAAGGGGGCCGAATACTTTTGCAAGCCACTGTATATGATTGGTAAATAGCCCCTTGATAGTAGCAGCAGTAATATGAATGAAAAAAAAGAACCAAGTTATTGTGGTAATGTGCCTTATTGGCTTTACCAGCAATTAAATAAAGTTAGTTTTGTGTCCTTTGCAGTGTTAAGAGAGAGGCATAAGTTTGGGAAAAAAAATGACAAATAGGTCAAAATAGAGGTTGCCTTTTTATCCATTTAGAAAGTGCAGGGGAAGGTCTTTGCTGACTATATGAGCGGCTTCTGGGGAGCGTTGCGGTGGGTCTCGTGTAGGAGTGGAAAGACGGCTCTGCCATTGACCGGCTGGGGTGGCATTGTCCGTCTCCCACACATGTGACTCATCATGTGCCCATAGAAGGATGACGTTCAACAGCATAATCGGTCAATACAAAAGGGAATTTCCCGTCTCTAGATGGGGTCTTCTATCCCCTCAAACTCATGTCTAGGTCTTCTAGATCGTGCTGAGTGAAGTACTTGGTAGAGCATTCTCGTAAGTGTACCAAGCACTGCGGCTTGTGCCTTAATTGCTGTAAATATTTTTTCTTGTATATATTTTGTAGAACCATCATCCTTATCTGAATTCATCTCTGTTATAGCACGTCTTTATTTGAAAACAGCAGTGTCAGATCACGGGGAGCATGAACGTGACTGAGAGAATAAAACTGAATAAAAAAAAACAAAAAAAACGCGAACCTTTACAAGTACAATACATTTACACCGGCTGTTACAGACTCAAATTAAATGTATGTTTTTGTTGTATAATAGTAACAATAAGAGCAACTCACTACTCAAAATGTTTACTTTCGGACAGGGCAAGACTCAAACCCACGACCTCTTGATTATGAGTCAGCAGTTCTTACCGCTGTACTACTAAAGCAGTCGTGACAGCAAAGTACACAAACCCAATTTCTTTTTCTTCGGTTATAGTCTTGAATAAAAGCGAACTTGTTCTGTTATGTTTGTACCTTTTGTGAAAGTGCTTATTTGATATTTGGGCTTCAGTCTTCACGCATTATACACTTCATGTCAAAATTTTGTTGTTAGTACTAAAACATGAAAAATGTTTTTTAGGTATGTGTTCAACATTTCTTGCATTTCCTGTCATCCTATACTTACATAATAGACACAGAATACACATGATGCATGTGTTCCAAATAATGAAATGTTATTTAACCTATACAGCTCCAGGTAGCTCACTCCCAGATGAACAAGGCTTGAGCTGAGAGAGGTTTTTGACCTTCCTTCAGCAGTAGGGGGATGGAAAAGCAGGCTGCTTGAGGCTTTTGCTTATCAACACATTTACAACACAAAAGATGCTGACGGAGAGGTGCAAACGGATTTAAGGTGGGTCGGGATTACAAGTTTTTTCGTAGGCTTTGGTAATTCTATTGTTAAGAACAGGGAGAAGATTGTAAGGGCTTCTATGGCAGGTAAACTGTACCCTGCATTAATAGAAAACAGAAGCACCCAGTCTTCAGTGAGGAAAAGTCAGCAGGTATTATTGAGTTGTGTCCACGGTGAAAAAGTCACCTATCCTATGGTCCATTTGAACCTGGAAATCCAAGGCTTGGGTTACGAGCCATGGGTGTATTAGAAAACATGCCTCATCCGATTCTAGTAGGATGTACCCGGGGACCGTAATGCTCTTACTGTATAGGGTACTCTGGAGGCAAAGACTCTGATAGTCACAAGTGCCCAAGCAGCAAGACAAAAGCAAAATACCCAGGATGACTGGGATGCATTGCAGTTTGGGGAGGCTAACACAAGAGGCACGGTCTGCAAAACCCATAGTTAGAGAAGGCGTGAGAAACTCTGGGGCGTTCCCCAGAAACAGGACAAGCTCACATTGCCCTTGGATCTCACAGGGAACATTTGTGACTTACTGAGCGATGTTGCTTCCGCTCAGCAGGACAACCCCAGTCTGCCTGGCTGCTTTGACAAGACCACAAAGGGTTTGTAGTCTAAGACTGGAGAGAAGTTTACAGTAATCCCTCGCTATATCGCGCTTCGACTTTCGCGGCTTCACTCTATCGCGGATTTTATATGAAAGCATAACTATATATATATAACGCGGATTTTTTGCTGCTTCGCGGGTTCTGCAGACAATGTGTCTTTTTACTTCCTGTACATGCTTCCTCAGTTGGTTTGCCCAGTTGATTTCATACAAGGGACGCTATTGGCGGATGACTGAGAAGCTAACCAATCAGAGCACGCAGTTAAGTTCTCCTGACTGAGAAGCTAACCAATCAGAGCACGCAGTTAAGTTCCTGCGTGCTGAATGCAGTGTTAACCAGGAAGTCTTGTCTCGCTCATTCAGCATCAACGTGTTTCGCTGTGTAAAGAGTTGTGCTCTTTTGTTAATCTTTGTGCATAGTCAAGCACTTCATTATGGCTCCAAAACGATCTGCTACTGCTTCAGGGGCCGTGCCCAAGTGCCAACGGAAGATGTTAACGATTGCCGAAAAGGTAAACGTTTTGGATTTGTTGAAGGCTGCGATTCTTTTTATTTAAAAAGTAGGAAAGGAATATAAGATCTACAGCCACAGTGTCCTTTTAACCAGGGTGCAAAACGAGTTGTAAGTGGATGTAATAAGGCAGTAGTCTGGATGGAATCTGCTTTAGGGATTTGGATTGAAGACTGCCAGAAGAAGAACAACGGCAGTGCTACACAATCGCCTGAAGTGGCTCCTTTAGAAGAGCTGTAACGCTCTCCTTTGTTGTGCAGTAAAATTAAACTCATTGTTATCGGACAAGTCATCGTGTCATTGTTGGTGAGTAACCATAATTAATTTTCTACTTACAGTACTTAGTACATGTACGTACATTTAGTGTCACTGTACACACATTTACTGTATACTATTTTTCTTGCATTGTACGTATTTATTGCTGGTGGCCTGTCTATCGTAATGGCTGTAACATATGTGATATCGGAGACACTCAATATCTTTAAAATAATATTTAGGTTTTACTGTATATAAACAGTGTGTTTATATACATAATTTCAATGAATCTTACCTAATATCTAAGAGAATACAAAGGGATTATGCTGTATAACTCTGCGGGGAATATTTATAAACAGTGTGGGAGAGTTTATAAGGGCTTAAAATATATAAAAATAACCATACAAACATATGGTTTCTACTTCGCGGATTTTCACCTATCGCGGGGGGGTCTGGAACGCAACACCCGCTATCGAGGAGGGATTACTGTATCCTTAAAGATGACCTCCTGTATCACCAATATGACTATGGGCAGAGACTGGTGTCGTTAGTCTAGTCTGAGAGAGAAAGTGCTACATACTGTATTAGCCATAGCATTTCCTGGTCAGGCCATTTGGGGCACGTAAAAACTGATAGGCTAGCACAAAATCTGATAGGCTAGCACCACATTTCTATTGGCCGGGATGGTCTAAAGATGTAGAAAATTATATAAAAGTATGTGCAGAGTGTCAGAAAGTTGGACCAGTGAAAAGAGGAGGCAGAGGTCCACTAATACCTTTGTAGTGGAAAAACCTTTTTCTAGAATAGTGGTTAACACTGTGGATCCTGTCAAGCGTAGCCGCACTGGATACAAGTATATCCTGGTGGTGTATGACTATGCAAAGGTTCCCAGAAGCCTTTCCCCTGAATGAGACAAATGCAAGTAACATCGTGAGAGCCCTAATAAATGTCCTGGGTGAGAGAAAAAAGGCTTACTTTCACTTTAGGGAGAAGCACAATATGCGTCTCAAATGCCGTCATAGCAATGTGTGCGCATGCCAGCCACTCACATTTTTATAGGAATTTTTAGACCCTTTACTGAGAACATCTTGCCTGAAGAAGGGGCCTTAGCTGCCAAGAAAACTTTCATATTGTAAACTGTTCCATTTTCCAATAAAAGGTGTCATTTTGCTAGAGTTCTCATTGTTTCCAATGTATACATTAACTTTGTGTCATTAGAGAAGATATTTAATAATTTTAAAGTAGGTGAAAGCAAAAAGTAAAAAAATTTACAAATTACTGTGCTAGTAATAGCCTTAGGTTTTAAATGTTTCATTTCTTAACTATAAAAAATATTTCACTCTATTTGTTTTCCATGCATGCCTCGTACTGTAAACTCCCCAAACAAAGGCTATTGAGAATTATAAATCAATGGAAAGTCAATACAACTTTGACAAGGAAAGGTAAACAGGCATACTTTTTAAAGGCCTTGCCAGAGGGACCCGTTTAGGCACAAATAAGGAATTTTGTAAGTTGAACATGCTTTTCTTCTCCCTCTGAGTATTCTACTAATGAGGGTTAAATGTTGTTTAGATTCAATAATGAAAACCAGAGGAAAGGTTCAATAAACTATGTTCAATGAATCTGATGCAGAAGCACTTCATATATATACTGTATGTATGTTGTTAGACTTGCCCGGGCACCACCAGTTGGAAACCACATCTTTATAAAATTGCACACGTTTATTAAACAGAGATGAACACAGTCCCACACAGTGCCCAAGTACCTCTATTCGGACATCTCTCAATTTCCTTGCCCACCTTTCCTTTCCTTATGGGAGCTTTGTCCTGCTCCCACTCCGGACTCAAGCTCTTTGATTGTAAGAAGGCGGGCCCCTTTTATTCCCGCCCGGATGTGCTCCAGGTGGCTGATGACGTCCTTCCGGCAGCACTTCCTGGTGTGGCGGAAGTGCTGCCCTTTGCACCGGAAGCACTCCAGGCATCCCTGGCAGGTTCCTCCGCCATCTTGCCGGGTGTGTAATTGTGTGAAGTAATTGTTTCCCAGGTTCCCTGAGGTTTAAGGCGCCCCCTGGCGATGGCCACGGGTGCCAATGGGTTGGAATGTCCTTGTTCCTCTCATTACAATATGCAAGCTTTCGAGGCAACTCAGGCCCCTTCTTCAGGCAAGATGAGTTGCCTCAAAAGCTTGCATATTGTAATCTTTTTAGTTAGCCAATAAAAGGTGTCATTTTGCTTGGCTTTTCTCTACATTCATAATGGCTAACACAGTACAACACCCTAGTACTACAACAAACTTTAAAAAATACATGATGTTGAAAGTTGCCTGGAACTTTATGTACTGTATATATTTATATTTCATATTTTTTATATTTATTTGCCTGTTTATATTTACTTTAATATATTTATTTTTATATATTTATATTTATGTATTTTATATATTTATATAACTTTACATATACATTTGAAAAATACTAAAATAATTCAAACTGCCTGATAAAGGCAGTCTCCATGCACTTCTTCTAAATAAAGCTCTAGTTTGCCTCACACAAGAAATGGTAAACTCGTATAGCTTCAGCTACTTCTTCACACAGCGTAGCCTGGGTTAAAACACCCTGTACCTGTTCTCTTTCCACAGACATCAGGTTAAGTAATCACTTCTAATGGTTTTCTTTTGAAACCTAAACATAAAATAAGTAACTACTGGTTTAACAAAATAATATTAACAATTAAAACCTGAGACTCAGTGGCGGCTCGTAGGTAAACTTAGTGGGGGTGCTGCTCCAGAAAATTTTTAGCCTTTGTTTTAAAATTGTGTAAAAGGAAACAAACATATATAAAAAGAAAATGTATTCAGAAACTTATTAAAATCCTAAAAGACCAAAATCAAACATTTTTTACTTACTATAACCTAAATTGTTACAGTTCAAACTTGATCTATTCATTTAAAAATGAAATCCATTCTTCTTGTTTTAATTTGCATGAAAAGATCAATAATTTTCTCCTTGATCTCTGGATGACAACTGAGGAAATTTTTCGCTATTGAAAGCACTGCAAGTGCATTTAGTCTTTCCGAATTCATAGTGCTTCTTAGAAAAGTTTTTATTCTTTTTAATGTTGAAAAGCAGCGTTTTGCCTCAGAAAAAAATAAATCAAATAGAATAGCTGGAACCAGGATAATAATCTAATTCTACACTTTATTACATTCAAGAATATGGTACACGGTTTTTAAGCACAACACACGAGGAGTAAAAAAAAGAACACTACCTTCCACCAGCACGCCAGGGTTGGCACTGCAGGAGCAACAGTGCTCTCTCTCCCTCGCAGCCTCGCGTGCAGCTTCCTATGTGCGCATGCGCACAACAGCCAAACACCACGCCGCTGGAACTGTGAAGCACACAGTTCCATACAAAGATTTTTGTATCTTTTTCATAAACTGGGGGATGGCTACTAACATTAAGCTTAAGGATTATATATTGTACAAGTATAAAGAAAGAATTAAAGAAAAAAGGACTCATTATATTAAATGTTACAAATAATATCAAGTGGAAATAGGGAGTGCTGCAGTTCCACAGTGCCTATACGTGAGCCGCCACTGCAGGACTCATATCTCAAATAAGGAATGGAAGAAATTGGAGATTGAAGAAATTACCATATTACAATGGTATGAGCAAATTACTAAATCCCCTACCACAGCAAAGAAGTAGACTTAATGTTAACAACTAAACGGAATGCACTTTTTTGTTGCACCTGACTACTGGCATAATTTTCAAAATATTTCTTACTATTGAGGAGTTGTAACGTTATGCAAGAATTTTTCAGAATGCTTCATATGTGCATTTATTTTTAGAATAAAAATGTACCATTTTATGTTAATGATACAGAGACAATTTTCAGTATTAAATGCAAACAATCATAAATGTTTACCTTGTATTTTATGACAATCCCTCACAGAATGAATGCCACATGCAAAGATAGTACAACAAGCTATACATTTGTTAAATAAATGTAAACACAAGAGACAAATTGCAGACTTATGTTTTTCATAGAAAAATAAATATGGCTTACCTTTCCTGGACAGAGCAGTGTACACTGAGTAGTGCAGAAGTCATGATCAATGACAATGTTTAATTTTAACACTTTTTAATGCCACATACTTTTCATAATCCCTGAATTACACAATAAAAACTGTTGCCTGTATATTTTAAGCTTTATTCATTGAAAGTAGTGTTAGTGTGTCAGAGGGAGGTATGAGAAGCCGTTAGGAAAAAATTGTACATTTTTAGTGTGGATTCAGTACACTGTAAAAAAATGTATTAAAAAAAATAGTAAAGAACTGGCAACAGAGTTTCCAGAAAGTTACTGTAAACATAATAGCACCTTACTGTTGCTAAGATAAAACTGTGTTTTATAACTGTTGTACAGTAAAATGTCGGTAGTTAGCAGTTCATGACTGTTTTTCATAACCTTTCCTAGGGAGCATGCTAAATGTACAGGAGTAAATGTATATTGAAATACTGGCATTTGAGCAACAATTATATGAGTTATTGAATCCATTATGATAATAAATCCATTTATCAGGCCTTCTCTTTTTTACTGTTTTCCCGTATTTGGTGTCATTGTGTTTTTGCCTCACAGTGCTTATACCTGGGTTAAGCTCTTTACCTGGATACCTTTCTGTGTTCATCTAGGGTCCCCTCCATCGTAAAAAGAAGTATCTGGTCAATTTCTGACTGTAAATTAGCCTTGTACACGGATATGGACACAAAGGACTGGTTTAACCCTAACCCAGTGGTCAGCACTGGAACAAATGGTTACACAAAATAGTCCAGCACTTGCAGTAGTCTTAGTGAAGGTTTAAATATGGCCTTCTCAAATTAAATTACATTTTAAATAAACACAGCTTCAAAAGGTGTATCTTATAAAACATAAACATTTATTATTCAACTTTATAGTGTTGAAGGCATTCAGAAAACATTTGTTATTCTGCTCTTGAAAAATAAAGACTGTCTTAACAGAATCCAATTTAGGCAAAATAATTCAAGTGAAATAAAATGACATGCCAACATAAACAAGTAAACGTAAATAATATTTTTCTATTATGCCTGTCTGTATTTATTGGATATGTTCATTAGACATGCAATGGGTGGAGAAAAGTGTCAGAAGTAATTTGTGACAAATGAGTATCAGCAGGGAAGGTCTACAAGACGGTAGTGAGACCAGCTATGTTATATGGGTTGGAGACGGTGGCACTGACCAGAAAGCAGGAGACAGAGCTGGAGGTGGCAGAGTTAAAGATGCTAAGATTTGCATTGGGTGTGCCGAGGATGGATAGGATTAGAAATGAGTACATTAGAGGATCAGCTCAAGTTGGACGGTTGGGAGACAAAGTCAGAGAGGCGAGATTGCGCTAGTTTGGACATGTGCAGAGGAGAGATGCTGGGTATCTTGGGAGAAGGATGCTAAGGATAGAGCTGCCAGGGAAAAGGAAAAGAGGAAGGCCTAAGCGAAGGTTTATGGATGTGGTGAGAGAGGACATGCAGGTGATGGGTGTAACAGAACAAGATGCAGAGGATAGAAAGATATGGAAAAAGTTGATCCGCTGTGGTGACCCCTAACGGGAGCAGCCGAAAGAAGAAGAAGTTCATTAGACATGCAAGTTAGAATATTGCCATACTCTGTACAACTGACAAACTCAAACATGTTTGTAACATCATATACAGTATGTAATCTTGTAGTCAATCTGATTAACTGCATTTTTTGTTATACAACATGGCTCAAGTTACATCAATGTGGGAATCTAAAAGTTACAATTGACTAATCTGTTGTTTAAATCATACTTAATGCATCAGGCAACGACCCAACACTTTGATGGTGCACTCTTTGGCATTTATAGTAAAAGAGTTGTACCTATGTGGTCAAAAATATAGCAGGAGGTAAGACAAATATGTAGGTAATTAATAATGCCTAACAAGTACATTGTTCAAATGTACTGTCCCTTTTTTTAAATTTAGGTTTCTAAGAGTATTCTGTCTTGCCAGTAAAAAATAATTACTTGACCTGTTTATTTCAAGAAGTGTTAGAAATGAAGCCACGGACTGTTTGACATCTTCCACTTCAAAACACCCTTGACATACAATAAATTTTTTCAGAAAATTGTATAAGTTCCTGTATTTCTGTTGTCATAAACTCGAACAAGAGTCATAGCAAGGTTTGGGGCAGCCACCCGTATATTGTGTATCCTGGCTGCAAAATTGAAAAAACAAGTGATAGCACTGGGGGGTATTTTTCGTACGTGGATTACTCGTTTAGCCAGATGTAATTGTTGATGATTTGGCATGATCCTGGATCTGGTGATTTTTCGAAGCTCTTTCTGGATGTGTTGTCATAGCAGCACATCCAAATCCTCAAACCTGCTCGGAGGTTTGTTCTATGTAAACAAGGATTAGCTCACACACTTAATCAGTGTACATGCATGGAATTCATTCAGTCATGGCTTCGCCGTTCATGAATGAGCGACCAATTGATATCGGTATGCAAAATATAAGAGAATAAGAGAAAATCTATCTAAAAGTGCAGTTTGCCAGGCAATTCGTAAAGTCTGTTTGGCTATGAAATATTTCCTTCGGGTTTTCATAGTATTTCCTGGACACCAGCATGTGCAGACAATAAAAGAGGTGTTTCATGCCATTGCAGGTAGGTAATACACAGGCAAAAACACCCACAGTTCCATAACGAATCTCACAATCATCCTAACATTCTCATTACCCTGGATTTTCAAATGTGATTGGGGCACATGGGACTGATCAGAGTGGAGTTTGATCAAACATTGTTTGGAAAATGTACCTCTCCTTCTGATGAATAATCAGATACAGTATCTTCATCAAATATTTGACCTTCGTCAATATCTCGTTGGTCAGACACAATTTCTAGGGATATGATATTCCCTGCAACTGACCCCAAAAAAAAGAGGGCTATATGGAACATGCCTCTGGCACACATTGAGGACAAATATATGTAATGACCATCCTTTACCTGAAATGAAGTGCCCACTGCATCCTGCCACTGGTTCTGAGGAGGAGCTTCCCCCTGGAATGCCCTCAGAAATAGGGCGATGGGCCAACTCTTCTGCAGGGGTTAGGTCTGGACCGCGTGGACCTCCAACTGTTTTTTGCTTGTCTGCCTTCTTATTAGCTTTAAAATTAATGTTATTTATATTATGTATGATTCTTTATGTCAACAATTCTTTAAATAGTTATATACCAATATTTACCAGTTTGAAGTATATTTTTGTACTTCACTTTAACCTGTTCCCATGTTCTCCTTGTGCTCACGTTTGATCTGGAATTATGACATATTAAATAATAATTAATCTGACACATAGGAAATGAAATGCTGCATTCAGTAAGTACAATGCACACTATTTAGCGTTTAATTTGTTGGACACTTTTTTCCAGCCGTCTTTTCTGGGTTGGGCTGCTTTTGCAGTGTTACCCCTTGTGCATAATAAATCTTGAATTTTTTCATATCCTTCGAATAAAAGGTCCTGCTCCGCTTGTGTGAAAAACAAATGTGCCCGTTCTTTCGTCATTTTGTTACAGCCTATCAAAGACTTGCTGATCATGTTTTCTAGACTCAATATATATGGGCTTTTCAATCAGCGCGGGCGTGAGCATTCATCTCGGATGATTAGATCCAGCTAGACTAATCTGCTACAAGGCTGCGTTTGAAAAACCGACTTATCCCGGATGAGTTTCACTGGCATTAACTCATCCAAGACAAGGCATCTGATCTCAGATGATTTAAGCGACGTATGGAAAATACTCCGCTGGTGGGCACAGATCGGAGTCTAAAACAGAACTGAGGGAATAGAGTAAAGGTTGGACATTTTTAAAGGTCCGTATGGGAAGTGCCGTCAAAGGGGCCGGGATCGGAAGAGTCTTCATCCATTGGTTCTCACCCAGAAGTGACATCAACAAGGCCAGGTGGAATTTCCTGCAAATGGTCTGCAGGAAAGCAAGAGAAAGAATCAGTGCACTCTGCCACCTCCCTGTCTTATTCGTAGTTGCCCTCATTCCAGCCCTTTAGCTGCCTCCCATGCACACGTGTCTGACACTCTGCATGCCATGATGTATGTATACTAGTTATATATAGTTGCACTGAAAAAAATATTTTGGTTCCTAGTAAATACAACATAATTCATTTTGGCTGATTTGATTAATTTGATGTGTTTCTGGTTCTAATTAACAATAATAAGTTGCTTCAAGTTATTTTTTCTCTGTTTTCATCAACCTTATTTATGTTATTTAAAATTATGAAAAAAAATTAAGATATCTCGCACATTGTTGTAAAGTGACATGGTGTTTTGACTTCGAAAAGACGCAGGACACTTATCTAAGCGAATTCGTAATTTTGGCTTTGCTTGGTCTCTGGTGAGTAAATCTTTGTAGTATTCTAGTTATTACACAATGCTTTATTAAGAATGAATATATCATGTAATGTATTCATAGTTGCACACATGTTCTTTTTTTCTTAAAAAATGCTGTATTTTCTTTAATAAAACTTTGATAGTATATACGTTATTGTATTTTTGTGTGTAACTCCAACCTAACGCTGCACTAGCTTCATTTAACGGTGTTAATATTAACATTACCTAACATTAGTCCATGATAGTAACTAAACATGATCCTCTTTAATAAAACCCCTGTGTGCGTCCAGGGGTCAGGGTGTCTGTGTCTTCTGGTGAAGTGCGCATGCGCGGGGCCACGCATCACACCATGCCCCGCACATGCGCACGGCACCGTGGACGTACATACACTGGAAGCTGGGCACACAGTGAACGGCCTAGCCGCGGCCGCGCATGATAAGCAAATAAAGGACATCATTGCTGGGGAGAGTGCTGATTGGGTAGTTGCGGCCGCCCACATAAAATTCGTTGCTGGGCAGACAAGACATACAGTAATCAGCTGCATGCCAGCACAGATTCAAATACTTGCTGGGGAGCTGAACACTACTTGCTGGGGAGACACCACAGGCTACATCCGCTGCTGCACACCACACATTAAATTACTTGCTGGGGAGACGCCACAGGCACGAATATCAGCTCCACACCACACATTACATCAGTTGCTGATGAGACTCTGCTGATTGCCCACTGTTGTGACAGAAAATTAAAGGTATATTATGAACATTAAAGCCAGTATTACTGTCAGAGAAGATTACAGGCATTTTACGGAAATACAATCCAGTATTACTGCGTGAGAAAATTAAAGGCACACAATACAGTGACGCATATTACAGCCACATACAAGCCAGTATTACTGTAAGAGAAAATATTACGGATGTACAAGCCTATATTACTGTGACTATCTACTAACAACATGCCACCCAAAAAAAGGACACGTCAAGTAGGACAAAAGACACAGACAATCAAATCCTATATAAGCAACATCTCCTGGAAGAACAGTCAGCTCAGCAAGTAAACATCAACAAAAGAAAGGTTGAAAGACAAAGAAAAATACGAGCAAATAGATCGATTGAAGAAAAAGAAAATGAGCGTCAGAAAAACGCTAAAAGAGAAAGACTCAGAAGAGCAAATTGATCTATAGAACAGGAAAATGAGCATAAAAAAATTCACAAAGTTTTACACTAAGGCAATATAAATTATACTTACTGTATTGTCAAATATGTTTCTATTTTATTTTTATTATTATTTTACTTTAGGCTTCTTGCAAAAATATTTTTGACAAAAAAAAAATTAAGACAAGAAACAGAATGAGGCCAAGGTCCCTTGCCATTTAATATAGACTGTTCCTACTAATGTTTATGCACTACTGTTCTAGC
Organism: Polypterus bichir lapradei; assembly: GCA_026402145.1. Classification (NCBI taxonomy): domain Eukaryota; kingdom Metazoa; phylum Chordata; class Cladistia; order Polypteriformes; family Polypteridae; genus Polypterus; species Polypterus bichir. The sequence continues at coordinate 23,167,719 of JANRMT010062815.1, forward strand.
GTCCGTTATTGTAAAGGGCTTAATGTCTAGTATATTAATAAATGTTGTCAGCCCCGATTATAGCAAAGGTAGCTATTGCTAAATTATGACAACTCATGGATGTTAAGATAATTACTAGGTCGTTTTCACTATTAACCATGATTAAAAACATGTTCTTTCCAAATATGACAGATTTACAGCATAAGCTACAGTAAAAATCAGTGCATGAAGCCTTTTGCTGCCCTGGAAATCTCCACTCATGACTGTATGTTTGCTGGTTGCACGAGTGAGTCCCAGTTTAGATAAAGAGACAAATACATTTCATACATAGTTAGAAACCTAATTGATTCCTGAACAAAAATATAGCTGGTGCTTGCTACTAGTCCATCCATTTGCCCTGAACCTGAAATCCATTTTTAATCTTCTAGGTGTTACTAGTGTTCAATCTTAGTGTGGAACAGTTCCTTGTGAAACAACCTGCATCTCTGTTAAGTTAGTAGGTTAGTCTAAACTCTTCACTGTTAGATTGGTTGAGAGTCTACTACTATTTTTCATAGCCACTAATGTGTTAAGATTTAACCTGAAACGTTATTTTAAACTGTCCTTGGTGTTAGGTGTTTATCTTTTTAGCAAAATAATAGGACTTTTGTTTATTTCTCACAACTTACATTTGTGTTCCCAGTCCTTACACTACAATATAATAGAGCAGGTTTCTTTGCAGAAGCTGACTGCATTAAAGGATTCATTGAATAATTTTAAAAACTATTGGCTTACTGGAGGTTTGCTACACTGCCCCTCTTCCCGCCATTAAACGTGAATGTGTTGCTTGACACTTTGCTTGTTAGTAAGACTACCAACCTGTCAGGCAGAAAGCAAACAAGCTATGTATTCCTTCCCTGCATCCCTTCCTCCTTCTTTGAGATGTCACCAAAGTCAGAATGCCACTTCAATATTTAGCCTACTTTTTGAGAAGGCTTTGTCAGCAGCATATTTTGTTTTCCTCTACTTTTGGTGTTTTTGCTGTCTGACATTGTTATGCACCTGAAACTTGTCTGATAGGTGACCACATTTATTTCATAGCATGTGATATATGCATACACCCCATATATAAATGAAATGGAACTCCTCAGCCACGGCAGAACACTTATCGCAATATCATAATGCAAAAATTGCAGTTTGGTGCTGTTAACATTCACGCCAAAAAAACAAACCTTGGGCAGACATTTATTGTATTATTGTTCTACATGTATCAATGTACAGTATTATTGGCATACCATTGAACACACAGTACAAAAAATTTACTTGTTTGGTTTTTTTCATAAAACACTTTTTTTATACAAATTGTGTTCTTGACACATCACATGCCCATCCATTCCTCAATGAAATTGGATGTGGTTGCGGTAATGTCCACTTTCTATGTGAATAGCCGTTCTTACTTTCCCCATACTGTTGTCTTATCATAGATTCTTGATTCATGTTCCTTCAGCATGTGATAAAGAAAAAGATGGTAGGTGGTGGGCAAGTTTGCACTGTATAGTGACAAAGTATTCTCAATTGTGTTTTTCCAAGGCATAGTGATACATACGGGGTCAAAACATTCATTTTTTTTGGCCTCCTAAAGATTGACTCAATAGTGTCATAAGCCCATCTGTGTCTGCCGTTATTTACATTTTTCCATAAATTAAGTCTTGTGAGAATATTCTAAATACACCATGTTTTAATTAATGTTAAACTGTGCCATATTTTTTGGTATGAACCATTAATTTATTTTAGTTCTGTTTTGTTAATACACAGTATTTCTTTGCACTCCTAACACCCATGGCAATGTGTATATGCCCAGAAATGTCCCAGAGTTCTTGAAACCCTTGGCATTTGCACATATTGCCACAGTCTGTCACTGAGAGATGGTTTATCATGGACATTTGACATTTTTATTTATATATTGTCACTGCCACATGGGTTGGACTGGCATCCAAACCAGAGGAGTTGGTTCCTTACCTGGATGAGGGGCTCTGAGCAGGCAGATAGGAATCCGGGCCAAGAGAAAGGAAGGGGCCAGACCCAGAAGAGATGGTTAAAAGGGATGGACGGACAGCTCATATACGTTACTCTGGGATATGTTACTCCCCCAGGACATGAGTTGGCAGCAGCACTCCATATCAACGCCCATTTGGGAACCAGCCGGTAATGGTGGGAGATGCAGGCTAGCAATACAGCCCTGCTGGAGACCATGGATGCTGCAAGAGGTTGCTGTTTAGAGATGTGCTGCATAATTTATGGGACTTCCGTATGACCCAGAAATACTCCCGGGTCCTAATAAAAGGGGCCGCAATCCCTTATCTAGGCGAGTCAGAGCTGGGAGGACATGGAGCAACACTCGACTAAAGGAAGGTAGTGTGGTGGTGTGAGGAATTGTGGAGAGAGAGAGAGAGAGAAAGATTATTTGTACTTGTGCTTGTGTTAACTTTTTTGAGGAATGGTGTATAATACACACAATTATTTGAACCCAGGACTCTTTGTGTGTTTCTTCTCACATTTACATTTGTTTTCTCTTTTGCCTATTTTTCTTGCCAGTTTGTATGTTTCTGTCTCTTTAATGTCAGGCTAATGTACCATTGTAAAGACTGTGGTTTTGAAGTATCTGGCTAATCAGAACTCATTAAAGAATTACAAAAAAAGCATAGTCATTTTAAGAATGTGTTTATCCTGATTGCCCTGGTACTGCAAAAACCTGGAATTCACTTTTGTCACGTTTGTCTAGGACTCATGACAATACTGGAAAGCAAGCCTGTGTATTAATTTCATTTTCTTGTCAATTGTGTGTGTTCAGTGAACTTAGAACAGAATGTGATAATTTTGTGCATATATTTAATCACCTAAAAAACAATGAGACTGTGACCTGTATATTCAAAGGCTTGACTTTATAAAGTTTTGACTTTATATATTCAAGTTTTGACTTTATATATTCAGGAATGACTTTATATATTCCAAAAATCATTGTAATTGCCTGTTTGACACCCCATAGGGCACTGTGTAACAGATATATAAAAAAACAGCTAAGGGGATAGATATATAGATAGATAGGAAGGAAAGGCACTATATGATAGGCAGACAGGGAAGCTGCTATATAATAATAAAATTACTGTCATTACTATATAGATATTATTTATTTACTTACTTCCTACAGCATAAAGTCACGAGTGCAGAGCTTCCCATGTACTTATACAAAGTACAGCTATGGCAAAAGTGCATTCTTGATCCGATATAAAACCGTCATCATGTAAGTAAATAACTCAAAGGAAAATAACATTAGATCTGGCTTTTATGTAAGTAACATATAAATGTTAATGTTTTGGGCGCATGCACCGTCCTTTGTATGTAAGAGCCAGATCTAATGTTATTACCTTTATTTATTTACTTACTTCCTACAGCGTAAAGTCACGAATGCAATGCTTCCCATGTACATATACAAAGTACAGCGATGGCAAAAATGCATTCTTGATCCGATGTAGAACCGTCATCATGATTTGAGTTTGCCGCTGTTATAGCGCGTCTGAGAAAACAGCAGTGTCAAATGCGGCGGGGGATGGGGGATTGAGTTGGGATCATGAACGTGGCTGAGAGAATAACAGAATAAAAAAAAAGCTAACCTTTCCAAGTATCATAAATTACACCGGTTGTTACAGACTGGAATCAAATGTATGTTTTTATTTTAAAATAGTAAGAATACGTGCAGCTAACTTTTCAAAACGAACTAGGAATCGAACCTGTAAAGTTCAGGCTACCAGTCAAGAGCTGATACCGTTACGCCACCACAGCACTCTTAGTAAATGTGTGTCAATATCGCATTCTAACGTGGGTTGTTTTTCTGTAGTTATATTTTTGAATAAAAGCGCACTTGTTCTATTATTTTTGTACTTTTTGTGAAAGTGTTTCTTTGATATTTGGACTTCAGGCTTCACACATTATAAACTTCATGTCTACATTTTGTGAATTATTACTAAAACATGAAAAACGTTTATTTTTTTAACGATGTGTGTACATAGATCTATGTAGACACGGAACACACATGAAAGTGTTCCAAATAACGATATAGTATTTATAAAAGGTGTCATTTTGCTTGGCTTCTCACTCTATACAACTCCAAGCAGCTGACACGCAGGTAAACCGACTTGAGCTGAGAAAACTGTGCGCCGCTGGGGGAGGTGATAGTAGGCTGCTTGCTGTTTGCTGCATAGCCACAAATTTAAAAGACAAAAGACGTGACGGAGAGGTGTGAAGCGTTTTAAGGTGGGACAGATCTACGAGTTTTTTCATAGGCTCTGGTAATTCTAGTGTTAAGGTCTCATAAAAGATGTAAATACAGCCCACATTCTTTGGTGGATTTTAAATATGGTTCAAGGTAGTGGGTATAGCTGAATCTGTTGATCCTTGCTTTTAAAATAGCAAAGATGAATACTGCTGTGATGGTTACTCTAAAGTTGATGTGTATGTAGGCAGCCCAGATAATCTTTCAAAGGCAATAGAACAAGAAATTGCTGCAGTGCTATTAAAGCTGGTAAATATTTTTAATATGCCAAGTACTACAGTTGATGAGTTGCTTGAAGAACTTCAGTACTTCTTAAGCATTGCATCTTTTTGTAGTACAAGATGTATCATACATGACATACTCAATAGACACATCTTACTGTTTAACAAGTCAATCACAGAAGAACTTGCATCTGTTCTGCATAGTTCTAATCCAGGTTTACAAAACAGTAAGCAAGGATTGTCCTCCAGCAACATCGTTTACATGTATAAAATATTATAAAAAGAATTTCAAAATTATGGATCCAGTAGAATATATGTTAGATTTAAAGTAGAATAGAATATTGCAGTATGTTCCCCTTTAAAGTTTTTACAGAAGCTCTTAAGTATTAATCACATTTTTGAAAAGGCTTTAGACACACATCTGATTTCAGAGTTTGGAAAACACAAACTAGTATTGGAGTCTTTTCATGATAGTTTGTATTTCAAGGATAACAAGTTTGTGTCAGGTGGAGATTTGCGAATATTGCAAAATTTGTATGTGGATCATTTTTGAGATTTGTAACCCACTAGGGACATCCAGAAAAAAGCACAAAATACTGCCAGGTTCTCATTCCTCATTATCTTCCATTTATTTGGCTTTATTGTGCAGAGTTGAAAATGTTAGATCATATGGTAATGAAAAGGTTTTGGAGCCTTTATTATACAATTTGACGTTTTTGGAAAGTCAATGGCTTTTTTTTTTAACTTCTTGGAGGTTATTTTAAGGGTACAGTGCAAAATGTCATAGCAGACAAGCAATTGCTGGATTAGTTGAAGGTTTTACAGGTGAATACATATACCAGTTCTGTATAGTGAAAAAGAGTGAAATTCAGGAAAAGGAAGTGAGTTCTGGTGTATTTATTCTCCGAAGTAAGGAGATGCATAAAATGCGCATCAGGTTAGCTAAAGATACTGCACAGCCTTGTTGTGGAGTAAAAAGACAGTGTGTGCTGTCTGCACATCTTTCTCATTTCCATAACATTTAGTGGCCACCCTCCAAACATTGCACATAATGTGTTTGAAGGCATATTACCATTTCATTTGGCATATTGCTTCAATTTGTTGATCTCAAGAAATATTTCACAATCAGCAGTCTTAATGAATCCATCCAAAATTTTCCTTACAAAGGTACAGACAAGTCTAATACAATTCCAAATGCATTCATAAGAAACAAGTGTTGGCGGAAATGCTCATAAATATTGGAGTCTTTTGCAGTTAATCACGTTTTTGGTTGTAGACTTGGTGCCTACAGATGAACCAGCATGGCAGGGTATTTTAGACCTTAAAGATACAGGGGAGCTAGTGGTTGCTCCAGAGCACACAGGAAAATGCTTTTCTTGAAATCAAAATTTGTGAACACAAATATAGGTTGCAAGAAGTCTTTCAAGGTATAAGGTTTTTACCTAAATATCCTTAAGCAGAACATTATCCTCAGATGATCAATTTTTTTGGTCCTCTTGTAGGCACATGGACTATGAGTTGTGAGGCGAAACACAAGTTCTTTAAACAGGTTGTTCGTTATACACAGTTTTCAAAACATACTACTATCTCTGGTAACAAAACATCAGTTCATGATGGCGTATCACTTGGAGGCAAACACAAAAGATAAGTCTGGATGGCAGTTTGGTCTCATCCATTCCAGGAGATGGACGTCTGAGACAGAACTCTGTTAGCAGTGGTGTTATTTTACCTTATTTTATCATCCAGATGTATCCTGTATTAACTCAATCCAAGTGAATTTGATTACAGCATATGCAAGTATATATAAGCATGATTGGCAGAAAAAAGGCTTGGAAAGAAACGGAATAGACAGCTAAAGCTTCATTTAAGTCTAAAAAGGCCTCAAGTTCAAGATACGGCCTGGCAGAGACTGACCTGGAACAGACAGGTGAAAGAGATCTCCCAGGTCCTGATGCTGCAGCATCACCTCCACCTGAGATTGAAAGAGGGAACGAAAGTGCAAGTGAGTCGGGCCGGGAGACCTTGTCAGTTCTAGAAGGTTCATTGAACTGAAAATGGCCTTACTATCCGCGCTATCAACTACCCACTGCGAGCCAGCAGCACTGACTCCAACTGGGTTTGCTACTCCACCTGCAGAGCTTAGAGAAGACCGAAATGAACAGTCCAAGCTGAAGGTAACACTCACCACAATGATCACCGCCATAACTGCCTCACTCAGGGAAGACTTAAATGAGATAAAGAGCAACATAAAGAAGATTACATATAATATATGAAAAGATATAAACATGACAAATGTTAAGCTGTTTCAGGATATTAAAGAGTTGGAGAAACGTTTAAGTAATTGCTTTGAGGCAATCTTTTAAGGTGTGCAAGAAAAAATTTAGGACAAAATACAGACAAATGCAAGTAATTCTGAAAATAAATTTAGAGCACTTGATACTCAGCTTGAAGATGTTAAACAAATGATCATAACTCGTATTGAAAATCAATGGATACTAAATCCAAATGCAAAGTGCTTGGAGACAGACTTACTGTGCTGGAAGATGGATACAGAAGGCATAATATCAGAATTTAAGGTCTTCCTGAAAACCATGAAAGCCCAAACCCAGTGAAATTCATCCCTGGACTATTCTCAAATAATTGGAGAGAACTTCAAATCAGACACCAGGATATCAGTAGTTTACTGCATATGTGGATCAAAAGCCTCAAAACCTAAAGGGCCTCATTGTACATTTTTATCGAATTACAATCTAAAATTAATCTGATGTTGCTTCTTGGGCTGAAACAAGAGATTATGTTTGAAAATAACTCCATTCGCATTTTCCCTGATTTTTCGCCTTCAACAGCTGCTAAATGTGCAGCATTTTCAAGCATTAAACTGCGCTTACGCAAAGCCAAATTTAGATACAGCCTCTTATATCCTGCTAAATTAAGAAAGTATATTGAAGGCAAGATCTACATTTTTTAGTTTTCCAGATGAAGCAGAAAAAGACCTAAAAAAATTGATCCCAATACTTTTTGAAATACGATTGTGAGTTACATTGTATCCTGGCAAGGCAAAGAAGACTGTACCTGCAATTTGGCCTATTTGCAGGGAGACTTTTGCCGTAAATATACATTCCTTCTCTGCTACTTTAATGTAGCAGATTACAATTTAATTATTTTTTTAATTACAATTATAATTATTTTAATTATAATTAATTAGTTATATTTGTATATGTATGTGTGACTGTGCATGTATATGTATATGCACATTATATTTATGTATAGTTTTTTGTTTTTTTTTCAAAACAGGACTGTTTAACATCATACCCTGAGTTTATTCTTTCAAGCCTGTTCATGATTATATTCTAGGTTTATAGTATTTGGACTGTATTGCCAATAGATATCGCTACTATATTCCTTCTACACTGCTGCTTAGGGGCTTGTTTTGTTCTGGATGTGCTCTGTCTCTAGGCATCTCAGACAACTGGGACTTTGTTAAGTGTGGTCTAGCTTCACTTAGGGAGGTAAAATGGGGAGGGGGGTCTGGTGGAGGAGAAAAAGAGAGCAAGCTATTTCTGATCTATCCTTTTCATCCCCACAATTGTCAGTGCCAACACAACAATAGATTTCAAAGCTATATCTCCTGGCAATATTGGAAATTAAGTTTTAAACTATCATATGTAATAATGCACAACCTTAATTTCAGATTATAAAATGACAACAAAAGTTCAGAAGCAATGTCTATGATTAAACAGTGAACTTTTTGAGCTGGGATGTCAAATTCTTAATCACGAATTAAAGAGAAAGAAAGTATTCTCTCACCTAACAGGTCTAAACACCAAGGCAGTATTTTACAAGTGACTCTCTTAATCAGCAAGGATCAGTTTTGGTTGCAAAGAGACTGGACTGGCCAAGTATTCCACACCAGCTATAGAAAGAAAACTAGAGGTGTGAGAATCGTAATTCATAGAACAATTTCATTTGCAGTATCAGATGTAGTATCTGATCCTGAAGGGCAATATGTGATGGGTAATTTATTTAATTGTAAAGTGATTTTGATAAATATCTATGCACCCAATGTGGATGATAGAGACTTCATCCAAAACATAGTTGCATCGATTTCTAACTTGAACAATCACATAAATATAATGTGTTTTAAATCCAGACCTGGATAGGTCTTTAGCTACAGGGGTGATAACATCTAACACTGCAAAAATAATCACACAGTTTTTAATTGATCATAACTTATCAGACCCATGGGGATTTGTAAATCCATACATATTCCTTTTTCTCAGCAGTACATCCTTGTTAATCAAGAATTGAGTATTTCTCTATAAATAATTTCTTTCCCATTATTAAATCTTTCAAATACGATGCTATTTTTATCTCCGATCATGCCCCCCCTTATTGAGGAGCTCTCAATAATATGCCACACATACTCAACTTGCAGTTGATGTTTAAACCCCTGTTATTAGCTGGCAAGAACTGTACAGAATTTATATCCAAACAAATAGATTTTTTTAGAGACAAATGCATCCTCACAGGTTTCTGCAGGAATACAATGGGAAATTCTGAAGGTATTTTTAAGAGGACAGATTATCTCATATCTCTCCCACAAAAATATGTCAGAAACGAAGAAGGGCTCAGAGTTAATCAGTGAAATTACCAGAATAGATAAAGAACATGCAAGGTCTCCAAAAGAGGCCCCTTTTAGGAAAAGACTGGCATTGCAGTCAGAAATCAACCTCTTGACAACAAAAGAAACAGAATGACTAATTTTTAAACCATGACATCATTACTCTGGGCACGGAGAGAAGACTAATAAGATTTTATCTTAACAAATCCACAAGCAGGAAGTTCGCAATGCAATATCAGTAATCACCAGTATAGATTGAGATAGAATCATTGGTCATAAAAATATAATGCACACATTTAGAGACTACTATAAGTCCCTATATTCTACTGTTTAAAGAATACAAGATGCAATCTAATGTGTTTTTATACATTATGGATACCCCAGGTAGATACTCTCAGTGCAGAGGAATTGGATAAACCTCTGACACTATCAGAATTACTAGACACTATAAAATGACTTCAGAGTGGGAAAGCACTAGGTCCTGATAACTACCCTGCTGAATTTTATAAAAAAAAAAATCAATCAACTTAGATTCCTTTTTATTAGCAACATTTATAGAAGCCAGAGGCAATAAAATTCTATCTAAAATTTTTTGCCAAGCATTAATTACCATTTTTCCTAAGAAAAATAAGGACTTATTACAATGTACATCATAGAGACCAATCTCACTTCTGAATAATGATTTTAAGATAATCTCCAAAGTCCTAGCAAGAAGGCTTGAGAAGTTGCTCCCTTCAGTAATATCACTAGACCAAACTAGATTTATTAAAGGTAGACTTTTGGCTTCCAATCTTCGATGCCTATTTATTGTAATATATTCACCCATAAAGTCTAAAACTAAAGAGATCTTATGATCTTTAGATGCAGAAAAAGAATTTGATATGGTTGAATGGGATTACCTATTCGCAACTTTGCATAAATTTGGGTTTGGCCCTAACATATGTGCATGGATCAAACTACTGTATACCAGTCCAGAACCTTCAGTTTGTATTTACATTATTTCAGACTACTAGAATGTGTTACTAGACATTGATGCCCCTTGTCACCACTTCTATTTGCTTCTGTTTTGCCAAGCTCAATCAAAAATGCTTTCGTCAAATCCAAACTAATGACTTTAGAACCAGAACTGGAGGCTGATAGCAATGTTGAAGATGTGGGCACCGAAGTTGCGAAGGCTTTGGAAACATTGAATTTATCTATCGCTCCATCAGAACTGGAGGACTTCGTTCACATTGATGACGAGAACAACAAAGAATATGCTGCTGCGGTATTGGAAGATGTTGAAGAGCTTTTGGAGTCAATGAAAATTGTTGAAACGGTGATGGATGATGAGGATGACGTTGATCCTCAAGACCTGAATGCCGGTTTAGAAAGTGGAGATGTATTTCAGGGGTTCGAATCCCTTTACAAGCAGGTTCTCAACATCGAGGATCAGCTGCGTTTTCTCTGAAGTTCAAATTGAAGCTGATGATACATTCTATGATCTTAAAAAATCGTTTGAATCATTTCAGAGCAAGATCTGGGCTGTCTCCCTCAAAGCCAAACACACGAAACTTCAAAACCTTTGCCAAATGATGATTCATGACATGTTTAACTAATAAATCTTGAACCCAGAATTTTAGGGAAAAATGTGCGTACTTAACCGGGAGGCTACTGTATCTGTGGCACCTCTATATGGTAACCACCTTTTTCCATCCTCTCAAACTTACACAGTTTTAAATGTTTGGAAAATGTATGGGATTAAATCATTTTGAGACTTGTACATAAATAATGTCTTTGTATCCTATGAACAATTACACTCTAATTTACTTTCCCATCAACACAATCTTTCCACTATCTCCAAATTACAAACTTTGCTAAACAAAACCTCAGCAATTTTCCTCACCTCCCACTTATTTCTATTCCAGAAGAGATACTGATCATTCCTGAAGACTCATACAATTTCTAGAATATATAGTCATTTTCAGTTCCCTTCCTTTTAAAGATCCTAGAGTACAGTGGGAAAAGGATCTCTTACTCAACGTTTCAGAAAAGGAATGGAAGGCAACCATGCACAGAATTCACTGCAGTTCCATATGCGCAAAGCATTCAATCATTTAACTTATTTTTTTTATTGAGCACTTCTATTAAATTGTCCAAAATGTTACCAGGGTAAGATCCAACCTGCAAACGTTGCAATCGAGCTCCAGCTTCACTAGGCCACATGTTTTGGGTGTGTATCAAATTAATATCATTCTCATCAAAAATTTTTAAGTGCTTTTCAGACAGCCTTGGTGTCACAATCACCCTATTAATAGCTGTGTTTTTAAAATGAAGAAGGACAAACTGTAATTGCCTTTACTTCACTATTAGCATGCAGACTTATCTTGCTTAACTGGAAAAATCCTAACCCACCTCTCTTAAGTCAGTGGGTAACAGATCTTATACAGTATACTTTTTGAAATTGAAAAAATCAAGTTCTCTCTTAGAAGATCTATTCAAAACTTTTTTAAAACCCAGCAGGATTTAATCAATAATATTTAAGAATAAGAACTTATATTGGGAGAAAGATTCCTTTCTCTCTTTACTACTCTTTACTCACAAGTTTTACTCTGGCTGTTGGCCTTCCTCTTTTTCTCATGGGTTTGGGTTGAATTGAATTTAGTTTTTTTAAGTTTTATTTGATTGTTACATGATTTTAATAAATTTAATTAAAGATAAAAAAATAAGTCTGGCTTGACTGTCTAATTAGGGGATGTCACACATCTCCCAATTGACATTTTGAATTGGGATGTACGAAAGGCTCATGAGCAGACATTCCCTAATCTTACTTATGTTAATCTCACAAAGAATTTTTCTGTGAGTAAATTACAGAGCTGGCATGATTGTTGTCTCTGGCTCTTCTTGTGGCTTGCTGGAATTTGCAGAAATTATCCAGATGGTTGTTGTAGAAAAGAGTTTGAGTTTCATTGTTAGAGAGATAAGGTATAGGGAGCATTTTAGAGCATTTGAGTTGTGTGCTACATTGCAAGTTTCTCTCATTCAGCTTGGTGCCTTGGTAGACCAGTACCCCTTGGCAGATTACAAAATTGGATAAAAGCAAATGGTGACACTTAAAAGATTCATACCCTTAACAGGTTTGATCATGAAATTTCATACTGTGTTCTTTGACAATGCATTTGGAAACACTTCAAATACTGGAATTTCTATAGAATGATTATGTATATAAATGACCATAATTTAAGACTTATTTTTTAATATTTTTAAGATGTTGTAGGTTGAATGTTGGATGGAAGTTTTCGTCTACACGTTTTAATAAAAAAAAAGTATTGCATTGCTTTAATTGTCCCTCATTATTTCATTAGTGTTTAAGTGTAAAAGAAAAAGTTGATGACTTAGAGTATTTTTTTAAAGACAACTAAAAAACAAAATGCTTAAGTCATTGCTTACATACTGTTTTCATTGTAAAGACTATGGCATCACTTTTGACAAATACGTTTCTTTTTTTCTTTAAATTTAGAATGAAGAATGGCAGGTGTGAATCTATTGTCATTGTGGAAGATAATGACTTCAGAAGACTGGATCTCCAATCAGGGATATCAGCCACTATTAAGGAGTTACACAATATAATTTGCCAAACATTTGGAATTGAAAGAGACTTTTAAATTCAGTATATTGACATTGACTTTAATAATGATTTAATGAAACTGACAACACTACATGATATACAGGACAGAAGCACAATCAAGTTAGTTTACTTGCTGAGTGACTCTTGCTTTCCTCTCTGCAACAATGAATTTTCCAAGCACTTCTGCGTCGTAGGGAGCATCAGCTGTTAGCTCCCATTATATCCTCTTCTTCTTTATTATCTTCCAGTGGTGAGAAAGATAATACTTGCATTATGCCAAGATCAGGGAATAAAGTTGGAGCACATCCATGGCCACGAGAATGTCCCATTCAATTGATACTGAAGTATTGCTTCAGCACAGAAATTAGAGCTTCAAGCGCACTGCTTTTTGTCTGAAGGTTAGTCGAGGGCTTAGGTCCGACATCTAAAAGAAATTGGCTTGAAGATATCTTCCAGTATACAGCCTATCCACAAAATTACCAGATAGATAAGGTAGCTAAGGTACTAATATAAAAGTTTCCATGTTTGAAGGAATCAGGATCCAAAAGTGGGTTCTGTGGATGGATGACCAACATTAAGTATAAAATGGCTAACTACAGAACAAAGATGCAAAACCTTGGTTATCCGAAAGTGGCTGTAAATGCTTTGAAAATAAGTCCAGTGATGAATGTCTTCCAGCCAAAAATTTTAAAAACCCTAAAAAGTGTGAGGTCAATTATTGTCCTGTCCACCATACAGGAGGAACAACTGAAAGCCTAGAAAATGCGCGACTTGAAATGCTAAATGATATCAGACAGAGGAATAATACGTCTGCCGTAAGGGAGAAGATGGCAAAAACATTCTCTTACAGAAGAAGAGAGAAAGTCCAGTTGTTGGGGAATTCAAAATCAGGTGGCCTGCACTTTTCCATATAGAAGAGGTGAGCCCAAATATATATATATATATATATTTGTATTTTTACTCCCAAGGTTGTTAGATATTCTCTGTTTATACAGTGCTGGATTACTTTTGAGACTCTCTGTTTTAAATGCTGAGATGATAGGACCATGGTTGGAGAGGAGGGTCTCTTATTTTTCCCCTTTTTACTTTGTATAACAGATAGCTGTGAATTTCTGCGTATAACAACCATCCCACTTGGAATAACTTTTCTGTCACAGATCTATAGCTACACCAGATGACATCTGTTTTCCAAATGAAAGGAGGTGTTTCTGGCCAAAAAATAGCCAAACAGCTGAAAATTTTGCAGGAGGTAAGTATGTGCTTCTTGTTTGAAAATACTGAAAACCTCTTTTTCATTTATTATGGAAAATTTACCCCCCACCCAAGAGAGGGGGACTTAATTGCAATATATACAGGTAGCAGCATTTTCAAACACCTATATACAGTTTTCAAAGGCCAATTTGTCATTGAAGTATTCTCAGATTTACACAGTTTGGATGTCTTTTTTTAAAGGATTTTCTATATATTCCTTAGTTATGCCAGTGGCTGAATACTGGTGTGGCTATTGTTTTGTTCTTTAAGAAATATACCAGTATTTGTGATTGATCTTTACAGACAAGGGGTATGAACCTCAAGAGAGAAGCAATTATCATAGCTCTTTGTCTCTACCTTGGTGAGGATGAAGGAAAGCTTATCAAGAAATATATGGTAAGCCATTATTTGTTTCTCAGTTATACATATTGTCACTATTGATAGGAAAAGTTGATTGAATCTTTGTAAATTTAGCAAATCAATTCTTTTTTGAGTGAACTTTGTTGATTGTCTCCATAGACACACAAAGCTATTTTTCTAAGTCATAATGTGTTAATTTAGTTTTATGGCTGGAGAATAAAAGTGGAAAAATTGCCCTCCTAAGCTCTATTCAAACAGAATTAGTTTTGCTAGGTGCAGGTAATGTTTGTTTTTTTTTTTTACCTGAACATCTCTGTGATTTTAGTCCTGTCAAAAAGCAGGTCCTGCTTAAAAGAAGATGCATCACTCCATTTGAGGAGCCAGAGTCAGGTGGAAAAGGACAAAGCTTTCCAGAAGAGGTATGAAGCCGGAATGACAAAGGGAGAAGAAAGGAAAAAGACGGGACTCTATATTTGGTGCTGGGTGTTCTTTGCTATTAAGGGGAGCAAGCGAGATGCACTTCCCATGTGAAAATAAATGTGTCCTATGCTGCATTCATGTCTCTACATGGTTGTGTTGTGGTTGGGGCAGCTGGAGCACCCTTCGTTTCCACAGTATGTGTAGTCACACACGTACACTTGGGCAACAACGTAAGGGTTTGGTTAATTGTACTACTCCAACCATGATGTCACTTCTGGGGTCACTCCACCTGGACCCGCCTCTTCCAAAGAAAACCATCAAAACCAGAAGCGCAGACATACTGAGTAAACTTGCGAAGAAGTCTCAAACAAGGTTATAATAGTTTTGCCTATTTATATTAGTTTTTATTTCTATATTTTTTTCTTATCTTCTGTTTAGGTTTAGTTTTCCTTTATCGCATATTTTTAGTTTTAATTTAGTTTTTATTTCACAAAGACATTTCTGTTTTATTTTGATTCTGTTAGTTTCAGTTTTAGTAATTATTGTATAGTTAAAGAGCTACTATGGAGTTCAGTTTTGTGTCACATTCAGACAGAACTATTGACTAAATTGATTTGAATATGTTATTGGAAGCTTACTACTTGCACTTTAAGATTAACACAAACATAAGCCGTTTCCATCCAGTTTTTTGCGACGTTTTGTTATCGACAAACAGAATATACGTAAAAAAAATGTGCGAAATTTGCTGTCTCCAGCCTGTTTCCATCTAACTGGCTTTTTATCGATAAAACGGAGTGCGTGATGACGTCACCCCCCTAAAAACGAACTGTCGCATAAGTTTTGTTGTATCGCCAAAAAAATTTGCCCTTGAGCCGTTTCCATACATAATTTTGTGTATGTCGCAAATTATCTACCTTTTGTTTTCCACGTTACACCCCCTCCACTAAACAAAGAAATGGAGAGATTATTTAGACAGTTTTTTGAAATTTGCCAGCTTATTGTTATTTCAGTTACACAAATAATTGGAATTGTACATAATATCCGAAGATGACAGCAGAATGAAGCAGTTGCTTGTCTGATAGCCCTAGAGCTCGAAGAAAGTACCCCAGTGTGACGGAACCCACGGATATCCGAGAGACGACGGAATAAGACCTTCTGGGAAGAGGTGGCGGAGAGACACTTCACAGAAAATCTCTGGCTGCAACATTTTAGAATGACACGGCTGACTTTTGAGATGTTGTGTGGATTCATCAGTCCTGATGTTGCGCTCATCACAGGTTGCCACAGACCACCTGTTCCAACCCAAAAGCAGATTGCCATCGCCCTTTACAAGCTGGCAACCTGCGCTGAGTATAGAGTAGTTGGAGAAACTTTCAGGGTTAGTAAAAGTACCGTCCATCGATGTGTATATGCTGTGTGCACCGCTATTAAAGAAAAATTAATGCGCCGTTATATCAGACTTCCGACTGTAGCGGAGGCCAATGAAATTGCATACCGCAATTCCTTGGTGCATCTTGTGCCACAGATTTACGGTGCGCTGGATGGCACGCATGTGCCTATTCTTCCCCCGACGGAAGGCTACCGCGATTACATTAATCGCAAAGGGTGGCCATCTATTGTTCTCCAGGCCCTTGTTGATGACAGGTGCATGATACGAGACATTTGCGTTGGCACTCCTAGAAGTGCCCATGATGCAGCTGTGTTTGCAGCATCGGATCTGTACAGGTGAGCCCACCTTTCAACAACCCTTCTCAGTGCGATAACAACTGAATTAGTACTGTAACCTGCTTCCCTTAAGGTTTTTAATTAAAACTGAAATTTGAACTAATACAAAATAACGACGTTTAATCAAAAAAAACTAAAGTTAATATTAATGAGAGAATTTCTCATATATGCCAAAACATCTGCCATTTAATAATAAGAAAAACATGTTTAGATAATGAAACACATGGTTTATTAAATATTTTGACTGGCACAGTAAATTACTTTTGCGGTTTTTGTATTATTTAGACATCCTGAGAGACACCCCCAGGCTACAGTTGATGTGGAGGGAGTTCAGGTACCCCTTTTAGTAGCAGGAGACCCAGCCTATCCGCTACTGCATTGGCTCATCACGAGAAATAACGAGTCTCTTCATCAGACCATGTGAACCGCTCCGCTATTCTCGTTTT
Organism: Polypterus bichir lapradei; assembly: GCA_026402145.1. Lineage (NCBI taxonomy): Eukaryota > Metazoa > Chordata > Cladistia > Polypteriformes > Polypteridae > Polypterus > Polypterus bichir. Next base: position 23,184,658 of record JANRMT010062815.1, read on the forward strand.
GATTGCACGTGATGAAAATGTATCATGTGACATATTTATTTGCGTTAAAGCCCTTTTTTTCCGACAAAAAGTGTTTCCAATGTAGTTTTTGCGACATCTGAAGTATCGATATGGAATTTATGCGCTAAAGTTAAACGGAAAAATATTATGTCGACATGTACAACAATTTATCGATAATTAGCATTTCCATCAGCTAAAATTTGAAGCGCTAAATATTTTTTCGCAAAAACTCCTTGGATGGAAACCTGGTTACACATAGCTATACACATACACACAGAAACTCAACAGTGCCCCATGAATGACAAACACACAGCTGGTTAACCATTGGCACTTTAAACCACACAAGTGCCTTAGGAATAACACAGCCTGTCACTCTCTCAGCTCATCAAGAGACTTACTTATTATCGGCACGAACAACATACAATGTTTTAATGATATATCAGACCTATATATTACTTTTGCTCTACAAGAATACATTTAAACATACAAAGGCTCAGACCTCTTAACTATAGGCCATTTATCAGCCAAGAATGCCTTACTTTACATACTGTTCCCTACTATGGATTGGAGCTCTCACCCGCAGCCTTAATAAACCTAGCACCACAGAGGTAATGGCAAACCTCCGGCTGCACCAGGTGCATCTAACTAATTACTTCAATCACTCTAAACATTAAGACAAAGCATAGAAAGTTAAAAGCAGCATGGTATTTATTACAGTAATAATAATAATACCACTGGTACAAAGAATAATAGAAAATAAGACTGATAGTAAAGTCTGGATATACAGTTGAACCTCGGGTCACGACCGTAATTCATTCCAAAACTCTGGTCGTAACCCGATTTGGTCATGACCCGAAGTAATTTCCCCCATAGGATTGTATGTAAATACAACTAATCCGTTAATTTACATACAGCTCGACTGTACGAGCTGTATGTAAATATATTTTTTTTTACGTTTTTAAGCACAAAAATAGTTAATTATACCATAGAATGCAGTGTAATAGTAAACTAAATGTAAAAACATTGAATAAGATAAGAGAAAACCTTGAACAGCAAAAACTAACATTGCAAGAGTTCACGCTATAGCCTTACAAACAGCTCTCTGTAAACACTTTTTTTAATGAGTTTTAAGCACAGGGAAAAAATTAACATTTGAAAGATCCGTAATTTATACAAAAACTAACCATAAACAACCAAGAAAACTAACCTTGCATGAGTTGAGTTCTAGCATGAAGGAAGTGAGGAGGAACTGGGTGGAGAGGAGATTACAGTTTTGAGGTAAAGTCTGTGAAGATGTGGGTCACTGCATGCTCCCATCTCGCTTCCGGGAGCACTTAAACCCGTCACTGTCGGTAATGTTACCGATGAGCATGACAGTGAGGCACTACAATGGAGCAATCGGATTGTGCAAAAAGTGCCAAGTGCTTTTATTAAAATCAACAAAACAACAATCAAAAACAAAGTCCAAATTAAAGTGCAATGCTTTCAGAATCCTTCAATAAATAAATGATCCCATAAAAACAGAAGTGAAGTGGAGGTTAAAATCAAATAGAAAAAAGTCTTCATTAAATACGAGATTAAAACAGTGCTTGAAGCAGTCTCTTTAAAAACCAACCCGGTGCATTCTTTAACTGCCTTCTCGCGCTCTCTCTCTCTCTCACTCGCTCTCTTGTGCTCTCTCTCGCGCTCTCTGTCTCTTGCTTACTCTCTCTCTTTTTCTCGCTCGCTGCACAGAGAGAGACTGAACACATGCGGAAATCATCAGCGTGTACGAACCGGAAGGGAAACTGGCTTGTTCGTCACCCGAGCGTGTGGTCGTGAACAGATGCAAAAGTTTGCCGAACTTTTTGGTTGTAACTCAATTTGTATGTGGTCTGAGACGTTCGTGACCCGAGGTTCCACTGTGTATATATATATATATAGTCTTTAGGAATGACTTAGAAAAGTTGCAGAAGACAAGGATGAATGTTGCAGGCGGCTTGTGATCTAGCACTCATAGTTGTTCATGATGCCTTTCTGACAACCAGATGGAAACGACCACACGTTGCCATCACTCTGTTTTCTTCTGACATAATCGTCCCTTCTTATTCCTCCCTCCTTCCTTACTATATTGCTCCTCAGACGAGGCATATTTATTCTAAAATTCAACTGGGGGGGTTTGCAAGATGTGATTGTTAGATACAGTTAAAATTCCATTAGAACGAATATATTTTTACAACAAAGTATTTTTATGGTCCCGACAGTGTCCCCATATGACGTGAGTCTATAGAAATCTCGTTACTATGAAGTACATTCAGCAGATACTTTCATTACAACAAAGTGCCCAAAAGACCTGCACAATTTGTTGTGCACAATGATCGCCAAACAGTAACATTGTAAATTATTTTTTCTTTTTTCGAACTTTCCTCGTACTGTTTTTTTGCCTTTTTTGTTTCCTGCGGTTTTCAGTGATACCTTTTGCTTATTGCTCCTCAACATTTGAAAAACATCCATTGGAATTTAACTCATTGCCACCCTCCTATAGAAACAGCAGACACGAAAAAACGATAACAGTTCATATTAGAAAAAAAAACTTAAAATTTTTGCAACTGTCGACTGCGGCAAAAAGAAAAAAAGACGTTGCCAGTGAATTTGGAATTTCGCCATCAACACTGTCAACTTTCTTGAAAGATTGTGCAAATAAAGAAGAAAAATTCCAGGTTGCAAAAGTATGTGAACTGCTGCATTTGAAAACGTCGAAAAAGCAGTTTTTATGTGGTTCAGTGATGCTCATTCAAGAAACATTCCTATTAATGCGGCACTTTTTCAAGAAAATATGAGGTTTGTAAACTCTCTTGGGATCTCCCCCAACTAGACAGCATGCCAAAGAGTGTCCTGAAGTCTGATATCCGCGTCTATGGAAGACTGTTTATCTGTTGCCAGGGCAACAGCAGGCTCAAAGCTATGCTGCGTCTCTTCACCAGAGCAAACAGAAAAGATATCGATGGGTGATGCAAGGAACATTGTAAATGCAGATAAGAGGATTACTTGATCACTGATCTGGCCACGACCCTGCCTGACTGCTGTGTCTGTGTATAAGCAGAGTGGCAGATCACGCTACAATAAATAAGTGTGCCGCTCCTGTTTCAAGCTGAATAAAGCTGGTTTTGCTAAAGTACTGAGACTCAGCCTCGTGTTTTGGGGTGCAAGACAGGGACTTATAGCATGACCCTGATTTTTTATGATTTGCTTTTGTGTCGCTTCATTGCAGCGCTATGAGCCTGTTTTTTCCCTGCCCCGGCAACAGACAAAAGGTCTTCCACAGACGCTGCAACCGTGCTTCGGGACGCACTTTAGCGTGTCATTCCCGTTGGGTGGGGTCTCAAAAGAGTTCAGAAACTTTACAATATAAAGAAGAAAAGGATGATTTGGCTGCTGGTTGATAAATGTGCTGCCCACAACATGCTTCTACATTTAGATAATGTTCGCGTTGAATTCCTCCCACCCAATTGCACAGCAGTGCTTCAGCCATTGGATTTGTGCATCATTTGCACCCTGAAAGTATATTATTGCAAGGAAATGCTGAGAAAAATTCTCATCAGCATAACTTGTAGGCAGGAGGAGATTAAAATTAACGTGAAAGAAGTTATTGAAATGATTGCAAACGCCTGGGCGCAAGTTAAAGAAAGCAATATAGTAACAAATTCAAAATCCCATTACAACGACATTTTCGTTACAACAAAATATTTTAAGGTCCCTGGGAGTTCGTTGTAATTGAATTTTAACTGTATTTTGATTGGCTGGCTGTCAATATAATGAATGAATTCACTGCCCGTTTTCCCAAACAATAAAACTTTTTTTGATGTCCTTTGAGATATCAGCAGGTCTTCCTGTCCCAGGCTGTAAAATAATTAGATGTCCTTCCTTTCTCAGGTTATAAAGTAATTGATAGCCTGAGCCACCAGCATGTCTTCCTTTCTTTGTTGGAACAGCTGTTTTAAAAGTGAGGTATAACTGAGAAGAAGACATGCTTTGATTTGTCCTGAATGTAGTTCTGTTGTCTTGTCTTGAACAAAATATAAAGGAAATACTGTATAAGCCAAAATGTACAGATTTTGTACTCCACAACAGTACCACATCTGGTTGTTGGATTTAGCTCAAAAGTTAATATAGATCTACAATTTTAGTTTAACAACCATATGCTGAATTTCATCCATCTATCTCGTTGCATTTTTGAGTTATTGAGTTTTCACACACACAGACACACGCACACAGACATAATTCCAAAAAACTGTATTTTCAGACTCAAGGAGGTCTAAAACGTCAGGATTCATCAATTCAATTTTTTTCATGATTACTATACTTCTCTATACTTTTGTATACAAGAAAGTAAAAATGATTTCTCCTGTGTGAAGTGGCACGTGAATTACTGTCAACAAAAGGCACCTGAGAAATAAACTAAAATATTACTCACTCATGATTTTTCTGTCCATACAGTAAAGGTTTTGTTGACCAGCATATTCCGATTTCAGGCATCTGAATTAAATCTTGATATACAGCAAGTACAAAGAAAGGCGGCATGCAAATCGCCTTCTGTTTCACACGCCCGTATTCAGCTTGCTCTGTCACAGCAAATGCTGTATGAACAGTCGCCCTCCATCACCAGCCCCTGTTTACTGGATGAATACATACGGGTGGCTCATGGAGGATTACTTTCTGTTTTAGAGTTAAAAGTTACAAGGGTTAAAGACTAACAGCAAGAATATTTTTTTTAAAATTAAAACTAAAAACATTTTAGTATATTATTTTATTTCATTTAGTTTTTCCAGCTACTTTAATAGTTTTGTTTAGTTTTAGTTTTTCATTTCAGTTTTGTTAATTATTTTATTTCAGTTTACGAAAATTTTTTTTAAATAATAGTTCCACTTTTGATTTTAGTTTTTGTTAACTATAATAACCTTGGTCTCAAATAACTTGCTCTTAAAACATTTTTTGGGCCTTTGGCACCCTTTCAATATATGGGGTTCACATTTGAAGAGGCCCCAGTCCCCTTATATATATTAAAGGTTATTGTTAACATATACTGTATCTGTAATGTTCACAAACAAAAAAAGGAAAAAAAGTTACAGAGATCTGAGTGTCTACTCCCAATGTACCTTCTAAATAGTACTTTGCCTGAGGCTGCACATGTGCAGCTTCTCTATTCATTTTTGTTGCCATAGTCATAGTGAAGGGGGATAAAAGGGGAAATGACTAAATATTCACTAACATATCAATTCAGACATGATTGACATAACCTGGTGATTAATTTTGTAGATTACTTTATAGAAGGAAAAGATACCAAAGTTGTTATAAAAACAAACACATGAAATGTGCAAAAAGTCTATGACTTATCTTGCAAGCTTGTATTGTTTTACTGCTTATTACTTATTCATTATTTAACTTGTTTTGTTTTTCTTTTCTTGTAACTTTTTCTTTGATATCTTGTAAAGCACTTTGAGCTATATTCTGCGTATGAAAATGTGCTATAGAAATAAATGTTGACGGTTGCTGACGTATAACAGGTATATGTGACATAAATCATAAGAAGTGCTATAAAGTATTGAAATGTGTATATAGTAATATCTTTTTGATTTTTTGGTTTTAAATAGGCTATAAAATTAGCGTACCATTTGACATCAAACAGTGTATGTATGTGTGTGTGTGTGTGTAGGTATATATAAATATATATACAAACAAACACACAGAGTTTATTTATTTATTTCTTTATTTTTAGTAGCAACTTGCTCTCATGTTACTATCAAAGCATGACTAGAAAAAAACATTAGTTGTATTCCTTTCAGAATGTAGAACTTCAACCTAAAGGCATACTGTAAGAGTGAACAGTGTGCAATTTAGAAATACAACAAATAGTCTGCTGAATTATTTATCTGAGATCAACAAATTTCAGGAGTATGCCAATTCAAATGATAATATACCTTTAAATAATGTTAGGTGCAATGTCAGGAAGGTAGCCAGATGACCTCTTAAGAGACCATCAAATGACTATCATGGGCATCTATGTCATCAAGATGGATGGTGGAGACACTGGAATATATATAGATGTTGGTATTGTTATCAATGGCATTTATTTATTTATTTTTTTGTTTACGAGAGAAGTTAATTATGAGATTTCTCAGATGTTTGTCAGCTTTCTGGCAACTTTCTGGCAAAGCAACATTTTTGTGTACTTTTCATTTTGAATGGCAATAAAGTTACTTAAAAGTTTTGTTTCAAATACTAGTTGTCCTAAATTTGATTTTTTCTTTTATAGTAGCTTAAATACATTGATAAATACTACATTTTCATTTAATACACTAAGTTTAGTTCCGTTTACTCAAAGATATTTATTAATAACTACTAGCATTAAACTCAGATTGAGTTCAATTAACTTAAAAACATATTTTCTGGAGACCATTTTTGTAAACCATTTAAGTAAACTGAACATACATAACTAGTTGAAGTAAGGGAAAAATTATCAAATGTACGCAAAATAAATGAGCTGATAGTACTAAAAAACAATCGGTAAATACTATTATTATATAGAAGTGGTTTTTCATGCATACATTTCATGTAACCACTTACCTTAAAACAATTAATGAATTAAAAAAAAAACATTTTTTTCAGTGTACAACTATTTCTTTGCAAACAGAGGTGTCTGAGTAATTTTGTAGTGTCACATAGCCATATTGTGTCATTCAATTGATTTTATAATAATAATAATACATTTTATTTATATTGTGCCTTTCCCATGCTCAATGCACTTGCTAAACCAGATAAATAAATAAGGAAGAGTAAGATAGTAAATTCAGAGAAAAAGCCTAACAGACAACATAATTGATGGTCTAGCACACACATACAGGTTACACAAGCATGTTGACATAGAGGTAAACTGAAAGAAGGGTAATAAAGTCAGGTAGAGCTAAAAGCCTTCCTGAACAGATGAGTTTTGAGTTGTTTTTTAAAAGAATTCATGGAATCAGCTGACCTGATTAATTTCAGTAGGTCATTCCAGAGTCTGGGCGCTATACAGCTGAAGGCCCTGTCACCCATGGAGTGTAGATTACTGTGGGGTACAACAAGATTGCCAGAATCAGAGGACCTTAGTGGGTGGACAGGCACATAGTGATGGAGCAGGTCACTGATGTAGTTTGTGTTATTAGTAGAATTTTATATTCAATTCTGTAAGACACAGGGAGCCAGTGAAGGTGAAGCAGGATGGGTGTTATGTGCTCGCTGCTGCTGGTCCGTGTAAGAACTCTTGCAGCCGAGTTTTAAATAAGCTGGAGCTGTGATATAAGATTAGAAGGGGTACCTGCCAGTAGGGAATTACAATAATCAATGCGGGATGTGATAAAAGCATGGACAAGTTTCTCAGCATTAGAAAAGCAGAGGAAGGAGCAAACACGTGATATGTTACGGAGGTGAAAGTAAGAATGTTTCTTAATGTGATTTATGTGGCCGGAATAAGAAAGGGGGGAATCAAAAATGACACCAAGATTCTTTGCAGTAGAGGCAGTTCTGATGAGATCACCGCCAAGATTGACTGGGAAGGAGCTCATTTTATTAAGTTGCACATCAGCCCCAATTTGCAGGAGTTCAGTTTTGTTGCAATTTAAATTTAAAGAGTTCTGCTCCATCCAGGTTTTAATTTCACTGAGGCAAGTTGTATAATGAGAAAGCTCTGATGAAGTTCCACTTTTAACATTGAAATAGAGTTAAGTATCGTCTGCATAAAAATGATAACCCAGTCCAAAGCTACGAATAATATGGCCACTGGGAAGCATATAAATACAGAAAAGCAGAGGAACTCCTCGTATGACTGGCGCTGTGCTGGACCTGCTGTTGCCAAGACTAACAAACTCTTGCCTATCAGTCAGATAGGACTTGAACCACTGGAGGGCAGTGCCAAAGATACCCAGTATGTTCTCCATTCAGGATAGTAGAATGTCATGTCTGACAGTGGGGGTATTTTCCGTATGTTGCTTAAATCATCCGAGATCAGATGCCTCATCTTGGATGAGTTAATGCTGGTGAAACTCATCTGGGATAAGTCAGTTTTTCAAACGCAGCTGTGTAGTAGATTAGTCTAGCTGGTTCTAATTATCCGAAACAATTGCGCGTACCCGCGCTGATTGAAAAGCCCATATATATTGAGTCTAGAAAACATGATCAGCAAGTCTTTGATAGGCCGCAACAAAATGACAAAAGAACAGGTGCATTTTTTTAACACAAGCAGAGCAGGACCTTTTACTCAAAGGATATGAAGAATTTCAAGATTTAATATGCACAAGGGGTAACACTGCAAAAGCAGCCCAAACCAGAAAAGACAGCTGGAAAAAAGTGTCCGACAAATTAAACACGTAAGTAGTGTGCATTGTAATTACTGAATGCAGCATTTCATTTCCTATGTGTCAGATTAATTATTATTTAATATGTCATAATTCCAGATCAAACGTGAGCACAAGGAGAACATGGGAACAGGTTAAAGTGAAGTATAAGAATATACTTCAAAGTGGTAAATATTGGTACAGTAGCCTCCCGCTTAAGTATGCACCTGTTTAAGTACGCATCCCGGTTAAGTACGCATATTTTTCCCTAAAATTCTGGGTTCAAGATTTATTAGTTAAACATGTCATGAATCATCATTTGGCGAAGGTTTTGAAGTTTCTTGCGTTTGGCTTTGAGGGAGACAGCCCGGATCTTGCTCTGAAATGATTCAAACGATTTCTTAAGATCATCGAATGTATCATCAGCTTCAATTTGAACTTCAGAGCAGAACAGCTGATCCTCGATGTTGAGAACCTGCTTGTAAAGGGATTCGAACCCCTGAAATACAACTCCACTTCCTAAACCGGCATTCAGGTCTTGAGGATCAACATCGTCATCATCATCATCCATCACTGTTTCAACAATTTTCATCGACTCCAAAAGCTCCTAAACATCTTCCAATACCGCAGCAGCATATTCTTCGTTGTTCTCGTCATCAACGTGAACGAAGTCCTGCAGTTCTGATGGAGCGATAGATAAATTCTATGTTTCCAAAGCCTTCACAACTTCGGTGTCCAAATCTTCAACATTGCTATCAGCCTCCAATTCTGGTTATAAAGTCATTAGTTCGGATTTGACGAAAGCATTTTTGATCGAGCTTGGCAAAACAGAATCCCAGGCCTTTTTCACATAACTTGCAGGATCGAACAGGTGCACTGGGTTCCCGTAAAAGACCCCTGCAGCACCTCGCCGCAATCTTCGCCCCTGATCTTTCTTTCGACTTTTTGCATCCTCGTCAAGTTCGTAAAAGTCAAGAACATCCTTGAGATACAAATATTTGTATCGCTTTTTCAGAGCTGCAATTATTCCCATGTCACAAGGCTGTTTCCAGCTTGTACAATTTGGGGGAAAGAAAACTATCCGAATATTGTCGCGTTCGAAGGCTTCAAAATGCCCCGGAGCATTGTCCATCAGCAATAGAACGCGGCATCCTGTTCGCTTTTTCACTTCTGGAAGAAATACCTCATTGACCCACTTCCAACAGGTTTCTACATCCATCCAAGCTTTCGATTGATTGAAATAAGGAACTGGGCAATGTCGGTCCTTAATACAAGCTTGTTCTTTGGGTTTTCTGATCAAAGCGCAAGGAATTTTGTGAGTTCCGGTTGCGTTGGCACAAACGATCAGAGAAACTTGATCTTTCGCTTTCTTTTTGCCTCTGGTGGTTGAGATATCCTTGTCTGGCATAAGAAGACTATCGGAAGCAATCAAAAAAACAAGCCGGTCTCGTCCATGTTGTAGACATTTTCAGGGTCATATTGCGCGATAATCGCGTAAAGGTTTTCTAAAGCAGCTAGCAATTCTGGACCGTTCTTGTTGACTTCTGCTCCCTCTCCGTGAAGGAGCATCTTCTGCAATCAACGCCGAACTCTGAATCGACTTAACCATTGCCCAGACGCACAAACTTCGCAGGTTCAAGTTGCGTACTTAAGTGGGAGACTACTGTATATAACTATTTAAAAAATTGTTAACATAAAGATTCATATATAATATAAAAACATTAACTTTAAAGCTAATAAGAAGGTAGACAAACAAAAAACAGGTGGAGGTCCACGCGGTCCAGATCTAATCCATGCAGAAGAGTTGGCTCTTCAGCAAAATGCCCATCGCCCTGTTTCTGATGGCATTCCAGGGGGAAGCTCCTCCTCAGAACCAGTGGCAGGATGCAGTGGTCACTTCATTTCAGGTAAAGGATGGTCATTGCATATATTTGTCCTCAATGTGTGCCATAGGTATGTTCCATATAGCCCTCTTTTTTGTTGGGTCAGTTGCAGGAAATGTCATATCCCTAGAACCTGTGTCTGACCAACGAGATATTGACGAAAGTCAAATATTTGATGATGACACTGTGTCTGATTATTCACAAGGAGGAGAGGTAAATTTTCCAAATAACGTTTGATCAAACTCCACTCTGATCAGTCCGATGTGCCCCAATCACATTTGGAAATCCTGGGTAATGAGAATGTTAGGCTGATTGTGAGTATCCTTATGGAACCGTGGGTGTTTTTGCCTGTGTATACCTACCTGCAATGGCATGAAATGCCTCTTTTATTGTCTGCACACGCAGGTGTCCAGGAAACACTATGAAAACCTGAAGGAAATATTTCAGAGCCAAACAGACTTTAAGAAATTGCTTGGCAAACTGCACTTTTAGATAGATTTTCCTAGCAGGTTTGAGGATTTGGATGTGCTGCTATGACAATACATCCAACAAGAGAAAAACCGACAGATCCAGGATCATGCCAAATCGTCAACTATTACATCCGGCTAAACGAGTAATCCACGTAAGAAAAATACCCTGTGTCAAATGCTGCACAGAGGTGTAACAGAATTAGTATGTTGGTTTGTTCAGAGTCTGCTGCCATAAGCAAATCATTGGTTACCCGTAGCAGAGCAGTTTCACAGCTGTGCTGTGCTCTGAAACCAGACTGAAAGGGTTCAATCAAATTATTAGAAGTTAAGTAGTTCGTGAGTTGGGAAGCTACAAGGCGCTCAAGAACTTTTGACAGAAAAGGTAAGTGGGAAATAGGCCAAAAATTGTTAAGATTGTCAGCATCAAGACCAGATGTTTTTAACATTGGGGTTACAGAAGCGGTTTTAAAAGTGACAAAGCCAGTGTCAAGGGATGAGTTAATTATTGTTGTAATAGTCGGGATTATGGCATTAAGGCAGGATTTAAGTAGTGTGGTGGGGATGGGGTCCAGTACACAAGTAGTCAGCCTTATCTTACAAAGCAGGTCCTTAAGAAAAGCAGATGTGACTAGTGAGAACTTAGAGAAAGAGCTGGATGGAGTGGGAAAACAGGGAAAGATATAAACAGATTATGTATTTATGTTAGTTGAATTATTTAGATCATTAATTTTGTTATGGAAAAAGTGGAGGAATTTCTCACAGACTTTAGTAGAAGAGGTAGTTGGACCAGATGCGGGTTGGAATAGTTTATTAACTACAGAAAACAAACCCCTTGGGTTATCATGGCCACTTTCTATTATTCTGCCATAATAGGTGTTCTTGGCATCGGTTAGTGCTTCTCTGTAAGCTCTTAGTTGGTCAGAGAAAGCCTGGATGTGCACGGTGAGGCCAGACTTAAGTGACATTCTCTCAAGATGTCGGCCAGCTGCTTTCATAAATCGTAGCTCTGAATTATACCAAGGAGCTGAACGCTTAAAGGAAACCTCCTTTTGTTTTAAAGGAATAGGTGAAGACAGTAAAAGATCAGAAATGGATCCATAAAGGATAGAGGGACAGATATTTTTAAGGGTTCTATAAGAAATTTGTCGTTTACAGGTAAGAGGAGGTAGAGGTAATGAGACAATGAAAAGTACTACTTTAATGGTCAGAGAGTCCCAAATCAGTGCTGTAAGTGTTGGCAAGAGATAGCCCAGATGTACAGATCAGATCCAATATAAGACTACCAAAGTGGGTGGGAAAATCAACATGCTACACCATGTCAAAACAGTCCAGTAAGGATAGGAATTAATTTCTCAGTTTAGATATGGGGATGTCAATATGGATGTTGAAATCACCAAGAAGAATGACTCTCTGTGAAAAGGAATTGAAGTGGGTTAATAGTTCAGTCAGATCAGATAAGAAGGATGCATTGTATTTTGGAGGATGATAAAGAACAATGAGTAAGACAGGACCTGATTCCATTATTAGTTTAAGAGCCAGACACTCGAAAATCAATGGACAATCAATTGGGATTCTTTTGATGTTTAAATCCACTCTGACAATTACTGCAATTCCTCCAACTTGTCTTGAGCTACAAGGCTCTGTGAGGAAAGTGTAACCAGGTGTTGTTGCCTCTGTGAGAGAGACATTCGAATTTTGCCAAGTCTCCGTTAAACACAGCATATCAAGTTTGGTGTCAATGATGAATTCTGACAACACCAATGCTTTGCCATTAACACTAGAATTACTAGAGCCTACGAAAAAACTCGTAAATCCGTCCCACCTTAAATCGCTTCTTAAAACCGTTCTCACCTCTCCGCCAGCGTCTTTTGTTAATCTAAATATGCTGATAAAAGAAAAGCTGCAAGTAGCCGGCTATTCCATCCCCCCACCGACTTAGAACGTGCACAAACTTCTCCCAGCTCATGCCTTGATTGATTTTCTGGGAGTGAAGTGGAGTTTTAGAGTGGAAATAATGGATCGTTGTTTGGAACACACGCATTTCATGTCTGTTCCGTTTCTACAGTAATCTGTGTAAACACATTGTTAAAACAGAAACGTTTTTTATATTCTAGTAGTAGATGACAAAATGTAGGCATAAACTATATAATGTATGAAGCCTGAAGTCCAAATATCAAAGAAATATTTTCACAGAAGGTACAAATCTAACACAACAATTGCACTTTTATTCAAAAATATAACTGCAGAAACAAAAAGCCGCCTTAACATGCGACATTGACACTTGTTTATTATAACTGCCTCCATGGCGCAATAGAATCAGCTGCCAACTGGGAATCAAAAGGTCGCGAATTCGATCCTGCACCACTCTGTTTTGAGAAGTAAACTGCTCTTAGTCTTACTATTTTAGAATAAGCACATACATTTGATTTCAGTCTGTAACAGCCGGTGTAATTTATGATACTTGTAAAGGTTAGCTTTTTTATTTTTATTTTTTATTAGTCAGTTTTATTATCTCGGCCGTGTTCACGAGCCCAAACACATGCCACCCCTGCATCTGATACTGCTGTTTTCACATTAATATTGGTCCCATAAACACCAGATAATTTGTTGCATTTGCCTTCTGTCCAAATTCACACATGTACAGGATGTCTAAATTTCATCTGTTTAACACTAGAATTACCAGAGCCAACAAAAAAACTTGTAAATCCGGCCCACCTTAAATCCCTTTGCACCTCTCCATCAGCCTCTTTTGTCTTCTAAATGTGTCTATAAGCCCAAGCAGCAAGCAGCCTGCTATACCCCCCCCCCCCCATCATCTCAAAATGGGCAAGAAGTTCTCCCAGTTCCTGCCTTGATTGATTATCTGGGAGTGAGCTACCCATAATTGCAAGGGGAAATAATTTGATGTGTTTTGTGTCTACAAAAATCTATGTAAACACATTTTTAAAACAAAAATGTTTTTCATGTTTTAGTAATAACAAAATGTAGACATGAACTGTATAATGTGTGAACGCTGATGGCCACATAGTACTTGTAAATGTTAGCGTTTTTTTTTTTCACTTTTATTCTCTCAGTCACAATCATGATACAACACTCACCCCCGCCCCAGATCTTACATGGTTACTTTTTATCTGAAACTGAGAATAACTGTAGATGTGAGTGTTGTTTTGAGACAATGGAACTTGAAATTCTCAGATCTGGAGGGATAAAAGCTGACAAACAAACGCTGGTGAATCTGCCTTCTTCGTATCTCATTGTTGCTTACATTTTTTTTTATTCAGTTTTATTGAGTGTTCCTGCTTACGCTGAATTAGTATGCACCTTATGGTCCATTATGTCAAAGCCACACTGACAAAAAAACAGAGACATAAGTATATATGATATTTGGAATTATTCATTTTATGACCTATATAGTACATTTCGGAAAACATTGTGGCACTGATGCAACATTATTCATATTCATTCACACGCCTTCTTACGCTTCTAAAATCAGTGAACACTTTTTTTTTTTCTTCTATCTTGGCAGTGTCCATTTTTAGGTGCATGGTGGTATTTCTTTTGTATTCCAGGACATGCAGAGGAAAGAATAGTACAGAGAGGTCAGTTCCGCGCTATATGCAATCGTCAGATTCAAATGTTAACAGTTCACACACACCCAAGGACCGTCCTTTCTACATTTATGACATGCGTAACTGTTGCAATGTACACACTTCTCTCTGTGCTGTGGTTACACTGAAGGGGCTGGGGGGAGAGGCAGTCTTGGAACAGAAGCTTGTCGATGTTGCATCCTCTTTTGCTTTATCCATCGCCTTTTCTTTTAAGAAGCAACAACTAAGTTTCTCTGCAAGGTGAGCCAAAAACACTCTTCTTTTCTCAGTGGTCCCCGTGCATGCCTTTCACAGTACATGTGCATTGATCGCCACCAAGTCCAGCATGTTATAGCACACAGCAACTGGCCACCTGTGTGTTCCTGCTTGCACCGAATAAGCTCACGCCTTCTGGTGCACGATATCAGCGCAGCACCGGGCAAAAAAGAAAGAGACAAATATATTTGACATTTTGAAAAAATCATTTTATGACCTGAATAGTACCAATCAGAAAACATCATTGCACTAATGCAGTATTATTTGAAAACAAACAGCGTTCAGAAAAAAAAAAATTGAGAAATAATAGATCATCTGTAAAAAAGGCTGCTACTTGCACAGCACCTGGAAGTGTATCACAGAATAGCTTCCTGTCCATTTTCAGATATCAGAAATACACTCAAAATCACTTCCTGTAAAATTTCTTATTCTTTCAATGGCCATTCCTGTCTATTTCAAGATATCTTGAAATGCGCAGGAAATTATTTGAGATATCTCTAGATGAAATAGGAGTTCAGGGACATCTGTCCCAAAATACTTTTTTCTTAAAGTTTTTCTTGTTTTTAAAGTAAGCCTCTTTTTTTTTTTTCAACGGACCCAAAATCCTAGATTAGGCAGAAGTTCACGGAAAAATGAATTATTAATACTTTTTGCTGCTTGGAACCTGGATATTGGTTTTGTTCTTATTTAGTTCCATTGTTTATCTTACTCTTGACCCATCATTTTAACAATATAGTCCAGTTTCAAAATAGGCATATTATCAAAATGTTTCATTCTAGTGAAAAGACACATTTCTCATGCACTCTTATTATTTTTCTGACTCACCATATGTTTTCTTGTTTCTAACTTCTATTTGTTATTTTTATTTGTATTCTGACAATGCCATTTTATGCTGTTTTTTTGAATAATGCCTGCTATTTTGTGGTAATTTTTGCACAGCCATGATGCTATTTAAAATTACTATGCCTGTTGCTGATCATGTGATATATTGTACCATCATGCCCCATCTGTATGCACTATTCTAATGGAAAATATTCTAGCGTTGCATTTGTTTGCCTTTTTTCCACAAAATTTGTTAGTGTAAAGGAGGTTAAAAGGCATTTTCAAGAAGTATAGGCTCAGATGTTTGGTTCATTTGGTCTTTTCTGTTTTTCAAATTGAGCCTGTCCTGACTGAGTTCCACATGTTCCTTCTCTGCACCCAATCCATGTGTATTTTTCTTTCAAAACACTCTCACGACACATACATTTTGCAAATGTTCATAGTGTTCTGGTAGTGTTTTGATTAACTAAATCTTCAGATCTACTTCAAGACACTGTGCTTTGTTAGTTTTTAAAAAACTTCTGAAATTGTATCTTTCCTTTTTCATTGACATGAAAACACATAAAATAATTCTATGTGCCAAATGAATCAAAATGCTTATCAAAATTAAAACCAGTCTGACGTTGTTAATTTTAAGCATTTGCTGCCAGTTTTAAAAATTTCCATTAAATACAAGGCAGACAGTGCAAATGAAACATTTTAATGTCCATTTAAATTCTAGCAATTACATTTATTTAAGCTTTTCTACAAATGATATCTTCTTTTTAACTGCATTAATGATGCTATTGAATGCACTAAAAATAAAGGTTAAGGTGTAAGAATATCTGATGAAGACATTTTAACATCAGTTATGCCTTAATGTGAATATGGTGTTTCACTATTCTTGCTCCCAGAGAAAATAATTAAAATATTTTAAGAATGCTCTTCATTACTTATGCAGATGTTTATATATGTTTATATATTGTTTTCTTTTATTTTCTCATTTTATGTACATCTTTCATACTTTTTTCTCTTTGAAACACAAGGAAATCTGTAATTTGGCATTCATATTTGAAATAAAATTATTTTAAAGTTATGTTTAGGTGTACTATAGGATTTAGTTCTACCCACTCAGCAAATTATTCATTACAAAAGATCCCCATTCAAACTTCAAAGCAAATCTGGATGCCAGTGCAGTAAATGTATTTTTTTGATAAGATCTCTTAAAATAAGTCATGATATCCAACTGTCATCACTAAAAACCTTAAATTAGGATAGCAAATAATAATTTAAAAAAATCTACCTTACTTGATTTAATACTACAAACCAGTTTATATTTTAGACAAAGTAAGTTTGAACATACTGCTTTAAACATGTTTTTTGACATTCTTGTTCTTTATTCATAAAAGAACCAGAGGCAATTTTTTGGTCTTTTCTTACAACTGATTTTACTTTTGAAAACCAAATATAAAAATTATTCTAACCTTATAAACAGACCATTGTGTTCGAATGGGACAGAAATGTATGTATTTTGTTTTGCATTTCTCCTCATCTAAAATTGACTAATACAAAACACTGCAGAGAACATGAAAATTAACATTAAAAAAATTTAGTCATCAATTTATTACAACATTTCCTAAAAGAGATTCTGTTCATTTTGTGAACCAGTAATAATGTGTTCTTTAGTAAATAATGTCCATTCATCTATTACTTTATTATAAAATGTGTAATGTTAGATTAATGAATGTTTTCTTTCAGAATCTATAACAGATAACAAAGTAGAAATACATCTTGGGTAGGTGAGGTGGAAGGTGCAATTGGAAAGAGTGGTGCCTTGTGAGTAACCAAAAACACACATTTTTGTGAAGCTTTGTTCAATTCCTCTGACAAAATGAGCTTACATTGCTAATCATGTGGTTGTAAAAATGAACATGCATGTTTGTGGGCTCTGGAACAGAAATACATTTCAACAATTTTCAGAATCTTTTTATCTTTTAATAAACTTTAGATAATAAAGGCTCTCCTTGATTCAAACTCGAGATCCAAGAGATGGGCCACGTCTTTCTTTTTTGGTCTATGTTTCTTCCACACATCTTGAAGGGTTTTATAGTGCCTGGCTTGCACTTTCCAGGAGTTATGGCCTGGCACCGAATAAACAGCAAAAACATTCAAATATGGATTACCAACCTCCTGTTAAAGATGATTTACACAAAACCAAAGAGATCATTCCAACGTATTTGTATTTTAACTATCTAGCTGTGCAGAGGTTTCATCACAGATCATAGTCGACACACTTGAACCAGCATCATAGTCAGCATCTTATTTAGCTGCTGTAAACTCTAGGTGACATCTTTTTGGACATATCATTTCAGTCCATGGGCTTTCCTACTTCTGTGGTGTCTTAACATTCTGTTATCTTTGATAGAGGGTTGTTTCTTGTGGAATAAAGTGAACACTAGGACAGATTTCCATGAGAAAACATGTAAAGGCTTTAGAAAGATATGGTTCTAGATATCAAAGATATATAATTTAGTGTCTGTTTCTAAACAATTTTGTCTGTAACAACATCTACTATGGATATGGGTTGAAAATGTAAAGAATTGACCATAAAGATTTAAAAAGGTAAAATTAGAAAAAAATGCTTGGATTTAATGAAATAAGGACAGAAGAATGTGGATGTTAGTTATGTGCTTTAGTGTAACTAAATTTACAATACTCTGCAAGTATCAAACCTACCTCTGTTGGTACTCATCACATCTGACTCATCTTTGATTGTATGTGACAAATCTATGACACGCAGTTCAGAGTAAGAGTTAGAAAATATTAAGTACATCATTATAAAAAACTGATTAATTTTTTCTTCCAAGCTCATGCCATCTTTTTCAAGTGCTATAATGAGTTAACACAATGTATTTGATTGGAGATATTTATTTATTTACATGGAGTCTATCTCATGTAACCAAACTACTTTGACGAATTACAATATTTATTTCTTGTACTTTCAGTCAATTCTTCACCAGTGAGGCTGACCCCCAGCTTCTGCCAATGTGATTTTACCAGATGCCACTTTGCTACTGTAAATGGGCAAAGTAATTTTTAAACAATGGGTGTAAAATTTAATACAGATGAGTATGCAGTTATAATTTTGAGAGGCTATGTCTGTAAGAGAATTGGATATATATACAGTGGTACCTCGGTATTCGTCTGCTTTGGAATAAGTCCAACTTGGTATACGTTCTGTTTGGACACGAAAAATTTTGCTTGGTATACGACCTTTGTTTGGAATATGACTCACGTGCTACCCTTGTTTACCTCTCTCGAGACAAAGCCATGACTGCCCTCAAGCATTAATGCGTCAGTTGCTAGCATTTAGTTAACAACCGGCGCTATAACTCTCTGTGAATTTTCACGTGTGTGGCATAGCCGTTCCACAGTTCCTGTCAAAGGCCAGCTTTAAAATAAATAATCACCGCACTCGCGGCTTGGTGAGGGGGCTTGGTGGTTGTGTGGCTGAAGGTTCTCAGGGCGATTCGCAATGTGGGCGTTTCTCACCAAAGTGCACAGGCATTCATGATTGTTCCTGGGGCTGCTTATCTTGATAAATAGAAGCGCGAGTTGGCTAGAAGGGGAGGAAAAAGAAAGAACGTACGGGAGGTTGAGAGAGAGATAGCATGAAGTAGCTGAAGTAGGCAGAGTTAAGGTCAGCTGCAAGTAGGGTGACTCCCCTGTTGGGAAACAGGGGGGCCGCCAGGTAAAAAGGCACCGGGCTTCTTCTTGTTTTTTTTTTTGGTTTTTTTTTAAAGAATGCTTCCTGCTGTATTTTAACCTCGTTGTTTTTAAGAAGACTTTTTTCTATTGTTTTTAACCTCCACGTTTCACTTCTGATTTTATGGATTATTTATTGGAACTTTGGAGACTGCACTTTAATTTGAACAACTTGTTTTGTTGATTGTTTTACTAAAAGCACTTTGCACTTTTTCACCATCCCCTTGCTTTGTTGTTACCGATGAGCTTAGCAGTGAGGCACATTACCAATGGTGTAGGGTTCAAGGGCTCCCCGGCAGCAGATGGGAGCATACAGCAAACTCACATTGTCACAACGTGGTTTTGTGTTTTTTCACGTAAATTTGAATTGATTGTTGAAAAGTATAAAGGTGGCATGCGTATCCGGGACATGGCTGTTGCATACCGTTTGCAGAGAACGACGGTATCTACGATTGTGAAAAACGGACGTTATTAAAAAGTAAAGTGAGGTAAAATTTTCATTTATTTCATCTAATTGCTTTTGTATTTATGTATTTTAGTATTAAGCAGTGTTTAAATTATTTTATACAACCCCATCAATGTATAATATGCCAATAGCAATCAGATTTTTTTTCATGGGAACGGATTAATCATTTTCCCATTATTTCTTATGGGAAAAATTAGTTTGGTATACGTCCTGTTTGGTATAAGTCCAAGGACCTGGAACGGATTAAGGACGTATACCGAGGTTCCACTGTATTCCTAAATGTAGGACACTGGCAATATAGGGGGAAGGTAGGGTTATCAACAGAGATCATTAAGAGGTAGTTGTGAGAATTTTGCCCAGTTTATTTTTTAACTGGATAAAGGTTCTTGAGACAAACATATTTAGGATATGAGAGGTATTGAAAGGAGCATTATTTAAATACAGTAAAATGTTGTCGGCTTATACCGAGATCAAGTGATTGGAATTATTGACTGTAATGGAAGTAACCAACTTAAATTTACATATGGCTATGACTAGGGGTTCAAGTGCTAAATTAAAGAGAAGTGTTGAAAGATGAAAGCCCTGTCTAGCCCCTCTTTGAATTGGTAATGCTGGAGAAATGAAGTTAGTCAGAACAACAGCATTGGGGATAAGTAAAACAATTTGATTAAATTAATATACGCTGACCCAAAGCCCATCCTTTCGATATCCTCCCTCAGAAAATGTAATTTCATTTGGTCAAAAGCTATTTCTGAATCAGGAGAGAGTGGAGCTTCAAGGCTGGTGAAAGATGGTGCTGCATTAATAATGTGTAGTAGTGTGCACATATTATCAGAAGTCAGGAGAGAGTAAATAAAGTAGGATGGTCTGGGTGTATTTTTACAGGTCACCTTCTGAAGCTAGTATACCAAAATCTTGGCTGTGAATTTTGCATCAGTATTCATAAGTGATAAACGTCTGTAGCTTTGAAAAAGTAAAGGGTCGTCATCTTGTTTTAGAAGCAGAGTAATCACAGCCATATTAATAGCCAAGTTTAAATACCTGAGAGACATGACCTCCCTTAACATGTCAAAGAGAGGGGTGAGCAACTAATGCCAAAAAGCAGAACACATTGAGCTCTCCCAGTATTTCTGGAGCTTAGTGCCTCCCTTAGTTCAGGTAAGGAGATAAAAGCTTCTAAGGAAGAGGCATCAATGTTGGAAAGCTCAGAAATGGGGAGATTATCAAGAAAATATTTGATGCAGGAATATAAGGAGCTAGGAGGATTGGAAAAGAGTGTGGATGGAAGGGATTGATGCAAAGCAATTATTTGACTTGATCCTCCATGCAAGAAGCCTGCTTGAACTTGCCACAAAAACAACCAGTGAGGATGATCATTTTCTAGAGCTTTAAGAAACTTTACTCGATTCCAGCTCAGCAATTTTTCAAAGATTTGAAAGAGTAAGGTGTGATAACAATGAGATTGTAAAAATAGTAAAGCATTTGGTAGTATCCTACACGGTACATGCATTATCTGCAGAACCAGCATTAACTGTTAAAAACTACTTCAATTGAGAAGCAAATTGTTCACAAAAATGTTACACAAAAGGGAAGTATTACATTTGCATCTAGGTGCACAAAAGGCATATGCTGATTTAAGGAACAGAGTTTGTGGTCTGACAAGGGAGAGAATAAGGATGAATCGAGAAAAACAGGAAGGCAGGAGAATCTAAGATGTACTGCAGTCAATACAAGACTGTGATTTATAATGTGAAGAAAAGTATGAGAACACATAAGCCAAGGGATTTAGCAATCAAAAGAGTCCAACAAGCTCAGATCTGAAACTAGCTTACATAAAGAAAGTGTGGAAACGGGACAAAAAGTGCCTTTGGTTGGAGGGGACCTGTCTTAAACCAGACTCATTACTGCATTAGCATCAGTACCAAGTGTAGGCTGAGAATCAGAGTGTCCAAGCAGTACAATGGTTAAAGGGAGAAAAAGAAGGGGCAGAATGGAGTGTGTCCATATGCAAAAATAAACAATTTGTGTCCACCAATCTTGGCCTCCAAGAAACAAAATATTCCTGCCCTGTCACAACTCACATGCAAATTTACAATTTGTAGAGAGTGCTTAACAAGGACAAGGACACAGCAACTTTTTGAGGAGGTAAAGGAGGAGACTATAACACAATAGTATTTATTTTTACAGTGATACACGTTTAGAGCTAATAGATGAGACTCCTGTATTAATGCCACATCTACTTGTTGACGATGGAAAAGGTCAGGCATACAAAGACATTCTAAGAAATGATGTTAAGCTTAGACATGGTGGAAGAAAAAAGAGGAGTAAGACAGTAATAAATAGAAGAGTAGAGAAGTCATCATAGATATGTAGCAGTGTGACAGAAAGCAAGATAATTAACCCAAAAAAACCAGATACTTCTAAGCTCTAAAACCCTACCCACAGACAGAGAGTGGTTGGGAGCTTGTGCTGTTAGCGGGTTGTCGCATCCACCACATGACAAACCATGAGTGTAGAGCGTGACACCTCAGCACATAGAGCTGAGCATAAATGGAGGAAAACTAAATTAATTATCCACTATGAGATATTGAAGGTTAAAATAACAGGATACAATAACACAGTCCGTCTTGAGAGGCGCTGCTATTTCTCTAAGGTTATAAATAACAATGCTAGTAATCCCAGAATCTTATTCTCTACGATTGTTCGTCTGCTAAACCCAGGTAACACAAAGGAATGCCTACAAAATACTTCCAGTGAAACCTGTGAGGCTATTGCTGTATTTTTCAATCAAAACATTAATGATATTAGAAATAATATAGTATATGTCCCCAACATTGCGGATCCTCCTAAGCCTCAATACTCTGTTATAAACAAATTAAATTCTTTCACCAGGATAGATTTACCTGATTTACATAGAATAATTTCTCAACTGAGACCTTCCACCTGCGTCCTTGACCCAATACCAACAAGTTTTTTCAAAGAAGTATTGGGCGTGCTAATTGATAGTATTCTTGACATAGTAAACTTGTCATTAGATACGGAGGTCTTCCCAAACTGTCTTACGATGGCTATAGTTGGCTAAACTCCTACTCAAGAAGAATAATCTTGACCCCTCTGTTTTTGAAAATTTTAGACCCATTTCTAACCTGCCTTTCTTAAGTAAAATTCTAGAGAAGGCAGTCATTATGCAGCTAAATGACCACCTCAATAAACATGCTATTCTTGATAAGTTTCAGTCGGGTTTTAGAACAAATCACAGTACAGAAACTGCACTTGTTAAAGTAGTAAATGACTTACGGGTGAATGCAGACAGAGACCATTTATCTGTTCTCATCCTCTTAGATCTGAGTGCCGCATTTGACACCATTAATCACAACATTCTTAGAAATCACCTTAGTCAATGGGTGGGCCTCTCTGGTAGTGTCTTAAATTGGTTTGAATCCTACGTGGCAGGTAGAAAATTCTTTGTTAGTTGTGGTAATTACAACTCAACGATACATGATATTCTATATGGTGTTCCACAAGGCTCTATCCTGGGTCCGCTGCTGTTTTCGATCTACATGCTTCCGTTAGGTCAGATTATCTCGGGGCATAACGTGAGTAACCATAGCTATGCTGATGACACGCAGCTGTATTTATCAATAGCCCCTGATGACCCTAACTCTGTTGTTTCACTAACACAATGTCTTACTTGTGTTTCTAAATGGATGAATAGTAATTTTCTCAGGCTAAATAAAGAGAAAACAGACATTTTAGTGATTGGCAATAATGGTTATAATGAGGTTATTAGAAATACACTTGATGCATTAGGATTAAAAGTCAAGATGGAGGTAAAGAATTTAGGGGTAACTGTTGACTGTAACCTGAATTTTAAATCGCATATTAATCATATCACTAGGACAGCATTTTTTCACTTAAGAACCATAGCAAAAGTTAGACCACTTATATCATTGAAAGATGCTGAGAAATTAGTTCAGGCTTTTATTTTCAGTCATCTAGATTACTGTAATGCACTCCTCTCAGGACTACCCAAAAAGACATAAATCGTTTGCAACTAGTGCAGAACGCAGCTGCTAGAATCCTAACTAGGAAAAAAAAATCTGAGCACATTTCTCCAGTTTTGATGTCACTACACTGGTTCCCTGTGTCTTTCAGAATTGACTTTAAAATACTGCTTATGGTTTACATAGCCTTAAATAATCTCGCTACATCTTATATATCGGACACCTTATATTCCAAATCGTAACCTTAGATCCTCAAATGAGTGTCTGCTTAGAATTCCAAAAGCTAAACTTAAAAGAAGTGGTGAGGCAGCCTTCTGCTGTTATGCACCTAAAATCTGGAATAGCTTGACAATAGGAATTTGCTAGGCTAAGACAGTGGGGCACTTTAAAAAAATGCTAAAAACTCATTACTTTAACTTCGCCTTCTCATAACTTCATTTTAATTTAATCCTGATACTCTGTATTTTCAATTAATTATAGCTATTCATGGTGGCTCTAAAATGTGTACTAACCCCTACTTTCTCTTCTGTTTCTTTCCCAGTTTTCTGTGGTGGCGACCTGCGCCACCACCACCTAATCAAAGCACCGTGATGTTCCTACATTGATGGATTAAAAGCCAGAAGTCTACATGACCATCATCATCAAGTTCTTCCATGAGAACCCTAAATATAAAGAAGACTGTTTCATTTATGTAAGGTAGAATGCCCAGAGGGGGCTGGGCGGTCTCATGGTCTGGAACCCCTGCAGATTTTATTTTTTCCTCTCCAGCCGTCTGGAGTTTTTTGTTTTTTCTGTCCTCCCTGACCATTGGACCTTACTCTTATTCTGTGTTAATTAATGTTGTCTTATTTTAATTCTTACTTTGTCTTTTTGTTCTCTTTTCTTCATCATATAAAGCACTTTGAGCTACATTGTTTGTATAAAAATGTGCTATATAAATAAATGTTGTTGTTTTTGTTTCACCCACAGAAAGCACCCACAAAAACCCAACCAAGGAAAGCCTCCTGCCCTTTACAAAAAACACCCACCTCTGCCTGCACTAAAAACAAACAGATATCACTAAAAATAAAAACATAATTGTAGTTAAACCAAACATTAAAAGTGAGCAGCACAGGTAGATGATTAATAAACGACAAGCCCAGAGGGAGACTAGTAACACTGAAAGCACCCAGTAAAAACAAAATTTGCACAATCTTTGAAATTACATTGAATTAAAGGAGTACAAAGCTTACATATAGGTCTGTTTGTTCAACACCTAACCATGAGAGTACAGATAGCAAAATTGGACAGATAAAAGCAATTAGGATTATTGAATGGTTGGGGACTACCAAACCATTTCAAAACAAGCAACACAGACATGGTATGCTGTCAGTTCAGTGCAACACCTCAAACGGCCTAGTAGCAGAGTCAAGGAAACTGGGAAAGTCACAATGAGAAAGTACCCATTGTAATTAAATTATTCACTGTATCCAAACCTTCCAGAAGAGAATAGCATGGGCACTTAAGTTTCAGGTAAGTTTCACCATATTAAGCTTCTCACACTTTCTGAAGGATAGGAGACATAACCTTTCTTTGCTGTACAGTGAATGAGCTGAAGTCTTTATAAAAGTGAATCCTCGAACCTTTCACAATGTTAGAGTTGCAGTGAAACTCTTTCGGTTCCAGCTGCCAGTCGGAAAACCTCAAAAACTTAATAATAAAAGGACAAAGACCAGCAGCATCATATTGCTTCATGTAGAAATGATGTGCTTGCATTATTTACAGTTTGAATTTAGGAAGGCTCATTAGCTATTTAGACCACATTTGAGAAAGAAAAATAATTGGGTTATCTTTCTCGAGTCTATTCTTCAGCCCCTCCAGTCTTAAGCAGTCTCTACAGGATTTATCTTCTTGGTCAACCAACTTCTTTATCAGGGAAGTGACTTCACTACGGAACAATGTATCAGCTTTGTGATGGGACACCGTGTACTGCAGTGCTCAGAATTCACTAGGCATTTCATAGTGTTCTTTTTAATAAGTTATCCTTTAACTACTTGCACCATTGCTCACCTCATAAGTACTCAGTCGGTGTACCATTGTTAAAACGGCTATTTATATGCACGTTGTGAGGTTGTAATATAAAATATTGCAATAATTTTAAATTGTACATGTTTTTTATGTAATTTATTATCATATTACTGAATAGTATGACACAGTACTATACCCTGACACCACAGTGTCAGGGTAATCTGAAAAATAAACCTGATCCACTTCTCCAGTTCTCATACGTCACTGGTCACACTTTCATCTACTGCAGGATTTGCATATTTATCATATTTCACTTCAGTTGCTGAATGTTCTTTGCAGACAAAGTCATTGCAAGAAGAACATCTCAACGTTATCATACATAGATAAGTACCCTCGTGGTGTACCAAATGCACCATATGGAACTTGCGACTGTGCATCCACTCATAAAAACCATTGCAACACTGTACTTGTAGTGAATCAAGCTGAGGATAGATGGCAGATGCTGCAGGTAGGTTCAAGTAAAAGGACATTGGACAAAAATAACTGAGCTGGTGTACAAATTTACCAGTGTGAGTAGTTAAGGGATAATATTAGTATTTAAAGTAGTCATATGCTCATGAAGTATATTCCTAATTCAGTCCCAGTAGGATTGTCCACCATCGCTGACTTTCTAGGCTGTGTGCCAGGATTTCTTTGGTGAATTACTGTAAAAGCAGCAGAATAAGACATCTCAGGAAAAGCAGGTGTCTCCTTTTAATATTAAGCAGAAAATGACTTGAAAGAGAATGTGTTTGTACAATTCATTATAGAACTGATAAAGATAACACAGATCTTGTTTGCACCACTCCTGCCCTTTTAAACCACTACAAGGCATAAAATACTGAGATAGTAGCATTTACTATCATTCAAATGGCTTTTCCCAGAAAACAGTACTATACCCAAGCAACATTATTTATTACATCTTCCTTTACAAATTAAGCCTTTGGGTTCCATGATCCAGGCAGGTTTGAATCAAAACATAAGACATTTTAAATCCTGGCCTTCAAAATTAAATTTTACAAACATTTGTAAAACATTTCTATAGCACAATCAACAGTTGAATGCTCTCGTGTAAATGGAAGGCAGCACCAAATATTTTCAAATGAGAAGGAACTGGGCCTAATATCTTAAGTTGTAAGCATAGAAAACATTCTTTCAAAACTAAAGACTACTTAGGTACTTGGGACATTCAAATTGTGTAATCACGTAAATGTGTTATTCCTAATAAAAATGTATGCATGTCATAAGTCATTGATTATTAGCAGTCTAAATGACCACCATCTACCAGTACTTGGGCTGATCAAAGATATCTGGCCGATAAACATTTTTTATATTGCTTTTATTATCAGCTTTATGATACTGTGGCTTTCAAGAAAGATCTGCTTGCATATGAAGTAGATATTCTTAATGTTGCACATGCCACAGAAACAGTCGATCCTGAAAAGCTATTTGGCACTACATGTTACCACACAATTAAGTTCAAAGAAAACTGGTATGTTTCAGTTAAATACTACCTTAGTGACATTATATAATTAGGCTGTTAAGCTTGTGACACCTCAAACTCAGATAGAAAGAGCTATTAATGTTAGCATGTATAGTATGGCATGGCTTGTATAAAATTATGTGGTGTTACTGATACATTCCTAGAGTTGCCCGAACCTGCAGGGAACATGGCTTCTGTTATTTCAGATGCATGGATTATGATTGAGACAGTTTTGTTCATTGTGTAATGTACAAATTGTATGATGAACAAATGGCATGTAAGCCATTTGACGTTTTACTGTATTATGTCTGAAATGTGACTTTTAATTGAATTCATTATTCATAATTTCATGCTAACCACAAGACAAAAGCTTAAGAAAAGATATTTTGACTTGAAATAAAGATTACCTCTGAGGAAGATCTTTTATAAACATGTCCCTTGTATCTCATTAAAATATCCCAAAATAAGACAAGAAGCGATAATCAAGACAAATCAAGTGACATTTACTTAAATTAAGTCATGAAGACTTTTTAGTTGACACTAGAAGATTTGCACCAAAAATATAACTATAAGAATATTAAACTTCCTTAATATACAGATTTGCTTCAGTGTTTCTATATAGCAGTTTTCTCAGAATACAGGGTCTGAGCACATTTTCATAAATAAATATATAAAATAGTAACAGCAAAATACACACATGAATATATATAAAAAGTTAAACAGTTTGAAGACTAATACTCATTCCGACATATAGCCAGCTAGTTATACAGAGGAGGTATGTAAACTCCAGAGGAGCAGAAAATATCTTTTTAGATCCTTTAATAACAAACCTGAAACCTACGTTTGGATGTGTAAGGCCAACTGGCTGCCCAGGTTCTTTTTATATTAAACTATATTTTGGTGCATACTACTCTACACATATCTCATCGAATCATATGATGATCTGATGCTACCTCTATTATCTCTGATGCTGCTGGCTCAGAACCATTTCCTCCTTCACCAAACAGAGTATCTTGTTTGAAGTAGTAATTGTACCAAGGGCCTAAGTAGGATACAAAGAAGAAACCTCAGATAGCCAAAAGTACTCATGGGAGAGCTAGACTAGAATAGCAATGTTATTACTATTTTGACTAATAGCTAGTCAGTATTATTTTTTATAAATGGACGGGGAAGACACTTGGTAATGGCTGTCATTACTTGGTGTAGCTTATTTCTCCATTTGCTGATGTGAATGTGATTGAATTTTTCATAACAGTCTGTGAAAGAATTATGTAAAAAAAGAGAGAATAAAATCATTTTCACAATTTTGGAGACTCAAGATACAGTATTATGTTTTTTCATGCAAAATGTGAGATTGAAGCAACACAAATAACTTTTTATCAGATGTACATAATTATTATTTCTGATTAATAATCTTTTAATGTATTAAATTATTATCTACTTACCTAAATTTTGGTTTAATATGCAATAGTTTTAAAAATGTCACAGTTTTTCACATAGGAGGTAAAATTAGACATTTCATGAGTTTATTTGGGTCCTAAACTTTAGCATAATTTATCATCTTGGTTCTGATTTTTTCTGTCAAATGTGCAATACTAAATAGAATTAAAAATAGTATCACCAACACATTTAGCAAAACACAGAGTGTTTTTTTTTTTTTAATTTTTAGATCAAAACACAGTATATGTATGTTGTGAAAAGTGGATATTTGCACAATCACCTACATAAACGTTAATAAAGCTTAGGTCATGGTTATTCATTCTTTCAAAACACATTATTGGATATGCAACATGGTCATCAAAATTATCAGAAACATTATTATAATCGCATCTCATATTCACATCAACAGTTCAAATATTTGGGATATAGTGTGTCTAGGCCGAATTAATAGGTCAAAGGCATTATTAGACTATTGCCTTGGAAACATGACTATGAATACATCCACTCAAAATGTCATAATTCACAAGCTCCTTTGAGAACTTACATCATGTATATTTATGTGCTTTTATTATTTTTACTTGACTAAGTAGGCAAATGTTTCATTGTTGGAGCAGGCAAATTTTCCAGATGTAATTCATAAACGGTAAATATTGTTTATAATTAGTAAATTAATAAAAAGTCTATTAATAACTATTATTTCCTTTGACAGTATCTTAGAAAATATAACTCAGAGCTGAAATGGATTGAATTGGTGTAGACATTAGTGCACAAACATGATCTTGTGCATCCCTTTTCTCAACATGTCCTGTCATATAATAATAATAATAATATATTTTATTTAATAGGCACCTTTCTTATCACTCAAGGTCACCTTACAATAAAGTTAAACAACAATTAATAAAATAAAAACAAGAAAATGATAAATCACAAAGCAATAATTAGCAAACAAACAAATATGACAGGCAGTAACAGTGTAG
The DNA here is from genome assembly GCA_026402145.1 of Polypterus bichir lapradei. Classification (NCBI taxonomy): domain Eukaryota; kingdom Metazoa; phylum Chordata; class Cladistia; order Polypteriformes; family Polypteridae; genus Polypterus; species Polypterus bichir. The sequence goes on from JANRMT010062815.1 coordinate 23,214,204, forward strand.
AATTCACAATTGATATGCCAGCTTGAAAAGATAAGTTTTGAGGGTAGTTTTAAACTGTGCTATTGAATCAAGCTGACGAATATGAGAGGGAAGAAAATTCCAGAGTTGAGGAACACTATGAACGAATGCTTGAGCTCCCATAGAACTGAATTTGATGTGTGGTACAGAAAGTTGAGCTGCAGATAAAGATCTGAGTAAACGAGAGGGATGTAAATCTGGAGGAGATCAGTGAGGTAGGGAGGAGCAAGGTTGTGGAGAGCTTTAAATGTTAGGAGCAGTATTTTGTATTGTATTCTGTAATTAACAGGGAGCCAGTGTAGTTGAGAGAGAATAGGTGTAATTTGTTTAGTAGATTTAGAACAGGTTATTATCCTACCATTAGAATTTAGAATAAGTTGAAATTAATACATTTTCGTGGAATGCCAGATAGAATAGCGTTACAGTAATCTATACATGAGGTGACTAGGGCATTAACCAATACTTCAGTACTGTGCTGGGTAAGAACAGGGCGAAGTCTAGAAATGTTTCGGAGATTGAAGAAGGCAGTCCGAGAAATGGTACTTATATGGGAAGAAAAAGAGAAAGTACTGTCAAGAATAACGCCCAGGCTGTTAACTTAGGAAAAGATGTTTGTGTTAATATTGTTGACTAAAATAGAAGAATGGTTAACCTTAGCAAGTGTAGATTTAGAGCCAATGAGGAGCACCTCAGTTTTATTGCTGTTTAGTTGGAGAAAATTGTGAGTCATCCATGTCTTTATGTCTTGGAGACATGCCATAAGGGCATCTGGATGGAAAACAGAAGTGGATTTAGTGGATAGATATAGCTGTGTGTCATCAGCGTAGCAATGGAACTTAATACCATGGTGCCGGAAGATATTACCTATTAGGAAGATATAATTGAGAAAAAGAAGCGGCCCCAAAACAGAACCCTGCGGAACTCCCTGAGTAATGACTGCGTTCTCAGATTTAAAGCCCTTTATTTGAACAAATTGTTTCCTATCAGTGAGGTAGGAAGAAAACCACTGGAGGACAAGGCCACAGACTCCAAAACTAGCTAGATGTTTCAAAAGTATCTGATGAGATATGGTGTCAAATGCAGAGCTGAGGTCAAGAAGCACAAGAATTGATAAAAGTCCCATGTCAGCTGCCTGGAGAAGATCATTTGCGATTTTGACCAGGGCAGTTTCTGTGCTATGTTTAGGGTGAAACCCAGAATGAAACTGTTCAAAAGGGTTAGTTTTTTGAAAGGTGGGACTGGAGTTGGGAGGCAACTATCTTTTCAAGAATTTTGGATATAAATGGAACATTTGAAATAGGCCAATAATTGTTAAGGATATTTGGGTCTAAACCAGTTTTTTTCAGAATTGGAGTAATTGAGGCTGTTTTTAGTGAGAGGGGTACCTTGCCTGTAGTAAGGGAAGAGTTAATTATAGTAGTTATCATGGGGGAAATATGTGACAGACAAGACTTAACAAAGCTTGTAGGTATTGGATCTAATTGGCATGTGAAAGAATTAGATTTTGTTTCAAGCTCCGAGATATTATTTTCCGCTGGTAAACTGAAATCTGAGTAAGGGAACATGGGTGATAGTGGAGAGTATCTCATTTTATGCAGAAATAGAGGAGGCAAGTTGCTGGTGGATTTTTTCAATTTTTGAGTTGAAGAAATCCAAAAAAGTGCAGCAGTATTTAACAGAGAGGTTATGGTGAGCAGCATTTTCTGGTGGTGTAATTAGCCTTTTCATTGTAGGAAAAAGAGCTCTAGTATTATTCTCTCCTGTATTGACAATGTTAAAATAATATACAGTTTTGGCAGCAGAGAGAGCATTTTTGTATTTCAACATGTGATCTGAGTACGTTTCCTTGTGTACAACAAATCCATCTTTTTAGCTAGGAGCTCCAACTGTCGGCCCGAGGCTTTGAGCTGACGGAGTTCAGATGTAAACCAGGGAGCAGTGCGAATAAATTAGACAGTCCGTGTTTTTAAAGGAGCTAGTGTATCAAAGGCAGAGGACAGAGCAGCATTGTAATGGTCTACTAATTCCGATGGTGTGGTAGTAGAAGGAGAAACAGATTGGGATTGCAATAAATGTATAAGGGTCCCTGGGTTTACAAACTTGACATTACAAAATGAAATTACAAGCAGAACCTTTGATTTACTGAGAGGTAAGCTAACATCAAATGTGATCATTCTGTGATCTGTGATAGGTAATTCAGTAGGAATAAGATTGTGAGGTGTGATACCAGAGCAGCAAATTAAGTCTAAAATATGACCTTTGTTATGATTCGCAAAGTTGACATATTGAATTAAATTAAAACAGTCAAGGATTTCATTAAAATCATTTGTCAGTGCATCAGTTGGCACGTCGACGTGTATGTTAAAATCACCCATGAGGATGACATTAGCAGACATTGCACACAAAGTTGTTAAAACAGTAAAAAGTTCAGCAATAAAAACACTTGATAGTTTAGGAGGTCTATATAAAACAGCAATTATAATAGGTGAAGGTCCGAAGAGTTTGCCAGCTAACAGTTCAAAGGATGGATACGCAGGAAGAGGTATCGGTGACAGTTTTAAGTCTTTATGGTATATTATTGCAAGACTGCCTCCCCTCCCCGAAGAACGGGATTTGGAGATGCAGACAAACTCTGGAGGGAGCACTTGATTTAGATGGAAATAATCACCGGGTTGCTGCCAGGGCTCCGTAAGACATAAACAGTCCATCTTAGTATCTATGATAACATCACCAATCAATAGAGCTTTTTTAGAGATAGATTGAGTATTAAACAATCCAAACTTCAAAGCGTCTATGGATGTATATTCCAGTGATTTTACCAAAGGAATCAACATGTTGTGATTAGCACATCGCTCAGAAGTACGTGGACATGTGCGTCCTTCAGACCAAATTGAAAGAACAGACCCGCTGCTACTCCTGCTGAGGTAAAAACTACGACAAGAACCTCGGTGAACGTACTTTGGTCATCGGAGAATGCCACGGTGCAGCAAGAGATCAGCAGGCACTTCATAGTTTGTTCGAAGTCGATACAATTCATCTGGTAAATATTTTAGTTTTGAGGATGTGACTGCATTAGATAGCAAAGTAGACATAATAATCCATGACCACCAATTGAGGTTTATTATAGTAGATTTCCAGAAGTCACCCAAGCAAATTCCAGATTGGAAGCAAAGCAATGTACCCCTTGTGTACCTACTCAGCCCACCCCATTACCTCTGGGATTTCCACAAGTACTCAGCAATTGACAAGGGGCAGTTTCAACCACCTGTTCATCAAAGCTAGTTACTTGAGCAGAGAATCAGTGTGAAAGCTTACACTTATCCACAAAGGTTGCAGCCAGCAAAGAACAGTTCTACAAGGGCTCGTGTTGAGGCCGAAGGAGGCAAGGGTCGCAAATGCGTGTTATCAGTTTTTATTCCAATGCAACAGCGAAGGAAGATCCGATGCAAAAGGCAAAAAACAACTAGGAAAAAGTACACAAACAGAACACCGGAAAGCAGCGGCAGACAGATACACCAGCATGCACTTCTGGTAAAACCTGACTGACCTGACCATAATATGACATTTTTCTACATATCTGTTGGATGAAAGCATACATTACATTTAAAAAAAAAACACTCACAATAAAATTGAAATCAAATCATTGTGTCTGCTATGAAATTTCCATATAATACTAACTGACTATCAACTTTTGGTCAAAATCTGCATGTTGACTGCCATTTCATCCTCATATAGCCAAAAAGCAGTCTGGTACTTTTGTGTCATTGCCAGACCTATCGTACAGAAGAGTTCTTGAACTGCTTATTGCTTTGAACTAGATCAGCAAAGGGTTAATTATAGCTAGTTGCGCTGATTGCCAAAAATATACAAAGAGACAAATTTCACATCAATTTATACCCTTTTCCATCACATATGACAATGACCACAGCTTCATCTCATGTTATTAATATGCTAGTAATGCTTACAAAGGTGACTAATGAGTCTGATGTTGGGGCACTGAAATAGTTTTCACACATTAGGCATATCTGGGCTAAGTCAGAAATAGTAGGAGTGATGGCCCTCGCTATACAATCAACACATTTAGATTGTGTAATGGCCTTTCTTTCATCTTTGTGAGTGTATGCACCACATAAGACTCTACTTCTCGTATGTGGAATGGCTTGAGCAAATGTCTCCCAAGAGTTTATAGATTTTGATGTGGGACTTTGAGTACTTTGTTGTACAGTTTTTTATGTACACCAGCTGTATACTCACCACTGTAGAGCATACTACAGAGTGGCTGCTTCAGAAGGCATTCAGTCAACGTCCTTTCAAGCGAACTTGCACTTTCCTAAACAGAGTCTCGATGCATGGGATCTATATTTGTGTAAGGGCTTCTGTGTGTGGGACTTCATCCTGCCATCTGATTCTAGTCATCCTGGGCAGACACCCCAAGTGAAAGCAAGTTATTTTTCTGTTATGTCAACAGAAGTATGTGATGACTTCGGTCTCACCATTATAACTAAAAAGTTGAAGGTCTTGTTTTAACCTACACCTGGCAAGGCATATAATGAGCTATACATGTGCAGTCTAAAACAGGTGTTGGGGGCTACTTGCACCTGCAGTTTCTCTAATTTCACAATCAGCCCATCATTCTTACTTTGATTTGATCTGAGTGTCAAATGGGCTGCCATTTTTACTCTCTTATCCACCTTAATAAAAGGATATGTGTCTGTGTGTCTGTCTGGTTGCTATAACTGTATTCCAAAAGATGGTGCATCATAAGCCTACTGCCATGGGAGTCCTTCAGGACTGAATTTGAAAACCAGTGCTCTAAGAACAGCCATATTAACTGTCATAAGAATACTACATGTTTAGGTTGTAAGCATATATCTAAATGCTGAAATTGATGAAGACAGTGTTTTATAAGTTACAGAGGTTTTCAGAGTCTGAGGCTAGAGGTTTACATGGTACAGATTTTTCTATCCCACTTCCTAACACCCCTGACAAAGTTTCAATCTGTTTCCATTTGCTTTCGCCCACTCCTAGAAAAGTCCCATCGTGCTGCTAACCACATTCCTGTTTTCCCATCTAAAAGGCACATGAATGGGACACATAGCCCAGTAAATTCTTTAAACAGCAGTATCTCCAAGGACAAAACAGTAATCCAACAAATATGCCTATTATGCATTTCCCTTTACAATTTGTTCTACATATACACCTTGGTGTCTGTAATAAAAAAACATGAATAGTTAATGTGTTCTATCTTTTTCCTTTTACTTTTGAATGCAGATGCTTTCACACTGAAACAGTACTGGTAATAGTTTATGCACTTTTCCAGGAGCAATTTTCTCAGAGGTTCATCTATGCTGCGACTACCCATTTCCAACCACATGAAAAAAAGTCTTACTGCCCATTTTCACTCACAACTCTTAAATTTAATCCTGGCAGCAAAACCATGCTTTCTGCAGCTACTGTGGGATTTCTGCAGGAATGCAGACCCCGATTAGGTGCTCTGCAACTAAAACCTTTCCCTTCTACCATAGTTTTATTTATCCCTGAGAAAATACAGCCAACAGAAGGCCACTCAGAATTAAACCCAGAAGCTTTGTATGTAAATCATTCACAGTTATATAATTGGAGGAAAATTTTGAAGTTAATGAGTTAAGGAATGTTAACTGGTAAGTAAAGTAGAAAAAGACTTAAGAATTGGAATGTTTCCTAGTTCTTTAGTACAGAATTTTGAGCTAAAGGATAAGATTAGCATTTTTCAAGTCAAACTTATTTCTTCACAATCATTAATTTGCCACATAAAACTGCATTCTAAAATGAAGTATTTTTTTTATAAATTTTGAAAATACCTTTGTCTGCTCTTGTAGTTTGCAATAGGGATTAAGGGTACCTGAATCCATAGGTGAATAAAAAAGCTTTGAAACATACCGAATATGTCCACTTTGAAGCAGCAAAGGTTTTGATTTAAGGAAACATGCCTTCTATGTTTATGACACCTCCTTGTAATAACAAAGGAACCTTGAATCAGTTATTTTATCACAGTTTGTTGGAATTATTTTTTCTGAGTTAAGAATATATTTCCTGCTTACTTGTTTGCCATCATGAGTGACTTACAACAACCCTCCAATCCCCCTTCATCAAACTATATTATACTTAATATCCTACTTTTGCTTGTGTGATTTTGCATGTGTCTTTCTTCTCTGGTAACTTGTACCTCATGAAGAACCTGGGCCTCTGTGATATTACTGTGCCTTCATTAGACAAGAGTCCTGTCTTCAATTCAAATGCACTGTATTGTGTAAACAATATCCTTTCTGTGGACATTCAAAGTTGAGTTTTCAAGAAGTAAATGATACCAATATTTTAGAATAAAATGTGCACATTTTGCAGATTTTAAACATAAAGATGGATTACGGACATTTGGATTATGCAACACAAGTTACATCAGAATTTTAAAAAATTTTTCCATGGACATTTTCACAGTGTTTGTTGCTGGGTAGGACTGGCCACCATTGCTGTTCTGTTATGTCAGACATATTCTCTAGTTCTGCATGAAGACATGAGATTACAAATTTTTCTTGCTTGTCACTACAAAGCAGATAGGATTAGTAAAATGTAAACAAAATATTACTTTTGGGTAGACTATTCCTTTAAACATTTACAACCTTATTTCTGTGGAGATGTAAACATTTGTTAACAGCAAGTTGCATGTAGGCTTATTACAAAAAAAGTCTGCATCATCAGTTAGCACAGATTCTTGGGATCTTTCACTTACGCCTCCCACATGAAAAATGGTAACACTTTACAGTTTTCTTGTCTTTTACTGCATGTGCATCTTTCCAGATGGAACTCTGTCGTTCTATCGGGAGTGAGAGGGACACAAAAGGATTCTGTGACATGAGTGCTTTTCCAAAGTCATGCTGCTGCTGGAGATAAAAACACTTCAGAATGTAATCTTAACAAGAAAAATAACACTTATCAAGACGTTGGAAACAAAGTAATAAATGAAGTAGAAACAAATGCTTTTCCATATAATCAATTTATAAAGATTACACCTATGCTTACAGATTTCACAGAATATGTATGTAAGTGGCAAGCAATATGACTGATTATAAAACTTCATATCAGCAGTCCACATGAATATTGGAGCCTGTGAGAAGCCCTCCACACACAAAACGATGGTAATTCTTTTTATTTTGTTGCATGTCCATCTTTTTATGTGCCACTGCCTCTGAACATTACTAGTGTCTGCCTTCTTAAATATCTTGCATTGCCTTTCACAGTGAGGTGGCAGCTTCTGTCTCATATTGTTTAGAGTTTGGTACAGATCAGGCTTTTTTTTTGGCAAGTAGCTTATTTTCCATTGAAAGTGTCACTTTCCACAACTGCTTCTCTTGCGTATACTGTACATTGTCTCACCTAGCACTGTGTTGGCACTTTAAGAGTTACCACTGACTTGACCATCTTTTGTGTTGCCTTTCACAAGGGTGGCAAGATTAAAAATTGTCTTGGGGCACACTGCGGTGGGTTGGCACCCTGCCCGGGATTAGTTCCTGCCTTGTGCCCTGTGTTGGCTGGGATTGGCTCCAGCAGACCCCCGTGACCCTGTGTTTGGATTCAACGGGTTGGATAATGGATGGATGGATGTATGGGGCGCATTTATCTTTTTGGCAAGTGGCTTTAATGTGAAAATATATTTAGCAGAATTTTCTCCCTTTGTCTGTGAAAGGCTCAATGATTTATATCACCATAATCTCAAACTTTCTTTTGCTTTTAATCAGGTGCGATTTTTCTCCAAAGAGTGAGTATCATTTAGTATATATGTTATTGATATCAATTATCCAAAATTTGATGCCAGATTTGTCGAGTTTGCTCAACTTGGACTGAGTGAAAGGGCATCAACATTTCATTGTGAATAATTGTCCACCAACAGTTACGTTCTTCCCTTACAAGATGAGGTTCTAAATGAAGTCTGCTATGTGTCTGATATAGCGGAAAACTGTTATCAAAGTACACTGCCAGCATCAGTTTAATGTGAGGAAAGGAGAACATTGTACACAAGGCAAGACAAACAGCCTACCTGAGTATTGTTGCTGACCATGTCCAACCCTTTATGACTGCAGTGTACCCATCTTCTGATGGCTACTTCCAGCAGGATAACACACCATGTCACAAAGCTCAAATCACCTCAAACTGGTTTCTTGAACATAACAATTAGTTTATTGTACTCAAATGGCCTCCACAGTCACCAGATCTCAATCCAATAGAGCACTTTTAGGATGTGGTGGAGCACTAGATTCGCATCATAGATGTGCAGCTGACAAATCTACAGCAACTGCATAATGTTATCATGTCAACATGGGCCAAAATTCCCGAGGAATATTTCCAGAACCTTGTTGAATCTATACCATAAAATATACATCAGTTTTGAAGGCAAAAGGGGGTCCAAGCTGGTACTAGCAAGGTGTAATAAACTGGCCGGTAAGTGCTGAATTCTTGCAAATCTTGTATGTTTATTTGTGTCATTTTTTTTCCTTATCAATCTTTTTAACAGTATATTGTAAATTATTACCATATATTTGATCAAAATAAAATTTTAGCTACTACTTAACTTCACAGTGTCAAGGCAAATATTCTGTTTTCTGATCAAAACAAAAATATTTTTTTCACTCAACATTTATCTTTACATTGTTTCTCAGAAAAAGAGCAGGTATGCTTGCTCAGAATGTCCTAGGAACAAATAAAAAAAGTAATAACAGCTTTAATTTCTATCATAGTCACAGCTCACATACTTTAATTGCATTATTAGTTAGAATTGCTTGAGTGTAGACCTGAATATACATTGTTATTTGCTCTTTTATTACCATATGAATCAAAAGTAACCTTCCAATAATGTAATATTTCGAGTGAGTATTTGTTCCAAAAGTATCTTTTATTATACTTTGGACAGCTGCTCTGATGCAACATTGTTAATCTGGATGCATACTTGTTATTTTGCTTTCAGTTGTGACTTGAAATACCTTTGTTACTCTGCCTTTATTTCTTCTTGTAAGCTGATAATGTGAAGTAACTTGATCAAGGTCACACAATGTCAGCAGTAGGATCTGAATCCACAACATCAGAGTTTAAAGACCAAAATTTTAATCCCTATTAACCCACAGTCTCATTGATTGATGTTCAGTCTAGTGGTAAAATTCTAGAAAAATTCTATTTTAAAATTTGCAGTATTACATTATATGAAAATTGGATACATGAAAGTTATGTTAAAGAACAATGCAAGAGAGATTTCAGTTTGTACTACAACATAAATTCATTTTTTATTTAAAAAAAAATTGCAAGTTTTTTAGCAAGTTTGAGGGCTATAAAAGTTAATTTAAAATTACAGACATTTAACATATATATATATATATATATATATATATATATATATAGTTTCTATTTTTGTTATAGCAAATGATGTGAAATTTAGGATATACTGTTATTGTGCATAGTCCGACCCATCCACAGGGGATGCACAGAGCAGTGTGTTTCTTCATGCTGGTCCCAAACCCAGATAAATGGAAGGGGTTATGTCAGGAATGGCACCCGGTGTGAAATTTTGCTAGATCAACATGCAGACAACAATACAGATTTCCATATTCCAAAATTTCAAATTGTTCTATCATGGTGTGGATGGGAGGGGTAGGGGTTATTCTGAAGTAAAAGTATGTCAAGAGTGTTTTGGAAGTGAAACGAGTGTCAGACAGGGTAATGATTATGAAGTTGGAAATTAGAGGTGTGATGATGAATGTTGGTAATGCATATGCCCCACAAGTTGGGTGTGTGATGGATGAGAAAGAACATTTCTAGAGTGAGTTAGATGAAGTAATGGACAGTGTACCCAAGGGGCAGAAAATGGTGATTGGAGCGGATTTCAAAGGACATGTTGGTAAAGGTAACAGAGGAGATGAGGAGGTGATGGATAGGTATGGTGTCAAGGAGAGGAATGAAGAAGGTCAGATGATAGTAGATTTTGCAAAAAGGATGGACTGTCTGTGGTGAGTATGTATTTTAAGAACAGGGAGGAACATAAGGTAACATGCAAGAGTGGGGGAAAATGCACACAGGTAGATTATATCCTATGCAGAAGAGTCAATCTGAAGGAGATTAAAGACTGCGAAGTGCTGGCAGGGGGAAGTGTAGCTAGACAGCATAGGATGGTGGTATGTAAAATGACGTTGGAGTTCAAGAAGAGGAGGAGAGTGAGGGCAGAGCCAACAATCAAATGGCGGAAGTTGGAAAAGGAAGACTGCAATGTTGAGTTTAGGGAGGAGGTAAGACAGGCACTGGGTGGCAATAAAGAGTTACCAAACAACTGGGCAACTGCAGCACAAGTAGTATGGGTGACAGGAAGAAGGGTGCTTGGACGTAACTTCTGGACAGAGGAAGGAGGAAAAGGAAGCCCAGTGGAGGAATGGGGAAGTACAGGAGAGTATACAGAGGAAGAGGAAAGCGAAGAATAAGTGGGATAGTCAGAGAGATGCAGAAAGCAGACAAGATTACAAGGTGATAAGGTGTAAGGTGAAGAGAGAGGTGGTGAAGGCTAAAGAAAAGGCATATGATGAGTTGTATGATAGGTTGGCCACTAAGGAGGGAGAAAAGGACCTCTACCGATTGACTAGACAGAGGGACCGACCTGGGAAAGATGTGCAGCAGGTTACGGTCATAAAGGATAAAGATGGAAACATACTCACAAGTGAAGAGAATGTGTTGAGAAGATAGAGTACTTTGAGAGGCTGTTGAATGAAGAGAATGAGAGAGAGAGAGAAGGTTGAATAATGTGGAAATAGTGAATTAGGAATTGCAACAGAGGCAAAGAGGAAGTAAGGACAGCTATTAAGAGGATGAAGAATGGAAAGGCCGTTGGTTCAGATGACATACCTGTGGAAGCATAGAGGTGTTTAAGAGAGATGGCAGTGGAGTTTTTAACCAGATTGTTTAACACTAGAATCCCTGAAGTTTACGAAAAAACTTGTAATCCCGGCCCACCTTAAATCCTTTCGCACCTCTCCATTCAGCATCTTTTGTTTTATAAATGTGTCAATCAGCACAAGCAGCAAGCAGCCTGTTATCCCATCCCCCCAACACCGCAGAAAGTGCAACAAGCTCTCCCAGTTCAAGCCTTGTTTATCTGGGAGTGAGGTACCTGGAGCTGTATAGGGTAAATAATATATAACTATTTGGAACACATGCATTTCATGTGTATTCTGTGTCTACAAAGATCTTTGTAAGTGTAGGATGACAAGAAATGTTGAACACATACCTGGCTTTTTGCCCTTTCTACAGCTATGGGGGGATAGGATAGCAGGCTGCTTGTGCTAATCAACACAATTTACAAAACAAAACACGCTGAATGGAGAGTTGTGAAGGGATTTAAAGTCGATCGGGATTACAAATTTTTTCATAGGCTTTGGTAATTCTAGTGTTAAATTTGTAAATGGTATGCAATTAATTTAATGTATTTGATAAATCCTGCGTCATTGATGCAAATATGAAAAAGAATTGTAAATGACACAGAAACAGTAGCACTGCTTTGATGCTGGGTGCCGCCATTTTGCAAAACTGAGCAGAAACATGTGTGCGAAGTACACGAGGACTACCATCAAAATTTGCGTGGCATTACGCCAAGTTTAGTTTTTACACATATCAAAGTGTGTGAGGAAACAGGCATACATAACATTTTTGTGCATACACACCATTTATACATGAATGCCCAGGTGCCTCAAAAACAAATCTAAATTATCTACAGTTCTGGATAAGAAAGTTCTATATTAATAACTTATTTAATCATAAAAGAATAAATGCAAAACCTGTGTCTAAACATCACTGTAGTTTTAAAATGTTTCTTGTGTTAATGGAATCGTAGCATAATATAACATTCTCAGACCTACTTAATCAAATCCACTAACCTGAACATCTGGGAAAGTGGAAAGAAAATTTATGCAAACACAGGATGAACATGCAAATTCCAATTAAGACAGAAAAGAGATGCAAAATTCAAAGCCATCGCACTATTTATATGAAGCAGCAGTGTGCATCACTGTTGCTATTCTGAAATTCTAACATTAGTTTCCTTTTTCATTTTATCTGTTTACTCCAACTGAGAGAATATGCCATCACTAGCTATCCTCTGCTAATTTTATATCCAGCACTATCATTTCCAGTAGTCTTTATTCAATTTCCAATTGTCTGACCTCAGGATCAAATTCTCTCAGACAGGTATTTTTGGCCTTCCTGCAGTTAACACAGAATTACAAAAGCCTACAAAAAAACTTGTAAATCTGCCCCACCTTAAATCCCTTCGTACCTCTCCGTCAGCGTCTTTTGTCTTTTAAATGTGTCGATAAGTAGTAGGCAGCCTGCTATCACTTCCCCCCACTGCCACACAAAGTTTTCTCACCTCAGGTCTGTTTACCCACATGTCAGTTGCTTAGAGTTGTATAGAGTAAATACTATATTGTTATTTGGAACACATGCATTTCATGTGTGTTCCGTGTCTACAGCAATCTTTGTAAACACATCGTTAAAACAGAAATGTTTCTCATGTTTTAGTAATAATTGACAAATGTAGACAAAATGTATAAAGTCCAAATATCAAATAAACACTTTCACAACAGGTACAAGTATAACAAAACAAGTGCGCTTTTATTCAAGAATATAACTGCAGAAAAGAACAGGCATTAGGGTGCGACATTGCCACATCTTTAAAACGACTGCTTTGGTGGCGTAACGGTAAGAACTGCTGATTGGTAATCAAAATGTCATGAGTTTGATCCCGCCCGACTCCATTTTGAGAAGTGAAATGCTCTTATTCTTACTATTTTAGAATGTGAGTCTGTAACAGCCGGTGTAAATGTATGGTACTTGTAAAGGTTAGTGATGTTTTTTTTATTCAGTTTTATTCTGCCAGTTACATTCACACTTCCCCCAAACTGACACTGCTGTTTTCACATAAAGACGAGCTATAGCAGAGGTGAACTCAGATGATGATGAGGGTTCTACATCGGAGAAAGATTGCACGTCACACTTTTGCAATCACTGTACTTTGTGTATAAAAGCCAGATTGAATGTTATTTACCTTGATTTATTTACTTAATTCCTACAGCGTAAAGTCACAAGTAGACTGCAGAGCTTCCTGTGTTTGATCAACACGGGCATGCTCAAAAAGTACATGTGTAATGCCACGAAAACTGTATGCTGACACTTAAGTATGCAAGCAATGGTGCAAGAATGCAGGCAGAGTTCATTTTTGGGCACATACACCATCCAGATCTCAACACTAGAGTGGAGAGTCGCTTGCGTACTGATGAGTCTATAGCTGCAGGTGGAAGCTGCTGTCACTGTACTTTGTATATAAAAGCCATATCGATTGTTATTTACCTATTTACCTAGATTTATTTACTTATCTTCCTACAGAGTAAAGTCACAAGTAGACTGCAGAGCTTCTCGTGTACATATACAAAGTACAGCGATGGCAAAAATGCGATGTGCATTCTTTCTCCGATGTAGAACTGTCGTCATCATCTGAGTTCACCTCTGTTATAGCGCGTCTTTGTGTGAAAACAGCAGTGTCAGATCGGGGGAAATATGAACGTAACTGGGAGAATAAAACTGAATAAAAAAAACAACGCTAACCTTTACAAGTACCATACATTTACACCGGCTGTTACAGACTCAAATCAAATGTATGTTTTTATTCTAAAATAATAAGAATAAGAGCAGCTCACTTCTAAAATCGGAAATCGTTTGGACTTAAGGCTTCACATATTATATGCTTCATGTCTACATTTTGTCAATTATTACTAAAACATGAAAAATGTTTCTGTTTTAACGATGTGTTTACATAGATTGTTGTAGACACTGAACACACATGAAATGCATGTGTTCCAAATAACGATATAGTATTTACTCTACTCTATACAACTCTAAGTAACTGACATGCAGGTAAACAGAATTAAGCTAAGAAAACCTTGTGCGGCGTTGGGGGGGATGTGATAGCAGGCTGCTTGCTGCTTATCGACACATTTAAAAGACAAAAGACTCTGACGGAGAGGTGCAAAGGGATTTAAGGAGTTTTTTCGTAGGCTTTTGTAATTCAAGTGTTAAGCGAGTAAGGGGGTCTTTGGCAGTTGCAAACTCTTAGAAATAAAAACAGTGCTGTGCTAGCTCCATGGGTGTGGATGCATGCAGTAACATAGCCATGCAGCCTATAGGGTGTTTGATGAGGAAACTGGTTAATCATGTTTTCACAAGAAAGCATGACTAGTTCAGGTGGTTTCCTCATTGATGCTCCGCAGGTCATTAAGGAAAGCTCCTGGACCCACAAGAGTATAAAAGGAGCCTGAGCAGGATAGAGTGGGGATCAAAAAGAAAAAGTTTGGATCAAAAAAGAAAAAATACAAGAAAGAAAGAAAGGTGAAAAATCAAAATATAATATTTTGACAACAAGTGAGAAAGAACTATTTGGCAAGCAATCTGGTGCAGTGGGCAGAAGGCTTGGTGGTTGGGAGTTGGATCCATGGTGAGTGAGTGGTATGGTGCTCATGGGGTAGGGTTGCTCCTGATGAACTAAAAGGCTTCAGGAGATCATACATGGACATTGTTGTTAAGGTGATGAAATGATGCAGCCGGCATTTGGTGGCCCAGCAGTGACCAACGGAGTTGGCTGGTAAACAAGCAGTTTAAAAGATTGACCACGCTTGCCAGTTTCTCTGCTCCCTCTGAGCTGACCTCATGGGTAAGGGAGGGCAGAGGAGAAGCAGTGTGGCACCAAGGCTTAATGAAGAGAAAAAGAAGACCTAATTTTATTCTGGTTTTATTCCTGTTTTTACACTCCTTTGGTATGGATTATGTGTGGATAATTTATTTATTAATATCTGATATTTACTGCAACAAAAAGATTCACTTGGTTTTATTGAATTGTTTTATTTATTTAAAGAAGAAACTGCATTACACTTTGTTTTGATCACTTTGTTAATGGTGGTGCCTGCAGTAAACAAAATAACAACATCAAAAAGACTGCAAATTAATTCTAATTAATTTAATGCAAGGTCAATTTCAGAATAGTTAGGTTAAAAATACTACATGTATATACATTCAGAAAATACCTCAGGAAAGGTACAAAAATGTAATGAAAATGCAAATCATTACACAGGCTCACGTGCTTCTCATTATCTCTTCTTTGATTGGGTATTACTGTGCATGCTTCTACAGATCAGCAGTTGTCAGACACATGCGCATGGGAGGCAGCTAAAGGGCTTGAGTTAGGGCAATTCCGAATGAGACCGGGATGTGGCAGAGTGCACTGACTCTTTTTCTCCCTTTCATGCAGACCATTTACGGGAGATTCCACCTGGCCCTCTTGACATCACTTCCGGGTTCGAGCCTATGGAAGAAGACCTTGCCGGCTCCAGCCCCTGTGATGTTACATCCGGGCTCGAGCCTATGGCTGAAGACCCTTATGAGCCCGACCCCTTTGACCTCACTTCCTGTCTTCCTCTTTTAAAGCCTCCACCTTTTCCCTATTCCCTCAGTTCTGTTTTGGACTCGGTTTTGTGCACATCAGTGCTAGCATTTACAGTGGAACCTCAGGTCACGACCGTAATTCGTTCCAAAACTCTGGTCGTAACCTGATTTGGTCGTGACCCGAAGTAATTTCCCCCATAGGATTGTATGTAAATACAATTAATCCGTTCCGGACTGAACGAGCTGTATGTAAATTTTTTTTTTTTAAGATTTTTAAGCACAAAAATAGTTAATTATACCACATAATGCATAGCGTAATAATAAACTAAATGTAAAAACATTGAATAAAACTGAGAAAACCTTGCACAGAGAAAACTAACATTGCAAGAGATCATGCTATAACCTTCTGTAAACACTTTTTTTAATGAGTTTTAAAAACGGGGAAAAAAATTAAATTTGAAAAATTTGTAATTTATACAAAAACTAACCATAAACAACCAAGAAAACTAACCTTGCATGATTCGAGTTCTGGCATGAAGGAAGTGAGGAGGAACTGGGTGGAGAGGAGATTACAGTTTTGAGGTAAAGTCTGTGACGATGCAGGTTCGCTGCATGCTCCCATCTTGCTTCCTGGAGCCTTTAAACCCTTCACCGTCAGTAATGTTACCGATGAGCACAACAGTGAGGCACTATAATGGAGCAATCGGATGGTGCAAAAAGTGCCAAGTGCTTTTATTAAAATCAACAAAACAACAATCAAAAACAAAGTCCAAATTAAATAAAGTGCAGTGCTTTCAGAATCCTTCAATAAATAAATGATCCCATAAAAACAGAAGTGAAGTGGAGGTTAAAATCCAATAGAAAAAAGTCTTCATTAAATACGAGATTAAAACAATTCCCAAAAGCAGTCTCTTTAAAAACAAGTCCGGTGCATTCTTTAACTGCCTTCATGGCCTTACTGCCTTTTTTAACTGCCTTCTTGTGCTCTCTCTCTCGCTCGCTCTCTCTCTCGCTCTCTTGCACACTCTCTCTCACTAGCTGCACAGGGAATACACAGGGAGAAACTAAACACGTGCGGAAATCATCTGCGCGTACGAACCGGAAGGGAAACTGGCTTGTTCGTCACCCGAGTGTGTGATTGTTAACAGACGCAAAAGTTTGGCAAACTTTTTGGTCGTAACCCGATTTGTACGTGGTCCGAGACGTTTGTGACCCGAGGTTCCACTCTATTTGCAATTTGCAGCCAGGAAACCAAAGATACGGGTGACTGCCCCAAACCTTGCTATGGCTCTTTGTGGAGTTTGTGACTCAGTCTTAATGGTTTTAGGACAGTAAATTTACAAGATTCTTTATAGACAGTGATACACAAAGGTCTGAATCTTTTTATGAAAGATTTGGTTCTCCTGTATGTTTCTGCTCCATAAAACACTCCTAATTTTACTTTCAGCAGGTTGATATGTTTATTAATTTCCTTTCTTTTCCACAAATTTCAAAGTAGGAGAAATCCTGGTTTTACCTTACCTGTCCAGTTCTTTATATTCACCACCATGCTGCCAAGTTCCAAAAGGGTTACCGCCTCCACAGCATAATCAGTATTAATGTTCATGGCTTTAGTCTTGACTTTTTTTAATGTTTAACATCCCTGTGCTGATACAGTCAGCAGAATCATTGTGCTTTCTGTCATGTTGATAGTTATGGGACATAATACCAGGTCATTTATATAATCCAAGTCATTAAGCAGTCTGTTATCAATCCATTCGATTTCTTCTTACACACACGCACACTTCTTTTCAAAATCCAGTCAATAACATTACCTGGAGGAACAAGAATGATAAGACTAGACATTATTGCCATACTCCTGTCTTGACCTGAAATCCCATCATATGTGGACCTTCATGAACCATTCTTATCGAGCTTGCTAGTTTTCTATGAATTCCATAGTGTCTCATGAGGTTCAATAGCAATTTTCTGTCTACACTGTGAAACACTTTATTGAAGTCATCAAACTGTATATAAATTAAAGTGGTGAGCTGTGCTCAAAGGGCTGTCCTATCATAATGCACAATATTATTATTTGTCTGTTTCCAAAAAATGTCCTTGTTGTTCTGGTCTTTTTTCATCAACTATAATATTTGCTCTTTCTAAAATTATCCTGTTCAAGTATTTTTCCCTGAGCCAACAGCAGTGTTATACTTAATAATAATAGTAATGTTACATTTATTGATCATCTTTCATAAACCCAAGGTTGTTTTACATACAGAGTAAAAAAAAAATTACACAAATGACAAAAGTTCGTAGAAGAGGAAAGTTTTCAGTTGAGATTTAAAATTGCAGAAAGAGGAGCAATCTCGGAGAGACTGAGGAAGAGTGTTCCAGAGTTGAGGGGCTATAGCACTGAAGGACCTGCCTCCCAGGGTGGAGAGTCTGGTGCGTGGGACAGTAAAGAGATTACTGCTAGAGGACCTAAGAGAGCGACAAGAAGTGTAAGGAGCTAGTAACTGAGTGAGGTAGAGGGGGGCAAACTTATGTAGGGCTTCGAAGGTGAGAAGCAGAATCTTGAATTTAATCCTTGATGGAACAGGTAACCAGTGAAGCTGGGAGAGAACAGGGGAGATGTGAGCAAAATGCTTTGTGTGGGTGAGGACTCTAGCTGCGGAGTTCTGAATGTACTGTAGCTTCTGTATAGATTTTGAAGGGAGGCCAATGAAGAGGGAATTACAGTAATCAATATGAGACATTATGAAACAATGAACCACAGTTTGAGCATCATAAAAGGACAGAAATAGACAGAGGCGGGCAGTGTTACAGAGATGATAGAATGACATTTTGGAAAGAGACCTAATGTGTAGCTCAAAGTTAAGTGATGAATCAAACAAAACACCAAGATTTCTGACAACAGGTGCAGGATTGACAAGTGTACCATCAACAGAAATAGAGATATTGGATGCCTTAGAAAGTTGGGGTTTTGGACCTACCAGTAACACTTCAGTTTTATTGGCATTAAGTTTGAGAAAGTTATTTTCCATCCATAGCTTAAGATCAGTGATGCAGTCAGTGAGTGTGCTGGGAGGTGAATCTGTAGGGGAGTCTGTACTAAGATATAACTGTATATTGTCTGCATAACAGTGGAAGTTAAGGTCATGTCTGTGAATAATCTTACCCAAAGGAAGGATATAAAGTAGAAAGAGTAATGGCCCAAGGACTGAACCCTGAGGGACACCATGCGACACAGGTGAGGTGGAGGATTTATATTGGCCAAGTGTGACAAACTGTTGCCTATTAGAAAGATATGATGTGAGCCATTGAAGGGCTAATCCAGAAATGCCTACAGCAGAGAGATGTGACAGGAGGATTTTATCATTAACAGTGTCAAATGCTGCACTTAAGTCAAGAAGGAGGAGAATATTAAGTGAACTACAATCTGCAGACCAGAGAAGATCATTGACTACTCTGAGAAGAGCTGTTTCAGTGCTGTGCTGTGTACGAAAGCCAGACTGAAAAGGCTCATCGAGTGTATTATCTAGAAGAAAAGCATGGAGTTGTGTAGCAACCATGTGTTCCATCACTTTAGCCAAAAAAGGGAGATTAGAGGTAGGCCTGTAACTGGAGAGAAAGGAAGGATCCAGGTCAGGTTTTTTAAGGATTGGGGTAACTGCAGCAATTTTGAGGACAGTAGAGGCAGAACCTGAAATGAAACATGCATTTACCAATGAGGCAACAGGAATACTAATTATGCATGAGCATGTCTTAATCAGAGAAGTGGGGGCAAGATCAAGCAGACAGGAG
Source organism: Polypterus bichir lapradei (assembly GCA_026402145.1). NCBI lineage: Eukaryota > Metazoa > Chordata > Cladistia > Polypteriformes > Polypteridae > Polypterus > Polypterus bichir. Next base: position 23,233,503 of record JANRMT010062815.1, read on the forward strand.
GAGGAATTAGACTTATTAATAAGTTCAGAGATGGCAAGAGAGTCAACAGGCGAAAAACAAGTGAGTCGTGATGATGGAGATGGCAGATCAGAATAAGTGAGTGATTGTACTTGTAATTACTTGCAGGGTGTTGAGGAGGATTATTGTGAGCGAGAACAGATCAGGAGATGATTAGAATGTGAAAAATCATATTTAAAAGCATAGCAAAGGTAAAAATACCAGGAAGACAAAAACGGACCAAGCAAAAGGTTCAAATAATGGAAAAAAAAGTCAAACTTGAAACGTGCTGAAAAGAAGTCAAAACAAGAATACTAAAACCTAATGCTAGGGCCTATTTAAAATTAAGCTAACTAGGACAATGGAGAAGGAGTTTTTTTCATTGATAATTTCATAACTGGACAATATGAATGCCTATATTTATATGCAAATTCTGGGGCCTCATGCATAACGCCATGCAAAGAATTCACACTATAACATGGCATACCGACAAAAGTGGAAATGTTCGTACGCATAAAAAAATCCAGATGCATAAATCTGTGCATTCGCCAACTTCCATGTTCTTCCGCTACATAAATCCCAGTCAGCATGAATAGTAACGCACGTGCACGCACCTGCTGCCACTTCCAAACTCCTCCCAGAATTAGACCACTTTGAATATGCAAATCAATATAAATAGCCCTTAAGCTCAGTGTTCTGTGAAATGGCAATGGCAATAGCATGGGGGTAAATAGAAGAATTTCAGTGAATACCAAGTGGAGGCAAGGAAAAACATATTATTTGTTGGTTTAAACAGTGGTATAAACAACAAAAGGAAGTTGATCGAGTGACATAGAGTGTCGGAGAAACTCGAAAGCTCAAGTTCCCAAAAAAGTCACCCAGTGCCCAAAATAAAAAAAAGAAGTTGTCAGATATCAAAGTCGCCATGAAAAAGCGAGTTGTAGCCCACCATCTGAGTGTCATATGAAAGCTTATTAGGGTACAGAGAAAAAAAAATAGGGTCACAGTGAGAAAAAAGCTCGAAGTGTCAACTTTTATCTCGAAATTTCCACTTTAATCACGTAGTTTATTTTGTCATTAAAGTAGAACATTATAAACTTCAGTAGCACGTTAAATGCTTTGTTTTGTATTTGATCTTCTATGTGCTCTATGTGTGTGAATCACTACGTGATTCTTAAACGGGCTTTCTCTTCCTCCGACAGGTCACAGAATCCATTACATTCATGATATTACAGTATTAAAATACTGAGATGTATACTTCATATCATTTTCATGATGATATGAGTTAAAGCATGTTATTAAACATGGGAACATGGTGGTGCAATGATTGTTCATGCCTCACGCAAGACGCTTGCTGCGCCGTGCGCGATCTTCGATTAAATATTGCAGCAGTACTGTTCTCTTTCAAACCTACTAACCCCCAATTCCTGTCCTTAGTTTTCTTTCTCCAAATCCCCAATTGCCACACAATCAGCTCTGTAATAGACGTTAAGCCATCTGTAAGCTTAGAATGCAGATTCTTCAAAACTTTTGAGGATCATTGAAATATCTTTGTAGTGCATGTTAAATTATTCTATCCATCCAGTGTCACGCCAGTCCCAGCAAGAATACAGCACGAGGCAGGAACAATCCGTGAACGGAGCGCCAGCTCCTTGCTAGCGCTGCGACACAGTGTCCTCACATGTTTATTTATTAACAATATAGATTATTGAAATTAAGTTTAAGTTTTATCTGTATAATATAATAACCATATTTTGCTGCATTTCATCTTAAAAATGACATCGTCATCATATGTAAATGCACGCTTTATAAAGTGGCTCAGGTTGTGCAATATTATAACTGTGGCAAGTTTACAGTGAGTTAATTGTTCTTATAAGTACAAACAGTTCTACAAGGAGCACTTGATGGACTGATTGAGTGCGTTTAGAGCTCTTGGGATGAAACTGTTTCTGAACCGCGAGGTCCATACAGGAAAGGCTGTGAAGCGTTTGCCGTATGACAGCAGTTCAATAGACAGCATGGCTGAGGCAGCAGGTGCTTGATGCTATACACCTATAATTCTCTTTTCGATCAGCTGCTGTACAGCTGTGATTCCCCACTCAGATACAGTGATATAAATACTCCAAGTGGAGCAGTGAGAGTAATATGGAAAAAGATGATCCGCTGTGGCAACCCCTAAAGGGAGCAGCTGAAAGAAGAAAAAAAAGGTGCAGTGAGAGTAACAGCGCTAAAGCAGCTATGGTATTTAGAATAGTTTGACCATTCTGTGGACCATTATATTGTTACAGGTTAATTACAATAAGATGCATTAAACAATATGCGGTTAATTTCAGTGTACAGTATTTATAAAGCCATGTCAGGGAGGTGGATCTAAAAAGGAAAAGTAGCACTGCTTTGACGCTGGGTGCCGCCAGTTTGCAAAACTGAGCGCAGAACTTGCATACTTGGAGACAGACTGGCTGCTTTAGAAGATGGCAGTAGAAAGTATAATGTCAGAATTGAAGGTCTGCCGGAGAATCGAGAAAGTTCAAACCCTGTGAAATTCGCAGCTGAACTTTTTTCTAAAATAATCGGGGACGACTTTAAAGCAGAATCTGAGATAGCAGCGGCTTACCGCGTACGCGGATCAAACACCGTCAGACCCCGACCAAGATCTTTTATAGTTCGTTTTGAACGATTATCATTTAAGCTAGAGGTGATGGCACTCCTCAGAAACAAGGAAGATATTATATTTGAAAATAACCACATTCTTATCTTCCCTGACTTCTCTCCAGCAACAGCTACTAAACGCGCAGCCTTCTATAATATTAAACAGTGGCTACGGCAAGCCAGTGTGAAATACAGCCTCCTGTATCTGGCAAAACTGAAAGTGGAATGGCAGGGTCAATTCTATGTCTTCGCTAGCAAGAAAGAAGCAGAAAAAGAATTAAAAAAGCTGATCCCGGGACTATTCTGATACATAATAGTGAGTCATGGCGGTTAAAACGATGAAGCAAAGATTAATAATCTTTTGTCTGATCTATTCGTTTTAAAATACGGGTTTTTATCAGCATATATTCTCATTATTACTTAGTATTACTAGGGCGCTATCTGTTTATGTTTTATTGTGCTTAATTATTTATTTATCTATTTATTTATTTTTCTCTTTTTCTTTTCTAATTATCTCATCTCTACCCTAAACGAGACTGTTCAATATCATACCCTAGGTTTACTGTTATTGCTATTACTGCATTAAGACTGGTTATGCTTCTTCTGGACACATTTTTAATACCATCCCCTGGGTTTATTATCTGGGTGTATCATCTTAATGCACTAAAATTGCTGAAGACTATATATATATTTTAAGTGTAAAACTCCTTTTTTTTTTTTTAATTTTTTTTTTTTTTTTTAGAGATATCTCTATCTTTTAACCCTTAAGCGCCGCTGCATTGGAGCTTGTTTTGCTTTGGACGTACTCTGTCTCTGGGTATGTCAGAGGACTGGGACTGTGTGAAGTGGGTTTTAGCCTCACTTGGGGAGGCAAAAAATAAGGGGGGGAGAGAAAGAGAGCAGGCCTGATCTATACCTAATCTATCCTCTCAGTCTTTATAATTATAATAAGACTATAAAATGACATCAAAAACTCAGAATCAGTGTCTCCATGATGGGACAGTTAACTTCGTAAGCTGGAATGTTAAAGGCCTGAATCACGAATTAAAGAGAAAGAAAGTACTCTCTCACCTAACAGGTCTAAATGCTAAAATAGTATTTTTACAGGAAACTCACTTAATAAGCAAGGATCAGTTCCGGCTGCAAAAAGACTGGACTGGCCAAATGTTCCATTCTAGCTTTACGAAGAAAACTAGAGGTGTGGGAATTCTCATACATAGAACTGTTCCATGTAATGGTTATGGGAGACTTATCTAACTGTAAAATGATCTTGATAAATGTTTATGCACCTAATGTTGATGATAAGGAATTTATACAAAATTTGTTGGCATCCATTCCCAATCTGAACACTCATAAAGTTATAATGGCTGGGGATTTTAATTGTGTTATAAATCCACTTTTAGATAGGACTTCCTCCACAGGGGGAACGGCATCTAACGCTGCAAAAATAATTACAAAGTTTATAACTGATCACAACTTATCAGACCCCTGGAGGTTTTTAAACCCAAATTCAAGAACATATTCTTTCTACTCACCAGTACATCATTGTTACTCAAGGATCGATTACTTCTTTATAGACAATAACTTCTTGCCTAAGATTAAATCTTGCAAATACGATGCTATTGTTATTTCTGACCATGCACCTATGATCTTGGAGCTAAAATTACTAAGCCCCATGCATTCACCCCGCAGATGGCGCCTCAACCCGCTTCTATTAGCTGATGAGAATTGTACTGAATTTATATCCAAACAAATCAAATTCTTTCTAGAGACAAAAACATCCCCCGAGATCTCTGCAGGGATACTCTGGGAAACTCTTAAGGCCTTCTTAAGAGGACAGATTATCTCATATCTTTCCCACAGAAATAAATCCGAGGCCAAGAAAATAGCAGAGATAAAAAGCGAAATTACTAAAATAGATGAAGAACATGCCAGACTACCAAGCGAGACTCTACATAGGAGAAGGCAGGCTCTACATTCGGAATTAAACCTCTTGACAACTAAAGAAACTGAACAACTAATTTACAAATCCAGACATCATTACTATGAACATAGGGAGAAAGCTAATAAGCTTTTAGCTCAACAAATTCACAAGCAAGAAGTGCGCAACGCAATCTCGGTAATCACTAGTACGAACGGAGATAAAATCGTCGAACACCAAAATATAATGCACACTTTCAGAGACTACTATAAATCCCTATATACTACTGAGTTTAAGGAAGACAATACACAATCTAATGCATTTCTGGATACATTACAGATACCACAAATAGACGCTTTTAGTGCGGAGGAACTTGATAAACCTCTGATGTTATCAGAATTACTAGATGCTATAAAATCACTCCAAGGCGGGAAAGCAGCAGGCCCTGATGGTTACCCTGCAGAATTTTACAAGAAATTCTCCGCTCAGCTAGCCCCCCTCTTATTAGCAACATTTACAGAAGCCAGAGATAACCAATCTCTTCCACAAACCTTTCGCCAAGCACTAATCACTGTCTTTCCAAAACAAAATAAGGACTTATTACAATGTGCATCCTACAGACCAATTTCACTTCTGAATAACGACGTTAAAATACTCTCTAAAATCTTAGCCAGAAGGGTGGAGAAAGTGCTCCCCTCGGTAATATCACAAGACCAAACTGGATTTATTTGGGGCCGGCACTTATCTTCCAATCTTCGACGCCTGTTTAATGTAATATACTCACCAACTAAATCAAACACCCCAGAAATATTATTATCATTGGATGCAGAAAAAGCATTCGACATGATTGAATGGAAATACCTTTTTACTATATTGGAGAAGTTTGGGTTTGGCCCAAACATCTGTGCATGGATTAAATTACTGTATACTAACCCAGAAGCTTCAGTTTGCATCAACAACATTTGCTCAGACTACTTTAAACTAGAACGTGGCACTAGACAAGGATGCCCCTTGTCACCGCTGCTGTTTGCGATTGCCATTGAACCACTGGCAATACATTGTCGAAATACTGATCAGATAAAGGGGATTAGCAGAGAAGGACTGGAACAGAAAATCTCATTATATGCAGATGACATGGTACTGTATATATCAGACCCAGAAAATTCTGTACCTGCAGTCTTAGCAGCACTCACAGAATTTCAAAAGATCTCTGGTCTCAGAATTAATCTGAATAAAAGTGTACTCTTTCCAGTGAACTCTCAAGCATATAATATTAGATTAGATACCCTACCTTTTATCATTGCAGAACAGTTTAAATACCTAGGGGTAAACATCACAAGTAAACATAAAGCTCTATATCAACAAAATTTCACCGTTTGCATGGAAAAAATTAAGCAAGACTTGCATAGATGGTCAACCCTTCATCTCACACTAGCTGGAAGAATTAACACTGTTAAGATGAATATTCTTCCTAAGCTCCTTTTTTTATTTCAAAACATCCCAATATACATTAATAAATCATTTTTTAGGCAATTAGATTCGACAATAACCTCATTTATTTGGAATTCAAAACATCCACGCATCAAAAGAGCGACCCTACAAAGACAAAAGGCAGAAGGCGGCATGGCTCTACCTAACTTCCAGTTTTATTACTGGGCAGCAAATATACAGGCGATAAGAACCTGGACACAAATAGAAAAACATACACAGGCTTGGTCCGCAATAGAATTAAATTCCTGCAGTACTTCTTTGTATTCCTTGCTCTGTGCTCCAATAAACACACGTTATCGGCAATACACTAATAACCCAATTGTGCTCCACTCACTTAGAATCTGGAACCAATGTAGAAAGCATTTTAAGACGGAGAAGCTTCTATCTGTGGCACCCCTGCAAGAGAACCACCTCTTTCAACCCTCACAAACATATGCAGTTTTTAATATTTGGAAAAAATTTGGAATTAACTTGCTTAGAGATCTTTATATAGACAACGTCTTTGCATCCTATGAGCAATTACATTCCAAATTTAACATTCCAGCTACACATTTCTTTCACTATCTTCAAATCAGAAACTTTGTTAAACAAAACCTTCCAGATTTTCCTCATCTTGCACCCTCGTCCATGCTGGAAAAAATATTACTCAATCTCAAGGACTTAGACTCCATCTCTACAATATATAAAATCATTTTACAATCCCTCCCTTTTAAAGATCCAAGAGGACACTGGGAAAAAGATCTTTCAATTAATATATCAGAAAAGGAGTGGAAAGTAGCAATGCAGAGAATTCACTCGAGCTCCATATGCGCAAAGCATACAATTATACAACTCAAAATTATATATCGAGCACATCTGTCTCGACTAAAACTCTCCAAAATGTTCCCAGGGCACGATCCAACCTGCGAACGTTGTAACCAAGTCCCAGCCTCACTAGGTCACATGTTCTGGTCCTGCACCAAATTAACATTATTCTGGACAAACATTTTTAATTACCTTTCAGATAGCCTTGGACTTACAATCCCTCCAAACCCATTAACAGCGGTGTTTGGTGTTCTTCCAGATGGGTTTAAAGCGGAGGAAGACAAACAAATTGTGATTGCATTCACTACACTTTTGGCACGTAGACTTATTCTCATAAACTGGAAGAACCCAAACTCTCCTCTTTTAAGTCAGTGGGAAACCGATGTGTTATATTATTTGAAGTTGGAAAAAATCAAATACTCAGTTAGAGGATCCGTACAGACTTTTTTCAAAACATGGCAGGATCTAATCAGTAATATTTTAAAATAAGTTCAAAAGGCACAGAGAATTTATTAATTTAGGTATGTCTCCAAGCCTTAAATTTAACGCCGTTTGGCTTGCTCTCTCTCTCAGGGGTGGGGATCGATCTGTTCTTAATTTTTCTCTTTGTAAAAACTTGATTGCTTTGTATGGATTGTAATAAAATTAATTAAAAAAAAAAAAAAACTTGCATACTCCAGGGTTTGAGCTACCATGGAAATGTGCGTGGCTTTACGCCAAGTTTAGGTTTTATACATCGCGATTTGAATGTGGAAATGTTCGTACGCAACATTTCTGTGCGTACGCACCATTTATACATGAGGCCCCTGGTGATGTAACATGCATGACAGCCCAATGACATGGGTACATAACCCCTACCAGGAACGCCCTGTAAATGATTAAAATCAAGCCGATATCAAAATATAACTTCTTAAATTCAATTCAAAACACAAAACTGATATTAAAATAAGATTGTATATATAAAAAATGTAAATAACGCAAAAATACATGCTTAGAGGTGTGTATATATTTCTGTACTTTTGTAACTGGAATACAGTGATCCCTCGCTATATCACGCTTCGACTTTCGTGGCTTTACTCCATCGCGGATTTTAAATGTAAGCATATCTAAATATATATCAAGGATTTTTCGCTGGTTCGTGGATTTCTTCGAACAATGGGTCTTTTAATTTATGGTACATGCTTCTTCAGTTGGTTTGCCCAGTTGATTTCATACAAGGGACGCTATTGGAGGATGGCTGAGAAGCTACCCAATCAGAGCACGTATTATGTATTAAATAAAACTCCTCAATGATATACGATATGCGTCCCACGCGGTGCTTCACATACTTAAAAGCTCTAGCAGCACCTATTGATTTTTGATTGTTTGCTTTTCTCTGTCTCTCTCACTCTCTCTGACATTCTCTGCTCCTGAAGAAGGGGGTGTGAGCAGAGTTGCTGTTTGCACAGAGGCTGTTTGCCTAGAGGATACGGACGCTCCTCTAAAAAATGCTGAAAGACTACCTTCACATTGCTCCCTTTCTTGCGGTCACTTTATCGCGGTGCTTCGCATACTTAAAAGCCCAACAGCATGTATTGATTTTTGATTGTTTGCTTTTCTCTCTCTTTGTCTCTCTCTCTCTCTCTGACATTCTCTGCTCCTGACGCGCACTCCTTTGAAAAGGAAGATATGTTTGCATTCTTTTAATTGTGAGAAAGCACTGTCATCTCTATCTTGTCATGGAGCACAGTTTAAACTTTTGAATAAAGGGTGTTATTTCGTCTAGAGGGCTCCAATAATGTTAAAAAAACTTATTTAGAAGGTCGTAAACAGGTTTTCTATGCTCTAACTGTGAAAATATTAGATTTATAAATAAAGAATCCTACTTCGCAGAAATTCATTTATTGCGGTAGAGTCTGGAACAGATTAACCACGATAAACGAGGGTTTACTGTATTACTTTTTTAAGGAACTTTGTTGTTGTGCCATCAAGTTCCAATACTCTTTTAAACGGTCTGAGCAGTATCTCTGTAGCTGTCTCTGTTCTGTCTTAAATGCCTACGAAATTCTTCAATTTTGAGTTAGGCAATGGTTGTTTTCAGCTTAAGGTGAGGTCCTGTTCTGCTGCTTTTAATTCTGACAGGTTTTTAACTATTGATTGACTAAGTCGTTCTTCAAAATACTCCACTCCTCTTTTTGATCCACATGCTACCATCTCTGACTCTTTCTGGTGTCACGCACATTCACATAGGAGGTAGCTAGAAGGACCAAAAGAAGGTAATGCCACGCCATGCCAGGGGGTGGCTGGGTGCAGTAAACCTTCCTCTTATATCTCTGCAGACCAGACACAGGAAATTCTGCGTTATTCCGATGATGTCAATTCTGGTTCCGGGCCAGAGGATGACACTTCTAGTTTTGGCCCAGAGGATGTCACTTCCAGTACAGAGGTCCCGAGGATGTCACTTCCAGGTCCAGGTCCCGACGATGTCACTTCCAGTTCTGGGTCTGATGACTTCACTTCCCCTGACCAACCTTAAAAACCTGCCATCTTCTCTCTGATAATAGCCCTGTCTTGGATTCAATTCTGTACACAAGTCTGCTTTATATTTGCCTTTTGCAACCAGTAATTAAGTATACGGGTGGCTGTCCCAGTCCTTTTTTCATGTGTCAAGGCTGTTCATTTTCACACTGGTCAATTCACATGTCTGCATTCCATACTTCTTTTTTGGTAATATCAAAAAAATGTTTTTAATGTTTTGTTAACAACCACCTCTTTAGCTTCTTGGACCAGTTCATCTATATATTTTCTCTTGTTCCTTCTAACGATTCTTCTAACATTCTTTTTAACTTCATCATATTGTATATATGTTGAAGGGTTCACTTCTTTAGCATAACTATTGTTTATTGATCATTTCTTTTCTCTTGTTTCTTCAATCTTTATTTATGTTCCAGCCTTGACATTACAATAAGTATACATTTTAGCCCTTTTTTTGAACTGCAAATAAAAAACTAGCTAAATTTATAGTTGCCGAAATGTTCATATTAGATATTAAAATAAAATAAAGCACATTTTCCACTGTAAATTAAGTATCTCCTGAGCTGTACTCCTTATTCATAGCTGAATTTAGGCACATTTTATCCAGCCTATTTGTGAACTATGATGAAGTAGTCAAATTTAATAAACATCTTTTGTATTTAGTGAACTTTATTAGGTAGTGCCAAATTATAAAAAGTCTATCCCACTCACAGTTACACTGAATATAATTATTACTTGCGGTATGTATATTTAAAATTAATATTAACAATTATATTTAATATGCTCTTGCCTTTGACTATAAATTCACACTTTAAAACCTGAACAATGTAATACCTACAATTTCAAGATTATGTTCAAATTAATACAGTGAGAAACTCTGGTGCTATGCATAACAAATAGTTTCAGCTGACATATAAGCAAAATTTGTCTCTGAAATAGCTTTTACTTACATTAGCTCATCTGAAGGAAAAAGTAGACTGAAAACAAAAAATATTGTACTGTAAATAAAACAATGGTTTCATGACTACACACACACACTTAATTTAGATTAAAAGGTTTATCAAACACCATAATAAGTTTAAACTTTAACACCCTTTGAGTACTATTTGGAAAAGTAGCTAATGTGACAAATAGGGAACTGAATTACTATATGATATTCAGTGATGGATATATGATGGATATGAGAGGGTTTAAAGTTGCATCAGGTAAGCACAGGGAGTCCCAAGGATCAGTGCTGGGTCACCTACTCACTAGGTCTTGTTATCAAAACACATGGCATCACATATCACTACTAAACTAATGTAACCCATCATTTATCTCTTGAGGACAAAACAGTCACAGCATATCTCAGTGATATCTGGATGAAGGAATACCTTCTCCAACTTATCCCGGCAAAGACTGAGCTTCATTATAATTTCAGCTAGTCTTTCATTTTGGCATAATATCTTTGTAAAACATGGCTTATTACATTAGCACCATGAAATTCAGCACATAACATTTGGGTGGTGATTGATGATCAGCTGACTTTTACTGATTTTGCAGCAGTCAACTATTCATACAGATTCACTCCATATGACTATGAGAAGACCAGACTACACCTGATGTAGTATTCAACTCAAATTCATGTCCAGGCACTGGTCAGGATGCTCCTTGAGTACTGCAACTTCTTAGTGGCAGGGGTACTGGTACATACTGTAAAGCCACCACAGATCCTCTAAGATTAAGCACCTTGTCTCGTTTCCCAATCTCAGGTGACTTCACTGGCTCCCAGTACCAGTACATATTACATTTAAGACATTGATGTTCTCCTAAAAGGCAGTCCAGTGGTTCAACATCCACTAATTTGGAAGCCTTTATTAGAGCCTATGCTTCTTCCTGCTCACTCAGGTCTAATGAACATTGTGTGGTAGTACCACCTCCATGTAGCATCAACTTTCAATCCAGGCTTTCTTCTTATGTAGCCCTCAGAGACAGCTGACATCCTCAGCATTTTAAGAAGCATTTGAAGACTTTTTACTGTTTTGCAAAGAACTTGCTAATTGCTAATATTTTTTTGAAATGATTTTTTTAGGTTAAGGTAATTTTAAATAGTCTTGTGCTTTAATTGGTTTAATGGTTGCTTAAGTATGAAGTGTAGAGGACTTTTCACTTGTTTTAGTCTTGTAACAATTGTTTCAAAGCAGACCACTAACAGATGTTGACTATATTATGTAGATACAGTGGGATGCAAAAGTTTGGGCAACCTTGTTAATAGTCATTATTTTCCTGTATAAATCGTTGGTTGTTACGATAAAAAATGTCAGTTAAATATATCATATAGGAGACACACACAGTGATATTTGAGAAGTGAAATGAAGTTTATTGGATTTGCAGAAAGTGTGCAATAATTGTTCAAACAAAATCAGGCAGGTGCATAAATGTGGGCACTGTTGTCATTTTATTGATTCCAAAACTTTTAGAACTAATTATTGGAACTCAAATTGGCTTGGTAAGCTCAGTGACCCCTGACCTACATACACAGGTGAATCCTATAATGAGAAAGAGTATTTAAGGGGGTCAATTGTAAGTTTCCCTCCTCCTTTAATTTTCTCTGAAGAGTAGCAACATGGGGGTCACAAAACAACTCTCAAATGACCTGAAGAAAAAGATTGTTCACCATCATGGTTTAGGGGAAGGATACAGAAAGCTCTCCCAGAGATTTAAGCTGTCTGTTTCCACAGTTAGGAACATATTGAGGAAATGGAAGACCACAGGCTCAGTTTAAGTTAAGGCTCGAAGTGGCAGACCAAGAAAGATTTCGGATAGACAGAAGCGACGAATGGTGAGAACAGTCAGAGTCAACCCACAGACCAGCACCAAAGACCTACAACATCATCTTGCAGCAGATGGAGTCACTGTGCATCATTCAACCATTCGGCGCACTTTACACAAGGTGATGCTGTATGCGAGAGTGATGCAGAGGAAGCCTTTTCTCCGCCCACAGCACAAACAGAGCCACTTGAGGTATGCTCAAGCACATTTGGACAAGCCAGCTTCATTTTGGAATAAGGTGCTGTGGACTGATGAAACTAAAATTGAGTTATTTGGGCATAACAAGGGGCGTTATGCATGGAGGAAAAAGAACACAGCATTCCAAGAAAAACACCTGCTACCTACAGTAAACTATGGTGGTGGTTCCATCATGCTGTGGGGCTGTGTGGCCAGTGCAGGGACTGGGAATCTTGTCAAAGTTGAGGGACGCATGGATTCCACTCAGTATCAGCAGATTCTGGAGACCAGTGTCCATGGATTAAGTGACAAAGCTGAAGCTGCGCCGGGGCTGGATCTTTCAACAAGACAAGGACCCAAAACACTGCTCAAAATCCACTAAGGCATTCATACAGAGAAACACGTACAATGTTCTGGAATGGCCATCTCAGTCCCCAGACCTGAATATAATTGAAAATCTGTGGTGTGAGTTAAAGAGAGCTGTCCATGCTCGGAAGCCATCAAACCTGAATGAACTAGAGATGTTTTGTAAAGAGGAATGGTCCAAAATACCTTCAACCACAATCCAGACTCTCATTGGAACCTACAGGAAGCGTTTAGAGGCTGTAATTTCTGCAAAAGGCGGATCTACTAAATATTGATTTCATTTCTTTTTTGTGGTGCCCAAATTTATGCACCTGCCTGATTTTGTTTGAACAATTATTGCACACTTTCTGTAAATCCAATAAACTTCATTTCACTTCTCAAATATCACTGTGCGTGTCTCCTATATGATATATTTAACTGACATTTTTTATCGTAACAACCAACAATTTATACAGAAAAATAATGACTATTAACAAGGTTGCCCAAACTTTTGCATCCCACTGTATAATCTGTATGTTTCTTTGGATGAAAGTGTTACTAAATTAATAAATAAAAAATTAAGATTAATCGGACCTTGAGTCACCATTACATGCCACCATTAAATAGCAAAATGCTTGTAACATATGTGTATCACAGACCATGTGTTAGCATCCAGCATGACAACCGTTAAGGAGATGGCTACATTCAGCAAAAGTAATAAAATAAGACAAGGCATAACAATAAAAAATGCCCACAGCACACGGTAGAACACATATGCACCTAAAAGCAGAGTCCAAAACACATACACAGAACTATAGTTAACATATTATAGACTATAAACTACAGACAACATATTATATACCATCTTACAAGTTTATTCCTTGATGATCATTATATGATAAAAAATACTTAAGTACAGAAGAGATGTTGATGCCCAAATATTTCAGAAAGTAAACCAAAAGGAGAACAGAATTTGACCAATGATTGTTATAGCCAAATAGTATCTTAAACAAATTAAGAATTTGAGGAAGATCAGAAGTAGTACTATGAAACATCAAGGAACTATAAGTATATAAAAACTTTTTATGATAGGAGTAAAGACCTGTAGTCGAGGTACAATGTAGCAAAATGAAGACTGTGAAGAGTGAGAAGTTCAAAAGCATGGACAATAGACAGCTCCATTTGGCACGTTTTTGAAGGAGTTAAGAAATATTTGAGATGGTGAAAATTAACACCATATTAAGAGGTATAATATCTTATATATATATAATATAATATCTTAAACAAATTAGTATAACTCTCACCAAAACCCATTGAGTGTAAGAATTTCCAGAGAAAATTCCCATTCAGTTAAAAGCCTTCTCTGCATCAGATTCACCCATCAGGCTAGGAAATCGTAAAGCAGGATTCAGCACTCCAGAGAATATATTTCCACTGCTCCAGAGGCCAATGGCAGTGTATTTTACGCCAGTCCAGCAAAAACTTTGTATTGTGCATAGTGTTAAGCTTCTGTGTAGATGCTTAGCTATGGAAATCCACCTCATGAACCTTCTGACACACAAGGTCAGCATTGAACTCTACCACTGGTCTACCACTTCATAGCTGAGCTGTTGTAACTCCTAGATGCTTCCACTTTATGTACTAAGTTGAGGCAAAGTCATCATCCTATGACAATCTCAAGTTTAAAGTGTCTGGGCTCTTCAGTAAGACACAATCTACTGCCAATGTTTGTAAATGGAGATTACTTGGCTATGTGATTGATGTTATGCACCTGAACACATTCATTTGGAGGTCTGCATGCTTTTAGCCATATAGTGTAGACATTTAACAAAAGAATTAAAAATTGTTCCAGAAACAACTTTATAAATCAAAATACATCTGTAAAACAAAATGTTATGTATAGATTCTGATGAATTACATGATTTTCAAAATCATTTATTGTGCATTCAGTCTTAAGTAAACTATTGCTAGATGGCCTTAGAACTTTAGGAGCCAATATTCAAATTCAGCCCTGAGGTAATTCAAAGAACACATACCTCTGAATCCAGTCTACTTAAATTTTCAATTTTTTTTTTGTATTATGTAGAAGCTTTTGAGATAGCCATTTCTTTCTGTCTGTCTGTCTGTCTACATGAAACAACACTTCTCCCAGTGAACCGAAATTTTGAAATTTGGCACACTTATTTTTTAACAGTTTAATTTTTGTTAAGATATCTCAAATAGTGAATGTTTTACAAAGTTTTGAAATTTCAGAATCTCCATCTAAAAAACATTGGCGAATTTAACTGAAAACCGAAAAACATTCTGTGCAACTGTTTCAAATTTATCTTGAGAGAGATTACTTTGGCTTGCATATTTTGTATATTTTCCTCTTTTACTAGTATGACAGACTCTCAGATCTTTAGTACAACTTTGTAAAAATGGCGCTGTCAAGCAGCTTGTACACCAGCTCACATCTCTTGCTGCTTGAGGCAAGTTTTTAAATGTAAATGTTAAGAAAAGTGTGTTATCATGAAATTAAACGAAGAGGAAAAGAATTAAATAAGAGTCACTCTATAAGCATAGTGAACAAATATGTTCTCAATATTTACATTACACTAAAACAACTTCATGGCTGCATTATTTGAACATTATCAATTAAAAAAACAATTTAAAAAACAAATTAATTACACGGGAATGGTACAGCTTCTCTAATTAATAGAAACATAGAATGTGTTTAGAAAAGGAAATGCAGTAGATATGCAGGCATAAGATCAGTGCTCACAACAAGCACTGCACAGTGGTGTACAGTTTCTATTGTGTGCAAAGATGTTGGTGCTGCAAATAGCACAGACAGACCAAAACTACAGGTTGTGTTGTGCTGAAAGAATTGCTTAGCAGTAGTAAGACAAAGACTGAGTTGGCGTTACAGTTTATCCATGCCTGAAGAGCCACTTTTGCGTATATCTTAAAACTGAAAAATAAAATCTTTAAGAGGAGTGTTACCTTTGATATTCCCATAATAAAACAAATCTGTGGCATTTAGTGTGTAACTGAGATACATGGTATAGCTACTATATTCAAGAAAAATTAGTTGAATTTACTGCATTAAATACTTTTTGGGGTGGTTATTGGGATTTTCCGTTAATCCATCCATTATCCAACCTGCTATATCCTAACTACAGGGTCATGGGGGTCTGCTGGAGCACAGGGTGCAAGGAAAGAAACAAACCCTGAGCAGGGTGCCAGCCCACCGCAGGGTGCACACACACACACACACACACACCAAGCACAATTTAGGATCACCAATGCACCTAACCTGCATGTCTTTGGACTGTGGGAGGAAACCACGCAAACACGGGGAGAACTCCACGCAGGGAGGACCCAGGAAGCGAACCCGGGTCTTCTAACTGCAAGGCAGCAGCGTTACCCACTGTGCCACCATGCCGCCCGCTTATTGGATTTTTATTTTTTGTAATCTATTTTCTCATTAAAATATTTTTTTTTTATATTTTAAATATAAACAAAAATGACAGTACTTTAATTGTAGTGTCTGAGAACTATTAACTGGAAAATTCCACACCTGCTCTCCATCCTGGTCTGAAGGGCTGAAAATATTACCTTAAAATTTCAACAGAAAATTTAACTTCAATCTTTCATAATTCTAATCTTGAGGTGTGAAAGAGTAAATATTTCTGTTTTTTATTTATATCATTGTATGTATTATTTCTTCATTCATATTCATGATTTGTCAGGGTTAAAGAAATTTTTGTTTCTTCTTTTGATTTTTGCTTATATTTTAATGTCTTACTGGCGATGTCTTCGGTGCCATTGTTGGAGACTATCATTACAACACCAAGTGTTGCTATGGTACGTGTGACAGCACAACAGCTTTGTTATAAAATATTGGCTTACACTTTTTTTAAGTCTTGTCTTTCTTTCACAGTTGAGGCCCTCTGCACATATCCCATTTTTTTTGGTTTATTGAGTTTCTGAATCTTATACCCTGCGGTGGGCTGGTGCCTGTGGAAATTGAATGTTCTCTTCGTTCCCTTGTACTAATTCATGTCTGAGAAGTAGGCTTTACAAAACCATGTAAAAGCATGCTTTGTTTTAGCAAACAGAAAAATATTGTGCAAAGGACTCACGGTCTATGCATTCCACACGACTCTGCCTTATCACGTTGTCCCTTAGCTTACATCTGAACGCCATAACAAAAGGAGCCAAGAAATCAAGTTTTACAAGAGGCGTTGAAGGGGCTCAAGGATTGTGTATAATAAATGTGTTGACTGTTGCATTTTATAATTATATTAAATCATGGCTACAAAGTAGCAATAAGTAGGAAAAAAAATTATATATATATATATATATATATATATATATATATATATATATATATATATATATAGTGAACACTAGGGGTCGCTGTTGCCCCTTTAAACCCTACAGACAGACACTTAGGATACCAAGTAAAAGCACCAAGAAGTATTTTTAATTGTTTTCTTCTTACACAGTGCTTCCTAAGCACTACAGCCACCATAACAAAATCCAATAACACAATAATTATAATTCTCTTCTCCTTCACACCTCCCAGCAAGCTTTGTCCGCCAACCACCCGACTTTGGCTCGCTTGCTGGGTCTTCAGCAGTCCTTTATATAGTTCTTGACATAGAAGTGCTTCTGCTCTTCCGTCCACGTGACTTAACACTTCCGGATCAAACAAAGAATTAAAGTACTTTAATCAGTCTGGAAGTACTTCAGGGTTTCTGCCCTTGTGACTTCCTAGTACTTCCGGGCTATAACAGAAGGACGACTCCCCTGGTCCTTCCACAGCACCCCCTGGTGGCACTCACGGCACCCAACAGACCTCACAGGAGTGGACACTTTACCCCACAATGCTCAGCTGAGGGGGGGGCAATGTAAGGGACGGCCAGGACGCCCCGAGAATGGAAGGATGCGGGAAGGCAGCCACTTTTGGACACTGCCTCCCCCAAAATGCTACATGGCAGCTTCCCTGGAGTATAGCAGTGCCCTGGATTCCCACAGGGAATCTGGGGCTTATTGTCAGTCTGGGTCTCTCTATGAGAAACAGACAGACCCTTTACTGTCTGAACCCCTTTATTTTTAAATGTGGCAATTGCCGATATCTTATGGGTCGGAGCAATACACTGCTGTTCCGCCTTTCCCGATCCTTCCACCAGGCAATCGGTCATCATTCCCCCCTTAACTGTAGGGCTCAAGGTTATTTGGCACCCGCTACTGAGTAATCGCAGGGCCATTTCACTCTGCATTACCTTTTCTTGTATGGTACCTGTCTGACCCACTTGTACTGGCAAATTCGTCATTTGGGGAAGCTCCCAACCAAATCGCAGCAGGTATTCCTCCACCCGCCTCAAAGGCACCTTGGCCATTGACCCCCGCTCCTCGATTATCTTCTTTATGCTGAAGATGATCTGTAAAAATGCTTGTACAAGCTGGAGCAACCTTTCCAGCTCCTGCACATCAAATTTATTATAACAATCGGCCGGAGATGGGCTCAGGCAATCATCAGGCCTGCCTTCTGGCCTTGAGCCAGCGAACATGCCATCTATGTGTGCATGTGCCATCATGTCTCGTGTGGGCAGCTGGGAATTGGAGTTCCGGGATGAGGCCAGCGACCGACTGTGATCCGCCTCTTTCAATTTATCGGCGGATTGTTTAGTCACGTCCCAGAACTCGTGCCTCACTCTCCTCCCCCATCCCCTTCTGGGAGTCCAAGTCCATCGGGGTATCAACGATCTCACAGATGGGACGACACTGACCTTCTCTGCCCCACAATCCTTCGGTGCAGGTTACGTGTCCACTTTCGGCAAGCTGCTGGTAAACATCTTCTATGCTTTGATGTTGGTCGGAAAGGCCATCATCGTCTTTGGGATCCTTCCAGGCTCCTCTCCATTCTTCCGGATAACTACGTCCAGGACAAAGTACGCCCATGCCTTACTTTATATATACTGTATTATATTGTGTATTATATATTGTGCTCACAGGGTTTTAGATTTTTGTGCATTAATTACCCATGACACTCAGCATTTTTGTGAAGTTACAGTTCATGCAGCTGGCACATTATTTTTGTTTTGAATCTGTGCAGATGGTCCACACTGTTTTCTTCCATCAAGAAGATAGAAATGCCTTGTGCATAGTAATAATTTTTTCATTATTATTATTATTATTATTATTATTATTATTATTATTATTTCACAGGGTCGCATATGTTATCTGACTTTTGGAGAGCCCTTTAAGGTTTGTTTTGAGTGGTGCTGCTCCACATGGCTAATTGTAATGCCTTCGGCCTGCATTGGTTTCCCTTACACAGATAAGGCATGCAGCTGCCGAGATTTGAAGATCTGTTTGTGCTGCTCCATACCAGCAGTTAAAGTATGCATACTGTATTCATTACCCACACCGGACTCACACAGCCTCAATTGCAATGACCTGTACACTTTGTGACTGTCACATGGACAGTTTAAGATACGGCTAAATGGCTGGTTGAAAACTGAGCTCTAAGTTGCTGCATGACTGTATTTTAACAAATTTTTAGGGAGACAAAGAGTAAAATGTATTTACTGGTTATGGCATCTGAGTGTGCCTAAAGGCAATTTTTGTGTTTTGTAAATGCTTTTTGTGTTGTGTTTCAGCAACAACACAAATAGCAAAAAGGGTAAGCAGGGCTCAAAATAAACAAAAGCCCAACCAGGACTCTGCCTGATATGGGCCTTTCAGGCATACCTCACTCAAAGCAACCTAGTACCAAAGTCAAATGACAGGGTTTCCCTTCTGTACAAGCCCAGAATTGAGCTCAGTTCATTTATAGTTAAAAATACTCAAACACACCCTCCTGGCAGAGAGGATGTCCTCTGACATAAAGGATAATAGCAAACAAAGTATTGTGAATAAGGCGCTATATAGGCGCCTGACCCGGCACAGATTCACACTGAGGCACGTGTTCAATAAACAAAGTTTTATTTTTCTTGTCAGCCGTGGGGCACGTCTTCCCCGTGTCTCACTGGCCCAACACAGTCCCAAACCACTTCAACACAGCCCAAACCAATTCTTCCTCTGGCAGCACCACCACCACCACCACCACCACTACTACTACTACTACTACTACTACTACTACTACTCCTCCTCCTCCTCCTCCCGATTCTGCCTCCCGAGTAGTGGCTGCAGGCTCTTTTAGCCCTCCCAGAAGCGTTCCAGGTGGTAATTGGCCTAATTAGACTGCACTTCCGGGTGTGGCTGCATTCTAGCCCACAGAGGCTCGTTAAGCCATGCAGCTCCTCCGGGTGGTGGCCATGGAGCCCAACAGGTCTGAGTCCTGAAGTCCCACACCTGTGGCCCCGATGTAACCCAGGAGGGCTGCCACAAACCATTCCGGGGGGCGTAGAGTGTATCCCATGGCTGCTCCCCCAGATCCAGTGTTGAAGGGGCGTCCCGGCCAGGCATGGGACCCGTCCGCCCGTCACAGTATATAAAGAATGTATTTAAACAATCAAAAAAAAGAAACAAAAAGACAGCAAGGGAGCAAGGATAAAAAACAAAAGTAAGGCAGGATACACCACGTGAGCGCTTTTCAGTTTTGGTATAGTGACATTAATTTATTTTCCTTTCACTTATTCAAATTTTATAATAATCTAATTCAGCTGCAGGAGGAAACACCTTATAATTTTCATACTTTTAAGGAACAGTGTTCAGATAGAATTATAGATTTTGGTAGATATGCAGTTCAGGTTGTTATATTTTGTGTTGTATTTGAATCATTTCTCAATTTTGAATGTCACTTTCAAGATTTTAGGCACCTTGACAAAGATTTCGAAATTTTCTCATCTCTTTATGCTGTTAATGTGGACAATTGTTCCAAAAGTCTTGTAGCTGAAAGTAATTGAACTCTTTGATTGTAAATTACTCAGGATTTGTATCCAAAGCTTTGCACTTGTGCACATGACATAATTAATTAGTACCACATACAGTTGCAAGAAGGTCTTTTTATAAACATAAATTACTAAAAGTATAGAAGTGGACTAACACATACAAATAAATATAGGCAATTAATTAATTGTTGCAACATCCCGCTTCTCAGTTGATATTGATCATTTTGGCAGAAGCCAGCAGTTTCATGTACATCACTAGAACAAGGTCGCAGAGCAATCACTTTCTGTAAAAATTGCTCTCTCTTTGATTTTTTGAACATTGCTATTAATTTTTTTAATAAAAAGTTTATAACTGAATCAGTTCTTGGAGTCATTTTTTAAAGCTAGTGTTTGTCATTAACACGTGCTACCTTGTTTGGTTCATAGGTACATATATATTTTATGCAGCCCACTGTCTGAGTTAATACAGGGTGAGCCCAATTGAAGTACCGCGTTTCTCAAGGTAAAGGTAGGGGCACTTGAGTGGATTGGGGTGGGGGTCCTTTGATAGGCGATCCCTTGTAGTTTTCAGTCGACAACATGTCTTGGTCTAGTGCACACCATGCTTTTGCTGTCGAAGCGTTGTTCAAAAATAGCAGATCCATCATCACTACGCAACACACCTTCTCGAATGCACTTCAGCATTCCTCCTAAAAGTTACGTCCCAAATTGGAAAACAATTCTTCAGTGGCTGGCTAAATTTAGACAGACGGGTACAACATTGAACAAAAAATCTCCAGGCCATCCTTGGACTGTACGAACACCTGAAAACATCCAAGCTGCAAAGGCATCAATTTTGCAGTACTCTTAGATGTTCAGCGCACAGGATTTTGCATGAGGACCTTAATTTCCATCCATACAAAACCATGATAGTGCATGACCTCAGTGAGACTGGGAGAGCCATAGAGAGTTGTGCACAAACATCCCGCAAATCGTTCATCGAGATGCCCTTATTATGTGCAGTGACGAGGCACACTTCCATTTGAATGGTTGTTTAAATAAGGAAAACTTTCGCTATTGGGCTGAAACCAACACTTGTGAACCTCATCAGAGATGCCTGCATAGTAAGCGTGTTAAAATTTGGTACGCTGTTGCAGAATTTGGCATTGTAGGCCTTTATTTTTTTCAGGAAGTAGAAGCAACAGTCATCGTCACTTCAGAATGTTACATTGAAATGCTAGAGAAATTTTTTCGGCCCAGCTGGAAGAAATGGATGAGGTGGATGCCTGTTTTCAACAATATGGATCACAGCTCATATGGCACTGGGATCCATTCAAGTTTTGTGGGAGATGTTTCTGTGACAGCTGATCTCCGTGCACGGTGATGTCAGGTGGCCTTCACGCTCACCTGATCTCACTCCTTATGATTTCTTCTTGTGGAGCTATCTCAAGTCAACCTTGAAGCCCTCAAAGGATGCTATTCGCCACAAAATTGCCGTTATTCCCCTTGAAATGGCCAAACGAGTCATGTGAGCATTCAGAAATCTTCTTGAACAATGTATTGTTAATGATGGCCACCACCTTGAAGACATCATTATTAAAACACAGTGAAAAATATCTATTTTGTCTACCCTTTCTTGTGTCATAATGACATTTATTTTACCTTTTAGTATTTTTGTAGAATAAATGTTTGAAATGTGGTACTTCTTTTTGGCTCACCCTGTATTTACAATTCAGCCTGCCACCTAAAAGGTTTATCAACCTCTGCTTTAGAGGCAAATTTTAATTCACCTTGAAAAAGATTTCTTCCCACAAGAGTATATCCACATAAATTTCTGTAAATAGCACCAATATGAATATAAATGCATATCTCTAAAATATTTTTTTTGTAATTTATGTATTATAGTTATGCATGAAAGATGAGCACATAAAAGAACAATTACTTTGCTCATTTACTTGTATTATCATTGTACTTATAATCCATATCAGCTACCTGTATTTTCAAACTGATTTTTAAATGACAGAGTGGAAAGTTAGACAATGGTGAAGTAGCATCCAACTTATAGTTCAACCAGAAGGTCAAAGTCGCACACCCTGAGAAACCTTTCATAAAGAATAGGAAAACCACCATCATATATACAGTATACTATATATATATATATATATGTATATATATATATCTATACTAATAAACGGCAAAGCCCTCACTCACTCACTCACTCACTCACTCACTGACTGACTGACTGACTGACTGACTGACTGACTCATCACTAATTCTCCAACTTCCCGTGTAGGTAGAAGGCTGAAATTTGGCAGGCTCATTCCTTACAGCTTCCTTACAAAAGTTGGGCAGGTTTCATTTCGAAATTCTACGAGTAATGGTCATAACTGGAAGTTGCTTTTCTCCATTTACAGTAATGGAGTTGAGCTGGAGGGGCGGAGTTCCGTATGACATCATCACGCCTCTCACGTAATTACGCATTACGTAGAAAGCCAGGAAGAGCTACAAAACGCACTTTAGAAAACATGCATTATATAATTAAGAAGGCAGCGAAACAATTAGAAGCGAGCGAGTGACATATAAAACCATATTCAGTGGCTCACGTGAACTGACGCAGTCCGCAGACAAAAAGTAACAGTTCCAAAGAGTGCCGAACAAAAACCTAATTACACTGCTACGCTCGAATAGATAAACCACACGCAGTGGCGCGATGGTAAAGCATTCGCCTGTAGCGCCCACGTCCAAGGTTCGATTCCCGAAAGGCGATGCACTAAGTATGTACGCGTGCTTCTCGATTTATTTTAACCTCGCATCCCCTTAGTTTGAGACGTATGAAAACGCATGCGGTTAACGCAGAAAGACAGATCACCTATTCACCTATTGAAGCTTCATGAATAATGGATACTTTATTCGCGATCAATGATTGTTTTGGTAAAGCCATACTCAGTGTATTCATTAGATGAACGGTAAAAAAGTAAGAGCGAGGGGACGGTAACTTACTGAAGCACACAAGCAAAACCACAATAGCACGCGGGCTCGATGTACTGACTTGCGCGATCACATTCCAAAAAATATTTCTTTTCAAGTTCAATTTAGTCCATATGAGTCAAACTCAAAGCCCACGGGCCACATCCGGCCCGGCGTGTAATTATATCCGGCCCGCGAGATCATTTTATATACTGTATTATTGCTATTAATGGCCCGGGTATATGAAGCGCTGGTAACACAATAAACTACAGATCCCATAATGCAGCGATTCAGCTGCCTTGCCGAACATTTACCGCGTTGCTGCAAGTTATTGCGAAGCTAGCCCACACGATGCCG
>JANRMT010062815.1:23290576-23341507 GCA_026402145.1 Polypterus bichir lapradei
TATATATATATATATATATATATATATATATATATATATATATATTAGGGGTGTGACGAGACGAGACACGAGACTGGGTTCACGAGAACGAGACGAGACTTTTAGACATTTTTTTTAAAGAAATCCTCAATGTTCAAATATATAGCAAAAATAGCCTTTTATTTAACTGAAAAACACAAAATGCAAAAAATGCATGTCCATTTTGAAATCAACTTTATGAAATAAAACTTCTATTTTGATGAATGATATGCAGTAATAACATGTAAACACTGCAAAATATTTTGCCACAAACTGACAGGCAATTAATTGCACAATAAAATTAAATAGTATAAATAAAAATAAATAATAACACAAATATCCCTTTACGTGCAATTAACCATAATTAGTGTAACTATCAAAGTAGTGCTGTCTTAAAACTCTACTCTCTGAGTGCAAAACAATGAACAAAATTTTCTTAAGCATGGAAAAAGAGCTAAGACCTAGGTAATGACCTATACAGAACAGCCTAAGATATGGTCATGTTCTTTTTTAAGAATATAAGCATGTGTACATTTTCTGGCAGCAATTGTGACCTCTGGGCAGTAACTATGTCTCCTGCAGTTAAAAAGACACGCTCACTTGGAACAGAGGTTGCAGGAATGGAAAGATATTCTTTGGCAAGTGGAGACAGCAAAGGATATTTGGAGCTGTTTTTTCTTCACCATGTCAAAGGGCAGCAACTAAATAGGATAGATGCAGGGCCGGATTTAAATGAAAAGAGGCCCTAGGCTATTCCACTTATGAGGCCATTTCACCTCCCATTTTTAAGTTTGTAAATTACATGAGAGATAATAAAATACATCATTACTGTGATATATGTCAATATGTTAAATGAAACATGTTGTGATTGGTACTAACCTTTATAAAAAATGTGCCACAGATAATAAATAAAAAAAAGTCGAGAACACTTATTTGGACATTTATTCTCAGCACCATATATAGTACTTGTAACAATAACTAATCAAACATAACACACAACATTTACAAAGAAACAAAATTCAAATAATGAAAATCTTTGACTATGAAAATAAAATACGCAATAAAAATTATCATATTTTCTATCAAATTAAATTAAATATATTCAATACATTGAAGATTAAACCAAATTCAATTCACATAAATTTATTTCATAATAATTCGCATTTAAAGTTTAGGTATGAATTATTATGAATTTTAAGTCTTAAACTAAACCAAAAATGGAACTTTATTCAAACAAAATCCAGATCACAAAAAAGAAAATATCAAATTGTATATCATATTAAATTTTATGTTAATAGTTATTTTATTTAAGAACTGATTCAATCCAAGTATACATTTAAAACGAAATAGTAGATTAGAAGAATTTCTTTCTAAACTTTTTCACACAGAATTCTTCTATAAGTTCATCAAAATCTATTTTTCTGAAGGTCTAATTTTCGATGCACAAAATACTCAATGAAGACAACCTCGTCTGGGTCATTGTGCTTCTTAATTGATTTTTGATATTTTTAAGTCTTGAAAATGACCTTTCTCCAGTACAATTAGTGACTATTAAACTGAGAAACAGCCGTAAGATTGATTCCACATTGGGGAAGGCCACTTGAATATTATTTGATACAAGTCTGTATGCAACAATGTGGAATTTTTTGAAGGCTTATGCGTTTGTCTCACATATGTGTGGAAATGAAATAGTTCTTCAGTAAGATTTTGGTTGACATCTTCTGGGTATTCTTGCATTAACAGCTCAACACCTCTTTGAAGTTCTACCTTTGATAATGTAAGATCGGCAAGAAAGGAAAATATTTTCACTACATCATCATAAACAGAAGCTCTTCTTCCTAAATTTGATTCTAGTGCATCTAATATAGGAATAAATGATTTAATCCTAAATTTATCTCTTGAAGAGAGTTCGTCTAAGGCATCAGGGTCAGATGAATTTTCGTAATTCCTTTGCCTTTTACTTCTTATCCTTCTGGCAGTTCTATATTCAGTATTTGGCAACGTGTTTTTTGCTTGTTGCTCAAGTGCATCAAAATCTTCCCTAATTCCACGTAAAATATCCAAAAGTGACCTGTACCAATCTGCACAACTACTAAGTAAAATATTAGGGCTTTGAAGAATTTTATTTACTTTTGAAAAATGTCTCAGTATTCGATTCCAGAAATGGAGCATAAACACGAATTCAAATTCTTCCATCTTCTCTAAAAGATTGTTGGCCCTCAATCTAGTATCACCCTTTGTATTATTATCTGAATGTAAATAATTGATTGCATCAGTGATATCATTGTAATTTACTAAAATAGCTTCTGTAGCTTTTGCGTGTGCCTCCCACCTAGTGTCTGATAAATATTTAGGCACTTTAGAATGAGGTTTCAAATGTGATTTCAGAACTGGCCATCTTTTTGTGGAAGACGAAAAAAAGATATAAACTTAGTTCACAACACCAAAAAAATTAACAGCATCAAGGCAACAATCAACAGCTGAATGACCTACTAAATTTAAAGAGTGACCAGCGCATGGAACAAATCTTGCAAACTTGTTTTTTTCAATAATTTTTTGCTGCATACCATTGTATCTACCAGCCATATTGGCTGCATTATCATAAGACTGTCCTCGGCATTTTCTGAAATCAATTTCAAGTTCAGTAGTGATACTGTATAGTTAAATACTAAATCAGCTATGCTTTCCCCTGAGTGATCTTTTAGCTCAAGGAAAGTTAAAAATCTCTCAGTTGGCAAACCGTCTTCAGGTGACACATATCTAATAATTAAGGTCAACTGATCAGTATGAGATATGTCAGGAGTGGAATCTACTGAAAAGCTAAAATAGCCAGCCTTTTTCACTTCCGCCACAATTGTGTCTTTCACTTTATTTGCCATAAGTTGAATAATTTCCTCACATATAGTTTTAGACAGATATGTAGGTTTTCCTGAGCCAGTATTTCCATATCGATCGATATGATCTCTTAAAAATGGATCGAATTTTGCTACTAGTTCTAGAAGACCAAAGTAATTGCCGTTATTTGGAGTTTCAAACTTTTCATTGTCTCCTCTAAATGGTAAACCTCGCTCTGCAAGAGTGCAAATTACAGCAAAAACTCTTTCTATAACGCAACGCCAGTATTGCTGCTCTTTTCTTATTTCTTCCTCTAGCTTTGAAGTTAAAGTTTTCCCTTTTGCTCTTGTTAAGTACGTTAACATAGCATTCCTAGGATTTTCCGAATTTTCATGAGTTTGAATGATAGCAGGGTTTTTCCAATCATTAAACCCTTCAGAAGTTAATGCTGTTGCAGAAGATGCAATATTTGGAAAGAGTTTACAAGCAAAGCAAAAAACACGGCCTTTTGAGGGAGAGTACACAAGCCATTCTAGGGTATATTTTTCTCCATTGGCTTTTGTTGAATAAAAAATTGCTTTTGTACAAAATCTGGACTGATTCTTATATTCTCGCTTAGAATTTAAAAATGGTCAACAGTGATACTGAACTTGAGAAGGGCCCTTCTCTACCCAATATGATACATCATTTTGCGATAAATTTGTCCACAAGCCAACATCTGTTACAGTAGACATATATTTGACATCACTATCTAAATTTGCAACATCTTGAACATGGTGTTTCTCATTAGGTGTCTGAAAAAAATTCTGAATATTCGTATTATTTTCTTGTGGCTCGTTTGTATATTCGTGTTCAGTAAGTTGCTCTTGAATTAGTTCCATATTTTCACTTTGAGTTGATGCAACGGCCGTGTCCTCACATACAACGTGCTGCATTGCTTCCAATTGAGTAGTACTAGTTGGCACATGCATGTAAGCAGTAATCGGTGTTAGCTTCTTTGCCTCATACTCTTGTAGCTTCTTTTTCTTGCGTTTGCAAGCGCCACCTTCAAATCTTTTACTCATTCTTAGATTAGAATCTAGAACAAAATATTTGAGTTATTAATTATTGTGCATAAATAAAAGTTAATTATTTATTATTAATACAAAAAAATAACATTTTACGTATTTGAACTGTGGTAAGTTTTCTTTTGTTTATCGAAATTTTCGTCCCCTGGGCGAACCGCTCCCGCGGCCGGTGTGTGGGGTCCGCTGCTGTGCCGGGCCGTCCACAGACTTGTTAAAAGAGAATGCAGGTCCCCGTCTTGTACCAGACGGCCCATCCGCACGACTACGCCACTGTGGATGCTGGCCCGGACACAGGCAGACAGACAACATAGTTCCACCACACACTGTTTATTTACAACAATATTTACAAATTGTGCTCACATGCACCCCCAGTGCCTCCAGCACCGATTCCCCCAATGTCCAGGCCTCACTCTTCCAGTCTTTGTGCCTTCCTGGCCGCCTCCAGTCCTCTCTTCAGCTCTGTCCACTTCCACCCGACATCCACTAATGACTGGAAGGAGGCGGCCCCTTATATACAGCTCCCGGATGAGCACCAGGTGTTCCCGGTATTCCTCCCTTGGCCACGCCCCAGCATGGTGGAAGTGCCGGCTGTCTTCCCGGCAGCTCTCCAGGTGTCTCCCAAAGTCTTCCCCCCAGCAGTTCCTGGTGTGGCGGAAGTGCTGGGCTCTCGGGATATTTAGGCACTGGGGCGCCGCCTAGCGGTGGCCACGGGTCCCTACAGGGCTGGGCTTCAAAGCCCTTTACCCGAGGCCCCCAACATAACCAGGACGGACGCCCCCTCACGGTCTGGAGGAGGCACAAGCGCTCCTCCGGTCCTCCTGGGCGTCCCGGCCGGGGACCACAATATATATATATTTATATATATATATATATATATATATATATATATATATATATTGTGGAGCCGACCCGGACACAGACAGGCGGACATGTTCTTAATCATCACCACACGTTTATTTACAAACTATTTACAACCATGAAGTCACACAGACAGTCCATTTAGTGCACAATTACCCCAACAATCACAGTCCTGGCCACAAATGCCTTCTTCTCGGGCCGCCTCCACTCTCCTTTCTTGCCTTGTCCTCCTTCCACCCGACTCTAGCCCTGAATGAATGGAGACGGCCCCTTTTTATCCAGTTCCCGGATGAGCCCCAGGTGTTCCCGGCATTCCTCCCTTGGCCACGCCCCAGCGTGGCGGAAGTGCCAGCTGTCCTCCCGGCAGCTCTCCGGGTGCCGTCCTAAATCTTCTCCCCAGCACTTCCTGGTGTGGCGGAAGTGCTGGGGTAACAGGTCCCCAAGGCATTGGGGCGCCTCCTGGCGGTGACCACGGGCCCCTACAGGGTGGAGCTTCCATGCCCTGTACCCGTGGCCCCCAGAGCAACCAGGAAGGCGGCCCCCACGTGATCCAGGGTGGGCTTTGACCCTCTTCCGGTCCCTCACGGCATCCCGGCCGGGTCGTTGCCCCTGGCATCCCTGACAATATATATATGAAAATACCCGCGCCTCGCAGCGGAGAAGTAGTGTGTTAAAGAGGTAATGAAAAAGAAAAGGAAACATTTTAATAATAACGTAACATGATTGACATTGTCATAAGTGTTGTTGTCATATATATATATGCGAGGGTAAAATGAATTGGGAAGCGTGCGTATATACTCAGTGCATCCCCTCTCGGGAATCGAATCTACCATTGCGCCACGGCGTGTGGCTTGTCTATTTGAGAGTACAGTATGTAGATCGGGGTATATATATATATATATATATATATATTTATATATATATAGCAAAATACCCGCGCTTGGCAGCGGAGAAGTAAAAAGAAAATGAAACATTTTAATAATAACGTAACATGATTGACAATGTAATTGTGTTGTCATTGTCATGAGTGTTGCTGGCATATATATATATATACACACACACATATACAGTATATATATATATATATGTATATATATATATACCCACGTTTCGCAGCGGAGAAGTAGTATGTTAAAGAAGTTATGAAAAAGAAAAGGGAACATTTTAAAAATAACGTAACATGATTGTCAATATACAGTAATTATTTTGTGAGTGTTATTGAGTGTTGCTGTCACCAAGGATTTGATTATCATTATTTCTTTCAATCAGGTTCGTATTTGTACGATGTGTTGTGTTCAAGTTACATTCCCTGTTTGTCAATCGTTGTAAAGATAAGAGGTTTCATTCATCGATTCGTTTCTTACTGCATCAATAAACAGCTTGTCTTCCTCTTTATCTGAGATGTGACACACTGCAAGCACGGGTTTTTTTTTACACTGTCTTCCTTTAGCGGGACATTGACTTTTTCCACCGTGTGCTTTGTTTCCGCAGTAGCTGCACTTATGAATATGCTTGTATGTATCAGACGCTTCATATTTTTTTTGCTGCCTTCTCAATTGTGTAATTTGGTTTTTGTTCAGCACTCTTTGGAACTGTTGCTTTTTGTCTGTGCACTGCGTCAGTTCACGTGAGCCGCTCGGTGTACATGCATCGAAGTTTCCCAGCTGTGCTGGTGCCATCTCGTGCGATTTCCACGGCTTTTTTTAATGTTAGCGAAGAACCGGCACTTAAAAGTTTCTCTCGCAGTTTTGCTGAGTTTGTGCCAAACACCACCCTGACCATCTCATCTTCCTCTGCATAAGCACAGTCCTTCACCCCTGAATATTTAGCGGCAGTGTTTCTATTGGATTGCCGCTGACGGACGGCCTTATATGGGCAGGCACTAAATTACAAAAGCCAGCAGCAGCCTTTCTATGAACTTAAGTTAAACTTTAGGTTTAGACCGTGCTTTGTTTCCGAAGTAGCAGAACTCATGAATATGGTTGTATATGTCACTCGCTCGCTTCTTATTGTTTCGCTGCCTTCTCAATTATATAATGCATGTTTTCTTCAGTGCTTTTTGGAGGTCTTCCTGGTTTTCTACACACTGCGTTGACAGTCAGTTCACGTGATTACGTGGGAGGCGTGATTATGTCATACGAAACTCCGCCCCCACGGCTTTCGAGCTCAACTCCATTACATTATATGGAGAAAAACAGCTTCCAGTTATGACCATTAGGCGTAGAATTTCGAAATGAAAACTGCCCAACTTTTGTAAGGAAGCTGTAAGGAATAAGCCTGCCAAATTTCAGCCTTCTACCTACACGGGAACTTGGAGAATTAGTGATGAGTCAGTGAGTGAGTGAGTCAGTTAGTGAGTCAGTCAGTCAGTGAGGGCTTTGCCTTTTATTAGTATAGATGTATATATATACAGTATATATATTATTTTAATAATCTTTACACTTATTAACATTGTGGTGTACAGCCAAATGGTCTTCCCTAGAAGACCAGTTGAACACTTGTATTATTATTGTGAGCTGGGGGGCTGATCGCTCCCCCAGAGAATACAGACATTCCTGGGAAAACCCCTGAAAAACGTTGACAGACTACCTTCACATTGCTCCTTACCTTATTTACACTCTGTCGTGTAAAAAACCTCTCGCGCGATACTCTGCATACTTAAAAGTTTGTTCAGTACCTGTCAGTATTGGAATTGATTGTTTTTGCTTTTCTCTCTCTCTCTCACTCTGACATTCTCTGCTTCTGACAGAACTATCATCTCTGTCTTGTCATGGAGTTTAAACATTTGAAAAAGAGACACATGTTCATTTGCAGTGTCTGAATAAAGTTCATGTCTCTACAACCTCCTGTGTTTCTGTGCAAATCTGTGACCCAAGCGTGACACTATATTTGAAGAAGATGGAAGAAGACATTTAAAAGAGATTAAAATCAAAACTGAATTTAGGATCACTCACTAAAACACCAGTACTTCAGACATTTAAATACATTGAATAATTCTTAAGTACAATATTATTTCAATTTACATACATGCATTTAAAATTGAACAAGATTTAATTTCAAATATACAAATGCATATAAAAATATTTCATTTATGAATGTATAAATAGATTTTAATGTAAAATAGTTTTTACAGATTTCCTGGTTAGCTATCCCTGCCTTGTGTTTTTATAATGAAATGGTCTGTAACGATACTTTGATATTTGATCTCTGCAGTTCATTGGGTTTAATAGAAAAATAATTAACCTTCACCAAGTCAATAACAACAACAATAAGTAAATAAAAGTGAGAAATTAATTTAAAGAAAGGAACAAGATTAGAGTCAGTATAACCATTGCTTGGAAATTTTCAATAACTGGTCCAAAGTATTGTATGAACATAAGTAGACAATCAAGTAAAGTGTTTGTTATATGCTACAAAATTGAATGGACACATTTATGCAATTATGTTTAATATTGTAACACTTTTACTAGTTTAATGTGTTTGTAGTGATGCTAAATGCTGAGGAAATCTATTTTAAATTCAGTCTGGCATGTCATTCAGTTACTGTGTTCAGTCACTTATATAATGATGCCCAGAGAGGTTTCTTTATTTATTTAAATATGATTCAATGCTTGTGTTAATTTACCTTCCTGATAAAAGTGTACATGATCCACATGCAAGTAAAAAAGTTATTTCCTTCTATATATATCACTTTGTTAATTTGCATTGCTGATGAGACTAGCTCTATCATAATAGAAAAACATTTAAACAGGAGAATGACTGACACATCAAAGTTTTAATTACCATTTGATTACTGTAACATGGAAAGGAAAATTTTGAATAGCTGCCATTAGGACATGCCTTGTATTTTTAAATTTAACTACATAAATGCTATTTAAATACTCATTTGTATCGGAAGCTATTGCCACATTTTGTCTTACAGTATATGAAGAAACAACCTTTTTCCTGTTATTTTGAACATTTGCTCATTTTGCTCTGCCTTATAGATTACATACTGAGCTTTTATATGTTATGAAGGTTTGGTCTGGTATTTTAAAAATTTTATTAAGATCAATATAGAAAGTGTAGGGAGAATTTTTTTTCTTATAAGCAGTGGTGCATTTTGTGACAATAGTTATTACAAACTTCCAGTTCTTTAACTTGTTGAT
Organism: Polypterus bichir lapradei; assembly: GCA_026402145.1. Classification (NCBI taxonomy): domain Eukaryota; kingdom Metazoa; phylum Chordata; class Cladistia; order Polypteriformes; family Polypteridae; genus Polypterus; species Polypterus bichir. Next base: position 23,299,503 of record JANRMT010062815.1, read on the forward strand.
TGCAGCCTTTTCAAAGGTTTAAATTAATTACAGTGTTTTGAGAAAAAGAAAGTTCTTTTTCACGTAAGATAAAGACAGGGTTTACCTTTTATTTTATTAACAAACATATAGCAAAGACAGTTATTTTCAGAGAGCAAGGGTTCATTTGCAGGTTAGTAATTTATTTAAAGACACACATTCAAGGATTAAAACAGCCTCTGCACATCCATTTTATTAGTTATAATTAGAATATACAATACAAAGCTATGATGATTTCCATTTCACAGTTCAATAAAGTGCTGCAGCATATGTTTCTAGTTTGTTATTGTATAAAGGACAGTTGAAAATCAAGTATTAGCAGTATTTAATTTTATTTTATATATGACTTTTATGCAAACATGGTATTAGAGTATAAGTAATTATGTGATTTTTACCAAGAAAGGAGAGCAAAATGGTAACTGCTGAGGTTACATATACAGTAGCTACAGATTTAAAAACAAGCATCTGACTGAAAAGTAAAAAAGGAATTTATCAATGAAGTTTACATTTCCTGAAAGCTTTGTAACAAAGTACTTTTTTATCTCATATTTTAAAAAATGTTTCTTAATTAGTGTTTCATAAAACACTTCATAACTAACATAGTACTTAATCTTGTTTGTAAATTAATGAGTGAACCATCTCACTCTTTATTTCTAATGTCATTCTTTATTTAGACTTTTGCCTGTGATTCTGCCACAGACAGAATGCACTCTAAGCAGAACACAAAAAAACTCAGTGATGCTGTTATTTGGACATTATTATTATTATGAATAGGTTAATATTAAATATAAATATAAATTTATAATGATGATTCTAAATTAATTTAATCAGGGCTCTTTGTAGATTAGTTGAGTTAAATAATCGAAACTCACAAATCAGTTGCATCCTTTAAAGTGGGGAGGTGTATCGAGCAACAATGGCAGTTGTCTAAAAAAGTGCACAAATTAATAGGAGACACCTTTTGAAATAGCACCATCCAAGAAGTCATATGACAGGTCTACATGCTGTTTTCTGGGTGAACATGAAACCCTTGGATCAGCTTAAAAATCAATAATTAATAGAGAAACACAGGCTATGCAGGGGTGAAATAATAACCTTCCTTGGGCTGGTGCAAGACAACTTAAAAAGTCCCACTGTCCAGCTCTCATCTTTGCTGTACAATAAATAGTAATAATAGAAAGACAATAAATAACATACAGCATAACAGAAAAACATTCCATAATTGCAGTCAACATGTATAAAGTACAATGGCTATCCAATACATAAAATACAAAACAACATCCCTTTTAATCTAAATTAACAGCCAGTGAAAAACGATTTTGTTTTCAATATGGATTTAAAAATGCTGACATTCACAGCAGATCTGATCTGCAGCGGCAGATTGTTCCAGAGCCATGGAGCAGCCACCCCAAACACACGATCATCCCTATGCTTTAGCCTTGTCTGAGGTACCACCAGTAGTAACTGGTCAGACAGTCTTAAAGACCAAGATGTGGCATATAGTTTAAGGAGACTGGTGAGATATACCAGTGCTAAACCATTTAAAGACATATAAACAAGCAATAAAACCTTACAATCTATTCTAAAACTAACAGGTAGCCAATAAAGAGAGAATAATATTGGATTAATGTGTACTCGCTTACAAGTTTTTGTCAAAAGTCTAGCTGCTGCATTTTGAACAAGCTGTAGGTGGCACAGGAGGGACTGCCTGGACCCTCTGTAGAGAGAATTACAGTAATCCGGACATGATGAAATACAAGCATGCATGACCTTCTCAAAGTCATAAAAACAAAGAAAAGGCTTTACCTTTGCCAACAGTCTCAACTGGAAAAAAACAGTTTTTAACAACATAATTTATCTGTTTGGCCAGTTTAAGACTGCTGTCAAAAATGACACCCAAATTCCTAGCTGATGATGTACAATACTGTTCCAGTGGACAGACCAACGGTCATACCAGAAACCTCGGAAAGACCAAAAATCAAAACCTCAGTTTTGTTCTGGTTAGATGCCAGAAAAGTTAAGGACATCCAGCTCTTGATATCATCCAAACATTCCAATAGTAACTGTAGAGTTATTTTTAAGTGGTAAATAAATTTGGGTGTCATCAGCATAGCAGTGGAAAGACAGACCATGCTTTTTTAAAAATAGAACCTAAAGGAAGCATATTAATGGAAAATTACATAGAGCCAAGGATGGACCCCTGTGGGACCCCATAATTAAAATTGGTCTTGTAGGCAGAAAATTTGCCTATACAAACAGAAAATGTCCTGTCATTAAGATAAGATTTCAACCAGACAAGCACAGAGCATCTAATGCCAGCAACTCTTTCCAATTGGGATAAAATGATATTGTGGTCTATTGTACCAAAGGCTGAAGTTAAATCAAGAAGCAAAAGTGCAAAAGAAACCCTAGAGAAAACAGTTAAGAACACATCGTTAAAACACTGTCTAAGTACTATGGTATGGTCTAAAGTTAGACTGAAATGTTTCATGCATATGATTTACATCTAAAAATAACTGGAGCTGCTCAAGGGTCCAAATTGTTTTTTTTAAGGAGGGGATGCTCAACAGCATGTTTACAATAAGAAGGTACAGAGCCAGTAGAAAGGGAAGTATTAATAATTAAAAGAACACAATGCCCAGTGATGTCAAAAACCTCTTTAAACAAATGTGAGGGTAAAATATCTGAGGAACAAGTTGTGGACTTTAGATTAATAACAATATTAGCCAAGTCTGAGAAAGATAACAGGCTCATATTGGTCCAAAACCACTGAACACCGGCATTGGATTGATGGATCACATAGAGGAGGTACAATTGAAGACCTAATGGCTGCAACTTTATCAACAGAAAATTTAATTTGATCCTTCAATGTGTGTTGTAGAATTTGGGTTAGGTACAGAATTTATCGAACTGAATAAAGCTTTGTTTCTATGTCAGTTCTTTACTAGAAGTTCTGAGAAATATTTAGATTTAGAGTCCTTAACAGTTTTTTCATAGTTTGCCAGACTTGTTTTAAAAATCTCACATGACACCTGGAGTTTGCTCCTCTTCCACTTATGCTCAGGTCTCTTACGTACCTTTCTCAGAGGAAGAGTATTATTGTTCAGCCAAGGCTTCAGTTTAGGTGTTGAAGAAAAAGTCTTAATAGGAGCAATTTAATCTAAAATACCGGTACAAGTAAAGTTCAAAACAGAGATCAGCTCTTTGACACTCTGATGGGTGGACACATTTACCGATGACCAGGAGTGAACTGCTTCACTCTAGGCATTAGAAAACTACATAGCAGTAGAGGAATTTCTGATGTGAGAATGACACACAGTAACACCAGATTTAACAGTATAGTTAAAAAAACATGTCAATTAAAACTTTTGTCACATATGTTCATGTTTCCCACTATTACACCATAAAATAACATTAAGTCCAAGAAAGTAGGAAAGGTCACAGCTTGAGTAAAACTAAAGGAATCCAATGTTTAAAAATTCCTTAACCACGGATTTAGAAGAACAGCAAACTTGAATATTAACATTGCCAACTATTAAAAGTTTATCATATTTCAGTACAATTTCAGCTAAAAAATCCAACAAACTCCATAATAAAATCCATGTTGAGCATGGTTGGTCAATACATGACAGCACACATCATAGACCTGGTCCCAGACAGTTCAAATAGTTGTAACTCAAAGCTATCATATGCATCAAAAGACAATTGCTAGAATATAAAAGTATTTTTAAAAACTCCTCCACCTCAGCTGCTGGACCTGGGAGAATTAAAAAAATTGCGACCCGATGGAACAACTTCAGAGAGTGGACTTAATTCACCATTTCTCAGCCAGGTCTCCAGGAACTGGTGTTTATAAATGCCATCCTGCATGCAGTTTTGCCTTTCACCAGCTCATCTGCATGGCCTAGCATCTTGAGGTTTTTCTGTTGATTGCTCAGAGACAGAGGTGAACAGATTACTATTGTGCCATGCATGCAACAAACCCTGAAGCTGTGGGTCCAAATTCCGCTACTGACACTGTGCGACCAAGTCTCTTTATCTGCCATTGCTCCAATTGGAAAAACAAAAGAAATGTAACCATTTATATCTGATATGTTGTTAGTTACCTTGGATAAAAGTGTCATCCAAATAAGTACGAGGGCCATTCAAATATAAACAGGAATTTATGAGCTACACTTTATTTATTGAATACAATGAAATGACTTACACACTATTTTTCTGTATAGTTTCCAGCCACTACAATATACTTGTTTCAGCACTGAGGAAGCTTCTTAATCCCAGAAGATAAGAAGTCTTTTGACTGCATGTTTACCAGTTCTTGCACAGCGTCAATAACCTCCTCATTCCACTTGAATTTCTTCCCTCCTAAAAATTCCTTAAGTGGACCGAAGAGACAGTGTCTGTCTGAGTGACTTACACCAATGAGACACTCATCCCCAAACCCATTTTTAAGTATAATAAATCTGAGATGGAATGACTCCTTCATTTGTCAAAAATGTAATAATAATTTGCTGCGCAACAGTACTGTGTTACTTCTGGTCCAACATGTTCATTACAACTGACAGGAAGGGGTGAAACAGCAGCTAGCACTAATGATAAGTCCACACATACATGTGTTTTGTCCAATGAGTTATGTCTATCTTGCACTCTTCATAAGAACACAGCATGAAAATGCCTGTTTATAACTGAACACCCCTCGTAAATATTAATAATACTACTAATAAAAAATAATAATACAATTCTTTGCTAACACTATAATGGTTTTCATGCCATTGCAGGCATGCTGCACCTGGCATTATAGGTGCAGTTAATGGAACAGTCATCCCTATTCATACTCCCAGTGTTTTGAATCCCATCTACACCTGTCAAAAAGGCTTCTTGGAATTAATTGCCCAGGTGAGAGGTGATATACAACCAATTATCAGAGACTTTTTGCAGACATTGTTTTCTAAGTGGCCTTGGAATACTCATGATGCTCATATCTGGTCCAACTCTGCAGTGTGTCAGACTCCAATGAATGATGTCTGATGTTAGCATGTAACTAGGAGAAAGTGGATGTCTCTTTGCAAATACCTCCAGTGTTGAATCCTGACACTTTGGCTGAGGAGGGGTAAAACAATACACACCAAACCTCTGATGTAGAGGGAGCTCTGGGCATATGGAAGATGCAAGTTCAGTGCCTACTTAAGTCCTCAAGTGCCTCCATAACCCTTGGAAAACAACATTTCTTTTTTTTTTGGCCAACACCTCCATAAGTTGTTTTAACTCCTCTTTTGTGAAATGTTGCTTTCTTTTCCTATCGATGATCACCACTATTCTTTTTCACAGGGAAGCTGCATCACATTTTAAGGATGTTTATATATTTTCATCTAATACATTGAATTAATTTCACCTATTACTCAAAATTTTATTAATTTTGTTTACATTTGGATATCCAGATTAACTGTTGCATCTTTTAAAACAAACCTATTCCAAAATACTATAAATACTATAGATTAAATCTAATAATAAAGCAAAACACAAAAATGCTAAACAGTGTAGCAATTTTATTCATAATTATATAGACCAAGAATTAAACAGACAGTCATATTGTTCAATGTACTTCATTTACAAAAGCTCCATGTCATTTGTTTTAATTTCCAGGAAAAAAATGAAAAGAATAAGAGAAGTCCATCTCATTTTGGTGTGAGATGGTGTTGGCCTTCTTCAGGGCCAACAGTGTGGTTCTACAAATAACAAAATAACCAGAAAAACAGAAGCAATTACAAAATAAATAATAATAACAATATAATGTAAAATAATAGTTACAATGTTTTATATTCTCTACAAAAGGTATGAATAATATGAAGTAGGAATCAATGGAAATCATATACCAATGGACTATATAAACACTTATACTGTAAATAATAATTTAGGACCAATATGACATAATGCTCACAAAAGGGAAATAGAAGAAAGGAATTACCTCAAGTAGTACACTCAGGATACAAGACTAATGTAAGACCAGACAGAATTAATAAATAAACATTCATAAACCTTCAGAAAGAGAAAGAGTTGATCATGATTCTGCTGGGGCCGCTGCACTGTCTTCACTGCATTTATTGCTTGAGTTACATACAATGAAATAACAAGGTTACCTATGACAGTGAAACATGTAAAAGGCATGTGAAATACAGTTTTGAATAGGTGTGAAAACTTAAACCTTAAATTCATTCATTTGCTGAACCTGCATATTCCAAAACTGGATGCATAAAGCTGTAAATAATTCTGTAAACATAAGGGTTAAAGAGTAATGAGGTGTGATTCAATTGCAAGACATCGAAATGCACACACTCAGTGAGTTAATTTAGAGATGCCTGTCAAATCTTTTGGATATGGCAGGAAACTAGAATACCCAGAGAAAAAGTTTGATCTCCAACATCTGGAATAATATAGGAGTCTATATAATAAAATTTAAGGAGGCTGTCGAAACTGCACAATCAACATATCAGGTTATTTTCGCAGCTTCCCATAATATTAAATAGCAAACAATCCAGTAGCTATATTATGGGAATAATATGTGACCAGTATGCCACTTACTTACAAAGCATACTCAAGAACACAATTAAAAGAACCAATTTATAGTAGCCAATTTGCCGAATCTGCATGTGCCTTTGGAATATAGGAAGAAACCAGAATGTGTGGAGAAAATACAAGTGAGCAGAAGGAGAATATGACAACTCCAGACAGACAGAAATCAGTCTGAACTTTGACTTTGGGTCTCTGGGGCTTCTGAGTAGACAGCACTAACCACGATGCTCATTGCTACCCATGTGTAACTCAGTTGAAATATTTAAAGAATGTAACTAAGAATTTGATAACAGTGTAATTAAAATGTCTAGCAGATAATAAAGTACTTGTCAGTTCATTCTGTTCAGAAGAAGTTTAGTTTATTTGCTCTGAATAAACACTGGGGTGCAGGTTCGTCCCTTACAATATTTAAATAGAATGAGTTGTTCAGTTTAGTTACAGATTTCCTGTATTTCTTTCACATGTCTGAGAAAAAAGTAACATTTACAAAAGTTGTTTTTTTAATTTTTTGAGGACCAATACCAATAAACAAAGAATGGGCATGTAAGTACCACCTTTCAAACTGTTTTTGTCCTTATATATACTATAACATTAACATTAGAAGAAAATTACTTTGATCGTCTAAGTGGTAAAGGTTACCTGGTCAGGAAAATCAAAAAGATTCAAAGGAACTATGCTTCTAAAAAGCGGCAGCCATTGTGCTTTTCTAGTACTGGGTCAATTGCAAAAGGACAGGCTACTACAGACAACTCACTGATGGGTGAGCAGTGTGCAAAGAGGCCACCTCTTTGATGAAGTACATTTCAAAGGAGGACACTGTCAAATTAAAGATTAAGGTGATGGTTGATGATTGACGAAAAATTGATTTAGAGTCTACTAAGTTCAATGAAGTTCGGACTGTCGTGGCAAAAAATTAGTCATCAGAAGGCTTTTTACCTAAAAATAAAGGCTATTAGGACTCGAGATAGACAGACAGAGTTTTAAGGCTTTATTGCAATAAATCAACAACACAGATTCAACCCAATTCGGCCGAATGAGATTGAGCCCTGAATATTGCCATAATCGAAGTTTTTATAACAATTTCTTATCATTTTAATGTTGTTCAATGAGCTCATTCTGCACCTGGCCATACTGTCTATTGTTTATTCCAGTTTCTGTTTTTCTTATTCTTGATTGGTTCTTCAACTGGGAAGATGTCCTCTATTCCATATTTGGTCTTTCATGGTGTCACTTCTTCCTCTAGCCTTTCAAGCTATACTATAATAGTGGCCTAAAGCTAAACTTTAATTAAAAAGAAATATTGTATATGCTTTCATTTAATCATTGTTTGGCATACTTGATTTGTCTTAATTTCTAAATATTTCCAATATATTCTTCTAATATTTTTGCTAAAGCCTGAATTTACCAAGATTTTCTCTTCATGCATTACATCAGTGTGACCTTGCTTACAGCAAAAGCCTTTTGTTGCCTTTCTGCTGATTCATCAACCCAGCTGGTTTCGCTATGTGCCTTCCAGAGCCATCTTCTCTGTGTTTATCGCTTCCTTAGCTTCCTAGCCTTGAATCACAGGTGTTTTCAATCTCTTATCCTGTTCTAAACTGGTTTCGATACGTCAATTTCTGTTCTTTCCCAGACTAGAAATTTTGCTGTAAGCGTAAAAAATAATGCAATATAACTGATTTTTGTTAACTATTTGCTTGACCTATCTTATTTGCTTAATCTAATATTTTAGAAGCTTTTGATTACTTTTTATGGCTCGTTATGTTAATTTGCTATTCTTTATGCTAATATAAAACATTTTCCTTCTACAGGACACACTTTCTATGCTTTTTGTATGTGAAAGGATTGGTAAGTTAATAGAAGTTTTCTTTTTTTCATTTTTCTCAACTATATTGCATGATTTTAATAGAGTTTATCCAAAAGGCACAGATATGGGGTACAATAAAACGTCTTGCTAAACTACTTATTTAACTAGCTATTTTAACCTTCAACCTTAACCCCAAGAAATTCAACTGAAACCTAAAACAAACATCTGTGTTTCACTTCTGTGGCTATATGTTTTGGAGACTGAACAGGACTTTTTTTGCTGTTCGGAAAGAAATCATCTACCAGGTTTTTGAAGAGGTGTACAACTCCATTTAAGCAAAAGACCCCTGAACAAATCAAAACATTTTACTGTTCCACGGTGCTTTAGTAGCAAAAAGCACAATCTATTGTAGATTAGTTAGTTTATCTTTATTGTCCACAGGTGTGTGTTTGCTTTGATCTAGTCAGCAACATACAAGACATGCAATAAAATACAAATTAACGACATATTTCTACATATAAAAAATGAATTCTAGACTAATTGCTTATATAATAAATTGAATTTGGACTATTTAAGTTTTACTACTGTCGGTATAAAACTGTTTCTACTTCTATTTATTCTAAAGTTTGGCAACAAATATTATGTCTCAGAAGGTAAAATTCAGAAAAAGTAATTTTAGAAGTGTGTGTGACACAATGAATGTCCCGTCTGAGTATTTTATTGAATGCTGCAGCTACAAACATATGCTGCCAGCAGAATGTAAGTGTGTCCTTGCCTCTAGTGCTTTGCCACAACTCCCTTTACATTATGATACTACTGTTGTAAATATCACTATATTACCCCATTTTTCAAAATAAACAGTAGGCACAAGTTCAACTTTCAATGACTACAAAGAGAATTCCACAGACTAGTATATACTTCCTTTGTTTTCCTATTTCAGGTATCTCTTAATGTAACTTTTCCCTCCATGGGAGAAACAAATACTTGTATATGAACAACATCAAACATTCATTAAACAAAGAATAAGATTTTCTAAAACATTCACACTTGCAAACAGTCCATGTGTTTCCCTTTTTTGTCTTTTACAAATTTAGCCTGACAACTGGTTTGCTGATTCTATGAAACTGCATAGTAGTCTGATTTTTATTAGCACTTTAAATATATGGAGCAGACTCTATTGGAGCTGTATTGTCCAGTTGTGGGCTGTTCTGAGAGCTCCAAGTGCTTTCTAATGTAGGTGGAAATTATTGGTATGGAGCTGACGCCAGTTTCTTCATGTTGTTTCTCCAAGAACAGCTTCAACAATATTTGACATAGGTGTCACACTTTCATGCACAACGCATGCTCAAGATTTGGTCCGGTTTAGTGAGGACCATGTCACCTGGATGTAAGTTTGGCAGGTGCCTTACCCCAAGATGCTTGTTATAGTAATAGGCTTGTTTTGACTTTTCTGTTGCATCCTTCAGCCTAATGTTCTTTTGATTTGGCCGTTTGGGTTGAAGATTTTTCTCTAGGATGGGTAGAGTTATTGTAATCCTTCTCCCTATGAGTAACTCAACTTGCTGGCCTTGGTAGTAAAACATGGTGTCGACTTAAGGATCTTCTTTACGGTTTGCACAGCCCTCTCTTCTTGACCATTGCCTTTGTGAAGACTTGATGTAGTAGGTTTCAGGTCCACAAAATGTAGACATAAACTATATAATGTGTGAAGACTGAAGTCCAAAGATCAAATAAACACTTTCACAAAAGGTTCAAGGATGATATACAACAGTTTCCGTGGTACAGCGGTAAGAATTGCTGACTTGTAATCAAGAGTCACCCGGTTTGATCCTGACTGCCTTGTATATTTTGAGTAGTGAGCTGCTCTTATTGTTAATATTATACAATAAACACGTACATTTGATTTGCATCTGTAACAGCCGGTGTAAATGTATAGTACTTGTAAAAGTTAGCAGTTTTTTTTACACTTTTATTCTCTCAGTCACGATCATGACACATACTACCCCAAGGGAACTGACGCTGTTAGTTTTTATTTGAAACTGGGAATAACTGTAGATGTGAGTGGTGTTTTGAGACAATGGAACTGGAGATTCTCTGATCTGGATGGATACAAGTTGACACACAAACGCTGGTGAATCTGCCTTCTTGATATATCTCATTGTTGCTTGGTTTTTTTTATTCAGTTTTATTGAGTGTTCCTGCTTAAGCTGAATTAGTATGCACCTTATGGTCCATAATGTCAAAGCTGCACTGACAGAAAACAGAGACATAAGTATATATGATATTTGGAATAATTCATTTTATTCATTCACATACCATCTTGCGGTTGTAATCAGTGACTGCGTTTTTTTTTTTTTTTTTTTTTTTTTGATCTTGCCCAGTCTGCATATTTTGGTGCATGGTGGTGTTTCTTTTGTACTCCAGGACATGCAGAGGAAAGAATATTACAGAGAGGTCAGATCCGTACTATATGCAATCATGAAATTCAAATGTTAACAGTTCCCACACACCCGAGGACCGTCCTTCCTACATTTACGACATGTGTACCTGTTGCAATGTACACACTGTTCTCTATGCAGTGGTTCCTTTTACATCGAAGGGGCACCTGACTCTGACTGAGTTTGCTTTCCTCTTTTCCTTTATCCATTGCCTTTTCTTGTAAGAAGTGATGACGATGTTCCTCTGCAAGTTGAGTCATGAGCACTCTTCTTTTCTCAGTGGACCCCGTACATGCCTTGTACAGTACATGTGCATTGATCACTGCCAAGTCAAGCTTGTTATAGCACAAGCAACCGGCCACCTGTGTGCTCCTGCTCACACTGAATATGCTCACACCTTCTGGTGCATGATGTCAATGAAGCACCAGAGAAAAAAAGAAAAAGGTGTGTGCCGCAAATAAAGCTGTTTCTTCAGCGAAGGTTTCATTCTTTTAAGAAGCTGGTTCCCAAATGATCATCAGCTTCCAGTCTTTGGGCTGCTTATATCATGAGAGGACCAGCAGGGGCAGGTTTTCTGGCAACTGAGCGTACATGGTGTTGCTGTTCTGCCAGTCTCTCTTCCTCCACTCTAAAAAGAAACAGCATAAAGTTGCTACTGATTATGTCCCCTTATTCCTTCCCTGTCTTGATTACCTCATCAGTAGCAGGAAGATGCCACCTAGGCTTCAGTGTATGACACCATATTAATCTTACTGTACTATACTTTTACTGTTTAACAATTATCTATTTACCCAGTAGATGCATACATATTAGCACATTCACTTGGTCTAACACATTCATTTTGCTTTGGCAGTAATAAAGTACTAACAGAAAGGGTTTTACAAGTGAAAACTTTTTCATGCAGAAAAACCTGAAAACACAATTTTTCAAGTTTTAAGTAGATTTTTTGCATTTCTTTCTGTTTTGTTTTTTTACTGTTAACCCACAAAACATAAAAAAGCCTTTTATGAGCCTTTCTTTTCCTTTCTAGGTTGCAGTCCTTTAGCGCTATGTAGTGAGAGACCCTAAGCAGCATAGGCAGTCTAAGATGTTTGTCACAGTTTGAGGTTAATTATTTTTGTGTATTCATTTGGATTATATTTCGGTTTGCTAAAACTGGACAAATAACGTTACTGCATTAATTCATCATGTTAATTGCTGTTACACTTCCAGCAGTGCCTTAGTATTTTGAGGTTTGAAAGTACTTGCATTGTGTGTTCAGTAATTTATAGTGAAATGTATGGACATTTGTTTGTGGAAAGAAAACATTTTACTATGATTACAAAACTGTAGTCCTTGCTTTTAAATAATTTATTCTAATTTATTTTGCTGAGCTCCAAATAGATCATGCTCATTCTGAAAGAAAATCATTTGAAAGAGATGGTATTATAGTATTGCGGTATAAGCTTTGGACTTCAAAACCTGAGGTTGTGGGTTCAAATCCAACTACTGACACTATGTGACAATGAGCAAGTCACTGCAGCTGCCAGTGTTCCACTTGGAAAAACAAATGAAATGTAACCAACTGTTCTGAAATGTTATAATTCACCTTCAATAAAGGTGTCATCCAAATATACAAAAGTAAGATTGAAACAAGACTGTAAAAAGATTTCAATACACCTAACATGTTTTTTCAAACCAAATTCTCAATTTTGACGCCTTTTACCTCATTTGTTTCTTATGTCTCATTCTTAAGGAATTTTAAGAATTTTGTGAATTTGTTTGTCACCAATATCTCTGACAATGTTGATTGTTAAATGAAACATAATTGAGAATATCTTTTAAGTCTCATGAACCATCAGAAGTCAGTCTTTGAGCAGTGCAATTTCTTATGGGCTGTGGCTTTCAAATGGGTCCTATAAATAATTTCAGGCTTCAGCAGGCCTCTTGCAGAGGCACTGTATGTTTTCCTTCATTCTCTGTTCCCTTGTTCCTTCATCGTTCTGTCTTTTGATCTTCAGGCTTGTTATTTTTAGAGTTTTTAGAGTCTCATTTCTAGGCTTTGCTGTTGGTTTTGTGAACTTGTGTAGATTTTTGGATATTCCTTTGCTTTCTCATTTTATAGTATTTGGTTCTGTTTCCTTAAAAACTTTGAATATTTAACCACTAAAAATTTTTATTCTTTTTTTTATTTTAATATTTTCTGTGATTAATTTGAAAAACAAATTAATTATTAATTATTAGTTTTGTTAATGGACCAGGGTTTTTTGGTTTCCTATTTTAGCACCCACACCCACCATAAATTAACATCTATTGTGGAGCAGTGAAAGTCTTAGATCCATCAAAAATTTTGATTTCTGGTTTTTGACTGATCTTGACATTTTAGGGTCCCCTGAAACCAAAAACATTGATATCTCGATGATGGTTGTGTGTCTGTCAGTGTATGTGTGAGTCTGTGTATCACAGTGGAGAGAAAATAACAAACTCAAAACTCAAGCCTGTTATGAGATGACGATGTGCTGATTAGCTTTTGAGTCAAATTGTGCAAGAGAAAGAGGCACTCTAGTGGAACCCTCAAGTACTGCAAGTCTTCAATAAATTATGAATTCATCAATTCCTATCATAATGACCTATTTTATAATCAGAAAGATCAGCATCAGAGAGGTAAAAAATTACTGAAATGTAATAGAACAGTTCAGGTAATTTGGTTCCTAGGGTACAAAGACTACTGAAGCTCACTTCCGAATTTTTTATGGAATTACCTAGCCATGCCCTGTGCCTAAATTACAACATATGTAATTTATTCTGTATCATAAGCCCTTTTTGGATGGGTAATTATTACAAGAATACCCAAAATTTTTCATATCAGTATTTTACAGAATGCACGTTCATGTCTCAGTAAAAGTTACAGAGCCTTTTAACTTGTATAAATGTCAGTAAAAAATTACCTCTGGTAAAACAAGTACTGTGTGAATCAACATGTCAGTAAAATTCTGTGATATGAGTGATCTGGATGTGACTAAAATGACAGAGGTCCTATGGTAATAATTACTTTGCCCTCCTTCCTAGTGTAAAACTAATCCCATCCAAACAGGGCCTTATTAGCCTCTCTGAGATCTAAATCTAAATGTATCTCTATACGCATAAGAACATAAGAAGTCTGACAAATGAGAGGAGGCCATTCAGTCCATTAATGTCCTTTGTACAGCTAAAAGCTAAGCTGTCTCAGTATCTCATCCAGATTCTTTTTAAAGGTTGTCAAGGGTTCTGCTACAACTACATGTCTTGGTAGTTTGTTCCAGAGTCCCAAAACTCTTTGCCTAAAGAAGTGCTTCATGGCTCCAGTTTTAAATGCACCTCCCCTAAATTTCCAATGATGTCCTCGAGTACGTGATTTACCCTTAAGCTGAAAGAATGATGCTGGATCTACTTTATCAATGAACTTTGATGATTTGGAAAATCTGGACTAGGTCCCCATGCAGTCTCCTCTGCTTGACACTAAACAGGTTTAATTCTCTGAGTCTGTCAGAGTAGGACATGTCCTTAAGCCAGGGGAATCACATGGTTGCTCTCCTCTACATAGCTTCAAATATCTTTTGATAGAGCTGGATGGGCTTAATTTCATTGCATTAAACACAATTATTTAATATTCAGTTTCTGTAAAGGTAAATTCAGATTATTTTACTTTAGAACTGGAACTAGACACAATGTGAACAATTTTATTTGCCATCACTATCAATCACCTTATTATTTACTTGCACAAACCAGAGACCACAGATTGTAAGAGAAACACTTGAACAAAACATTTTTATGCAGATGAAATGGTGATCTGAATTACTAATGCATACTCGTCACTTCCATATGTAGTTATTACACTAACTGAGTTTTACAAAATCTCAGGTTTCAAGATTAACTTTAATAAGAGCCTATTATTTATTATGAAGTGCTTTGCAAATTAGCTTAGATATGATCAATTTTCTCTGTCTCTCAATAGTTTGCATAACTATGTATCTCAATTACACAATGATATAAAGACCTATTTAAATTTAATTTTATTTTAGCAACCAAGTAATGAAAACTATTGCATTCGACATTGCTTGCAGTTTTGTCTTTATTTTCCAATAACTGGGAGAATTAATATTGTTCAAATGAATTTTTCTGCCAAATTGTTCAGTTTTTTTAACCATATATATTAACAAAATTTAACACAATTATAGCTTCATTGATTTGGACCAGGGAGCGGCTACAACAATAAAAACAAAAATATTCCTCAAAGATGTAGGGCAGAGGAAAACATAGTACTGCCTTTCTTAATTTTCTACTACTGGCATATGAATGTGTGTTTTAGAAAATTATACCACATTGTAGGTTGGTTAGCCATAAAGAGGAAATCCTGCCTTAATGTATCTGAATGCTTTGTGCTGTGCATTAGATACCACTAATTACTATGAATTACTTTCAATTGTTTAACTTAGGTAAAACATTTACTCAGAAAGCAGTGCCAATATAGGGCAGATTTTAAGGATGAATTCTTACTGTGAATTGCACCCTTACAAGAAAATCACATCCATAAATCACTCAGTGCACAACATGTGGAAGGTGCTTAGCATCAGGACTGATTTACTATATTAAGACTGATATGCTAACAATATGTTTGCATCATATGAACAACTGTGCTTCAAATGTAAAGCTTCATAAACACGTTTGTTTTTAAACATGTAAGATTTTGCTAAAAGAAATCTCACTGACTTTTCTAAGTTTCCTTCATTATCTACTGTGTCATGTACCAAGAAATATGTAAAGAATATAACCAAAGTTAACCACACCTAAAAAAATCTGAGGCAGTGTTGGGAACATGACCTTTCAATTAGAATTTCAGATAATGAATGGAAATCGGCTATCAACAAAATACCCTCCTCATTTTGCTGGACACATGGTGTGATTCGACTCAAAACTGTCCATCTCACTTATTTATCTTGAATAAGAGTTGTTCAAACTCACATGTCATCATGTGATCTACCTAATTAATTCAAATATTTGCAAAATGTCGCACTCTAAGACCACATAGATATTAAAATAATCCATTAATACGTAAAGCTTTATTCTGAGCAGTAAGAGTAGTGGCGGGTCTGAAGTCAGACTCCTGCTTCCTTCATGAGACTCCACTGCCATCATGCTAAAACACTAAAGTTCTTTATGGCAGTGTGGTATGTCGCCATCTTTTCACTTTTTCTTGTTGGATCACTATGAACAACCTGTTCCCATTCTAACTATAAATTAGCAGCTGCAGTGTGCTGTTCTATGCAGATAACTTCAAGCAACCACTAAAAACCCCAAACTGTTGTCTGTATGTGAGGAATGGCGATGAACAAACTCCAAGGAGTTCAGGGAAATCACAGGAATTTCACTGAACTCTGCGAAATGCATTGAAGTCAATAAGGAACTAGTTTTGAGTGTAGTGGGCTCTTAAGTTTCCCTGAGGGCCAGAATAGCATCTGCCAAGTATTCTGGACAAATTACTATGGCCATAAATGTGACCTGAGCTGTGACACAGCAGTGCCAACCACTGCTCCACCAAAAATATGGAAACACCTTGTAAATAGTAATAAATCTTTCATTGTTAGTATTATTATTTCTCTTGGCCAAGGTTGACTTTAACACTTGTTTTGACAAGACACCACATCGTATGGCTAATTACATATGTACTCACCCTCTGCCAAATCAGTTTGTGCTACTCTGTATTTGCACCATTCTGCATCAGCACATCCTATTTGAGCTTCAGAATACCGGTAGAAAATCTATGTGTCCCATTACCTACCAGCAAACCCAGAGAGCCTGTGGTGTGAGAGATCAGTGTTACAGTATATAATAGTGTGGCTGCACTTCATAGTGAGAAACATAACATGGTTAATCCAGCAGTGAGCATACACGTTCAATGAATCTACTTAGAACAATTATATATTTTCATAATCTCATTATGGTCAATTAATATACCTTTGTTTTTTACTCTATAGTCGACTTCCTTTTAAATCTCCATCTGACCAGTCTTGTCCCCAGCAGTACCTACGCTCTCCTCAGACATCCAATCAGGGCCACAGTGGGGACTGTTGGGAGCTAAAGTTCTCACGTCATGTAGTGCTGCTACATCATTGTCATGAATTTCAAGCTTTTCGTTGACTACTAGTGCCCAGTAGCTTTTTATTCTTCAAGATTACATATATGTCACCATAGGATTAATTTGAGCACTAATTGTATTTATTACCATTTGAATTGTTTTTTAATGCAATTTGTGGATTTAAACCATGATAAGAAAATTAATTCTCCAGCCAAACAAAACTGCCAGAAAATGTAAATTTGGAAAACAAGCATTTGAACCTGTACACTTATTTTTATTTGTGCCACAAGCATTCATCTGTTTTCTAAGGAGAAGGATAACTCATCTATCTATAACTCAGCTATCTACTGCATATGGCTTTACTACTGCTTATTAGATTGTTGCTCGTGTTTTTTATCTCCTACAAGAGTATTTTAAACTTCTAAGTGCCCAAAACAAAGGATAGACATCCCTGGATGATTTTTTGTCATAGTGGAAGGACAGCGGACATTGACCTGGCTGGAATGCCTTACATTCTTCATCAAGGCACTGAGAGAAGAATTGTAAATAGGCTGGGTAAATGTGAGTGCCAGGAGCATTTCATTCCCCCACACACCAGGTGACAGTGTTCCTCCAGGCTGAACCCAGTTGTGACACCTGTATGGTGGCATGGGACTTGAAGTCCAGAGGTACAACCTTGTTGGGGTCTTTGGGTGCCGCAAGGGGGTGCTGCAGGGGGAGAATTACCTTGGTTTCCACCTGACCCGGAAGTGATCCACATTACCAATCCCATGATTCCAGAAGCAGTTCTGGGTCCAATTTGAAAGAATCCCACAGCCTCACCTTGAGGAATCAGACTCGGGAAGCAGCAGGTGACATTTCACTAGAGGCAGAACAATTAAGAGAATCTGTTTGTTTTAGTATTTTGCCTGGTTCATGTTTGAAAAAATGTTGGTAGAAAATATAAGCCTTTTATTTGAATCAGGAATTGTGTTGGGTAATATTATGTCTGTGGTTTGGGGCTCGGTGGTGCCCTCTTGTGGTTACAAAGTATCATAAAGGATTTATGCACGATGACTTGAATATAGTATCCAGTTCTGAATTTGTTTAATGTACTGTTCTAAATGATACAGTCCGTTAAAGTGCAGAGTTGCTTATTTGCATTATGTTACATTGCACAGTAATTCACAGAAACCCCAGTGAAAAACTTTAAAGATTACTGCAGAGTTGCCACTCTACATTCACACATACAAGCCAACTTCTAAATTCTGTGTCATTTTACATAACGTACTTATCTTTAATACTGTATGTAGCAGCAAACTGCAATATTCAGTGAAACATACGGGAACACAATACAAAACTGAAAGTTTTGCACTGTCAGTGAGTGGACAAAAAATAGAACCAGATTTCTTAAGGTCTGGGCAGTGAGGCTGCTTATGTATCAGTAAACTCCAAATAATTCTTATATTCACTTTTTTAGTCCATTTCTAAAATACTAAATACTGTACATGTTGTCAATGTACTTTGAAGATGTATCTCTAGGGTCCCTAAATTGCACAGCACTTTGAATGAAGGATGAAGTCTTACACTGGACATGCTAATGGGATAATTTGAAGACACCAGAGAATTTTCAGTAGCATTTTGCATCCATTATTGAAATGTGCTCTCTTGATAGTTCACACAAATATGAGAGAAGCATTTTTTCTATGCAATTAACAGGCATTGTTTGCTTTTTGGGTTTATTACATTAACGTACAATTGGAGGCAAAAATTAATTACCTTTACCCAAAACAGAGCACAAAGAAAACATTTTTTGATATTTGAGAAGCATACATTTGTTGCACATTTCTAAATAGACTTTTCAGTTATAATACAAAATAATTTTGTGCTTATACAACAACCATGTAATTACATTTTTGTTGATTCCAAAGTCTAAAAACTCACTTTGTCTCTTCTTTGAGTAATTTCCTCTCTCTTTAGACAAGAACCGACTTTTTTTTTAAAGTGTACAAATTAATCCTTTTTTATTTTTTACTTTGACAATAATTCTGAAAAGTTTTGTTCTATGCACAGGTATTTCCTTGTCATTAAAATACTGTGGTATACTGCAATTTTCTAACAATGCCTCACAAAGAGAGTAATAAATTAAAAGGATTTTAGCATGACTTATTTGTAAATATTTTTGCTCAATTACTATTTATTTACTGAATTTGCAAGATTGGAAAAAATAAACAGTAAATCAAATGCTTGGGCTTCATGTCAGTCGGTACTTCCTAGCATCTCTTTTGGCAAAAATCAGTTTCCAAACATTTTTGTAGCCAGCTATGAGTCTTTCCATTTTTCTAACTCTGAAAGATTCTTAGGTCTCTCCACCTGCATTTCTATAATTTTTCAAAGATGCTTAATGAAATCTGTGTGCTCCAGAATGTTTGGCATCTACTCACTTTCACTGGTATGAAGAAAATCATTGTTTTTATAAAAGCAAATGTTATTACATTAGTAATCATGTTAGTTAAAATAATACAGACATCAACAACAACATTTATTTATATAGCACATTTTCATACAAAAGGTAGCTCAAAGTGCTTTACATAATGAAGAATAGAAAAATAAAAGACACAGTAAGAAAAGAAAATAAGTCAACATTAATTAACATAGAATAAGAGTAAGGTCCAATGGCCAGGGTGGACAGAAAAAACAAAAAAAACTCCAGACGGCTGGAGAAAAAAATAAAATCTGTAGGGATTCTAGACCATGAGACCGCCCAGTCCCCTCTGGGCAAAATTATAATTTCTGGGCATAATAATGTCCTGTTAATTTTTTTAACTTACTAGGCCTAAACATCAGTTTTATTTAGGCATTCTCTTTGACACCATTCTTCCTTTTATGACAAATACTGCAACAGACCTGCTTGAATTGTTCTGTTTATAGCATTTAGTTAATTCGAAATGCTTCTGCAAGAAACTATAGGAAGTATGATTATATACCCCCTGTTCTTAAGTTTTAACACTAGCTTCCAGTTAAGTTAGCAGCTTGTTTTCTTGTAACATGGGACTTTTAGCAAATGTACTATAATAAAAACAAAGCCAAGAAGTAATTCAGCAGCACTGGTCTTGTGGACTGAATTTTAGTTTTATTTGCATTTGCTCTTGAGGTCCAGTGCTCAAAACACTGGGTTTCTTGACTACTTGAAACATAAATGGTCTTGAACTTTTAATTTACGGCAGCCTTTCCATTTCAAGCATCAAACATTTTGAGCCAATACTAACTTTTTTCTGTCTCCTCCAAATTATATTTGGCCAACTACTTTGTCTGTACTTGAACAAATTATTTTAGACAGTTCTCATACAGTCAAATTTTCAATATTAGCTATTCATAGGTGCCTTTCTAAACACTCAAACAAAAGATAAAAAATCACATTATAAATAAAAACTAAAAATACAAAGAAATATTAAAAAAAAGATAAAATCAGACAGAACAAATGTAATTAAAGAGAAAAAGCAGTCTTAAACAGATGAGTTTTAAGTTTAGATCTGAAAAGTAAAAATTAACTAATATTTCTAAGATTGGATGGTAATGATTTCCAGAGCTGGGAACAATCAAGTGAATGGAGGAAGAGGATCTAATGGTGCGGGAGGGAACAGCAACATGGAGGAGGTCAGACAGATATGGAGGGGAAAGGTTGTGGATAGCCTTGAATGTTAATGAGAGAATTTTGAAGTCAATGCAGAACTTAACCAGAAGCCAGTGAAGCTGCTGCAAGACAGGAGTGATATGGTGAATAGAGGGAATTCTAGTAATAATGTGGGCAATTGAACATTGGACCAGTTGAAGATTATAGAGAGATTTGTGAGAAAGACCAAAGAAAAGGGAATTGCAATAATCCAAACACGAGGTGACAAAGCTATGAACAAAGATAGCAGTGGTGTGGGGAGTGAGGGAGGGGCGAATATGATTAGTGTTACGCAGGTGGAAATATGCAGACTGGGAGATGTTACTGATGTGGGACTGAAAAGTACTGTCAAGGATAACACCCAGACTCTTGACCTGTGAGGAAGAAGAAACAGAGGAATTATCAAGTCAAGTTGGGGAGCATGCACTGGTACAGTGCGTTACCGCACCCACTACAAGTCGAAACAGCTCGGGATCCCGGTTGGCAACCCCCCAGGCAGACACACGGTCCATTCCTACCCTTCGAAAAGGACCCTCTATGTGCCGCTGTTAGGTGTTATGTGGGTGACCCCTTGGCCTAGTCCAGCCACTTGGGTCCCCACCAACGAGGATCTTATGAGCCGGATCACTCTCGGGGAAATGCACCACATGGCTGTAGTGCCGTAACTGATGCTCCCTCGCAATGCGGGTAATATGCCTCATTCAGGACTCCATAAGCAACCACTCATTCGACACAAAGTCAAACCAACGGTACCCAAGGATTTTCCAGAGAGACACAGTACCAAAGGAATCCAGTCTTCGTCTCAGGTCACTGGATAGCATCCATGTCTCACAACCATATACTGTACTAAGACAGGAAGCACCAGGACTCTAAAGACTTGGACCTTCGTCCTTTTGCATAGATATCAGGGGCACCTCACACCCCTTTCCAGTGACTTCATGACCCCCCATGCTCTCCCAATCCATCTATTGACTTCACAGGAAGAGTCACCAGAGACACGAATGTCACTGCCAGGGTAAGTAAGCCTCTCAACAAGGTCAACACTCTCTCCGCAAACAGACACACTGCTGATGGCTGTGCCAAAGAGGTAAATTAAAGGCCTGGATCTTGTTTTTTATCCAGGACACTCGCAAGCCAAGACACTCAGACTCCTCACTCACCCGATCAGAGCCTCCATTGACTCCACGAAGATCACAGCATTGTCAGCAAAGTCAAGATCCATGAATCTTTCTTCACCAACAGATGTTCCACAGCCGCTGGACCCCACGACCTTGCCCAAGACCCAATCCACACAAGCACTGAACAGAGTAAGAGCAAGAACACAACCCTGACGAACCCCAGAATCAACTGGGAAAAACGCTGAGGTCCCACCTCCACTCTGCTCAGCACTCACAGTACCAGTGTACAGACCAGCCATGATATCCAGCAACCTCGAGGGGATCCTGCAAACCCTCAGGATGTCCCACAGGGCAGCTCGATCAACTGAGTTGAACGCTTTGCGAAAATTGACAAAGGCTGCAAAGAAACTCTGCCAATATTCATGTTTGTGCTCCATGAGAACCCTCAGTGCCAGGATGCGGTCGATGGTAGACTTCTTAGGTATAAAACCAGACTGTTCCGGTCGCTGGTAGGTGAGCAAGTGATCACGGATCCTATTGAGGATAACCCCCAGCAAGGACCTTACCCGGCACCGAGAGCAGTGTTATCCCCCTGTAGTTGTTGCAATCCAGGCGATCACCCTTCCCTTTCCAGATAGGGACGACAAGTCCTGTTTTCCAGTCAGTTGGGATGATGCCAGTCTCCCAAACGGAAGCAAAAAATTGCTAGCAATGCCAGGAGGACAGCTTCACCACCAGCCCAGAGAAGTTCACCCCATATACCACAGATCCCTGCAACCTTTTCTCCCACCTCAGCTGGTTCACCACCTTTGCAATCTCAGTGAGATTGGGTGGTTCACAGCTAATTGGAGGATCAGCCTCAAGAACCGTGGACCCAGAGATATCCAACATCCTAGCCAAAGGATCAGCTTTGAACAACTGCTCAAATAGCTAGCCCAGCAGGTCACAACTGCAGTGTCATCTGTGAGGACCATTCCATCAGCTGCCCTGACTGCGACTCTCTGGGGAACAGATTCAGATGTGCGTAATGCTTTGATTCCTCTGTAAGCAGGACGTGGGTCGTTAGACCACAGATGGTGTGTCACTTGCTCACAGATTCTTCTAACAAACGCCTCTTTATCTGCCCTCAGGGTCCTTGCAGCCGTCCTTCTCTGTTCCCGGTACAGACCAGAGTTGCCACTGAGCCGTGCGCTGCAACTTCTCTCGATGATATCCAGGGTGCCCTTCAAGATGAAACACCTCCTTCTGCGAACACCGGTAACACCAACACAACCCTCAGCAACCTTCAAGGTCTTGTCACGGAAGGTCTCCCACATCACATTAGGATTGGCAGTCGTACCCAAATCTGAAAGCTCCTCACACAAACTGCATGCAAACTCATTAGAAACAGCCTGGTCTTGGAGTCCAGCAGAGTTTAGGCTCATTTTCCTAGCAGGTGGTAACCTACTGGACCTAAGCTGGATCCTAAGAGTAGCAACAACAAGTCTATGGTCAGAATTCACAAACTGGCCACTTCAAGAGCCTCCAGCGTCTGCCCACAAGGATGTGATCAATCTCCTTCACTGCACCACCAGTATTGGAGTACCAAGTCCAATGGTGCGGTTCAGGGCGCTGGAACCAGGATCCAGTGATTCGCAGCCTCTGACCTTTTGCAATGTAAGGAATATTGAGCCACTTTCATCACGGTCACCAGACCCATGAGGACCGAGACAATCCTCATAGCCAGCCCTGTCAGTGCCAGTGGCTGCATTGAAGTCGCCCATGACCAAAGGAGTGTCACCCCATCAACCACCAAGCGAAGCGGAAAATAAAATGTCTCTCTCGCTGAGTTTTAGATAATGTTGATTTTCTACCAATTAGGAGAACCTCAGTTTTGGCACTATTTAATTTAAGAAAATTTGAGGAGAACCAGGATTTAATTTCTGCTATGCAGTCAATAAGTGAGAGGGTTGGAAGGAAACGGTAGGTTTGCTAGTGAGGTAGAGCTGGTTGTCATCAGTGTAACAGTGGAAATTAATGTTATATTTACAAAAGATATTTCCAAGGGAAAAAGAGGTAAATAATGAAGAGGAGGGGCCCCAGGACAGAAAATCATGCAGAATGTAGGTGCAAGAATAGATATTAGCATAAAGGGCAGATGCCCATTCAAGTGGCTTATGCCCATTCAAGAAGCTTATCATCAGGAAAGAAATCATTATTGCTATCTTGGCATGATCATTGGATGTGTGAGGCTGCTGTCCAAGTATCAGCTTGCTCTGATTGACAAAGCCTCAGAGTTTTTGTAAGCCCAACAAAAAGACTCTAGACTCACAGAGGTTCAGACACATTAGTATTACATGCTTCTGAAGGGGCTTTAGGTGCTTATTTTAAACTAGTAACTTCATCGAGGAGTTGTTGAACTGTGGTGGTGAGGGTAGTAACTTACTCGTTCAAACATTTCTGTTCTTCACGGAGATGACTAATCTCAGCTATAACATATCTTGGGGGTCTCTTAGGAACCCTCTGTATTGTTGTGAAACACAGGGTGTCTAGTGTATTTGTTGCTAAAAGAACATGGACATGGTGAGAAGCCAAGAAATATAGTCAAAAAAGGTAAGCAAGAGATAAAAAATAATAGGAAGCGAAAAAAAAAACAAGGAAGTAAAATTAAACAAAGCAACCAACACCAAAGACAAAGATCGAAAGTCAAAGAGAACAGTGTTCAAAACCAGAAGATCAAAACCTGACACTAGGGCTTGATTGTTAAGAAGCTATCATTAATAAAGGTAGTTTTTTATATCCACCAAGGGATAACCTGAATACAGGATTCCTGCTATATTTATACATACATACAGTGCTACAATGCAGTCACATGACCAGTACCAAGGCATCGCATAAATAATAAAAACCAAGATAATAAATATTATGAATTGATTAATTTCAATTCAAAACATACTACAATTGTAAGAATTAGAGTCCACACATGAAAAAAATTATAAATGCAAAACACATACATAGAAATTCCTGTAAACCACAGATGTGCATTATGTTTTCTCCATTTTTATGCTGTCTGAATATATAATGGTCGTGAAAATTTAATAAATGAGTTTTAATAATTAAAAAATCCAAAATTACAAAAGGCCAAAATTCATATAAAACAAAATTTAAATACACAGTTAAAATTTAAAAATTCATTAATATTAAATACAAGAAGTAAAAAACAAGAAAACACAATTTAAAACAAAAAAGTGTTAAGAAATAAAATATAAGGGTCAACAAGACCAAAGTCAAAATTCCAAAATGGTAAATCCTGAGCACTAAAGCCAAAATCTACAAACCAAAATTGAATGACCAATATTAATCTCTTTTGAACATTACATATACAATATAGGCTATCTTCTAATATATATTAAATAAGATGGGCAAAATTCTGTTGTACTGGAAAAGACTTTTTTCATAAAGCATTTAAAATGTATGAAGTATGCACTAATTACACATTTGACTCAAATGCCTGCAATGATTGTAATTAGGTGTGTTCCTCTCATTTGCCTGTGCACTTAATCCAAAACTGCCTCTGCAACATTGAACAAAATATTGGCATATTCAACATAATAACTATAGCATATAAAGTACTGTTTTTGTATCATAATGTTAATAATAATAATAATAATGTGTTGATAATTCCACAAATTTGGAATGGCTAACTTTTGAAAGATTTTTGTTTGTACCATCAGAGCACCATCCTGATATCATGAGCATGCAATATTAATAAACTTTAATAATGAATTTTCATTTTAAAAAAGATAATTTTGTTATTGTCAAGATGATACGAAACAGAATATTTTTGAGCCAAAATGGACTTGAAACTTCCAACCATTGGTCTGTACTGCTAAGTAGATATGTATTGTTTTCCTTTTTTTTTGTGTGTGATCAAATTTTTATTGATAAAATGGGAAAGGAATACAGCAAAAGAAGACCATTTTTGATTTTGGGCTATGTAAGAACTAACACCCACCCATCTAACCCTGCATAATTTTGCTGGCTATTTAACCAGAAACACGTTAAGAGAGGAGAAAAAAGAGTAAACTGGCACACATACCACACAGGAGCATAAGGTGAAGTAAAAGAAAGAAATAAATATAAGGAAAGGTGGACATGAAAAACTGCCGAATGAAACAACCCCTAACTGGCTCTTTACTAACTGAACAGCATGGAGCCAGTTTTGGATAGTAGAGCCAGAAGAATTGTTAAACCAGGATGCAGAAAGATCAAAAAAGATAAGACTGTAAAATGAAGACTTCCAGATTGCAGGAGAGACAAGGGCAGGAGATTTCCAGTGAGAGTATAAAAGCACTTTAGCTGCAGTGGTTGCAGTCATTATAAACCTCTGCTGGGAAAGAGAAAAGAAAAGTGAGGAAAGAGAGGAAAGGCTGAAGAGGAGAAGAACTTGAGGAATGGGGAAAGAATCATAGAGAGGGATTCAGCAATAAAATGCCAGAGAACAGCAGCTGGACGACATTCCCAGATTATGTGGAGAAAAGTACCAGGTACTTTAAAAGGACAAAGGTGACATAAGACATCTAATTCTAGTCTCATTAGAATGTCCTGGGGCCTCATGCATAACGCCGTGTGTAGAACTCACACTATAACATGACATAAGCACAAAAGCCGAAATGTGGTTACGCACAGAAAAATCCAGATGCATAAATCTGTGCGTTCGCCCACTTCCGTGTTCTTCCGCTCCATAAATCCCAATCAGCGTGAAAAGTAACACACGTGCACACGCCTTCTGTCCTACCCCGTCTCCTCCCAGAATTACGCCTCTTTGAATATGCAAATCAATATAAATAGCCCTTAAGCTCAGCGTTCTGTGAAAAAGGCAATGGCAAAAGCAAGAGGGAAAATATAAGAATTTCAGCGAATACCAAGTAGAGGCAAAGAAAAACGTACTAGTTGTTGGTTTAAACAGTAGTATAATCAACAAAAGGAAGTTGATCGAGTGACATAGCGTGTTGGAGAAACTTGAAAGCTCAAGTTCACAAAGTCATAAAAAAAGAAGTCAGATATAAAAGTCACTGTGAAAAGGAGAGTTGTAGCCCACCGTCTGAGTGTCATATGAAAGCTTATTAGGGTACAGAGAAAAAAAAAAGGCACACAGTACTAAAAAAGAATGAAATGTTAACTTCAGTCTCGAAAATTCCACTTTAATCACATAGTTTATTTTGTCATTAAAGTAGAACATCATAAACTTCATCTTAAAATCGTTTAATTTACTAGTTTCTCAAATCCCATCTTAACTAAAGTAGCACGTTAAATGCTTTGTTTTGTATTAGATCTTTTGCTCTATGTGTGTGAATCACTACGTGTTTACGCTTTCTCTTTCTCTGACTGGACACAAAATCCATTACATTCGTGATATTACAGCTCTCTGAATAATTAAAATACTGAGATGTATACGTGATATCTTTTTCATGATGATAGGAGTTAAAGCATGTCATTAAACGGGAACACGGTGCGTGATTGTGCGACCTTCGATGAAATTATTGTAGCAGTACTGTCTCTTTCAAATGTACTAATTTCCAATTCCTGTCCTTACTTTTCTTTCTCCAAATACCCAATCGCCACACAATCAACTCTGTAATAGACGTTAAGCCATCTGTAAGCTTACAATGACGATTCTTCAGAACTTTTAAGGAACATTGAAATATCTTTGTAGTACATGTTTAAGAATTCTATCCATCTATCCTTCCAGTGTCGCGTCAGCCCCAGAAAGAATACAGCACAAGGTAGGATCAATCTGTGAACTAGCTAGCGCTGCGAAACCGTGTCCTCACATGTTTAATTATTAACAACACAGATTATTTAAATGAAGTTAAAGTTTTACTTATATAATATAATCAACATATTTTGCTGCATTTCATCTTAAAAATTATATCATCATATGTAAATATGCGCTTTATAAAGTGGCACAGGTTGTGCAATATTATAACTGTAATGCAAGTTTACAGTGAGGTGATTCTACTTATAAGTACAAACAGTTCTACAAGGAGCACTTGATGGACTGATTGATTGTTTAAATTTCTTGGGATGTAACTGTTTGTGAACCACGAGGTCCGCACAGGAAAGTCTCTGAAGCGTTTTGCCGTGGCTGAGGCAGCATGTGCTTGATGCTGTATACCAATAATTCTCTTTCCGGTCAGTTGCTGCGTGTGATACAGTGATATAAATACTCAGAGTGGTGCAGTGAGAGTAATATGGAAAAAGATGATCCGCTGTGGCAACACCTAACGGGAGCAGCTGAAAGAAGAAAAAAAAGGTGCAGTGAGAGTAATAACGTTAAAGCAGTTATGGTATTTGGAATACTATGACTATTCCCTGGACCATCATATTGTTACAAGTTAATTACAATCAGATGCATTACACTAATAAACAATATGCGGTTAGTTTCAGTGTATTTATAAAGCCGTGTCAGGAAAATAAAGAGTAACCACACAGGAACAGTAGCACTGCTTTGATGCTGGGTGCTGCCAGTCTGCAAAACCGAGCGGAGAACTTGCGTACGACAGGGTATGAGGTACCGTGGAAATGTGCGTGGCTTTACGCCAAGTGTAGGTTTTATACGTTGCGATTTGAACGTGGAAATGTTCTTACGCAACATTTCTGTGCGTAGGCACCGTTTCTTCATGACGCCCCTGGTAGGGAGAGTATAGTCTATGAACAAATTTTAAATATGTGTGCTAAAAAATAATTTGTTAGAGATCCCTCAGCAGCTGTTTATATGAGTTATTAGGTAAGGCTGGCGCAGATACTAAATAGGGAGACAGGTAAAAAAACATCAAGTCTTTCTGACTGTACTTAATAAATCATTATATTTTATGTGTCATATCACAATACTAGGCCTATTATTCATGTTTTACATGCATTTCATGTACACAAGTATATTCATCTGTAGCATGGGTTCTTAAACTGTTTAATCTGATTACCCAAATAAGAAAATTAGTGCCATACTGTGCAGCAAGAAGAGGATTATTACCTTTATTACCAGCAGAGCCAAACATTTACAAATAACAATGAAAATATAAGAAAAACAGCATAAGTTTTTTAAGCATATTTCTCACATGAATATTATTCAGATTGAAAAGTGTAAAGCAAACATATGGATAATAAAAGAATATTATCATCCAAAACAAGGAACAGATTTCTGACTTATATCACTGCCAATGTAAATGCTTTGTGTAAATTTTAGGAAAGCACCAAAAAATTAATTCTTTTTTATAACAGGGATAGCAAAGATAAGATGAGTTTTGAAAGGATAAATGGCACTTAACTTAGTCACTTGACCCATGGCGCCTGATAATAACTAAACTATCAAAAAAATAATTAATTGAAGCAGTTTGTTTACCACCCATCCATTCATCTATCCATCCATTTTGAAAAAACCTGCTTATACGGACCATGGTTGCAAGTTATTTACCTTGTCTTAAGTAGGATTTTTTAATTACATTTTATAAATGAGTTCCACCATCACTAATACTTTCTTGTAAATGTGTTTGCACATTATTCAGCATATCTCGGTTTTCATTTTAGAATTGAATAAACATTAAAAAGTTGAGACACATTGCTAAATAATTATTAAAAATATATGGTTTATTTGTATTTTATAAGGGTTATAATTCTTCTTAATGAAGAATTCCACAAACATCCAAGTTTGAAATGTTTACCCTGTCATGCTGAATGCTGAATTCTCCAGGGTCTGCAACCTGTCTCCTACTTTTAATATCTTCTGGTGTTCTTACAGTTATCAATGGTATAACAAATACTAAAATGTATTATGAGGAGGAATTTCACCCCTGTCATGGCATGTTAAACTTGATACACAACTTCCTCTGCCCTTTTGTTACACATTTGGATTCAATGTACAGCATGTTGTAACAGTGAACACGTGATGATTCTCTATAGTTGTCTGTGGCCAATGAAACTGAATTTAGTGTACACTGCAATGGCAATATATATACCACATGCTGAAGACCCCCCCTCCCCAACATCCTGAAAATCATCACATCCTTTTACCTGTCTTGTTATTTCCATTTTGACATTTCAAACCAGCGCAGTGACTTTTTCACCACACAAGTTGTCTTTCTCCCCTTTTCTTCAATTTGTCTTTGCTTGTCAGTCATCTCAGCTTGACTATTACACAGGTTGTGTGAGGAGGTGATGATGCAGTGCAGAGTATTTACTGTATTTTCGGACCACAGAAACAAAAGGTCTCTTTGATGCATCAACAGTATTACTGATTGGATACGTCATATCACCATAATAGATACAGTAGTACGCTGAATAGAGGGTGTTATATCACTTGCTATATCGCTAACAATATCTTGGATAAACTTGGCTAATTTCACTACACACCCGTGTGGCAACCCATCAGGAACATTTTCACAGCCAATGTGGGTCACAGCCCATCATTTATGAGAAACTTATCTATATCTTTTGCAAATTACATACAGTTTTGGTAATTTTTTGTGTTTTTATTTTTAACACCAGAATTACGAGAGCCAACGAAAAAACTTGTAGATCCGGCCCACCTTAAATCCCTTCGCACCTCTCCGTCACTGCCTTTTGTCTTCTAAATGTGTCGATAAGCCCAAGCAGCCTGCTATACCATCCCCCCCACCGCCTCAGAACGGGCAAGAAGTTCTCCCAGTTCCTGCCTTTATTGATTATCTGGGTTTGAGCTACCCAGAATTGTAAGTGGAAATAATTTGATGTGTGTTTTGTATCTACAACAATCTTTGTAAACACATCGTTAAAACAGAAACGTTTTTCATGTTTTAGTAATAAATGACAAAATGTAGACATGAACTGTATAATGTGTGAACGCTGATGGCCAAATATCAAATAAACACTTTCATGAAAGGTGCAAGTACAATATGACAGCTTCCGTGGTGCTGTGGTTAGCTGTGCTGACTTATATTCTGGAGTTCATGAGTTCGAAACCACCTCCACCGCAAATTTGCCATTTTGAGTAGTGAGCTGCTCTTATTGTTAATATTATACAATAAAAACATACATTTGATTTGCGTCTGTAACAGCCGGTGTAAATTCATAGAACTTGTAAACCTTAGTGGGTTTTTTTTTCACTTTTATTTTCTCAGTCACGATCACGATACAACACCTACCCCCGCCCCAGATCTGATGCAGTTAATTTTTATCTGAAACTGGGAATAACTGTAGATGTCAGTGGTGTTTTGAGACAATGGAACTGGACATTCTCTGATCTGGAGGGATAAAAGCTGACACACAAATGCTGGTGAACCTGCCTTCTTTGTATCTCACTGTCACTTGAATTTTTTTTATTCAGTTTTATTGAGTGTTCCTGCTCACCTGAATTAGTATGCTCCTTATGGTCCATGATGCCGCACTGACAAAAAAACAGAGACATAGTGTGGTCAAAAGAATGTCACAAATACCAAAATAAAGGTTTGGGGACCGTCCCCGTATATTGTCATACAGACAATAATGAATAAATGCCTTCTTGCGCTTGTAATCAGTGACCGCGGTTTTTTTTTTCAATCTTGCCCATGCAGTCTGCACATGTTGCTGTATGGTGGTGTTTCTTTTGTACTCCAGGACATACAGAGGAAAGAACAGTACAGAGAGGTCAGTTCCGTGCTATATGGAGTCATCAGATTCAAATGTTAGCAGTTCCCACACACCCAAGGACTATCCTTTCTACATTTACGACATGTGTACCTGTTGCAATGTACACACTTCTCTCTGTGCTGTGTTAATATTACATTGAAGGGGCTGGGGAAGCGGCGATCTTGGAACAGAAGCTTGTCGATGTTTCATCCTCTTTTGCTTTATCCATCGCCTTTTCTTGTAAAAAGCAATGATGAAGCTCCTCTGTAAAGTGAGCCATGAACACTCTTCTTTTCTCAGTGGCCCCCGTGCATGCCTTGCACAGTACATGTGCGATTATCACCACCAAGTAAAGCGTGTTATAGCGCAAGCAACCGGCCACCTGCGTGCTCTTTCTCGTACTGAATAAGATCATGCCTTCTGGTGCACAATGTCAACGCAGCACCAGACAAAAAAGAAAGAGACAAATATATGTGACATTTTTAAGAAATTGTATTCATTTATGACCTGAATAGTACCAATCAGAAAACATCGTCGCACTAATGCAATATTATTTGAGAATGAATAGCATCAGACCCAGGTGTGAATTTATACTGGCGCTGTTAGTTTGAGTCAGATCAGACTTCGAATGAAATGATTATGTCTGAATTTTAGTAGTATGAGTGGGATAAACAAACAAACAAACCAGGAAATGATGCTAAAACACTCTATATATATTACTTCTAGGCTAGAAAAAACTAAACTTCCTGAAAGACTGAAATTTCTTT
The DNA here is from genome assembly GCA_026402145.1 of Polypterus bichir lapradei. Lineage (NCBI taxonomy): Eukaryota > Metazoa > Chordata > Cladistia > Polypteriformes > Polypteridae > Polypterus > Polypterus bichir. Next base: position 23,331,588 of record JANRMT010062815.1, read on the forward strand.
TAAATATAGGAAACAGGTTAGATAGACACACCATAACTCTAATATCTTAACATGACATTTAATCTTTACCCTATGGGCCAATATAAATGGCTGGAATTAAACTCATTATGTTGGTTTATACTTGGATTACACAAAGCTAAAGCATCTTTATTAGGTCTGGGAAAAATAAACAGTAAACCCCTTGGATTGGTTTCTGGTGGACTTCATTAGCTTCAACATCAACAGTGACCAGAACAGAACCAACCAAAATTGGTGAAATGAACAAAGTAGAAGCCTTTTCCGGGTCAACAATGTCTGAAACTATAATTGTCAAAAAAATGGTCAGTAAGTAAAATTGAATCACAAAAGAATTGCAGAAATGGAATTATGAAGGTAAAATGTGGAAAAACAGAAGTAGCATGAGTAAATATATTTTGCATTAGAAAATATTCATAATACCTTGTTGCAATGTTAAATGTTGTTTAACACTCATCTTCCTCCCTGATGTGGATTTAGAGGTGCAAACCCCTTGATTCAAGTTTGGTAAACATAACCTCTTGAACCTGCTTCATAACATAGCAAATAAGGATTGTAAATACTGTAACAATTTTTAAGTATTATTCAATTCTCCAAAATTAATACAAAGACAAAGTGAATTATACAATTTACTACAATTTATTTTTGTATAGTCCAAAATCACTTAAGGAGTACCGCAATGAGCTTTAGGTCTTGTCTTTTGTCTTGTCTTCTGACAGTCCCCCAGCCATGACTCTCTAAGAATACAAGGGAAAAAAACTCCCAAAAAAACCCTTATACAGAAAAAAGTGGAAGAAACTTTTGAAAGGCAGATCAGAAAGAGAACCCTTTCCAGGTAGGTTGGGTGTGCAGTAGGTGTCAAAAAAGGGGGTAAATACAATACAATACACAGAACAGAATACAAATAATCCTCAGTACAGTACAATAGTAAAATAGTAATATTACAAGTACAGAGCAAAATGCAAGATTAGATGATATCACATAATACGACTTGGATTTGTTCAGAGTCCTGGAGACCTGAGCCACCAAGCTGCCTCCCCCCTGTTGGCGATTCCACAGCTGAGTCAGTGCTGGACCAGCCAATCTTATGAAAGGAACATTCTACCCGACGATTCAAGTGCTCCTCCATCAGAGATGACTTTTCCTTCGGCAGGCAAACAACGTTGCAGGTGGGCTTGGCACCAAGTGCCACAGTTGAGTACCGAGAAGAGATACAGAATAGGTTAGGGTTAGTAACAAATTATATATACATAATTATATGATATTACTTATGTTTTAGTGCTAATGACTAACTACAGAGATGCAGTATGCATAGTTAATCAGCAGTTCTAATCTGGGTATTAAAACTTAAGTAGTGGGTCTTCAGCTGGGATCTGACAGCTGTGACTGAAAGGGCACCTCTTATAGAAGCAGACAGACCATTCCACAGTTTAGGTGCCCTGTAACTAAAAGCCTGATATCCTACTGTTATTTTATTAATCTTTGGAATCACAAGCAGACCAACATCTTGAGATCTTAATGTGCATTCTTGTTTGTAAGTCATGATAAATTCAGACAAGTAAACCGGACCATTTAAGGCTTTATATGTTAAAAGGAAGGGTGGCATGGTGGCGCAGTGGTAGTGCTGCTGCCTCGCAGTAAGGAGACCTGGGTTCGCTTCCCAGGAGTTTGCATGTTCTCCCCGTGTCTGCGTGGGTTTCCTCCCACAGTCCAAAGACATGCAGTTTAGGTGCATTGATGATCCTAAATTGTGCTTTGTGTGTGTGCCCTGTGGTGGGCTGGCACCCTGCCCGGGGTTTGTTTCCTGCCTTGTGCCCTGTGTTGTCTGGGATTGGCTCCAGCAGACCCCCATGACCCTGTAGTTAGGATATAGCGGGTTGGATAATGGATGGAAGCTTATAAATGTATGTGCTCTAAATTAACTGTATTTTATGTTTTGACAAGTGACATAAATTCAGACAGCTTTCCCACCTTATCTGGACACCAGGTTACTTTTGGTACAGACATTTCTCAAGCCTGTTTTCTTACAAAAAATGTATAAATGCCACAAGCTTCTTAATTGATCTGCAAGTGTTAAACTAAAGCATTTCTTGTTCATCTATGCCGTCATGAACACTAAGTATAAATAAGCAGTTGAGCTCTATATTTCACATTAAATAACACATATGCATCAGCTCAAAACAGCAGCATGTGTTTGTTAATTATTAAAAAATTAGAATGAAAATTTTTAAAATGTGTTTTTTGGTCTGTCAATCGTATTCAAGTCTGGGCTCTGGCTGGGCCACTCAAGGACATTCACAGAGTTGTCCTGAAGCCACTCCTTTGATATCTTGGCTGTGTGCTTAGGGGCGTTGTCCTGCTGAAAGATGAACCGTCGCCCCAGTCTGAGGTCAAGAGCGCTCTGGAGCAGGTTTTCATCCAGGATGTCTCTGTACATTGCTGCAGTCATCTTTCCCTTTATCCTGACTAGTCTCCCAGTTCCTGCCGCTGAAAAACATCCCCACAGCATGATGCTGCCACCACCATGTTACACTGTAGGGATGGTATTGGCCTGGGGATGAGCGGTGCCTGGTTTCCTCCAAACGTGACGCCTGGCATTCACACCAAAGAGTTCAATCTTTGTCTCATCAGACCAGAGAATTTTGTTTCTCGTGGTCTGAGAGTCCTTCAGGTGCCTTTTGGCAAACTCCAGGCGGGCTGCCATGTGTCTTTTACTAAGGAGTGGCTTCCGTCTGGCCACTCTACCATACAGGCCTGATTGGTGGATTGCTGTAGAGATGGTTGTCCTTCTGGAAGGTTCTCCTCTCTCCACAGAGGACCTCTGGAGTTCTGACAGAGTGACCATTGGGTACTTGGTCACCTCCCTGACTAAGGCCCTTCTCCCCCGATTGCTCAGTTTAGATGGCTGGCCAGCTCTAGGAAGAGTCCTGGTGGTTTCGAACTTCTTCCACTTATGGATGATGGAGGCCACTGTGCTCATTGGGACCTTTAAAGCAGCAGAAATTTTTCTGTAACCTTCCCCAGATTTGTGCCTCGAGACAATCCTGTCTCAGAGGTCTACAGACAATTCCTTTCACTTCATGCTTGGTTTGTGCTCTGAAATGAACTGTCAACTGTGGGACCTTATATAGACAGGTGTGTGCCTTTCCAAATCATGTCCAATCAACTAATTTTACCACAGGTGGACTCCATTTAAGCTGCAGAAACATCTCAAGGATGATCAGGGGAAACAGGATGTACCTGAGCTCAATTTTGAGCTTCATGGCAAAGGCTGTGAATACTTATGTACGTGTGTTTTCTCAATTTTTTTATTTTTAATAAATTTGCAAAAATCTCAAGTAAACTGTTTTCACGTTGTCATTATGGGGTGTTGTGTATGGAATTCTGAGTAAAAAAATTAATTTAATCCATTGTGGAATAAGGCTGTAACATAACAAAATGTGGAAAAAGTGATGCGCTGTGAATACTTTCCGGATGCACTGTAAATACGTGCTTTATAAAGTGACTCGGGTTTTGCAATATTATAACTGTAGTGCAAGTTTACAATGAGGTGATTGTACTTATAAGTACAAACAGTTCTACCAGGAACAATTGATGGACTGATTGAGTGCGTTTAGAGCACTTGGGATGAAACTGTTCCTGAACCACGAGGTCCCTACAGGAAAGGCTCTGAAGTGTTTGCCGTATGGAAACAGTTCAAATAGATTGCGTGCATGGCTGAGACAGCGTGTGCAAGATGCTGTATATCGATATTCCGATCAGCTGCTGTACAGCTGTGATTCCACACTCAGATACAGTGGGTTAAATACTCAGTGGTGCACTGGGAATAACAACACTAAAGCAATGATGATATTTAGAATAGTTAAGAATAGTTTGATGCTGGGTGCTGCCAGTTTGCCAAATGAAAAGGGTTCCAAATGATAATATGACACATTGCCTACATTCTATCCTGAGAAAAATCCTTCCCTCTTGCACCAGTTGCCTAAACCAATCAAAGACTTCCTCCAATAAACCTCACAAACAGTCCTTTATTGGCTTAACCCCACAGGTCTTTCAATCACTCAACACATTGCACACACTTGAAAAATGATCACTGCAAATTATTACTGCTTTTATGGTCTTTATCGTTATTCAGGTTACAGTAACAGGGGGCTGTCTCAGTAATATACTTCTGTGAACTTTCTGACTGTACTGCCTATAAAAGCTTTATCAAGGTCTGAATTGCATATATGGCTGTGAAGAATTCCCCCTGATTTTAAAACAAAAGGGAGGGATTTTATGGGCTTGGTGGAGAGGAAGTTCAGCATAAGGCTGACAAAGATAAGGATCATCATGGACTACCTGATTTATAGTATCTTAACATGTGCAGATAAAAATATTCACTTACATGTTCTCTCCATCATCTGAAAAACATAAAAACTGCTTACAATCTATAATAAAAATGAAAATTCAACAATATCATTGTATGTCATTCTCATATGAATTAGTGAAGGCGAAAATAAAGAATATCTTTTCATTTACACAAACTTAAAAAAAAAAAACACTTTTCAAAAAAAGTTTGTAAGAAAATCATTTTCTGAAGCATGTAACATTTTCCATTGTGATATATATGTGTTAGACTTTAGATGGTTAATAATACTGATATAGATGAGTTAAAATAAATAAAATTTAAAAAATAACAAAATATAGAAATAATCAGTTGAATTGAACTATTAGTGCAGTTATTACTCCTTCCTGGATCTCATTCATTCCTTTGCCATACAATTATGCATTTAATGCACTTTCATGACATTTGTTGCATTTTTCACATTATACAATACTACCAAACTTTACTTAGACTTTTAAAACAACATAAATGACTGAAATGTATATTTTCAGCAATGCTTTGGTAGCCCCACTAACTACATTTTTCTGTGATTATGCATTTCTATTAAGACATTACATGACAAGACACCAGAGAAATTTCCCTTATTCTTCAAACCATTTAAAGCTGAGCCACAAACATTTCTTGGCAATTTGGAAGTTTTCAAACACTAGCTGAATAAATTTTATTTTTGTAATGTACATATTTGGTAGGTCATTTTATCATCTTTGTAGACAGTTGTGTGAATGTGTGTGTGGTTGGATCCTGTCTCTTGCAAGTGCTGTAGGAAGGACACCAGTTACTAGCGACCATGAACTGGTTGGAAAATGGATGGAGGGTTGGACAGGCAACTATAGCCATGTTGTTAACAACTGGAGGATAAATGCAAAGCCTTAGTTGCTTTATTGGGGCTTCATTTCCTTTATGTAACTTTATAAAAGAGCTAGCAATCTTCTCTTCATTTCAGCTTACTTAACTGTATTACAAAATAATTGCAATTAACAGTTGATTTGTTACATCATTTTGCTTTTGAAGCATCCATGAATTGTTTATTTACATTTCACAAATAATTCCATAATGAAATAAAAGTGTCAATAATAACTTTTTTTGTCTTTTCCTACTTTATTAACTCAAACTACATAGGACATAGTTAACAAGCATAAATCAAGTTTTAATAATAAATGATAACGCCATGTGTAATCATGCGGGTCAGCTCACGCCACCAGGTCCTTTGGGGTAGCTACTTGAACCTGCTACCGTCAATAACGAACCCGAGAGATGAGGCAGTAGATGAGGAAACAACATAGCAAACAAATATAGCAAGGGGTAGGTGTAAAAGTGCCTTTGTGTTGTTAGTAAAACAGTCAATATAAACTGTCCAAAAATAGCAATGCTGTCTTCAATAAATAGGTAATCCTTAAACAATCCACAAGTTTAAAATTCAGAATTAAAAATTGAGATTAAAACCAACAGCCATCAGGGGCCTCGTGTATAAACGGTGCGTACGCACAAAAATGTTGCGTATGAATGTTTCCATGCTCACAATGTGATGTATAAAAACTAAACAGCGTAAAGCCATGCACATTTTCATGCCAGCTAAATCCTTGGCATACGCATGTTCTCTGCTCGGTTTGGCAAACTGGAAAATCAGCTGGCATTACAGTAGGAATATATAAAACTAGCCAACCGCCGCATCATTATCAATGTGAACAGTCAACGTGGCTCACAGCTGCATGTGGGCTGTAGCACAGACCAAAGTGAGAGAGGATGTGTTTGGTGACATGTTGGGGGCGGGCACATGAGCAAGCAGTGTGCATGCCTCAAGAGCGAGGGTGGATGCGGGAGGAGGGTGAGAGTTGGCGGGCAAGGCTCCGTTGTGCATTCCTTATAACGTGGCAGGAGGGTTAGAGTGGGAGGTCGGGGCTCTGTCGTGCGTACCCCATGGTCGGGCGACTTGGTCAGTTATATATACAGTGGAACCTCGGTTCATGACCATAATGCGTTCCAAATCTCTGGTTGTAAACCAATTTGGTTATGAACCGAAGTAATTTCCCCCATAGGATTGTATGTAAATACAATTAATCCGTTCCAGACCGTACGAACTGTATGTAAATATATATTTTTTTAAGTTTTTAAGCACAAATATAGTTAATTATACCATAGAATGCAGCGTAATAGTAAACTAAATGTAAAAACATTGAATAACACTGAGAAAACCTTGAACAACAGAGAAAACTAACACTGCAAGAGTTTGCGCTATAGCGCTACGAACCGAGCGCTAAAAACATTTTTTTAATGAGTTTTAAGCACAGGGAAAACATTAACATTTGAAAAATCCGCAATTTAATAAACAACCAAGAAAAGTAACATTGCAACAATGCACTAGTATAGAATAGCACTGATGAAACATTTACATTAAGAAAAGAGGTATGATGAACAATGGTTGTTAATAAATGAAAACCCAGAATCCCCACATTTTAAAAATTAAGTATAACCAACGATTTATAGTATACAACAGGTGTCAAGTGTGTGTTTCAGGTCATCACTGAAGGGGCCTGAATATTATCTACACTGGAGGCAATAGTAGGCAAAAGCCATGGTTAAAAGTTTAGGAAAGCTTTATTACTTTTAGGGCTCATTTATACTTCACGCTCAGAATGCATACACCCATGTATCATGGCTGCCACACGTTCCCACTGTTCACTTGACGCATCCTCTGGGCATTTCCTCAGAAATTAATGCAACACATGCACGAGGAGCAGTACCAGCAAAACGTTGGAAAGCACAGTGTGATAAAAGTCGGAATGTGACGTCTTAAACTGTGTGAAGTGCCTTATTATTATTATTATTAACTGACAGCAGCAATTGCCACACAGAGCACATTACATTTATGATATTCCAGCTCTCTGCACTTTTAGAATCCTTAGATACTTGGTTTTACTTTAATGATGAAATGCATTACAAAATTTATATTACATTTTACAGATAAATCATTAACTTCGTTTAAATAATAAATACCGATAATAATTACACATGTTGTGGCAGCACAGTAGCAGAGCGGTAGCACTGCTGCGTCGCAGGGAGTCATGTCCCTTGTGTTCCCTGCCTGGAGTTTGCATGTTTTCCTGGTGGTTTTCCACAGTGTGCTCCGGTTTCCTTCCAAAGACCTGAAGTTTTGGGGATTTGGTGACACTAAAATGATGCCAGTTTATGTGTGTGCTTGTGTTCACCTTGTGGCTGATATCCAATCCAGGGATTTTGTTTCTTTCTTGCGCCCAATGCTTGCTGGAATGAGCACATCCCCGGACTGATGGATATAATCATTAAACATCCTTTTCAGAGATATTTTGGCAAGGTGTCCTCGGAATTTAAGGGATGTTTCAGGCAATTCACAACACAGCGAAGCCAAACGTTTTCTCACTGGGATGATATCTTGCACTGCCACCTGGTGGATTCTTCCAGATTTACATAAAGTACGTGCGCAAGTATAAACAGTATAACGCTTGCGTAGCAGTAGCATCCACTGGAGCATGCATTGCATACTGTGAAGTATAAACCTGGCCTTACAAGTAATAACAGAGCTAGGAAAAGCATATATCTGCATTTACCCCCATCTGGCCAAATGATCATTTATGACACAGCGCTATGCAGTTTTTCTCTTAAGAAAGGCAGATGAGAAGACAAAGAAATTATAAATTCAAAGCAGTTCATATAGGCAGTGCATAACAAAACATTTAATCTATATCTATTCTTTAATACATTATTGGTCATTTGGAAATATCAGAAATACAAATTGTGATGTGCAGGTGGTCACTTTCAAACCTTTGTCTGAGGGAAAGGGAGATCTGGAAGGAGAGGTGTCTAATTGTAAGGGGCAGTCACGCCTAGGGGGTGAGTGACATGGGTGGGGCTTAAGAGGGGGCAGAAATGCAGGATGAAAGTATTAGAAGCGAGGAGACTAAAGGTGACAGATGGTAGTGACGAGTGAAATGGACCGACACGTAAAGTAGTTGAGATAGGAAAGCTATAGGGCTTTGATAAGCGTTTAAGTTGGCTGTTCCGAAACCCAAAATAGCAGAGCTAATGATAGTACGGAATAGAATTGAGCAATTAACTTGAAGAAACCCTGACAGTTGTGAGTGCTGCTGTTCTTATTTACACGGGTTGCTAAAATATCATGATTAGTAAAGGAGGGCATATCATGTGACCTTTTCCCCTCAAATCCATGATTTTCCAGGAATCTAGTGCTGTGTCATAAAAAGAGACTCTTACATTATCTGCTAGAAATCCAATTGTGGAAGCTGGATTAAATAAAAAGATAGAGAACACAGTAATAATATTGCTAGTATGTAAACATATAAATTATTGTATAAAAATAGATATACAGAAATAAACTCTTATACCACATTTAAAGCAAGTACCAGTCTTAAAAAAGGATTTGTGTTTTTTACTCTGATAAGTTAGAGAAAGAATATGGTGGATTAGTATTTGTGTGGGTTTTCTAGTTCACAGTTTTTTAAAAATGAGAGAACCAAGCTTTAAAACTAAATAAATAGCCTCTTCAAAATGAATCATCCATATGATTTCTAGTTATAGATTTTCTTTCATGGATATCAAAACCCCTCAAGCACTTCAGTATAAAAGTGACAGCAATGCAAAGTCTAAAGTAGCACAATTCAAATATGATCTTGTAAGTATTTTTTTGTTCTTCTTTTGCCCTTTTTACACATTTCTATCAGAGCCTGTAAAGATTTAAAAAATAGTGAAAAAATATTTATTCAGACATCCTAAGCTGTTTGCATTTTCCATCTAAATTACTGAGCCAAAAGTCCCAATGAAAGGTATGGATTTAACAAGTCTGAAATGAATATTTTTCCTTTTTGTAAGATTTTGCACTCTCCTTCAAAGGTCCTGCTAATTACGTTTTTTGCCCTAGAAATTATCCCAGTGAATTGATCAGGAATAACTAGATAGATAGATACTTTATTAATCCCAAGGGGAATTATTGTACATCTCTAAAACAAGTGGTATCAAAATGTGGACTCCTTTAAAAGCATGATGCAATCAAGCTGTTTTCATCTGTTAAGATTTTAGGAGCATTTTTGCTGCTATTTGTTATCTATTTTCTTGTTTTTGGCCTTTTTCTTGGATTCTGTTTTTAGTGTAAAATATATTTCTCAGTTCTGTAAATTGCATAAGCATACCTATTCTGAGTAGTTACATGAAGCAAATGTTCCAAGCATATTTTCAGTTATTTTTACTTGTACAGTGTACAGTGAAATTCTTACTTGCATGTGATTCAGCATGCAAGTCAGACATCATCATTCAACATGTCGCCACTCTTCAGCGGCAATGATTAGTGAGTAAAAAACTACCTTGCCATGAAACTTTGGCTTTCCTTAACTGAAAAATCTCAGAATACATTTCAAGCATTTTGATAGATTGCAAAACTTGTATTTAAACCTGACTTTTTTGCTTAACAGTTATCTATACTAATAAACGGCAAAGCCCTCACTCACTCACTCACTCACTCACTCACTCA
>JANRMT010062815.1:23346507-23372523 GCA_026402145.1 Polypterus bichir lapradei
AAATAATTATTGGCATATTTTCCCTCAGTTTAAAAAGGTTAAATTTTCTTCTTAATAAAAATTTTAAGGCAGTACTTCGCCGCTGCGAAGCGCGGGTATTTTGCTAGTAGAGAATAAAACTGCTCAGTTGTTACTCACTCACTTGGTCAAATGAAATCCACCTCTAAGGCGTAGGGCTTGGAGGTCCTTTGCTAGCTTTATTGCAGGTTCTTCTGTTGCCACCAACTTAAAGCAGTCATCTACAAAGAAGTTATTGAGTACGGTGTTAGCAGTTTCCTCAGGAAATGTATCTCTGGCATCTTCAGCTGTTCTACGCAAAGCATATGAAGCATAACTGGGAGAAGAAGTAGCACCAAAAAGATGTGCTGTCATTTTGAATTGTTCAAGGTCTTTACTTAGATTATTTTCAGGCCACCACAAAAGGCTTAAAAGATCAGTGTCTTTATTTGGGGCTTTAACTTGGTAGAACATTGACTTAATGTCAGCCATTAATGCTACTGGCTTCTTTCTTTCTTGTAAGGATGCTAATGAGGGTGTTAGTTAGATCAGGACTTTTCAATAATTGTTCATTAAGTGAAGTCCCCTGGTAGGTGGCTGTGCAGTCAAAGACCACTCGAATCTTATTTTTCTTTGGATGATACATGCCATGATGTGAAATGTACCACACTCTGCCTTAATTGCAATTCAGGCTTTCTTTGGGTACCTTAACAGCATAACCCTTCTCAATAATGTCTTTCATGAAGTCTTTATAGTCTTCATGGAAACCTGCATTTTTACTCAGTTTTCTCTTGAGCCCAATAGCACACTGTTCAGTAATAAAGCAATTGTTTGGCACTTTTAGTGTTTCAACTTTCTAAGGCAGATTTAAACAATAGTGGCCACCTACCAGTCTCCCAGATTCTGAGGCTATACACATGAACTTGATGTCCTCCTGTGACATTTGCACTTGCTCTGCACAGCTGCGCTCTGGAAAATCTGTATTGTACTGTTGCAGCAACATATCTTCAATTTATGTTATGGACACACAATTGATTGAATGTCTGGGTAGCTTACCACTTTGTTTTGCTTGGTCATCTATCTCTTTGTATGGCCCACCGACCACCCATCCTAATGTCGTCTTCACAGCATGAGGTCTATCACTTTTGCTAAGTATGATTCCCGACTAGTAGTTTCTGAAAAGCAATGGTTTCACACAGAAATCAACATAAAATGTCTGTTGCTGCATGCTGTGGCTGCCAGTTTGCCAAGAATGTGTGGCAGGCTTGCTGCCAGGTTGCCTGTGTGTGCCTTTTTTGAAACAGTCTTTTTGACCAAGGTTTCTTGAGTCCCCTATTTAAAATATCCCCTAAAATATTTCCTGATCTCTGGAAGTACTTCAGAGGAGACCTGCCCTTGTTAATCTTTTACTTTTTCCACTGTGCTACCTTGTGAAATATTTCCATAAAAGGGATCCATTATCATCCTTGCCTGATGATGTAGAAAGGTGATTAAGTGATCAATACCTGCCCTTCTGGCTTCTTTTTCATCAAATTCAAAGACCCAGCTTCACCACTTATCTCGTAAAGAATATGGGAGCTTCGAGATTATTATATGAATATTTGGATTGTTGTTAACACTAGAATTACCAAAGCCTATGAAAAAGCTCGCAAACCCGGGCACACCTTAAATCTGTCCGCACCTCTGTGTCAGCGACTTTTGTTTTGTAACTGTGTCGATAAGCGCAAACAGCCTACTGTCCCATCCTCCCACTGCCGCAGAAATGACAAAAAGCTCTCCCAGCTCAAGCCTTGTTTATCTGGGAGTGAAGTACCAGGGGCTGTATAATGTAAATAATATATCGTTATTTGGAACAGATGCATTTCATGTGTGTTCCGTGTCTACAAAGATCTATGTAAATGTAGCATGACAGAATTGTTGAACACATACCTAAAAGACAAACTTTTTTCATGTTTTAGTACTAACGACAAAATTTTGACATGAAGTGTATAATGTGCGAAGACTGAAGTCCAAATATCAAATAAGCACTTTCACAAAAGGTACAATTATAACAAAACAAGTACGCTTTTATTTAAGACTATAAACGCAGAAAAAGAAATTGGGTTAGTGTACTTCATTATTTTGACTGCTTTGATAATACAGCAGCAAGAACTACTTACTCATAATCAAGAGGTCGTGGGTTCGAGCCTTGCTGCGTCACTTTTATTGTTACTATTATACAATAATTTGAGACTGTAACAGCTGGTGTAAATGTATGGTCCTTAAGGTTAGAGGTTAGCATTTGTTTTATTCAGTTTTATTCTCTTTGTCGTGTTCATGCTCGCCCTGATCATGCACTGTTAGTTTTCAAATAAATACGTGCTATAACAGAGGTGAACTCAGATGAGGGTTCTACATACATTGGAGACAGACAAAAACCCTCATCCTCACCAGAGTTCGCCTCTGTTATAGCATGTCTTTAATTGAAAACAGCAGTGTCAGATATATACTGTATTAAGTAAAGCTTCATATAAAAGGAGCATATCCATAAACATCCATTTTCCAAACTTGCTTATATATTGGCAGTAACTTGCTGCAATAACAGATAATGCAGTAGCAACTATCAGCATCACTTCTCTTTTACTGTGCAAAAGAGTTAAAATAAGCAACTGGCAGTTTAATTTTTACCACATGCAAGTATTTTTTGCAAAAGTCTAAATTTTCTAATTTAAAATATGATTTAAAAAAAAAAGAAATATTCTTTGCATGTTACTGCATTCTACAACAACCCAAACAAGAAACATATTTTTAATTTAATTTTTATTTCATAGCATGATATTACCTTTGACTTATTTTTCAGTTTACTAGATAAATGCTAATGTCCCTCTTCAATTATGCCCCAAAGTGAAAAATAAGTATGTGTACACTTATGTGAATAAGTGGGTTTGGATAATGAATGAATAAATGATATATTAATCCACTGTCTTCTCGCTTGAAATATTGTCTGCATTAATATTCCTTCAAAGTGGCTTTCTACAGTCATGCAGGTTATGTGCTTTATGAAATGCTGCAGTGTTTAGACAGTTATATTTAGCAAAACAGGCATACAGTATAAATTCTGCACAGTAAAAATTTGTCTATTTGCAGTCAGAATTGAAACATACATCTTTTATTCTGACTAATTACCTCAGCGATAGCTAGTAAAGAAGTTGGAAGTTTTATATGTATTTAAGTCTTATGAAAACAAATAATGCATTCAAGCCAAAGTTTCATGGTATATTTTTCAGCTAATATTCAGCTAGAATACCTCCATCACATGACTGTATTTTTGCATTTCATGAAATCTCTCTTCTTCTTGTAGGATAAAACAAACCATTCCTATGCACTTATTGCGATATCCATGTCTGTCTGTCTCTCCATCCACATTAAACAATTTGGGTCTCCGTGAAACAAAATTATTGAAATTAGGCACATTTATTCAGCCCAATTTTCAATTAAATATCTTAAACAGATTGTGCTGTCCAACGCCTTGAATTTTCACAATCTCCTAATGAAAAATGTTTTATATTTAATGGTCTAGTAAATGAAAAAGGAAGACAGGTGGAATAGGTAGAACAGTACCCCCCCCCCTAGTAAAAGCAATTAATTGAATGCCTGCACTTGTAGTACAGTACATGACCACATACATTTCAGCAGCAGGCAAGACTATTAACCGATGTGCTGTTACATAAACAGTGGTGCAATTAATAAAAATAGTGAGGGTCACAGCACTCATTTGTCATTCACCTGCAGTTTTCACTTCTAAAATTAATCCGTATACATTATTTTGCATCTTGCTAGTATGCTTAGTGCTTATCTTGGTAATGGGATGTTTGTAACAATATAAGTGGGTAATCTCTAAATTGTCCATGGAAAGTAAGAAACTAATTATCATACATTGTCATATTAATACAGTTAATTTACAGCATGTACATTAATGACAGCATTAAATACAGCAGTATCTACTAAAATTAAAGCTAAGTTACAAAGATTAATCAAAATTACTTTTGTCCTTTATGTTCTTGAAGAGCAGATGTATAAAATTCCTATCAGCATCCCTTTGGAATATATATTAATACGAGAAATATTCAGCCGCATGCCTTGACATTTGCTGTCATTTTAGCCTTCAAGCACTGACACCTGGAAGGCTGCATCAGTAAATTCTGAAGTGATAGAATTCCTGCCAATAACCCAAATCTCTCAGAAAATTATTTTAGCTAGTAATGTACTTTCTACAATGCCATCTGAAAAACCCGATATCAGGTGGAGCAGAAGGGGAGAAAATAAGAAAAGATAAAAAACCTTCAAGTGTCCTTCAAATCGTACAGAAATATGCCTGAAAATATGTGAAATAGATCCTTAAAAGTGAATTCTAACTCAAACATTTTCTTTGTAAAAGCAAGTAATTTGGAGTTCATATAATAAATATCAATTCAAGAGTTTGAACAGGTGCTGGGTCACAAATTTCAAAATAATACCTTGTCATTTTACAAACAGTAAAAATGAAATATGGAGTAATAGGTTTTTGCATTCTGTGCCATATTCTGTTTCTACATAAATGAAAAATATTCCACCATAATTATAAAGTATTGTTATGATGATTATTTGAGCATATTGTTTAGGCTTTTTAAGCTATCATAAAATGTCATTTTTTCATTTTTAATTCCTTTGCATTCCTCTATGAGCCAAAATCATCATAGAAACTTTTAGGAATTGTATGTTTTCTACAGTTACTGTATATATTACTTCTTCTTTCGGCTGCTCCCATTACGGGTTGCCACAGTGGATCATTATTTTCCATATCTTTCTGTCCTCTGCATTTTGCTCTGTTATACTGTATATATTACTGTAGATGTTAATTAATTGCATCTAGTCTAGTTGCTTTTTTGTTTCACATCACAAAGACAAACATGATTTTTCACTGCCACCATTGGTGAATTTAAACAAATACACTAACCACTTTTTAAATAACTAATAATAACAACTAATAATATAAAATCTTCTATAACAAAAATTGTACATGCATTTTATTCTCTACAAGCTAGATACAACATAAAACACAAACAAAAATTAACAATAATGAGAACATGAGCTGAACTATCTTAAAACCAGCACAATCTTGAGGCGACACTCTTTTAAATGATAACACCATCGTTTTGTAAGACCACCATGCTCATATTGTTTATATATGCTGCAAGAGGCTGAAGAGAATCAGTCTCATTGTGTTTTATTTTAGTTTATGTTAGGGGAATCCGTTCCAGCTGATAGACACTCAGACATCTATTCTTGTTGCTGGCTGCAGCTTTACAGTACATGCAGTAGTAGATAGAGATGGTGGAGAAGCAGTTCAGAGAGACACCTAGTTATTCTTGTTATTTATCGTAGATAAATGCCATGAGTGAACAAGGTTTTAAAATATTATATCTTTTAACAATGTATCTTTGATTTTGTTCCATATATAATTTGTTTTTGAAAAGTAAGCTTGAACACACGAAAAGCTTCTCTACTTCAGCTAATTTCAGAGCACAATAAAAATTTTGTTATAATTATGTATGCTTTCCAGTAAACTTCTTTGTATTATCTATGATGCCATATGATCTAGCTGGCATAGTAAAAACTGAAACGCAGTTAATTGGTACAGTAAAACAAAAGGTGAAAGTTTAGCATTGTGTATAACTGACTAACTGAATAATGTTTGTTTTTTTCACCAAAACCATGGTAACTTCATTGGTTTACTAATGAATGAAATAAGTCTGATATACTGTATATACTGCTATGTCTTTTTCAGATCTCGACTGACATTCCCAAGGCAGCAAGAAAATGTAAGATTTAATTTGAAGTAATTAGGCAAAGATATTGAAGCAACCTAAGAGTTCACAGTGTTAGTGTTTTGTCTGTTCCTTATTTTACCTTATGTTTGTAATCCTGCCCCCATACTCTATTTGTGGTCAAGTCCTCTGGTTTATGAGGTGACTTAAGTGTGCTTACAGTTAAATATGACAATGCCAGATCCATGATATGTATGATATGTACAAAAAGTAACTGAGCATTTACTAAACAGAAGACAAATATGGTGTCAATTGCAGTGCATATGTTGCATTTACAATTAGGAAGTACTAATTTTGACACTACCACATGATCACCCTGTGACTGATTGTATTTGGAAAAACAATGCACTGAGAAGCAAATAAAATTTAGTATGTAACTAGACATGCCGTATGTGGTATTCAGTTCTTTGTCAAATTTAAGGTAATTGAGTTTCATAACACATTTAATTGGTATGTTAGTAGTTGTGTTGTGATTTTAAATTTTTCTTTGATATTTCATTCCGTTTCTGATTGAAGTTTACCAAGAATTATACTAAGTTTAATTTGGCATGCAACTAGTGGTGTGGTGATTTAATATTTGTAGTCTGTGATGTTCAATATTTTGTTTGCTTGCTGTTAAGTGATATAAAGGAGAAACTAAAACTAAAATATGTCACAGAGCTTTCAGTGGCAGTTTAATGTTAAAAATCAAATATGCATATTCTTGATGACTTGCTTTAGCTCCAGGCTTGGATTAATGCACAGGCTGGCCTAGGCTGCAGCCTTGGGGCCCCACGTGTGCAGGGGCCTGGGATTGGCCAAAGTATTTTTAATTATTTTTTTAATTTACTAAAAGAAAACCACCTCTCTGATGCCCATTGGCCAATAAGAAACATTTTAAATTTAAACAAATTTAAATTGGGTAGATGTGACCCAGTTAAAATTAATTTTGTTTTGAGTTCATACCACACCACTGTTTATTCTGGGTAAATGGACAGCATATAGGCAAAATGCCCAAAAGAAAATATGATAGCGGATAACAAAAACGAAAAGCACAACAACTGAAAGAACAGTGTAACCAAGAACTGCTAAAGAAAATCCCTAAATTGACTGAATATTTCAAGGCTGTCGAATCTTCATCCAGTCAGCAACAAAATGCTGATCCACAGGATTGAGGCTTTGAAAGGCTTTTCAGACACTAGATGGTCGGCACACACTCTAGCAATAAAAGCACTGCATCAGAACTACGCCAGAATTCAAGAGTCACTGCAAAAGTTAGCTGATGACCCGAACCACATGACTTTGCCTGTAGCGAATGCTAGCGGGAAGCGTTCATTTTCAAAACAGGGACTAGTTAAAAACAGACTGAGATCCACAATGGGCCAAAACAGACTGAATCTCTGATGTCCATTGAAAGTGATATTTTGTGCAAACTGGATTTTACCAGCCTCGTCAAGGATTTTTCTTCCAGGAAAATAAGGAAGAAAATCTTGTAAAGGTAGGAAAATGTATATTTGCCATATGATTGTGAGGCTGTTGTGTTATCACTTTGTGTTACTGTATTGTATTTTTATGGGTCTTGTTTTATTTGATACTAGCAAGTAGTAGAAGAAGTGTGTTAAAGAAGTTATGAAAAAGAAAAGGAAACATTTTAAAAATAACGTAACATTTGCTTTCTATTCGTTTGCATAAGCACAATCCTTCACCAGCAATTATTTAATGTTAGCTCAGACCCGGCACTTAAAAGGTTCTGTCACACTTTTGCTGAGTTTGTGCCAAACACTATTCTATCCCTGACCATCTCATTTTCGTTTGCATAAGCACAGTCCTTCACCAGCAATTTTAACTTAATTACAAAGTGATCAAAAGTCTCGTTTATACCCTGCATCCTCTCATTAAACTTGTATCTCGCGAATATCGTATTCGTTTTAGGCATGACAAACGCTAGCGGCAGCGTGTCTTTGAACTGAATTTAAAGTTAAGCTTTACACCTTGCTTTCCTATTTTAACTCCGTTACAAAGTGATCCAAAGTCTCGTTTATACCTCGTGTCTTTTCATTAAACTTGTATCTCGCGAATATCGTATTCATCGTAGGCATGACAAACACCAGCGGCAGTGTGTCTATAAACTTAATTTAAACTTATGGTTTACACCGTGCTTTGTTTCCGCAGTAGCTGCACTTATGAATATGCTTGTATGCGTCACTCGCTTCATATTCTTTTGCTGCCTTCTCATTTGTGTAATGCGTTTTTTGTTCAGCGCTCTTTGGAGCTCTTCCATGTTCTCTATGTACTGCGTTCACAGTCAGTTCACGTGAGCCGCTCTCTTGTGTGATCTTGCGATGTCCACGGCTTTATTTAATATTAGCTAAGACCCGGCACTTAAAAGTTTCTCTCGCACTTTCGCTGAGTTTGTGCCAAACACTAGACCATCTCGTCTTCGTTTGCATAAGCACAGTCCTTCACCCGCGAATATTTACCTTATATGGGCAGGCACTCAATTATGTGGGAGGTGTGATGATGTGGGACGCAACTCCGCCTCACACGGCGACCGAGTTGCAGGCTATGGCCGTATATATGGTCGAAAGTAGGTTCCAGTTATGACCGTTACGCGTAGAATTTCGAAATGAAACCTGTCTAACTTTTGTAAGTAAACTGTAAGGAATGAGCCTGCCAAATTTCAGCCTTCCACCTACACGGGAATTTGGAGAATTAGTGATGAGTGAGTGAGTGAGTGAGTGAGTGAGTCAGTGCTTTGCCTTTTATTAGTATAGATGTGTGATATTGCCACAGTAAAATAGTGTTGGCTGGTTGAGGAATGAAATGTCATGGAAGGTATGATAGTGAGATATAGAAAGCTTAGTCAGACATTCAGTCAAGTGTCACCACTTAATTCCCCGTAACTAACATTCTGGAAGCACACTTAGTTTTTCAACAGCAATGTGATGAGCCATCTATTGTAGTGACAAATACAATGCTTTTATTTCTAAAAATGTCTGTAATGTGACAACTTTTAGAATAACAGAATATTATTGTGTGTGGAGTGTTATAATTTCTAAATTATGTAAATCTGGAAGTTAACATATAATTCCTTCCAGGTGCCAAGGTTTCTTACAATGAGGCAATTTTTTGATGATGTCAATCCACTGGCATTTTGATTTATCAAAATTGCTACTATTTTATCTTTTTTTTCCGCAGGTGCTGCCACCTTGTTTCCGTTTTCGAGAGCTCTTGCCAATTACATGACAAGATTTTGCATTACTGTGATGTCTTATTTCAGTGTTATTAGTGTTTTATTGACACTCATTTTTAAAAGATTTTGTTGGGGAAATGCCCTTTTAGTTATAGTGTTGACCTCTTTCCTTTGTTTTCACAATTAAAATTTTTGCCTAACGTACTGGTTTTGTTCCCTGGCTTTTTTGATATTCCCCCTTTTGTAAAAAGAACAATCCTTTTGGTTTCTCCTCTGACTGTTCATAGCCTTGTCTTGTTGCTCTTGATCCCTCTGGATCAGCAATTTTTCCATCTAATTTGGCCATAATAACTGCAACTGAAACTTGGCGAGAAACATAGGTAACCTTAATGCCTGTGATGAAAATATGGACTAATAGACAAACTACATTGAAAGGTTTAGCACATATTCCACACAGAACACAACTGATGTGGGATTAGAACGCAGGTTCTTGGGTCTGTGAAACAGCCCTGCTATGTCTTTTCAATGATATTCTCACAAAAGTGTTTACAAACATATTAAAAAGTCTGGTGAAAAACTGCAAAGAAGAGTCTTATGGCAGCAGTACACCACATATTGCCTTCTTTGCATTCTAACAAAATAAATATGTCTGTGATTACTGGTTACATCAATATGGAAATGGCCATGTGTAGATTTTTGATTTTTTATTAATTATTCCCAGCATCACATGTTGCAGCAATGCGCTTTCACAGGCAGGAGTGCCAGAGTAATTAGATCTAATATTTTGCAGTTGCGGGGAGCCAGATCTCAATTTCATCCATGCTATAGACATATGGATGAATATTTTGGAAAAAATAAAATTAATTCATAAATCTGCAAATATGTAATGTTCTGTGGTGAGGAACATGTTTTATATGTGTATCTTAGGTGTTTTTGGAATTTTCAATTATCATAATTCCATTTAAGAAGAAGTGAAATTATAAATTGGGTGGCATATTCAGTTTATTTTATCCCTCGGTGGATATGAAATGTATTGAAATCTCTGGCAGAGTTATCTTTATTTCCAAGTAGGCCCTAGTGTCAGGTTTTGTTTTTGGTTCTTTTTAACTGTCTTGTTTGATTCTTGTTGAGTCCTCTTGTTTTAAATTGCCTTTCATTTACAGTCTGTATGGTTTGACTTTCTGCCTGTCCTGACTACAATTATGTCTATGTTTATCAACTCCTTTTCTATCTCATACAGTACTTGTTCGAGCTCACGCTCTCAATAATGACGGGTGAAAATTACAGTTTTCATTTCAAGAAATTGTTCGTGTTGCATGAGTGTTGCTGAAATAAATAACTCAAGAAATAAAAAAATACATAAAGGAACAAGCAACAATGGCCAATTGGGGTGTATTCAGGCCCCCAAACCCCAGATACAACTTAGACAGCACAGTCCTGGTTTCCTTATTTTATTTGCCAGTGTACCTTGACAGAATTCTTTAAATCAGTCCAGCACAGCACAGCACAATATATAATATAATTCTTCCCTTTCCTAACCTTCCACTCTTCCCTGACTCCATCGCCCTGAATAACATGAGATCTCAGCTTTTGTGCAGGACCTAGGAGTGCATTCGATATCAGGACATTGAACAGAGGAAGCATCATCAAGTCAGGTGGAAGCCCCACAAAGTAGGGAAAGCTATTCCCTGCAGCGTCTCCTCGTGACACCCATAGAACATATCAGGGCTGCCGAACAGGTGTGTGTTTGCTTCGCTGGTCCTGGGATGGCACCACCCTGGAAGTCCGTCTCCTCCTTTCCATTTAGTGTACTGGCCTTCCTGCCAGGTGTAGGAATGGGGGTTCATCTGGCTAGGATGCCAGTCTACCCCTGCTATCCATCACACAACAAAAAACACATTTAATTATTTATTTTTACATTTCATTGTATTTTTATTTATTTATTGGCATATTTAATAACACATTTATTTACTATGTATTTACAATATTTAATTAATTTTGTTTAACTTCAGAAAAATGCCGTAGTTAAACCCTTGTATATAAAAATATGAGTGTTTTTCAAATCCTCATCAGTGACAGAATAATCTCAGCATGCCTCTCACCTATAAACTCAAAGAGAGGCATTTGAAGGGAATTACTACCAGCAAATTAAATTCTTTTTGAAAGCAGGAATCTTTGAGAATGCACTGTTTAAAAAATATACTTTTCCTTTTAATGCTCATTTTTTTCACATTTAACATAAAGTGAAATGTTTTTGTTTTTTGCAATAAAAGTCAAGGCATTCATTTTAATATATAACTCAACAGGGTGTGTTAATCTTACCTGATTTCTGTGTTTTATTTCCCTTTATTAAGGCCTGTTAAAACAAAGACTGTTTGGGACATTGTAGGATGACAGAAACCAAACTGCCATTACAACAAAATTTATTTTCCAATTTTAGTATAAACTTCTCTCATCTGTGCCATAAGAGTTATATTAATCTCTGAACATTTAAAAAGTTATGTAATGCAATGTTCTCCAGATTTACTGCTCTTGTGGCAAGTACTGTGCATGTCCCTGAATCTGAAAGAAATACAGAAAGCTTGTGGTGGAGGTGTGATGTGTTCAGGATGTGGGTGCAGCCTTTATTGTTATAAAAAAGGGGAACCTTTAAAGTCCTGTAAGGAATGACCTCATATCAGGAGCATAGGATCAAGAATGTGTGTACTTAAAATCTCTAAAAACATAATAAATCAACTGCTAAATAAGCTACTAGATTTTCATTTTCCAGAAAAAAAAAAAAAAAAATACAGCATTATCATCATTCTGGAGAGATATTCTATTCACAAGCTATTTGTGCCAAAGGCCAAGCTGCTTCAAATATACAAAGAAATTCATTTTGTAAAATCCTTGATGGAAGTGTGTTTATTGGAGAAATGCATGATTACACTTCAATTTTAATAATGATATGAAAAACGTATTTTTTCTCATACATAGAACGCTTAGTAAGTAGTGCCTTTTTAGCATAAGAAAAATTAGCGCACTTTTTTTCACCACATTAAATACTACAGAATGAAAGTCACTGAACTCCTTCGTAATAATAGAGCCTAACTGCAGTAGCTTACAATAATATTGTCCAACCTGCATAATACAGGGTCATGGACATGTGCTAATAATCAACTGATGAATAACTTGATTAAAAAGATTTTTTCCTCATATTAAATAATTTATAATCCTTGGTATTTCTGTCTGATTCTACTGGAAATGTTTATACTTGAATTATGACAGCATTTTTATTGTTATACCATTCACATAGATTCAGATGTATCAGTAGACTCTAATGTAAAAGAGCAAAAAAGAAACACTGCAAACATATATATTGCTTAAGTACAGGATATATTGTTATCTCTCATGTATATTTAAACAACATCTTGTCTTTCTATTATATAGTCACTATTGTGCCAAGTGCATCCCCATATTCCCTCTCTACTATTTTGATGTTACCCTAAAAATTTTCTTCAAATTATATAATAATGTAGATCACCCATGATTAAGGTTACACCTTCATCAACATAATAAGTGGCTGCCACTGTACTTTATGTACTTTATGCCACTGTTACTGTAATAAATAATTTACAAAAAAGATGGTTTTAACACTCTAGGATGTATTTTGAATCTCTGTAAACTGAAAATGAAGAGTAAAAAAAAAGGGGAAACTTGGGCAGGTAAACAGCAGATGCTCAGTTCTTACCATTTAGACAGAAAAACTTTGCAAAAAAATTATTCTGAATCAGACAACAAAATGGTGGTTGTAGGATGAAATCTAAAAAACAAGGTTGAGAACTCAATAAAGTTATTAATTTTCTGAGGAAGACATTTCAACATGTTAGAAAGTCACAGTTTCCACACCTAATGTAGATTTATGGTAGGCTGAAGAGATTCTGAATTTATTTAAATAGCACAGAAAAAAACTCTCCCTATTTAGATTTTCAGATACAGAAACATAATGTCATGAATTTTCTGTGTCTTATAAATGCATATTATTAGTTAAAATAGAGAGACCGTCAATGATTTTGCTGACATGGAAATAAATGTAAAAAGGACACATTAAAATTTCAGATGTGAGTGTCAGTAGGCTTTGCATCCTAGGAATCAAATTACCTGAACTATTCTATAACATTTTGATAATTATTTACTGCTCTGATGCTGATCATAAAATAGGTTATTACGATAGCACTTGACAAGAAGAATTCATAATTAATTGCAGAATTATGGTATTTGAGGGATCCTCTAGAGTGCCAATTTCTCTTGCATGATTTGACTCAGCACATTGTCATCTTATAACAGGCTTAAATTTCGAGTTTGGTGCTATTCCATCCAGCTGTTTTAGCTTCTCAAGAAACTGTGACATACAGACACATACACACACAGACAGACACACACCCATCATTGAGATATCGATATTTTCTGTATCAGGGGACCCTAAAGCATCCAGATCTGTTGAAAACCGGAGGTTGAAATTTTTGAGAAATCTAAAGCTTTCACTCCGCCCCCATAGATGAATGATCATGGTTGTGGAGGACGCAAAGCAAAAAACTACAAAATATGTTCTGATTAGTGCCTGCTTATTTTAATAATGTCAATGCTGCCAGAATAGTCTTCGGTTCCCCGTAACCTTAAACAGGATTAAGTGGATTCAGAAAATGAATGAATAAAAGAAGAAGCTCACCAGCAGCAAGTACTTTATTTTGCAATCAAATTAAATATTAAATTCCTGTTAACTTTGTAGTTTTACCAATATGACAATATGTTGGATATTGATTTTTATCAAATTAGACCACAGCATATTAAAATTTCCTGGAACTCTAAAGATTTTAGCTTTAAATGTGACTATTTACCTGCTGCTGGGGCTTGAGGACAAATAGTATTTCATTTTGTTGTATATTTTTAAAAGAATGATTATCATATGGGCAGCATGGTAGCGCAGTGGTAGCGCTGCGTGGAGTTTGCATGTTCTCCCCTTGTCTGCGTGGGTGTCCTCCGGGTGCTCCGGTTTCCTCCCACAGTCCAAAGACATGCAGGTTAGGTGCATTAGCGTTACTAAATTGTCCCTAGTGTGTGCTTGGTGTGTGTGTGTGTGCCTTGCCCAGGATTTGTTCCTGCCTTGCTCCCTGTGTTGGCTGGGATTGGCTCCAGCAGACCCCCGTGACCTTGTGTTAGGATATAGTGGGTTGGATAATAACTGTCTGACTGACTGATTATCATATGTGAAAGTATTAGAATTAATATAGTATGTAAAAACAATCACAACATTTATTTTATATAGCTCAGTTCCATTTATTAAAAACCATTCCAAGGTACTTGCAGTACAAATGTTTACAGACAGTATTGTAGCACACCTGGGCCCAGATCTGGGAATGCACATGCTCCTTGGGTGGCTGAGACCTGTATGATGGGGTGGGACCACCTGGAGAAGCCAGCATAAAAGCAGCTTTACAAGCAGCAGTGAAAAGGGAGCAGATGCAGACGCCGCACTTAAAGAGAACTTTGCCCATGTCTCCTGAGTTCTAGTCTATTAGCCCTGATGCTTTGCCGGCAGCAAAATCTTGGATGGGGACCCTGGCCCTGCATCAGCTTTGGGACCCCGTATGGGCAGAATGAGGTGGAGCCATTTAACAGTTATGAGACTGCAAAGCACCTAAACAGCTGGGACTGCATGAAGCTGCAGAACACCTTAGTGGCATATCAGAAGCAACTACTTAAAAAGCCGAAAGTCCTTTTAAGGGCCACTCACCAGCAGTTGGCAGTGGCTAATTTCACTGCTCCGTTTGTCACACCTCTTGGGTTGTTATGGTATTTTTTACAATTGTAGTACAGGTAGGTTATGTGACTTTTTTAGGGTCACATGGTGGTTAGCAGGCACGAACTGAAGTCAAATCTTTGTGTATTTAAATTCAGTGATCAAGACAACAGATCATATACTGTTAATTGCCTTGAGGCTCTATGACAAGCCTAATGAAGAAACATATATCTTTTTTTAAGAGAATCCAGGAGAAAAGACCATAGCATTATAATCATTGAGTCCCAAAAATATATATATTTTTTTTAAATAATATGTACTACTCCTTCAAGTTAACATATAAAAGTTGGTATGTAACAACATTGGCAGGTCTTTGTTTAGTCAGTCAGTCATTATCCATCCCGCTATATTCTAACACAGGGCCACAGCGGTCTGCTGGAGCCAATCCCAGCCAACACAGGGTGCAAGGCAGGACCAAATCCCCGGGCAGGGTCCTTGTTTAATTATTCCAAAATAACATACAGTGAATCTAACTTGGTTTAAAATAGAATTTTGTGCCATAGACTTGGATGCCTTGATAGACAGCATCATGTATACATAGAAAGTTGAGGTGTTCATTCAGTATGTTAAGTACCACCATAGAAACCCACAATTCAGTCAAGTTTGTTTAAATATCTATTAGTAATATAAAATCTCATTAAAACTCCATGATTCTTCTTATTTAAATAAAAACTGGTTCAAATATAATCAAAAAGCCAATTATCCTTCAAATACAGTATGTTGACTTTAATAAAAATCAATGTGAAGTTAATTATGTAGGGCCTTTTATTTCCCTGCACAATGATCAAGGCTTATATTTACAAAATTACTCACTAAAAATATTACTCAAAAAATAAAATGGTCTACTGTGTTTATGGCCTTTATTGTAGTAGAGTCTACTAGTTTTCAACAATAATATTGTACATAATTAATGCAATGGGGGAAGGTCACTTTTGTTGGATTCTCGATCAGGTTGTAAAAATAATTATGAAACAATCAACAATCAAGCCAAAGCACCTTCATTCAGCAATACAACTGATCTCATTTGTTTGGGTGAGGGAAAAGCCAGCACTTCAACCAAAAGAAGCAGTAGGACTCCTTTGAACAGGACATGACTGGCAATTGAGGGTGGGTCCAGAAAAGCAGCTTCACTTCTCAAAAAACATTTTAGAGACCATACTTAGGCCAGCCATAGAGTTTTTTGTTTCAGAATCAATGAAGCAAGTATTCATGCTGGAGTTAACAGTTCCCTGGGAGTATAGGATTGTAGAAGTAAATGAGAAGAAACAAGCCAAGTATGGACACCTGGTAGAGGAGTGTTGCAGACAGGGGTGGAGAGCACGTTGTGAACCACTTGAGGTGTTCTGCAGAGTCTTTGCAACTCAATACTTGTGCAAGGCCTACAGTCTTCTAGGCATCACAGACATTCAGAAGAAGAAAGCCAGTAGGAACACCACAGAGCCAGTGCAGCAGGGAAGATCTTGTGGTTGAAGCGGTTGAAAATAAGTGAGCTGTGGATATAAGGGAACTGATCAGTCTTGACTTGATCACCTGGGAGAAGGTGTCTGATGTTTGTAAGACACAAAACACCTGATGACCCCAGGTAACATCACTAATGATGTGCTCAAGTGCATCTTTGGATATATCAGAAAACAGTACAAATGCTTATATACATTCTTTAGAGTTGGAGCATGGGCAGATTAAATAACTGGTTCAGCATTACAGAGTTGGGCAGACACTGAAACAGAAGCCATGTGGTTTAGTGTAGAGTTATTTATCCACTACACCATATATTGCACACAATAGTATATTACCTCTTCATTTAAGTGAATGCTTTTATTACATATCTTTACTTGCATGTGTTTACTCTTAATTTGTTAATGAAGATGCCATGTACAATATCAGTGTTGAAAAATATACAAATACATTTTAAACCTAACAATCTGCCATGAACAGACTTAAAACCTATGAAACCGTAAAGGTTAACTGGGTTGTTATCACTTTTATAAAAATCGGCAGAAAATGTTTTACTTTTAAATTTTAGTAGACCACATTTTCTTAAGATTAACAAGCAACATTACACTTAGCTTTGATGGTCTGGCAAAACCCAAATCCACTCTGATACACTGGCTAGTTTAACTACAGGATCATTTAGAGTAAGAGCAGACTTAATTTAAAATTCAGCTTTTCATTGTTTATGTTACTGCTGACCTTGAGGCCAGCCTATTATATCTGCAGATATGCCGTCCATACCCAGTGATACATTATCTGATGCTTCACTGAGGTTGTGGTTGAGAAACATTGACATTATACTGATGGAAAGGATCTGTAGTCTCAGTGCTCAGCACTACAAATAACCTTGAAAGAACATCTTTTTAACTTTATAGTTCAAGTGCAGAAAATCTAGTTAAAAAAACTTTCCTTATAAAGGTATTGTGTAATATGATTGGTATTATACTGGGTTAGACACTTTTCAGTTCTGAAGTAAATGATCTTTGTCACAGAGTCCATTATCAGAAAAAAAGAAAAATGCTTCTGTGAGAGAATGCTGTGCAGTTGCCACATCTTCCTAGACCACACACCAACAAGGCTTGCCTGCGACTGGAGGCGTCCGGCATCTTTTAAGGGAATTGTCTGTAATGAAGTCAAAAGTCAGTGCTGAGGCTCTTAATAATTTGGTTGTGGAGTTGTAGATTATTATAAAAGGAATTTATGGATGCAGTGAGTGAAGGAGATTCCATGAGATTGATGCATTTTTGGCCCTTGTCTTTTTGATTTTACTACCCCTTTTATTACACTGCAAAAAATGCATGCAGTAAAACAAAAAAGAGGAGTTTGCCAAAAAATCTGCTAATACCATAAACAAAATTTACTTGACAAAATATCTAAAATATTTTCCAATTTTTCAGATTACCTTTGAAATCTTAAAAATAATATATAGCAAACTATTGTGTTTCCTCTCTTGTGCCATAAGCGTTCCAAATTCAAGTTAAAACACACAATAATAAGACACATGTTCATAGTACTAGCGCATTCCATCCATCCATCCATTATCTAACCCGCTATATCCGAACAACAGGGTCACGGGGGTCTGCTGGAGCCAATCCCAGCCAACACAGGGCACAAGGCAGGAAACAAACCCTGGGCAGGGTGCCAGCCCACCGCAGGGCACACACACACACCCACACACCAAGGACAATTTAGAATTGCTAATGCACCTAACCTACATGTCTGTGGACTGAGGGAGGAAACCGGAGCACCTGGAAGAAACCCACGCAGACAACATGCAAACTCCACACAGGGAGGACCCAGGTCTCCTAACTGCGAGGCAGCAGCACTATCACTGTGCCACTGTGCTGCCCTAGTGCATTCCTGTTGTCTAATTTATTTTATATGAATTTGTTAATTTATACATATGATACTTGACTTAAGGCACAATAAATAGCACCGATTTGTGTAAAAATGAGGCAGAGATGAAAAATCCTTTTTGAATTTTATTGACAAAAATATTGGCACATAATGCAGCTCATGTATCAGATCACCTTGCACATTCCTGCCACAATCCCATAAAATTGCAAAATGAAAGTGTGTGTTTTTTTTATGAGTTGCATAATGAGAAAATACATATTTGGAATATCGAATAAGCAGTTTTCACATACACATGTTCTGCAATGCAGTCCACAACATAAAGGGCACACAAAGAGGTTTAAATGTGTAAAATAGTGTAATTTTTATTAACAAATAACTTAAAAACATAGTGCTATCTGGACATGACTTATATTTAACAAGTAAAAAGAACCACTCTCACTTGCCCTGCCTTTGTATGTGGTACAATTCCTGATGATAGAAGTGTAGGATGGGCCTTCAGGACTTCAACAAATTGTTTCCTTAATTTATCAAAAAGTTTGTCCTGCTGGTGTGACACAGCCATATTTCAAAGTAGTTTGTGTATGATGCAATAAACCTACTGGTCAATCAAAAGCAAGAATATTTTTACATACCCAAAGGTATCTTTTTTAAAATACTGTATATATTCGCGCATTAGTTGGTTCTTGAAACTTTTTTTTTTAAACCAGCTTCATATTTTCTTCTGATCAAACGCTCCATCGTAGATAAGGGATGCTCTTATGATAAAGGTGTATGAGGGTGTGAGATACAACAAACACAAAAAAATTCAAACGTTGCTTTGGAATAATTTGGGTATTACTGTGTGGTCACGTAGGCACAATACGTAGAAAAAAAGGCAGTGTGCTCCGTGATTACTCTGTTAGGTGGGCGTTAGCACATCATAAAAGATGCTAAGATTTGCATTGGGTGTGACGACGATGGATAGGATTAGAAATGACTACATTAGAGGGTCAGCTCAAATTGGACGGTTGGGAGACAAAGTCAGAGAGGCGAGATTGTGTTGGTTTGGACATGTGCAGAGGAGAGATGCTGGGTATATTGGGAGAAGGATGCTAAGGATAGAGGTGTCTGGTAAGAGAAAAAGAGGAAGGCCTAAGTGAAGGTTTATGGATGTGGTGAGAGAGGACATGCAGGTGATGGGTGTAACAGAACAAGATGCAGAGGACAGAAAGATATGGAAGAAGATGATCCGCTGTGGTGACCCCTAACGGGAACAGCCGAAAGAAGAAGAAGAATCTCTTAGACCAAGAGCGTGAGTTTTCCGCATTCAACTTATACGACTGACACTATAAAAATACCAGAAATGATATGGTAAAATAAGGCACCGACTTATCCACGGGAGAACTTAAACGCGAGTATATACGGTAAATCATATGTTTCCATATCATTGTGATGAAGCGGGTTCGCTGCATGCTCCCATCTACCGTCTGGGAGCCCTTGAACCTGTCACCGTCGGTAATGTCACTGATAAGCATGGCAGTGAGGCACAACATAGCAAGGGGATGGTGTAAAAGTGCAAAGGCTTTTAATTAAAAACAACAAAAAGAAACATTGTTCAAATAAATCGTGCAGTTTTTTTTAAAAAAAAAGTCCTCGTTAAATAAATAATCCATTAAAACAGAAGTGAAGTGGAGGTTAAAATCCAATAGAAAAAAAAAACAATCCTTTAAAAGAGGTTAAAACAACACTGGAAGCAGTCTCTTAAAAATAAGCCGGTGGCGGCTCCCCTGCTTCTCCCATATGGGCTTCTCAACAGGGGAGTGGCCCTTCCTGCAGCTGACTTTATTACAGTTCGGTTCCACTGGTCTGGAGGCCTCCCAATTCCTGGCTTCAGTCGCGCACTCTCCAGACCAAAACTTGGCTTCCCTGGCGACTGGGACGCCCACGTCAGGGAATTCACCTCCCAAACCTCCCGACTCCCGCAGCCTTATCGGCCTTACGCAGCCAGCTGTACTACTTCTGGTCACTCCAGCTCCTTGATTGCTCAGCTGGAGCGACCACTTCCTTCTGCCCCACTGAGTGTCGGCCAAACACCACTACTAGGGCTCACTGTCCAGCTGCTTGCCTGCCTGTGAGCACACGCTCGCGTTCGCTCTCTCACTTGCCCACACCGGTTCTCTCTCCAGCTTCCAGCTTTCTTCCTCCAACAACCTCTGTTTCTTTTTCTCCCCCTCTAGCTGCCTCGTGCTTCTATTTATGAAGAGGATGTGGCAGCTGTAGCAATCAGCAGCTCTTGGGAACAATTACGGATGTGGACGGTTTCTCACCTGCACACTTAGGTGAGAAACGCCCACACCACGAATCCCCCTGGAACTGCTTCAGCCACTCAACCACCACACCCCCTCAGCGCAGCAATTGTTTATTTAAAACTGGCCTTTATAACAGGAGCTGTGGACCTGCTATACCACAGTCATATACATTAAGGTGAGCATTGTGTAACAACAGAGTTAGTCTGCTTTTATGAAATACCCCTCCTGTGTCAAGCTACATACAGTGAAAGGCTCATTACCTTTTGATAGCTGAGGTTCAGGGCATTCTAATAATGTATGCTTAGTGGTTTATTATTGGTCATGTATACCACATATCATAGCTGTGCATACATAGAAACAAATTTAATGCCTATGTAATATGTCATCTTTATGCACCATTGCACGTCGTTATGCAGAAAGCTTGAGTCAGATTCTGAGCAAAGTTTTGCCTTTATTGAGTACAACATGTTTGATGAAGTACATGAGTTAATGCTTGACTTATAAAGTAGTACCCCAACTCTGGTAGAAGCTGATATGAAAATGTATGCATGTACTTAGTTTATTTAAGACATGTAATACAAGAAAAACAGAACAATAACTAGATAAATAAATAAACATTTGTGGGGCATCTGCTACAGAAGACAGGAAAAGATGAGTGAATTGTAGTACAAAAACTCTAATCTAGTGTACAAAGCCTATGTTCCCTCTGTGTCTAGTGGTAAACGAAATCGTTTCATGGAGTGGCATTAAAAATAATTTTAAAAGTAAAGGTGTAGATGAATATATAATTATACATACAGTATATAGTTACAAACTGTTTTATTTGCTGATTTAGATTGATATAAAGTGTTTGGATGTTTGTGTGTATATGTATATTTTTTCCAGAAAATAAAAACTATAACTTCAACTGCAATACTTGTGTTGAGACACTGTTTAGGTGCAAGAGACTAAATGTTTCCAAAAAGGGACACAGTGTTTCCCAGTAGGGGAACACCTTGTGCCAAACAGTATAATTTTTCAATGCTATGGGATATGACATCCAAAGTTCAATGAGAGCTAACAGATTGGGGCACAAAAGAAACTTGATTCTAGAATTGTGCATCATAAAATGTCTTGGTTATGTACTGTAAAATCTGGTTTTCTATCGAGAAATAACAATAGCACCAAATTGTTTTGTGTTTTATTTAGCTGATATTGGTGTAAACAAAGATTTTCAATCACGTAAATACTTTGTTTTAGAAATTTAAAGTGTTGTACTTGCTTCTCTTCAACCATAATAGATTAGGGTTGAGAATATGATAACTTCCATGAAGTTACATGTTGTTATGGAGCAGTTTAGCTGAAAGTCTGGTCACTTTACATGGTGCTTCAGAGATGACCCCTACTGAAATATAATCATCATAAGTAAATAACTGGAGTGAATGTGTAAAGGTCTGTCTATGACACAATTAACAGTGGATGTTATGACGCTTTCTACTTAATATAGTTGCTACTTATTTTAGTTACCATTGGAAATGATTGGAAAAATGTATTCTGGGCTGATCTAATATAGCCAATGGTTAGCAGAGCCATATCAGACAAATAAATATTAAATGGTTCTCTGGTTAATATTTCTTGTAAAGTAACTTATTCCAAAGTGACTGGAGGCCTATTAACTTTATGACAATGTAGAATGATACTTTGGAACAGCAAGTTTTCCATTAATCCCTAAATTCAATGATTTACTGATCATTATTATTTTGAAGAATTCTGTGCAACACATTCATGACCTGCAAAAAATCAAACCATAGCCACATTTTAGTTAAAAGTCAGGCATGGCCTTCTCAAACAGCACACACAGTTAACACATATTGTGTGAGCCTAATTAAATGTAACTGAATAGGCCTGCACTACACTCAGCGATGTAATGAAATAATTACATGATCAATTTCTTATAAACATGGGTAGCTTTTCCAGTTCTTGGAGGGTCTGTGTTTGCTCTTTCACAGCAGCTAAATCAATAAATTCTGTAGGAGACTGCAGTTCCAGGTCAAGGATCTGTGTCACAGCAACCTTGTTTGGCTTGTTCTTGTACATTTCCTGGAGTGTTCTGTAGTGCAGTGCTGGGATATTTTGGCTGTCCAGATGAGTAGCTTCAACAGCTGTAAATGAAACATTTCACTGAATTAAATACAAAGTGTTTTGATGTTTCAAGACAGAGTTTCTAGGCCCAGTCTTCAGGGACCCCAAAACAATCCATGTTTGTGCTATATCTCAGATTCCAGCCTATATGAATGAAACAGTGCAGAACAATAGCAGTGACTGCAAGCAGCTAGCTGCAAGCCGGTGCCATAGATATGACATCCTTAAGGTAAGATGCATTCCTCTGACACTTTTCACTGCCAATTCGAGCAGATAGCCACAAAAAAGTGCAATTTTCTAATATAAATTAGTAAATCTAGTATGCAGATAAATAATGTATAGGATAAGGAAGGGTAATACATTTTGGCCATGTTTTGCATTTGCTGATTTTTACAGACTTAATGGCTTCATTAAAGCACCTTTCTGGGAACTGCAAGGCTTCACATATTTCTTGACATGCCTTGATTACAAATCCACGGTCAAAGGTGATGCAACTCAACAGTAGCTGACACCAGAGATTGTTTTTGCTGAACCACTGCTAAGATGCATTGTGGTTTTTCATGCATATTGCCTGCTTCTGTTCTAAGCACAGCCAAAAAACACATGGTACATATGTGGTTCTGCTGCGATAGAGCAAAAATATTTGGACCATCTGGGGGTTCCAAAGAGATGGATTTGGGAAACACACTGTTTTAAGATACATTTACATTTATTTGCTTGGCAGACATTTTTACCTAAAGCGACTTACAAAAGAAGTAGACATAATCGTGTAACATTACCCATCCATCCATCCATTTTCCAACCCGCTGAATCCGAACACAGGGTCACGGGGGTCTGCTGGAGCCAATCCCAGCCAACACAGGGCACAAGGCAGGAATCCAATCCCGGGCAGGGTGCCAACCCACCGCAGGACACACTAGGGCCAATTTAGAATCACCAATCCACCTAACCTGCATGTCTTTGGACTGTGGGAGGAAACCCACGCAGACACGGGGAGAACATGCAAACTCCACGCAGGGAGGACCCGGGAAGCGAACCCGGGTCTCCTAACTGCGAGGCAGCAGCGCTACCACTGTGCCACCGTGCTGCCCTGTAACATTACACTAGGGCTTATTTTTTCAGCAAGTGTAGTAGTCCAGACAGCAAAAATTGATTGCCAGAATCCATCCATCCATCCATTTTCCAACCCGCTGAATCTGAACACAGGGTCACAGGGGTCTGCTGGAGCCAATCCTAGCCAACACAGGGCAGGAACTAATCCTGGACAGGGTGCCAGCCCACCACAGGACACACACAAACACAATTTAGAATTGCCAATCCACCTAACCTGCAAGTGTTTGGACTGTGGGAGGAAACCCACGCAGACACGGGGAGAACATGCAAACTCCACACAGGGAGGACCCGGGAAGCGAACCCAGGTCTCCTAACTGTGAGGCAGCAGCGCTACCACTACGCCACCGTGCCACCCTGCCAGAATCTCATCAGAAAAAAAATAGAAATCAGTTTATATAATGGGTTAAGCATAAATTCATTTATTTTATATGTTAGAATGATATTACATAAATGTGAACAAACAGTAAACAAGTTTCACCTTGCTCATCACTCTGTAGACCTAAGCACTGTGGAGTCACTGGATTTGGTGTTATATCCATTAGCTGATTCAGTGTCCTTCAATCCAAAATCAAGCTTTTGTCCATCTTGTTTTTTCAGATGAATGAGCCTTGGTGTTCTTTCCAGGTGTAGTACTTTCAGTCTTTTTCTCAGATGAATCATTGTTTTTTTGAACGGTTTGCTGTCTCTTCATCAGCAACCTACTAAAAATTTCCTGTTAACGGTTACATAATACTATTACGGTTAATGCCCAGAAATAACTCAGGCTAAGTGCTGATAATCCCTCTACAGATATGAATAACCCATAGAATCTGATACATTTCTGCTCTCAATCTTCTACAGTGAACATTTCATTCCTGAACATTGGGTAATATGTCACCAAGTGTTTGGTCATGGCTTTTACACCACACTTTGATGGATTCTGATAAATATGTAAAGTCTTCCATTATACCTTCAATTAAAGATATCAAATTGGTCATTGTGTTGTGGAACAGTCAATAAAGAAGCTCTTTGGATAGTCAGCATTCTTGCTCTTGCCCAGCATATTGCTTTTTGAAGTCATATCTTCTCACTGTTCTAATTTACTTTGCAGGGAACATATTCTAGACTGAGTAGCCTCATTACACCTGTTTCTGTAACCACTAAGCCCAAAAGGAGTACCATAACTGGGATGTCAGAAATACTAGGGTCTCTGTCTATGGATTTGGATGTAGACTTCCTGGGCATGAACATACTTAAGTCAGAATTCCAATGATGCTGTAAAACCTGCAACAAAGACTATTTTAATGCATTTTTAAATGATATGAGAATAAAACCAAACAACATGTAAATATTTTTACTTACAGTATTATAACAGCCAGCCCTTATGCTGTAAATTATGTATATCATGCAGTATGATTGCTTGGAAAGCTGGCTAACACCAATCCTCGTATTTTGTTTCTTCCCACTTAAATGAAGAAAAAAAAATTAAATAAGCACTAACACCAAGTAAGTAAAATAACATTATTATTGGACACTGGACAAATATCGCAATGGAGACGACAAAACATGCACTATAACTTCCATTCATCAACATTCAATACAATTAATACATGATCCCATCCCATACCCTTCTAATGACACAGTACTGAATCAAATGTCTGATTGAGAGCTCACAGTAAAATTTAGTTATAAAAAATTAATTTTCCTGTTCTTGAAAGTGGAGGAAAAAGTAGTAAATGAAGCATTCACTCGGCCTACTATTGTTAAAATTGGAAAAGTATCACCCTAAGCTTATGAAAGCTCTGCTCCTGAAAAATGTTTTAAGTTTCCATCACTGCTAACAGGTAGAGCAAAATAACCACTCTCATTCAAAGTAGATATTTGGATGTGGACACTCCTTTTTCTGGCAAAATATCTCGGCTGATGCCGATCCATTTTTTTTTTTCAGAAAAAGAAAATGCCACTTTTATTTTCCTTTCCTATTTCCTTCTTTTTCTTTTTGAACCTTCCTGCTGACTTCTACATGTAACTTTTTATTTACTCCTCTTCTTATTTCCGTGATAACTCCAGATTCTGACTATTCAGGGAATTCGCTAGTGGTCTTGAGGGTATGTTAATATTTTCCACCTGCCTTGCCTGCCTGCATGACATTACACAAACAGGTAATATTCCACACTGAGACAACAAATAAATGAGGACAAGCAGACCCGGAATTATAGCTATGCAACAACATTACAGTTTATCTGGAGCAAATATATCTCAGAATATGAGCAGGCTACCATATTGCCTTTCTTGTCATGAAATATTTGGGGC
>JANRMT010062815.1:23372923-23408010 GCA_026402145.1 Polypterus bichir lapradei
TCCACCTAACCTGCAAGTGTTTGGACTGTGGGAGGAAACCCACGCAGACACGGGGAGAACATGCAAACTCCACACAGGGAGGACCCGGGAAGCGAACCCAGGTCTCCTAACTGTGAGGCAGCAGCGCTACCACTACGCCACCGTGCCACCCTGCCAGAATCTCATCAGAAAAAAAATAGAAATCAGTTTATATAATGGGTTAAGCATAAATTCATTTATTTTATATGTTAGAATGATATTACATAAATGTGAACAAACAGTAAACAAGTTTCACCTTGCTCATCACTCTGTAGACCTAAGCACTGTGGAGTCACTGGATTTGGTGTTATATCCATTAGCTGATTCAGTGTCCTTCAATCCAAAATCAAGCTTTTGTCCATCTTGTTTTTTCAGATGAATGAGCCTTGGTGTTCTTTCCAGGTGTAGTACTTTCAGTCTTTTTCTCAGATGAATCATTGTTTTTTTGAACGGTTTGCTGTCTCTTCATCAGCAACCTACTAAACATTTCCTGTTAACGGTTACATAATACTATTACGGTTAATGCCCAGAAATAACTCAGGCTAAGTGCTGATAATCCCTCTACAGATATGAATAACCCATAGAATCTGATACATTTCTGCTCTCAATCTTCTACAGTGAACATTTCATTCCTGAACATTGGGTAATATGTCACCAAGTGTTTGGTCATGGCTTTTACACCACACTTTGATGGATTCTGATAAATATGTAAAGTCTTCCATTATACCTTCAATTAAAGATATCAAATTGGTCATTGTGTTGTGGAACAGTCAATAAAGAAGCTCTTTGGATAGTCAGCATTCTTGCTCTTGCCCAGCATATTGCTTTTTGAAGTCATATCTTCTCACTGTTCTAATTTACTTTGCAGGGAACATATTCTAGACTGAGTAGCCTCATTACACCTGTTTCTGTAACCACTAAGCCCAAAAGGAGTACCATAACTGGGATGTCAGAAATACTAGGTTCTCTGTCTATGGATTTGGATGTAGACTTCCTGGGCATGAACATACTTAAGTCAGAATTCCAATGATGCTGTAAAACCTGCAACAAAGACTATTTTAATGCATTTTTAAATGATATGAGAATAAAACCAAACAACATGTAAATATTTTTACTTACAGTATTATAACAGCCAGCCCTTATGCTGTAAATTATGTATATCATGCAGTATGATTGCTTGGAAAGCTGGCTAACACCAATCCTCGTATTTTGTTTCTTCCCACTTAAATGAAGAAAAAAAAATTAAATAAGCACTAACACCAAGTAAGTAAAATAACATTATTATTGGACACTGGACAAATATCGCAATGGAGACGACAAAACATGCACTATAACTTCCATTCATCAACATTCAATACATTTAATACATGATCCCATCCCATACCCTTCTAATGACACAGTACTGAATCAAATGTCTGATTGAGAGCTCACAGTAAAATTTAGTTATAAAAAATTAATTTTCCTGTTCTTGAAAGTGGAGGAAAAAGTAGTAAATGAAGCATTCACTCGGCCTACTATTGTTAAAATTGGAAAAGTATCACCCTAAGCTTATGAAAGCTCTGCTCCTGAAAAATGTTTTAAGTTTCCATCACTGCTAACAGGTAGAGCAAAATAACCACTCTCATTCAAAGTAGATATTTGGATGTGGACACTCCTTTTTCTGGCAAAATATCTCGGCTGATGCCGATCCATTTTTTTTTTTTCAGAAAAAGAAAATGCCACTTTTATTTTCCTTTCCTATTTCCTTCTTTTTCTTTTTGAACCTTCCTGCTGACTTCTACATGTAACTTTTTATTTACTCCTCTTCTTATTTCCGTGATAACTCCAGATTCTGACTATTCAGGGAATTCGCTAGTGGTCTTGAGGGTATGTTAATATTTTCCACCTGCCTGCATGACATTACACAAACAGGTAATATTCCACACTGAGACAACAAATAAATGAGGACAAGCAGACCCGGAATTATAGCTATGCAATAACATTACAGTTTATCTGGAGCAAATATATCTCAGAATATGAGCAGGCTACCATATTGCCTTTCTTGTCATGAAATATTTGGGGCTGGATAAAAGATCCCTGGTGTCATCTTATGAAAGTCTTTTCAGCTGTCTTTTCAGTAATGTTACTAGCTCGAAGAATAATTGTTTTTTGTTTCATTATGCCAAAGAAGTAACCAGTCGATGAGAAATACGTCTTCAGAACTTCCATCTGGCAACACTGAATATTGTTTACACTGAGACTGCTCTTATACATCTTGTGGAATGTCAGACCACTTCTTTTAATATTGTGGAAACAGGACACATATGTTTTGTGGCCAGAGCGTGAAAAGTTAAAATTGCACAGATTTGAGTCACCAGCTGTCCTGGGTTTGATGTTAAACTGCATTTGGCACTACAAACTTGCAGGGAAAACTTGAGGGTTGGTGGCAGGGTTGGCAATCCAGCCACCATAAAAACTTCATGCAGCTCCGAAATGGAAGACAGGAATCCTTTCTGCTCTCTGCAGGAGTAGCTCTGCAGCAGCTGCCAAAAGGAAGGCTGCTTGCATTATAAAGGGAATGGGGGGAAAGGCTGCAGGAGCCTTGTCCTCAGTGCAGTCGAAACAGCTGGAAGGCTAATGGGGTCAGGCCTGCTAAGGATTAGAACTGGTATGGTGCTGAGGCATCACCTCCTGCACGGCAACACTTGGGTCATGTGGACATCTGGGGCACTGCCTTCAAGCCATCAACGCAGGGACTGCAAGGTGCCTTGATCAGGTGGTGATGGCGCAGATCGTCATCACGGAAAATACAGAGAAAGAGCTGCAGAGAAAAGTAGGGATTAGTATGGATTGCGGAGCCATGAAGAAAATGATAATTCAATGCATATATAGTTTATCAGGGGTACACTAAAATGTAGCTATGAGAAACCCATGTTAAAATAATGATGGGTTTATAGCAGTTTTTAAAATGCTCCACCGTATTAGCCTGGAGAATTTCTGTCAGTAAACTATTCTAGATTTTAGGTGCATAACAGCAGAAAGCTACTTTTTTTAAAGTTGTTCTCTTCTTTTAAAGTTGTTCTTGGAAGTATAAGCAGACACTCATTTGAAAATCTAAGGTTACGATTTGGAGTGTAAGGTGAAAGGCATTCCGAAATGTAGGATGAAGCGAGATTATTTAAGGCTTTGTAAGCCATAAGCAGTATTTTAAAGCCAATTCTGAATGTCACAGGTAGCCAAAGTAACTACATCAAAGCTGGAGAGATGGGCTTGGATTTTCTTTTCCTAGTTAAGATTCTAGTTGCAACCATTTGATGTCTTTCTTTGGGTAGTCGTGAAAGTTGTGCGTTACAACAATCTAGTCGACTAAAAACAAAATTATTAATGAAATAATTTTTCTGCATGTTCCAAAGTTATAAGGAGTCCAACTTTTACTATATTCCCTAAGTGAAAAAATGCTGTTCTGTAATCTGGTTAATATATGATTTAAAATTTAGGTCAAAGTTGATAATTACCCCAAAATTCTTCACCTCTTTGTTACTTTTAAACCTAATGGTTCAAGTTTATATCTAGTACCCTCGCTATATTCATTTTTGCCAACAACTAAGATTTCTGTTTTCTCTTTATTTAGTTTGAGAAAATTACTACTCATCTACTCAGAAACACAAGAACCGAGAGTTGGGGTCATCAGGTGCTATTGATAAATACAGTTCATGTCATCAGCATAGATGTGGTAGCTTACATTATGCCTTGAGATAATCTGACCTAATGGAAGCAAGTAGATCAAAAAGAGCAGTGGATCCAGGATAGATTCTTATGGAACACCATATAGAATATCATGTGCCTCCGAAGTATAATTACCATAACTAACAAAGGATTTTCTACCTGTTAAGTAAGACTCAAACCAATTTAAGACATTACCAAAGAAATCCATCCATTCTTTCTTTGCTGTTAGAGGAGCTTTGTAAAGTCCACATTTCAGTGGTGGCACTCTCTGAGGTACATAGACCTGGGACTGGCCAGATCTCTCTGATGGCTGTCAGGGAGTACCTGTTGCTGTGGTGGATTAGCTCCTTCTGATTGTGTCCAATGTCATTCCCTTCAATGAGCACATTATGAGACTCAGGTTAAAGGCACTTTCTTGGTGCCTTGTCTGTTATTTCAGTGTATGCACCGACCGTGATGAGTGATGTCTTGGTGAGACACAATTTTCCTCGGTGGTTGATGGGTGCCCGCAAGGTGACACTCCTCTGGTCATGTGTGTCTTCAATGAGACTACTGGCACTGACAGGGCTGGCTATGAGGATTGTGTCGGTTTGCATGGGTCTGGAGACCATAATGAAAGTGGCTCCATTTTCCTTGACTTTTCAAAAGGTTTAGGGCTGCAGATCGCTGGATCCTGATTCCAGCACCCTGAGCCGCATCGTTGGACTTGGTACTCCAGTACTGGTGGTGCAATAAAGTAGTTTGATTGCACCTCTTGGGCCGATGCTGGAGGCTCCTACAGAACTGCAGGGTCTACAAAAGTACCCAGTTTCTGAATTCTGATCACGGACTTGTTGCTGCTGCTCTGAAGATCCAGCTTAGGTCCAGTAGGCTACCACCTACTAAGAGAACAAGGCTGGATTTGGCAAAACTCCAAGATCAAGCTGTTTCTAATGAGTTTGCATGTAGTCTGTGGGAGGAACTTGCAGACTTGGGTGTGACTGCTGATCCTAATGTTATGTGGGAGACATTTTGTGACAAGACCCTGAAGGTGGTCGAGAGTAGTCACAGCATACAGCTTGATGGCAACTCCGGTCTGTACCTGGAAGTGAGAAGGACAGCTGTGAGGGCTCAGAGGGAAGATATAGAGGCATTTGTTAGAGGAATCTGCGAGCAAGTAACACACCATTTATGGTCTATTGACCTATGTCCTTCTAACAGAGGAATCAAACATTATGCACATCCACATCTGTTCCTCAGAGAGTTGCAGTCAGGGTGTTTGATGGAACGGTCCTTACAGATGACCCTGCAGTTGTGACCTGCTGGGCTGGCTACTTTGTGCAGCTGTTTAAAGCTGATACTCCAGCTAGGACGTTGAACATCTCTGGGTCAATGGTTTTTGAGGGTAATCTGGGTAATTAGGGTAAACTAATCTCTGATTAGTTGTGAACCACCCAATCTCACTGAGATTGCACAGGTGGTAAACCAGCTGAGCGTAGGGAAGGCTGCAGGGATCTGTGGAATCTAGGGTGATCTTCTCCATGCTGGTGGTAAGGCTGTCTTCCTGGCATTGTAAGCAATCTTTGCTTCCATTTGGGAGACAGCCATCATCCCAAGTGACTGGAAAATGGGACCTGTCATCCTTATCTGAAAACAGAAGAGTGATCACCTGAATTTTGGCAACTACAGGGACATAACACTGCTCTTACTGTCAGGTAAGGTCCTTG
Source organism: Polypterus bichir lapradei (assembly GCA_026402145.1). Classification (NCBI taxonomy): domain Eukaryota; kingdom Metazoa; phylum Chordata; class Cladistia; order Polypteriformes; family Polypteridae; genus Polypterus; species Polypterus bichir. The sequence goes on from JANRMT010062815.1 coordinate 23,378,353, forward strand.
CTAGGGTCAGTAGGATTTGTGATCAGTAAGCTCAATAGGATTTGTGATCACTTGCTCACCTCCCAGCAACCACAGCTCTCTGGTTTTGCACCTAAGACGTCTACCATCGACTGCATCCTGGCACTAGGGGTTCACATTGAGTGCAAAAGCAAATATCAGTAGAGTTTCTTTGCAGCCTTTGTCGATTTTCATAAAGAGTTCAACTTAGTTGATTGAGCTGCCCTCTGGTTCATCCTGAGACTTCTCAAGATCCCCCAGAAGTTGCTGGTTATGTAGGTACATGATACACTGGTACTGTGAGTACTATGCAGAGTGGAGGCAGAACCTCTGCATTTTTCCCAGATGATTCTGGAGTTTGCCAGGGGGTGTGTTTTTGGTCCTACCTTGTTCAATGCTTGCATGGACTGGGTATTGGGCAGGAGCATGGAGTCCACCAGCTGTGGGGAATCTGTTGGTAAAGAAAGATTCAATGACCTTGACTTTGCTGACGATGCTATGAACTTCAGTCAATGGTATGAGTCAATGGTGGCTCTGATCGGGGCTCTCAAGAGATTGAGTGAGGAGACTGAGTGTCTGGGCTTGCAAGTGTTCTGGATAAAAATCAAGATCCAAGTCTTTAACACTAGAATTACCAAAGCCTACGAAAAAACTCGTAAACCTGGCCCATCTTAAATCTGTTCACACCTCTCCGTCAGCGTCTTTTATGTTGTAAATGTGTCGATAAGCCCAAGCAGCAAACAGCCTGCTATCCCATTCCCCCCATCGCCACAGAAAAAAGCTCTCCCAGCTCAAGCCTTGTTTATCTGGGAGTGAGGTACCTAGAGATGTATTGGGTAAATAATATATTGCTATTTGGAACACATGCATTTTATGAATGTTCCATGTCTACAAAAGATCTATGTAAGTGTAGGATGACAGGAAATGCAAGAAATGTTGAACACATACCTAAACGATAAACTTTTTTCATGTTTTAGTACTAACAACAAAATTTTTACATGAAGTGTATAATGTATGAAGACTGAAGTTCAAATATCAAATAAGCCCTTTCACTAAAGGTACAAATATAACAGAACAAGTTCGCTTCTATTCAAGACTATAACCGAAGAAAAAGAAATCAGGTTAGTGTAGTTTGTTGATACGACTTCTTTGGTAGTACAGCGGTAAGAAATGGGTCGTGGGTTTGAGCCTTCCTGCGTCCCAAAATAAATGTTTTGAGCAATGAGCTGTTCTTTTTGTTACTGTTGTACAATAAAAACATACATTTGATTTGAGTCAGTAACAGCTGGTGTAAATGTATTATACTTGTAAAGGTTAGCTTTTTTTTAATTCAGTTTTATTCTCTCAGTTGCGTTCACGCTTACCCTGATCTGACATTGCTGTTTTCAAATAAAGACATGCTATAACAGAGGTGAACTCAGATGAGGATGAGGGTTCTACATCGGTGAATGAGAACAGAAGCCCTCCCCACAAGAAATGTCCACTCACATCTAAGAACAACGCAGCTGCACCAGGTGTAAAGATGAAAGATGGCACCGTTTGGATGCAGCAACAGGTCCGCCGTCATCCTGCCCGTCAGTCTGACCCACACCTGTTCTTCAATATATATACACAAACACATTTTTTAACCATATTTTACTGTATGTATAAATTATATGTGACAAATAACAATTGAACCACTCAATGCTAAATTATTTACCTCTTATACCAACCTTAATAATATACTATACTTTACATTCATATTTGAGAATGTTATATAATGTTAGGTGATTTAATTTTCTCAAGGATTTATTTAAGCATTGTATTGGTGGCTTATATCATTAATAGTTATGATAATAATAAATAATAACAAAAGCAATTAACTTTATATAGCTCCTTTCATACATTTATAAATGACATCTCAACGTGCTGGCAATTATAGAACGTATAGATCTGAAAAGAAAAACCCAAAGAGAAACCCAATATAAAACATTTAGTAAAAATAATAATCATACGATTTGAATTTAGAAAGTAGAACAGAAAAATAACAATAATAACTAAGAAATTAAAATGCTGTAATAATAAAATTAATTGTTAAAAGTAATGATAATTACATGCTAAAGTGAAACTATGGGTTTGGTGCTGTTTTTTTAATAATTGAAGGTGCCTGAAGAAAATTGTGGAGTATAGTTATAAATCTGCTTTTAACTTTTAGAAAAATTAGCTAAACCAGCACTTAATTATCTTAAAGCTTGGTTTACCACATAGTGTCTCAGATATTCAGAAATATGCAGGTGATAAGCATTCAATGATTCTAAACACCATTAAAAGTTTTCAAAATTTTTTTTTATTAAGTCTAAATGAAATAGGCAGCCATTGATGTGAAGCTAAATTACCATAGGTTTAATATGTGCTAGTACTTCAGCTGCAGTATTTCAAAGACATTTTATCCATTTATTACATTTGTAGGTACTGCCATAACCACATTAATCCAAACAATAAAAGATAAACAAAATACCATTTAAGACAGCATCATGCTTTGTCATATTGGATCTAATTCGTGCCAAATCCCCTTACATGGAAAAAGGCAATGTCAAAATTAAAAATTAGTCTATATAGTCTACAAATTACCCCAGAAATCTTAGGACAATTTAGAGCTGTCAATTAATTTTACCTGCACATCTTTGGGGTTGTGGGAGAAAAATAGAGTATCTGACAAATCCATGCAAAGAACATGCAAGCTCCACATGGGAATTAACGCCGGGATTCTGAATCTATGAAGCAGGGCATTGCTTTTCTCTTGAGAAAAATGTGGTTTTGTTTTAAAGGGTCTGTCCATCATTTTTTTGTCATTTTTCTTAGATATGATAGGTGTCTGATTTTGTGCTTATTTATATGCTTTAGCTTAAATGGTTATTAAATTAAGGTATCATGTTTACTTGATATTAATTTTAACAACTGTGTTCTTATTTTGAAGGTCCAAAAATGACACCATGTAAAGAAAGTAATGAAAGCCTTGTGACTTGATTTTCAGCCAATTTGAGATACTTTTTGCTAAATGACTTTAGAGACAGAGCTAACAAAGAAGTACTTTGTACTCACTTCTAAAGTGTTCAATTAGGAGGAATTTTAGGCAACACTTGAAAACGAGAAAAAAAATCATTAAATTGCTCATTATTGCTTAGGACCCAATATGTCCAGGAAACTCAAGTTTATCTTTAATATCTTTAAATGGTGATTTAAATATATCTATTGATCCTAAAGATATATACACTTAAAATAAAGATAACTTTAAATCATTAAAGGATAATTGCAATTGACTTAAAGAAACAGGATTTCTTAAAATGTCATAATTATGGCCTCTTAAAGTCAGTACTACAATTTTGAATGGTATGTAAATCCTGGTTTTGAAACTAATCATCTTTGAAATGAAGACACTCATTTTGAAAATATCATTCATAGAGCTGATTTACATATATAGTAAGAATTGACAGAAATAACAACTTTATAGAAAAAAAATAATTTAATGTAGATAATGTAATGCTGCAAAAAATTAAACTTCAGCAAATAAAATACATTTATATTAAACAATTAAATGTTTCTTTTTCTCTGTGGATTACTTTGTTAACTTATCAAGAATATGTGTAGGATATTTTAGCCTATTTTAAGAAAATAGATTTTGAGTAATATAATTTAGTTATTAGGTCTAATTCTAGATACTATCATGGAAAATAAGCACAAAAATCCAACCTGCAAAGTTATTAAGTCAATTCTTGCAACAAACGTGATATTTTGCTGATATTTTGTGATATTTTTAACTGATAGTCTCAAATATTTGCACTAGTGTTCAAAAGTTTGTGAACACCCTGAAACTGTCATGTTTGTGATAGAAATTGTTACTTTTGTAGTCAAGGTATAGTTATATTGACTGCCTGAAATGACAGATGACTTATTTATCATCCATATATGACTGCAGTGTTTTGGCAACCATTACTACAGAGTCTTAATGTTAAACTATCATAGCTCATCCTTTAATTAATCATGTTTAAATTCTAATTACAGAAACCTTTATAATTGTGTTAGCACAGATGAAACCTGATATTCTGTTCAATAAAGAAAGTAAACTAGCATTCCTTAAGTTTAGTTTCTGCATTCAGAAGTAGTCAAAACAAAGTGGTTTTCTCAAAAAACATGTCAGTCTGTTGTAGTTTTGTTTACTGAAGCTTTTTCCATGTGACAGATTTCCAAGAAACTGAAGAATTCATACAACTATTAACTACTGTCTTGACAGAAAGAGAGCAAAGTGGATCACTCTGCCATGTCCTGGAGTGTTAATTCTTACTACTGATCAGCATGGAAGATGAGCTTCAGGCATTCATACATTGGTATCGTCCCTTGGTATCAACAGGGGATTGGCGGTAGACCAAACAGAATACCACATATAACTTGATAAAGGTAAGATGCAGTTAGTATTTTGTTTTATGCAGATGCTAATATCGTAGTATTTGCATTTAACCTTAACATATCCCCCGTATACATTAAATCGTGTATTTATAATAGCGCTAGCAGCACTAACACTACCTGAAAATCAGCTTCTTTCTGCCTTATTGTTCAAATGAATGCTTGATTCATTTGTAGTGGTGCTATGATAACTTATGAACTACAACTTCTAGCAGTCCTGCTGTAGCCTTGATTGGACTTCTGTGGAAGATGCACAGACTGATAGGAACAAGATCAACTGGTGATCCGGCTAGACAGAGTGGGGGCTGGAGATTGTGACTGAGTTCACCCATATCACCATCTGCGGATTATCAGTTTGTCCTGGATTATTGCACCTGTATTGGTGTATGGACTGTCCCCAGCCTGTCATGTGAGTAGAGTGTCAGATTGGTCATCATGGCTTGCTGGAGGGAGTGCTCCCAAATCTCACCACACCTCGCCGCTTCAGGAAAAGCAGTAGGACTGTTTATACATTACTTACACTAAGCTGGTCCCCAGACTGTCATTTTCTCCTTCATTCAACATCATCTGTTGCTGCTGCATTTGGACTGTGTAATAAAATTTGTTGTTAGTATTTCATGTTAAGTGTTTCTTGTTGTTAAGTCATGCTATTATTTGTTGTTGCTGTAAAGGGTAGGGAGGATTAACTGTTTGTTATTCTTATTTCTATTTCATTGAATATATTACATTCTTACTGATTTAATCTGCTGTTTAACCGTGTCTCTGCGAGTGACTGTGTGTGAGTCAGGCCAAGGCTGGGTGCGTTCCTGGGGTCCCCTGTAAAAAATAAATAAATCACCATCTCTTTGACGGTGTGAATCTTAGCGTGATCACAACTGCTACACGTTCTTACCAACTTTATGGGTCACTTGCACTGATTGAGTCCTTGTACTTTGTACACACTGTCCATCACTAATACCGATTGGATAGTTTAGTGAGGTCACAGACTGGCCCTGCCCTAATTACCTGTGGCCTCTGGCAAAGTGCTAAGAAGACAATCAAACCTGAATATAGAGGAACTTAAAATCATAACAAGGTTCATGAAGGTTAAACTGTGGAAAGGGCATTACTTAGCCTTGAGGGACAAGAGCAAATGTCTGGCATGTGCACCCAACTCCTCCTAGCAAGCTGGGGTTGTGCAGGGTATGTGTACACATCACGTCATTCACGTGAATTCAGCATAGTGCTCAGTGCATGGAAAATTTAAGGTTTGCTTTTTGGAACTCTCTGGAATTTTCTTTTCTTTGAATATTTTGAGATCTGCAGTTGGTTGGATCTGTGAATGTGGAACCTGCAAGTATGAGTACACTGCTCAAAAAATTAAGGGACTACTTATCACACATCGGATCTCAATGAACGAAATATTCAAGTGGAAAATCTTTACTGAGTAATTCTTTGAGAACAAAGTGATGTAAACAACGGTCAATGGAATGCAAAATCATCAACCCACTGAGGGCTGGATTCAACATCACACCAAAAATCGCTGTCAAAAATTGAAATCACAGACTGATCCAACTTGCATGAATTTCATCATGGCAGCTCATAATGTGACTAAGTAATGTGTATGGTTCCCCACGTGCCAATATGCACTCCCAATAATGTCTGGGCATGTTGATGATAAGAGGGCAGATGCTGTTCTGGGGGATCTCCTCACAGACCTAGATCAGGGTATTAGTGAGCTCCTGGCACTGCTTGGTGGCGTTGGATGCACCCATACATAACATCCCAGAGGTTCTCAGGTGGATTCAGATATGGGGAACATGTGGGCCAGTCAATGGCATGAATGCCTTCTTCATCCAAGAACTGCCTACACACTCTGGACACTTGGCATTTTCTTTCACAAGGAGGAACCCAGGGCCCAATGCACCAGCGTAAGGTCTGACAGTAGCTCTGAGAATTTCTTCCCGTTATTTAACAGCAGTCAAGGTACCATTGCTTAGCATGTTGCGATCTGTACAACCTGCAGAGGATATGCTTCCTTAGACCATCACTGGCCTACCACCAAACCAGTTATGCTGGATGGTGTTGCATTCTGCCTAATGTTCACCATGGCGTCTCAGGACTCATTCACATCTGTCACATGTGCTCATTGTGAATCTGCTCTCACCTGTGAAGAGAACCAGGTGCCAATGGCAGAGCTGCCAATTGTGGTATTCTCTGGAGAATGCCAATTAAGCTGCACAGTGATGGGCTGTGAGCACATGTCCCACTAGAGGATGTCGGGTCCTCATGCCATCCTCATAGAGTCTGTTTATGACAGTTTGGTCAGAAACATGCACACCAGTAGCCAGCTGGAGGTCATTTTGTTTGGCTCTGGCAGTGTGCCTCCTGTTCCTCCCTGCACAAAGGAAAAGATATCGGTCCTGCTGCTGGGTTGATGCCCTTATATGTCCCTGCCCAGCTCTCCCTGTAATGGCCTGTCTACTGGTATTTCCTCCATGGTCTTGAGAGTGTGCTGGGAGACACAGCAAACCTTCTTGCGAAGGCAAATATAAATGTGCCAACCTGAAGGAGCTGGACTAGCTATGCAACCTGAATCACTTGCAAGTACCACCTCATACTACCAGTAGTGACAAGGACATTAACAAAACACAAAGCTAGAGAAGAGTCAGGAAGGATAAGGAGGGAGCAATTGTCTGTGGCAACCACCTGCAAAACCATTCACTTTTTTGGGGTTGTCCTGTTGTTGTTGTTCCAGTACATCTGTTGTCACTTTCATTTGCACCAAAGCAGGTGAAGTTAATTCACAATCACTTATGCTTCCAAACTGGACAGATTGATATCCCTGAAGCTTAAAAGGCTTGATATTGGACTGTGATGATGAAGTGTTCCCTTAATTTTTTGAGCAGTTTATAAACTGTATATATAGTGATGTCTAATGCATGCCAGAAACTAATCCTGGAGATTGAACTGGTTCATTGCAGTGAACACTTTCTCAGTCAGGACAATTTTTTTTTCAGCCTTCATGCTAACAGAATAGAGGCATAAATAGCTGTAATGGGGACAAGGGTATCCAGGGTTTCCTTTGCTTTTTTGAACATGTTCAATTTTTAAAATGTATTTTATCTTTGGCATTGTACACTTTTAATACCTTGGTACATTAAATGAAATATTGATTATTTTAAAAGATATCATGATGTTCACATATTCTTAGCAGCAGCCCTGTATCTTGAATTACAAATGGCATGCAATAAAATAAATGGCTGTATTATTCTTAAACAAAATTTCTTACATTTAAACCGCTCACAATAAAGCTGGTAATAACTGGCAAGGCCATTGTTTGAAAAGATGTTAGATCACTGGCAGTTGAAACAGTATACAATGAAGCCGTTTTCATTTTGTTTATTTCAGGATGAACATACTGAGGCCAGCAGAGATAAAATAGTCATTATATGGGTGAGACACTTGAGATATGATGGCTGTAATAATTGCTTAAAGGCACTGCACTGGAAGATGACTATCAAGCATTGCTGTTGTACAATCCGGAGTTACTTTACCCATGGGGTAATTTTTGTTGCAGTAAGAGCTGCTACACTGATGACAAATACTGTATGTCTCCAATAATACAGCCCTATTTGGGCATTGTGGTCATTTTAATCTCAAAGTACAGGCTTCCTTCCTGTCCCTAAATCTTTTTATTGTATTTATTACAGACAGTGACCCACAGTCTGTGCAGTTAAAATTAATGACTCCAAGTCATTTTAGAAACCTTCTTTAATCCATCTGACATCAAAGACCTTTCTAAGTCTATTTTAGATTATCGCACTTCTCTTCACTAAAGTTGGAGTAATCTTTCTGTTTCTGGCATTTTATAACTTTTCAAAGACAACCTTCAAAGAAAACCAAAAGAAATAAGCATTCTCAAAGTCACATTGGATATTCCTCCATCATTAAACAATGAATAGAACTTTTAATCTGATTTCCTGTTTTCACAGTCTCATTTTCACTCAATGTTAGTTAGGCTTTCATTAAAAAATGAACTTTTTTTCTTTTAGCATCACTTGGAAAAATCACATCAGAGCCTAGGGTTTTGTTTGTTCATGATGCATTTAAAATCTAAATCATATTTGCCTGTTCCATTTTAGAAACCTAAAAATACTTGCTGTAGTTTAGAGCTGAAATACAGTAAAAGAAACAGTTAAACAACATATCATGTACATACATGAATACACAAAGTGGGTGAAATTCAAATAAAAAAGAGAAAATTTCAAACTTGATTAATATAAAATCAAGACAATATAAGTCTATTATTATTATAATTTAGATATGGCAAATAGAAAAAAGAGGAAAGAAAAACAAAAACACTGAGGCTTCGCAGTTGGTTATATCAGAAAATGTCACAGATCTGGCGACCTCAACCAAATGGCTTCCCTCCTAGGCATTCTATAATATAATAAGCATGTAGTGGGCAGTCTAATAGGAGCAAAAAGTATGCCTAGTTTATAGCTTCAACCTGTTAATATATTATTTGGTAATCTTTAGAACGTTCCTTTATTCTTGTCTGCTGTACTTCCATGTTTTCTGTTCTGCATTTCCTCTTCTCCCCTCACTTCCTTTCCATATTCATGTTATATCTCTCTGTAACCTTACTACCTGATCTTTTAACTCAGTTTTTCTGCACTTTCAATTCATACATCTTCAGAATATTATCTGCTATTTGTTGTTCTCTGGCATCATTGTTAAAGATTTCACTGTTTATGAACACTGCAAAGGCCTGACATCTTTTTTTCCTTTTCATATGATTTCCCAGTCAATGTACTTTTATTCTTCCAAACTACATATAAAGCCAAAATGAGTAATTTTTTTAACCTTCTTTTAGCTGTGTTGCAGTTCTCCTAAAATTTAATTTGGTGTGTGAAATGTGTTTTCATTAATTATATAATCTATTGTTTCTTTTATATTTTAAGTTATGTTCTAAACATTTCTAAGAGAAAATCCATCCATCCATTATCCAACCCGCTATATCCTAACATATCCTAACAATCCCAGCCAACACAGGGCACAAGGCAGGAAACAAACCCCGGGCGGGGTGCCAGCCCACCCTGGGGCACACACACACACACCAGGGACAATTTAGAATCGCCAATGCACCTAACCTGCATGTCTTTGGACTGTGGGAGGAATCCGGAGTACTTGAAGGAAACCCACGCAGACATAGGGAGAACATGCATACTCCACGCAGGGAGGACCTGGGAAGAAAACCCGGATCTCTTAACTGCGAGGCAGCTGCTCTACCCACTGCGCCACCGTGCCGCCCATCTAAGAGAAAATTGTAATTGAAATTGCCTGCATGCTTAACTAAGATATTCTGACATTCATAACAGCATATCCAAATTAGAAAATGAGATAATATATATAATTTAATTGTATATTTTGTTCTCTGATAACAGTTTACATTGTAAGAGAAAGAAAGGACAACAATAAAGAGTTGGGGTGCCAACCAGACCAGCCCATATAGCTGGTTTGACACAGGATCTATACATTATGTCAAAATTAAATGTATTATTTCCTTATATTATACTTTTAGCGAATACACGTACAGTATATATGTTGCTTTTAGCCAAGACACACATATTTAAATTAGCAGTGTTGGTCAAGTGGTTAGTGTATTGGACTTTCTATCAAACAGTCGAAGGTTCAAGATAAATTAATTAAGAAAAAAATTTGGATTAATTGATATTGAAATTTTGTCAAATTACCTCAACATGATGGTTAAGCAGCATTGGTGAAGTGGTTAGCTTGTTGGACAGTCAATCAGATTGTCAAAGCTTCAAGCCCAATATACACAAACTATTTTTTTTTTAATTTTACCAATTTTTCATCATTTATATAGAAATTTGGTGAAGTACTATTTTTAGTGATTTGGCAATATCGGTTCAGTGAATAAAGTGTTGGGCTTTTCTAAGAAAGATTGAAGGTTCAAGTCTCCAGTAGACAAGCATACGTTCCTAGTACTTCAAATGTGTAAGCTTTTACCATTGTTAGGATCTTCTAAAATGTGAAATGAACAAGAATGAATGTTATGTTTCACTTTAAGATTATAGGTTCAGTTCCATTCTGTCGCTAATGTCATTTCTGTCAAATCACCTTCCAACCCAAGTCAAGGCTTTTGCAACATGCCAAGGACTGTGTGGCATTAGAGTGGCTAACAATATATATAAAAAAGGATGGCTAGAATATATACAGTACATATTGTGATGGATGGCCGGGGCTCATGCCTGGCTGGGACGCCCCTTCACCACATCTGCCGGAGGACAAGGGTGGGAAGCCCAGTATCACCCCCTGGACACTAGATGGCAGCCTCCCTGGGTTGCAGCGGTGCCTCAGACTCCCCCAGGACTTCATGGGGGTTGGAGTTCTGTGCAGGTCTGTGGGGTTCCGCAGGCGCCGCCATTGGGTACTGCAACAGGATCGGCTGGCCCCTTTTGGGCACTGGTTTTGCCTTACCCGAAGTGTAGCCAGATGTATACAATCAACCACCTGGAGCACTTCTGGGTGTCTGATAAAGGGGAGCCAGTGACCACCACTCAGCGGCCAGAGTCAGGAGGAGGTGGACAAAGCTTGCTGAGGAGGAGTGGCGGTGAGAGAAGAGAGTGTTTTGGTGCTGATTGCTGTGCTTGGGACAGTGTTGTGGCTGGAGGGATTACGGGGAAGACATGCCCTCCAGCTGAAGAAAATAAAAGTTTTGTTTATTTTACCCGTGCCTCCCGTGTCCAATCTGTGTCGGGTCAGGCACTATATAGCGTCTTCTTACAATATATATAAAAAGATTTATAAGTGGCACAATTACATACAAAAATGCACTAAAAATAAAATCGTGGGGTGCCCATAAAATAATTAATTTAATTCAATTAAAATGCATAGATATTTTAAATGATTAAAAAAATAACTCTTACAATTCAAAAATTTCTCCAAGTATAACCATTAGCATACATACTTTCATCAAGTTTTATATGGTGTTATTTTCTTTCCATAGTTAAGCTGGTTAGAAATTTCAAATTAACAAATCTATGCATTTTAATTGAATGATTAACATTAAAAATTAAACAATTTTATTTTTAGTCACATATGACCAACAAAATCTTAGTACAAGAAAACAATGTATTTTTTTTTACTTTTTAGTGCATTTTTTAATAGAATCATGCCACTTAAAAGCCTTTTATATATATGTGAATACTTATCCATTCATCCATCCATTTCCAATCCGCTGAATCCAAACACAGGGTCACAGGGGTCTGCCGGAGCCAATCCCAGCCAACACAGGGCACAAGGCAAGAACCAATCCTGGGCAGGGTGCCAACGTGAATACTTATGTGAATATATATATACAGTGCATCAGGAAACATTTTGTTATGTTACACAACACCCCATAATGACAACGTGAAAAATATTTACTTGAGGTTTTTGCAAATTTATTAAAAATAAAAAAACTGAGAAATCACATGTACATAAGTATTCACAGCCTTTGCCATAAGGCTCAAAAGTGAGCTCTGGTGCATTCTGTTTCCCCTGATCATCCTTGAGATGTTTCCGCAGCTTAATTGGAGTCCACCTGTGGTAAATTCAGTTGATTGGACATGATTTGGAAAGGCACACACCTGTCTATATAAGGTCCCACAGTTGACAGTTCATGTCAGAGCACAAACCAAGCATGAAGTCAAAGGAATTGTCTGTAGACCTTCGAGACAGGATTGTCTCAAGGCACAAATCTGGGGAAGGTTACAGAGAAATTTCTGCTGCTTTGAAGGTCCCAATGAGCACAGTGGCCTCCATCATCCGTAAGTGGAAGAAGTTCAAAACCACCAGGACTCTTCCTAGAGCTGGCCGGCCATCTAAACTGAGCGATCAGGGGAGAAGGGCCTTAGTCAGGGAGGTGACCAAGAACCCGATGGTCACTCTGTCAGAGCTCCAGAGGTCCTCTGTGAAGAGAGGAGAACCTTCCAGAAGGACAACCATCTCTGCAGCAATCCACCAATCAGGCCTGTATGGTAGAGTGGCCAGACGGAAACCACTCCTTAGTAAAAAGGCACATAGCAGCCCGCCTGGAGATTGCCAAAAGGCACCTGAAGGACTCTCAGACCATGAGAAACAAAATTCTGTGGTCTGATGAGACAAAGATTGAACTCTTTGGTGTGAATGCCAGGCGTCACATTTGGAGGAAACCAGGCACCGCTCATCACCAGGCCAATACCATCCCTAATATTTTTGGATTCTTTCAAATTTTCACAGAAAATCTCATTAAGATAAAATTAGATATATTAATATGTAACAGTCGCCTTATATGAGGTGTGATCACTATACTTGACCACCTGAGAGGAAAGTGGGCAATGTTCGAAAGATATAATCAGCATTAAAACATTTTCGTTCCTCAACCTCTCTTGCAATCCAGGGTCCAATGATTTCACATATACATTAAAAGTGACTGGGTGCTCATTTGTGATACATTTTTCCCTGGATACCCTCCCCAGCTTCCCTACCCACAGAGGCCAAACCTTAACTCCTGGTACAATACACATACAAAAAGAAAAGGAAATCAGAAAGAATATGATTCTGCATAGTTCGTGTGAAACAACGATGAATCAGGTCTTACAGTTCTCATTGTATGATGTTGGGAAAAAAAACAGACAGCAGACGAATATGGCTGCTTTCTCTCTATCCTTAAGAATTTAAAAGAGAGTCTGAATCACCAATGGAGCACCTGGAGAACCATTGGGCCATATAAAGAAACCCTTGCTTCTTCTGAGGAATTCGCCACATTGTTTCTTATCTTCTGGGTGGCCACCCACAAACAGCAGATCTACCTGGGTGAAGTTCAATGTCGTTGTCTTCTTAGGCTTAGATAGACGAGTTCCTTTCATGTACAGGTATATGTTTAAACATTGGATCCTGGTGACAAAGGGGACTGCAGGGGGTGGGGGAGGAAGGTTGTTGTGCACTTACAAATCCCCTCATGGTTCCCTATACAGGAGTGCTAATTATTAATGGAAATAAAACCACAGCCTTGTTTGATTCCAGCAGCAAATTCTCAATTGTGGATCGCTGATATGTGTTACCGTGACATTGGCTAGTTAAGACCAGTCTAACCTGCATCCACGGAGAAACCCACTGGTACACTAGTAGCAAAACTTTACACTGGCTGTTACAGACTGAAATCAAAGGCTTCTTCCTTTTGGGCACATACACCGTCATCATAACACTGCTAGATCTAAACATTAGCAAGGTGAATTGCTTGCGTACTAAAGTGACTTTAGCTGCAGGTGGAAATCCCATTTTACTTTATGGTGCCAAGCAGAGTTGCCTTGCGATTCAGCAGTCTATTAGCCAGCAAAAGCACTGTGAAGAAGCTGTCTGTTGTTATGGTTCTGCCTTTGTCCAGTCTGATAGCAGTCACAGGACATCGTATCTTTGATTGCCGGTACAACAAATAGTTCTCAGCAGGTATCAGCCACAGCAGCCACTGTGGTCATCGCTGTTTTTGTGAAAAGAATGGAGATAAATGCCATCAACTCAGAGAGGGAGAGACAAGTTTGTTGTACAACATGAATGTTACTGAGAGAATAAAACTGAATAACAAAAAAGCAAGGGCTAACTTTTACAAGTACCCAAAATTTACATTGGGTGTTACAGACTCAAATGTATGTTTTTATTATATTATAGTAATAATAATAATAATAATAGTAGCTCACTACTCAAAACACAGAGCGTCCGGTCTCGAAATTGGGACCTTTGGGTTATAAAGCAGCGGTTCTTACCTCTGTAGCATTCAAAAATACATATCAACTCCCTGTCAATTGACACTTGAGCTTGGGTTTGTAACTCATTGACAGCAACATACAAATCAAATGCTTTTTTTCTTCTTTGGTTATATTCTTGACTAAAAGTTCTTATGTTTATTTGATATTTGGACTAAAGTTTTCACACTTACACTTCTCGTCATTATTATTATAACATGGAAAAGGTTTATGCTTTAATTATGTGTTCAGCGTTTCTTGCCTGGCATTGGACAAGGTTTATGCTTTAATTATGTGTTCAGCATTTCTTGCCTGGCATTCCGTTTCATCCTAGACTTACCCAGACCTTTGTAGACATGGAACACACATGAAATGCATGTATTCCAAATAACGATATACCGTATTATTTACCCTCTACAACTCTAGGCAGCTCATACGCAGATAAGGAGCCTTGGCTTGAGCTAGGAGAACTTTTTGCTCGAGGTGGGGGATGGGCCAGCAGGCTGCTTGCTGCTTGTGCTGATCGATACATTTACAAAACAAAAGACGCTAATGGAGAAGTGCGAAGGGATTTAAGGTGGGTCAGGATTACAAGTTTTTTCATAGGCTTCAGGGATTCTAGTGTTAAAATCAGAAAAATTACAGTCTTTCAAATTGGTCCCAATGACTTAGATGATGAGGTTCCCAAATACCAATTCCAAACAAATCCAACCACTTAACACTCAGGGGGCCTTTCTTTGAATATACTTATACAAACTTCTTGAATATGCAGGAATTCTTCGTATATCAGATGAATGCTTACAGGACTATCCTTTTATTTATTCCACCAACATGTATATTATAATACAACCAAAACAGAGCTAAATCTACTTAATTTTAATGGTAATGCCTTAAATATGAACCTGTGGTACAATCTTAGTACAAACACACATATTATATATTTTAAATGACAGTGGTCCTTATTACATACAGTATTGTAATGTAAGGCTGTTAAAAATTATTATTCTACCTTCAGTACAATGTTAATAATGCACTACATAACAACAACATTTATTTATATAACACATTTTCATACCAATATTGTAGCTCAAAGTGCTTCACAAGATGAAGAAAGAAAAGTTTATAAAAAATAAAAAACATAAAAATAAGATTAGGCAATAGTAAGTGTCAAAGAATAAAGGGCAGATTAAAAAAACAGAAGGCTGGAAAAAAAAATCTGCAGGGGTTCCGATGCCATTAGACTGTCCAGACCCCACTGGGCATTCTAAATAAGATAAATTATCAAAATCAGTTCTCATGGTTTTCATGCTTTATGTAGGAAGAATTAAATGATGACGGTCATGTTGACATTTGGCCTTCAATCCATCAATGTAGGGACTGCATAGTGCAGTGATATGCATTGATCAGGTGGTGGTGGCTCAGATGGCCACCACAGAAATCTGGAAAAAGAACAGTAGAGAAAGTAGTGGTTAGTACAGATTGCGGAGCCATGATAAAAACAATAATTCAATGCATAAACAGTATGTCAGGGTTACACTAAAATATAGCTATGAAAAAGCCATGTTAAAATAATGGGTTTTTAGCATTATATGCTCCATCGTATTAGCCTGGTGAATTTCTATTGGTTAACTATTCCTGATTTTAGGTACATAACAGCAGAAGGCTGCCTCACCACTTCTTTTAAATTTAGCTCTTGGAATTATAAGCAGACACTCATTTGAATATCAAAGGTTAAATTTGTATATAAGTATACTAGCAAAATACCCGCGCTTCGCAGCGGTGAAGTACTGCCTTAAAATTTTTATTAAGAAGAAAATTAAACCTTTTTAAACTGAGGGAAAATATACCAATAATTATTTGTTAAGGATCTCTTTGTATGCCACGTTGTCAGTTCGGCCCTCCAGTTGCAATATGACCAAGCTGTAGCTGTGTGCTGAGCTTACTCTTGAGCATGCAACGTACAGTTGGCCATGTGAACAGTAATCTTGTTTCAAATCTCACAGCTTGGATTGCTGCTGTCATAATCGGTTTGAGTTTCATGGTTTGTTTCAATTACGACAGTATTTGTAGGACTTGTGTTGAAGAGACATTCGGCATCTGTCAAGCGTTGTAAGTATACAACCAGTTTCATTGATAACTTCACATCCAGCTTTTGAGAGTTTAAACATTTCTAAACATCAAAGTGTCCACTACTGAATTCGTCACCTGTGAATCTAAGATGTTTAAGAGGCATTGGCGGTTGTCCAAAGGTGTAAAATATTTGGCCATTTCGGTACACTTAAGCATTTCACTCTTCTAGTGCTCCTGTGTAGTATAATTATCTCCTGTACCGTCATCAGTCCACACCTTGAACCTGTCCCAGTCATTCAATACATAAGACACAATGTTCCTCCGGATATCAATAGTGAGCCTGATATGGCTGTGCAATATGTAACAAAGAGAATGGAAAAGGCAGGTGCCATCTCCAGGCATGGAAACCACTTGGTAAGTGATAGTTCTTTGATCGATGGTGATTACCTCGATAGACATGTTAATGGGGGTACGGTTGGAATGATAAAGGAAATGGGTACCTGAACAATGTAAAGTAAGTCTAAAATACCTATACAATAACTATAATCGTAATAAATGAACAATAAAACAGCGGAGAAGCCGTGGATTAAATAAAAAGGCTGTAGTTATCAGCAGGGAGACGTGAATACCGTGGCGAAGCAAGGAAGGGAATGTAGAGACTGGAGCGACAGACGGCCTTATATAGGCAGGCAGCCAACAACGTGGGAGGCGTTGGGATGGGGGACCCAACGCCGCCTCACACGGTGACCGAGCTGCAGGCTATGGATGTATATATGTACGTAAGTAGGATTCAGTTAGCGTTGGGAACCCGCGTACCAAATTTCTTGAAGATGGGCCCATAAGTAACAAAGACCGTTGAAAAGTTCAATATGGCAGCCGACAGTGGCATCATATCACCAAAATAAGTACCAAATTTCAGCCTTCTACCTATGAATAAGAAAGTTCAACATGGCGGACGTTGTTGACCGTTATGACCGTTACGCGTAGAATTTTGAAATGAAACCTGCTTAACTTTTGTAAGTAAGCTGTAAGGAATAAGCCTGCCAAATTTCAGCCTTCTACCTACACGGGAAGTTGGAGAATTAGTGACGTTGGAAACTTCAATATGGCGGCCAACAGTGGCATCATACCACTGAAATAAGTACATACATCGGTTTTGGTTAGCGCAGGGAAGCCACCTACCAAATTACGTGAATATGGGGCCATGAATAAGAAAGTTCAAGATGGCGGACATTGTTGACCATTATGCGTAGAATTTCGAAATGAAACCTGCTTAACTTTTGTAAGTATGCGGTAAGGAATGAGCCTGCCAAATTTCAGCCTTCTACCTACACGGGAAGTTGGAGAATTAGTGATGTTTGGAAAATTCAATATGGCGGCCGACAGTGGCGTCATACCACCAAAATAAGTACATACATCGGTTTTGGTTAGCGTAGGGAAGCCACCTACCAAATTTCGTGAAGATGGGGTCAGCCATCTATCTACACAGGAAGTTGGAAAATTAGTGACGTTGGAAAGTTCAATATGGCGGCCGACAATGGCGTCATACCATCGAAATAAGTACATACATCAGTTTCGGTTAGCGCAGGGAATCCGCCTACCAAATTTCGTGAAGATGGGGCCATAAATAAGAAAGTTCAACATGGCGGACATTGTGAAAATTAGTGACATTGGAAAGTTCAATATGGCGGCCGACAGTGGCGTCATACCATCGAAATAAGTACATACATCAGTTTCGGTTAATGCAGGGAATCCGCCTACCAAATTTCGTGAAGATGGGGCCATAAATAACAAAATTCAACATGGCGGACGTTGTCGACCGTTATCGACTGTTATGACCGTTACGTGTAGAATTTCGAAATGAAACCTGCTTAACTTTTGTAAGTAAGCTGTAAGGAATGAGCCTGCCAAATTTCAGCATTCTACCTACACGGGAAGTTGGAGAATTAGTGACGTTGGAAAGTTCAATATGGCGGCTGACAGTGGTGTCATACCACTGAAATAAATATGTACATTGGTTTCGGTTACTGCAGGGAAGCCGCCTACCAAATTTCGTGAAGATGGGGCCATGAATAAGAAAGTTCAACATGGTGGACATTGTTGACCATTATGACCGTTACGCGTAGAATTTCGAAATGAAACCTGCTTAACTTTTGTAAGTAAGGTGTAAGGAATGAGCCTGCCAAATTTCAGCCTTCTACCTACACGGGAAGTTGGAGAATTAGTGATGTTTGGAAAATTCAATATTGCGGCCGACAGTGGCGTCATACCACCGAAATAAGTACGTACATCAATTTTGGTTAGCGCAGGGAAGCCACCTACCAAATTTCGTGAAGATGGGGTCAGCCTTCTACCTACACGGGAAGTTGGAAAATTAGTGACGTTGGAAAGTTCAATATGGTGGCCGACAATGGCGTCATACCATCGAAATAAGTACATACATCGGTTTTGGTTAGCGCAGGGAAGCCGCCTACCAAATTTCGTGAAGATGGTGCCATAAATAAGAAAGTTCAACATGGCGGACGTTGTCGACCGTTATCGACCGTTATGACCGTTACGTGTAGAATTTCGAAATGAAACCTGCTTAACTTTTGTAAGTGAGCTGTAAGGAATAAGCCTGCCAAATTTCAGCCTTCTACCTACACGGGAAGTTGGAGAATTAGTGATGAGTCAGTCAATCAGTGAGTGAGTGAGTGAGTGAGTGAGGGCTTTGCCTTTTATTAGTATAGATGACTTTTTTCTATTGGATTTTAACCTCCACTTCACTTCTGTTTACAGTGATTGGTTCGTAGCGTGCATTGTTGCAATGTTACTTTTCTTAGTGGTTTATTAAATTATGGATTTTTCAAATGTTCATTTTTTTCCCTGTGCTTAAAACTCATTAAAAAAAGTGTTCTTCGTAGCGCTATAGCGCGAACTCTTGCAGTGTTAAGTTTTCTCTGTTGTTCAAGGTTTTCTCAGTGTTATTCAATGTTTTTACATTAGTTTACTACTACGCTGTGCATTCTATGGTATGATTAACTATATTTGTGCTTAAAAATCTTTAGAAAAATATATTAACATACAGTTCGTATGGTCTAGAACCTATTAATTGTATTTACATACAATCCTATGGGGGAAATTACTTGGGTTCACGACCAGAGTTTTGGAACAAATTATGGTCGTGAACCGAGGTTCCACTGTAAGTATATAACTATTAGGATGAAAGGCATTCCAAAATATAGATGGATCGAGAATATTTAAGGCTTTGTAAGCCAAAAGCAGTACTTTAAAGTCATTTCTAAATGGCATGGGTAACCAATGTAGTGACATCAAAACTGGAGAGATGTACTCGTTTTTTTCTTTTCCTAGTCAAGATTCTGGCAGCTGCATTCTGCACTAGTTGCAACAGATTGATATCTTTGTTCTTGCAAAGTTATAAGGGATCTAATTTTTGCTATATTTCTTACGTGAAAAAATGCTGTCCTGGTAATCTGATTAATATATGATTTAAAACTTAGGTCAGAGTCAATAATTACCCCAAAATTCTTATACCCTCACTCTATTTTTTTATCTATTTTTGCAAATCACTAAGATTTATCTTCTCTCCTTATTTAGTTTGAGCAAATTACTACTCATCCACTCAGAAACACAAGTAAGACATTGGGTCAGTGAACCAAGAGAGTCAGGGTCATCAGGTGCTATTAATAAATATAGTTGTGTGTCATCAGCATAGTTCTGGTAGCTCACGTAATGCCTTGAGATAATCTGACTTAATGGAAGCATGTAGATCAAAAAGAGAAGCAGACCAAGAATAGATCCTTGTGGGACACTACATTGAATATCATGTGTCTTTGAAGTATAATTACCACAACTAACAAAGAATTTTCTACCTCTTAAGTAGGACTCAAACCAATTTAAGACACTGCCAGAGACACCCACCCACTGACTAAGGCGATTTATAAAAATATTTAGATCAACTGTGTCAAATGCAGCACTCAGATTTAAAAGGATGAGAACAGATAAACGGCCTCTGTCTGCATTAACCCGCATGTCATTTACTACTTTAATGAGTGCCGTTTGTGTACTGTAATTTGTTCTAAAACCTGACTGAAACTTGTCAAGAATTACATGTTTACTCAAGTGATCATTTAGCTGCACAATGACTGCCTTTTCTAGGATTTTACTTAAAGGCAGGTTAGAAATAGGTCTAAAATTGTCAAAAACAGAGGAGTTGAGATTATTTTTCTTGAGCAGGGGTTTAACAACAGTAGTCTTAAGACGGTCTGGGTAGACCCCCGTATGTAATGATAAGGTTGATATATAGTGAGATAGTTGAGATTTTGGCCGTTGAATATGCAAAACGTAAAACTAATTTATCAAAACTTCGCTTGTATTATTAGTGAAATTTAAGAATCCACTACTGTAAATGTTCTATCCGACAGTAATGGCAAAGTGGAATTTAGGATATTGTGTAATTTCCAAGTTATTTTCAACCTCAATAATAATTATGCTTGTAAAATATATTCACATTTTAAATATAAAGGCTTTAGTGGTTTCTTAATGAAGAACAATAGGCAAATTGACTTTAAACAAAGACAACAGTGAATTTAAAAAAAAATCTAATTGTTACTTTCATTTTACCAAATACTGTGGAACAAATTATTATGTGACAACCATTCTAAAAACAGCCAATGCACTTTAAGCATGTGGTGGCCACCTGTTTTGTTAATCCCTTTAGCATTTAAATTCTTTTAGAAAAAAATAAATAAATTCTGGAATAGTTACCTAATTACAAGAAGTAAAAAGATTACTTTGCCATAGGCTTTGTCTACTCTTGGTATTGTTAAATGTTTGTCAGAGTTTTTTTCTTCTCCACATTTATGATTAATTATTTCAGAATATCTCAATAAATTGTCTAATAAAAATACTGCATCTACTTTAGCTAGAGACTATAAATGACTTTGAAAATGTGCTTTGTCGGCAGACTATTACACATTAAAGTGGCATATGCTTTGCACCATCCCACTTAATATGCATATACTGTACTACTCAACAATAAAGATTACTATAAATACAATTAAAAGGACAAAAAATAGCAATTATTATTAGATAAAAGGTACATGCAAGCTTTGGTAAGAGCTATTACTCATTGTGAATTGCAGGATGGATACCTGATTTCATTAACTATATATACTTTTCAAGAAATTAATGTCTTCAGTTCTAAAAATTTCCCATATATTCTCAGAAAATGAAATGTGTTTAGGTTCTAAGTTATCATCAATATATTAACTGCTGCTGGCATATTTAACTTGTATTTCTGTTCTTCAAGTTTGAATTTTGGATTTCACAGGGTTTTAATTAACTATACATATCTGAGTACACAAAGTATAGTATTTATAGCATGGCTACATTGTTACTATTTTATTTAATAAAGCTTTAGTTTATTGTTTATGATTTTTTTTATACTATGTCTACACAATTTTACATAGAATATTTATATTATTTTGAGATATTTGCAGTGACACAAGGTATAAACTGTACTGCAGCAATTTAATCACTATTTCACTTCATTAAAACAATTACTTGACTGGTTAAGGATAAGAGCAGCAGACATTTTTCTTATGACAAGCTACAGCACAAACACATTTTGGGCTCTTATTATAATGCCATCCACTGAATCTGGTCTTAGCAATTATGCAAAATAACCTAAAATGAAGTAGACATTAAAGAAGGCTACTAAATATAACTTAGTTTGCAGTGGCAATTTAAAGATAAATATAAAAAAATTCTTTTCAGTTTAAGTGTGTCTAAAATTATGTAGAATAAAGAAGCACACAATTCATGTCTTTTGCTACTGCACTCACTAATTATCTGTTATGTCTCAAGGCAGCTTTTTAATCCCATCAGAATCAGCATCATAAATTCACTAACTTAATTCTCTCCATTTAAAAAATAATGTAAAATTAAATACAAATGTTATCACTAATATTTAGTTGATTTACTATCAACATGTAGAGCATCTGCAACTGTAAAAAGTGATGACAAATACATAACTATCATCAATAAACCAAATGTAAAGAACAGTGAATGACTTTTTCTTAAATATTTGTAATTATAAATTTGAACCAAAGACAAATTATATCAAGCTTTTAAATTAATCCACTGTACATACAGATGTTACGAACTGAGTTTGCATTATAATCTCTTTAGTTTTTTGGGGTCACAGAATTCAATTCTTGCATTAATTTTTAACCAGAATTCTGTTTTAAAAGAGTTAAAAATATTTTGCCTCTTTCCCAACACTGTTTTGTTTTCCATGGCCCCAGCATTTTGAGAGGGTGTTTATGGAAAACCAAATTAATATTTAGAGTTAACTCAAGATATCAGGAAATGCATTTAAAGTTTCTCAAATAGATTTTCTGATATTATAAAATGATACATTGTACATTTTAAGATATCTGAAATGCAATTTAAGACATCTTGAAATATGTTTGTGTTCATTTTGAGATATCTGAAGTGCTTTGTTATGGTTTCAATTTCTTTTCATGGTTATTATGCATCTGGCTAATGGCTACATTTTTGGGTTTTTTAATAGATAGGATGGTCTTTAGATTTCTGTTTCTTCTCCTGGTCAACAACATTATATTATATTGTCTGTCCTTGCATATTGATGAAATGAGTTCATTCAAAGCTAATTGGAATGTGGAATACTTTTTACAGCAAACAGCTGTTTCCATATTGTGAGTGTTCTGTTTAGCATATGCATGAAAGAGGGTTCTCTATCTATAGTCCATTTTTTGCTTAAACTATTTTCAAAGAATATTGCAGCTAGCTTTTTTCTTTAAACTTACAGCTCACCTAAGGAAGAAGACAAAAGAAAACAATATGTGTGTCCTAAGAGAGCATGCAAAATTTTAAAGAATTATGCCATTTTGTTCTAGACCATTCATCACATCTAAAATCATGATGCCCTTTGATAGTTTAAGTATTGCTGAGGCACTATCTGGAAGCCAAGACTGTTCATAGATCTTAAATAGGGTTGTACTTGATTTGTGTTTTCACTTAACCTAAAAGGTGTCTTATTAAGTTAGGTACTACATCAGTGCACATTTTGCCTGTGTTAGCTCCCAATATAAAAATACTAATATGAGCACTTAGCCTCCTGTTGTAAACTCAAATACCTTCTTCTGGCAGTTTCTGTTTTTGCCCATACAGACTGATCAAACATTATTTAGTTGAGCACTGTTTATGTATTTTAGCCTTATATCCCAAAATGCATTATACCATAAATTGTTTGCATTGCAATGTTTATGACTCTCAACAAGAAAACATTTGAGGATGGATGAACCCTAAGCTCAACATTATAGTTCTGAAAATATCTAATTCTGCCAGGAGCCATATTCAAATAGATATTATTCTTCACAAACACAGTAAGTAATTTTTCAAGTTAAAATAGAGGTATTATCAGTCTAATTCCATTGGTCAGTTAGTTAATACTATCAGTTTAGTTTACTGATTTACAAGTTACCATGAAGTGGGCAAAATATAATCAGTACATTACTATATACTGCAAATTTATTTATTTATTTATTTATTTATAAAGCACTTTAAAAACAACATCAAGGCTGACCAAAGTGCTGTACAATAAAAACCCAGCATATCAGACACACAAAACCAAAGGGTAAATGAAACAGAAACACATAAACACATAAGAACTGAAGGGAGCCTTTATAAAAAGTATACAGTTAGCCAACATCTCATACTCGGTTAAAAGCCAGAGAGTAAAAATGTGTTTTTAAAAATGATTTAAATGCAGCTAGCGAAGGAGCCTGCCTAAGGGCCGGTTTATATTTCACACTCAGAACGCATACGCGCCCGCATCATGGCTGCTACTTGTTCCCAGCGTTTATTTCACACGTCCTCTGAGCAGCTCCTCAGAAATTAGCGTGACGCGTGCACGAGTTGCAGTACCAGCAAAAAGTCGGGGGGCGCAGTGTGCTAAAAGTCGGAACGTGACGTCAGTGTCTCTGTTTACTATCTACATGTGACAGAAGGCCTCTATGCAGATCCTATGCAGACGGTATGAATGCTTCAATGTGGTGAAGCAAAATGGCGACATACAGATGCATTCGTGGTGCTTTTATATTCAAGCGTCACATATTCCCGATCGTAATGACACGATATATTTTAAAAGTCTCACATACCATCTTTTGTGCCGTCTTTTTTTTATTTTTACAACTTAACAACAGCAACATAATGTATAAGGCTGTATTTGAGCCACTGAGAAAAAAATAAAGGACACGGTGAAAACATGTATTTTGTGATTAAAGTGGAAATTTTAATCTTGAAATGTCCACTTTAACCTCGTAGTTTACTTTATCATTAATGCAGACCATCGTAAACGTCATCCCAGTTTTTAATCGCTACGAGCTTCTTGGACCTGACAGCAGCGGCAAGCAGCAATAGATCACCACACAGAACAAATTAAATGTATGATATTCCAACTCTCTGCACATTTAGAATCTTTAGATTTGTACTTGATACCACTTTCATGATGAAATGCATTAAAGTGTGTGTTACATTTTACATATAATTTCATTTAAATAATGAATACTGTTAATAATCACACACGTGGGGAATAATTACACACATGAGGGTGTCACGGTGGTGAAGCGATAGCACTGCTGTCTCACAGGGAGTTATGTTACTGGTATTTCCTGCTTGTATTCCACACTGTACTCCGGTTTCCTTCCAAAGATATGCAGATTTGGGGATTTGGTGCTGCTAAAATGACGCTAGTGTATGTGAGTGCTTGTATTCACCTTGCGATGAGCTAAGGCCTCGTCTAGGGATTGTTTCTCACTCGTGCCCAATGCTTGCTGGAATGGACAAATCCCTGGATTGATGGATTTAATCAATAAACATAATTTTCAGAGATATTGCGGTACGGTGTCATCAGAATTTAATGAGTGTTCTAGGCAATTCACAACACAGAGAAGCCGAACATGTTCTCACCATGATAATATCTCGCACTGCCACCTGGTGGATTCCTCCAGATTTACGTAAAGTACGTGCGCAAGTGTGAACACTACAACGCTTGCGTAGCAGGAGCGTCCGCTGCAGCATGTGTCGCGTGAAGTATAACTCCGGCCTAACGTGCAACGGCAAATCGTTACAGAGTTTTGGGGCTGCAACTGAAAAAGCTCAATTAATTAATTAATTAATTAATTCAACAGGTACACATGTCATGAATGTAGAAAAGACGGTTCTTGCTTGTGTGTGAACTGTTAACATTTGAATTTGATGACAGCATATAGCGCTGAACTGACCTCTCTGTACTATTCTTTCATCTGCATGTCCAGCAGTACAAAAGAAACTCCACTATACAGCAACGTGGACACTGGCAAGATCGGAAAAAAAAAAAAAACACACGAAACACTCCGTCACTGATTACAACTGCAAGATGTTATGTGAATGAATATGAATAATGTTGTATCCGTGCCACGTTTTCCGAAATGTACTATACAGGTCATAAAATTAATAATTCCAAATATAATATATATCTATGCCTCTGTTTTTTTTTTTTGTTTTTTTTTGACATCATAGACCATAAGGTGCATATTAATTCAGTGTGAGCAGGAACACTCAATAAAACTGAATAAAAAAAATCAAGTAACAGTGAGATACGAAGAAGGCAGATTCACCAGCGTTTGTGTGTCAGCTTTTATCCCTCCAGATCAAAGAATGTCCAGTTCCATTGCCTCAAAACACCACTCACATCTACAGTTACTCCCAGTTTAAAATAAAAACTAACAGCGTCAGATCCCTAGGGCAGTAGTATGTATCGTGATCGTGACTGAGAGAATAAAAGTAAAAAAAGACGGTAACTTTTACAAGTCCTATAAATGTACACCGTCTGTTGCAGATGCAAACCAAATGTATGTGTGTACTGTATAATATTAACAATAAGAGCAGCTCAATACTGAAAACGGCAAATATAGGAGGCAGTCGGGATCAAACTTGGGACTCTTGATTAGAAGTCAGAAAATCTTACCGCTACGTCACGGAAGCTGTTGTATTATCGTTGAACCTTTTGTGAAAGTGTTTATTTGATCTTTGGACTTCAGGCTTCACATATTATATAGTTTATGCCAACATTTTGTCATTTACTACTAAAATATGAAAAACGTTTCTGTTTTAACAATGTGTTTACACAGATTATTGTAGAAACAGAACACACATGAAATGCATGTGTTCCAAATAGCGATCTATTATTTCCACTCTAAAACTCCAGCAATTCACTCCCAGATAATCAATCAAGGCATGAGCTAGGAGAACTTTGTGCACGTTCTGTGGCGGTGGGGGATGGGATACCAGGCTGCCTTGCTTCTTTTCTTTATCGGCACATTTGCAGGACAAAAGACGCTGGCGGAGAGGTGCGAACGGATTTAAGGTGGGCTGGATTTATTTAAGTTTTTTCGTAGGCTCTGGTAATTCTAGTGTTAAAGGTGACTCCCAGAATGCCGCCTATGCCTTTATTTCTCTTCATGTATTTGAACCTCTCTTGCTGGCACCTGTGCTGATTACATCACCAAAGCCAAACTGACCAATTAGACTGAAGCCACACTGACAAATCAGATTGCTTGGAGGGACTGGGCACACACACACACACATACAGATAGTAACATTTTATTAAATAGTAAATAACACCAGATAAATTGGTGCATACAGTATAAAAGATGGATAAACTAATTAAACCACCACCAATTTTACAGGATTTAATTCTCTAAACCTGACTGCCATCTAGTATCGCCTTTCAGTATGTTTTCAAATGAGCCACCAAAACCTGTGCCTTGAGAGTTGGTGAGGTGGTGTCTGTAATGATGTCATTGTTTAAGGAAGCAATAACAGTGATAAGGACAGCTGAAGGACAAAGAGAAAATTCAATGGGGTGGAGGTGCACCAGGGATCCATTCTGAGTCCATTGCTTTTCCTCGATAGTGATGAAGGTGGTAACATGAGAAGTATATAAAGGATTGCCTTGGAAGTGCTTATATGGTATGTCAGTGATCTTATAGTGATGGCAAAAACTAAAAGAGGAATTGAGGAAGAAAATACTGAAATAGAAAGTTAATTTGAAAGTGAAAAGTAAATATGGGAAAAACTAAGGTGATTGTTGTAGGCGAAGCAACAGGTGGCATGAAAGATTTCAACACAGGCTGTGTGGCTGTTATACCAATCACAGAAAAACACAAGATGGTTTAAAAAACCTACCTTGTGGATGCCCATATACCATCTTCTTTTTCAAACCAACCTTTCCAAGTTTTCCACTTGCACTAATTTTTATAAAGCCAAATGGGAGATGTTTATCTACTTCAGAAACCATATAAGAAAAGGTTAAATTCTTCTCAAAGATTGAGTAATAAACTTGAAAACACAAGATAAATTTTACAGTACAGAACTAGATTTCCAAGCACAAGTAGCCATGATAGAATTGCAAAAATCTTAATAGACTGAAAACCAAGTCAAGACGAAAAAGCAAGAGTCAAAACCAGAATACTGAATACTAAACTTTTGACCTGGAAACTATTGATCATTGAATCTGTAAAAAGAAATGAAACCTAGCCTCAACAATGCACCAGAATTAAAGGACAAACATTTGAAAGAACTGATGTCTATGTGATCAGCCATCACAAAAAAAATCAGAACTCAGAAATTCTCTATGACTGAATGTGAATATTTACCACCTGAAAAGTCTATGTAACTGAATGCAAACTGTTGCAACAAAAATCAAAAACGAAAGTTGTCAGTGACTAATAGGTGAATGTTTGCCAATCAAAAATGTACTGACTGGAAAAGAAGTGTGACACCCCCAGTGTGTATCACATTTGTAATCATTTCTATTTTTTCATGTGAGAAATTGCGTATTCATTTTTTTAAATTTTATTTGAAGAAATTGTTTATTCAGGCTGGGATATGCTGTCAATTGTCATGCTGATTCTTCATTCAAATGAGCATGGCTACACAGAAAAGCAGTATGAGTTCATTTCTCTTTATTTTCCTGTTTGCAGCTTTCTTTTAGTTTAACTGGTAGCTCTGCCCCTTACCCAAGGAGATATAACACAAGCTGTCTACCCAAAATTCAAAACACTGACATTCTCTGACACTGGAAGGTGAGCTTTCACCTCTTGAAAAGACAGTCACTTGAAAGCAAGCTGTCACCACAAAAATGAAAACTCAAGAAAGCACTTTACTGGAACAGAGTGTTTCCCCACAAAAAAAAACTTGAAAAAGCTCTTTAACCTGAACGCATTAGCCACTGTAACAGTTTTCTTTAAATAAATAGTAAGAACATACTGTAAAAATACACCTTTAGTGTTGGGATATTAATATATAGAATATTCACTGTTATGACAAATATCAGATTTCTTTGTCACCTCCATTTACTGAATATTAAATAACATTGCATTTAACAGTTCAAAGGGATCTTTATGCTGTATATGGTCAGTTACTGTAATATACATGTGATACTGAACTTTTACATTCAACAGTAACAGAACAAAGCAATGCTCATCTCCATTAAACGTTAAGGAAAGTAAATTCTACAGAATATATATATATATGCCGTATATAAATAGATAATAACATTCAGAACTAAACCAAGCTCTTACGAAGATGTTTGAATTTTGTTAGAAACTGACCATTGCTCATGGGCGCTTGACAATTTTATATCTTCTGCCTCTGTTTCACACTTGACTGATAATCCTCTGTGAAGAGCATATAGCTTTGACTCTGTCCCCCCAACAGGATGTTTTCACTGTGTTTGAGACTCAGGCCAACTGACCTTATTTCTGAGAAATTAATTCATGCATTTATCTCTAGTAGGATTGACTACTGCAATGCGGTGTTCACTGGCTGTTCAAACTGTTCTTTATACAGCCTCCAGTTAATCCAAAATGTGGCTGCAAGAAAACAAGAAAATATGAACACATAACTCCAGTTCTTAAATCCTTACACTGGCTCCCGGTTAAGTTTAGGGCAGATTTCAAAATCCTCCTTTTAACATATAAAGCATTAAATAGCCAAGGTCCGGCTTACTTGTCTGAACTTATCATGACTTACAAACCTGAGCGCACATTAAGATCTCAAGATGCCGGTCTGTTTATGATTCCAAGGATTAATAAAATAACAGTGGGAGGTCGAGCTTTTAGTTACAGGGCCCCTAAACTGTGGAATGGTCTTCCTGCTTGTATAAGAGATGCCCCTTCGGTCCCAGCCTTTAAATCCCGGCTGAAGACTCACTACTTCAGTTTAGCTTACCCTGACTAGAGCTGCTGATTAACTGTACATACTGCATCTCTGTTGTTAGTCATTAGCACTAAAACATAAGTAACATGAT
>JANRMT010062815.1:23423010-23502123 GCA_026402145.1 Polypterus bichir lapradei
AAACATGCAAAAGAATAAGAAATCAGGAAGGGGGCAAATAGTTTTTCACACCACTGTATGTGTGTTTAAACCCGTAGTACTGCATTGTTTTTTGTACTACATTTCCCTGAAGAAACATAAGTGACATTTTCTTCATCTCCATTTCTCTGCAGACATTAGATGTTTGTGTATTTATTTATCGTTGGCAGTTTTTACACTTGGTCAAGCATATGTTACTTGGTCTAGAGTAGGGGTGTGCAACCTCTATTATCAAAGGAGTCATATTTGCCCCCTCTCCCAACAAATAAACTTCATCTGGAGCCAAAAAACTTATTTGACCCTTAAAATAAAAGATAATACAGTTTATAGAATCTATATATATAAAATTCTTTTTGCGTTTGAAAACGAAATTATGTATGACCACAGAACATATTATAAAGCACTTGCGCACTCACACTTGAAACGGAAATTACGTATGACCACAACAGTCAGGTTACACAGAGAAAGTGAAACAGAAGCACATCGAGAGAGAAGGCTCGCAGACTCACTGATCAACGTATACGACAATCACAATTGACGGCCTCACAAATACCCGAACAATGTGCTTAAGTATGACCACAGCAGTCAGGTTACACAGACAAAGTGAGACAGAAGCAGAACGAGAGAGAAGGCTCGCAAGCTCGCTGATCAACGTATACGACAATCACAATTGAGGGCCTCACAAACACGTGAACAACGTGCTGAACAGATTCGAATTCGACAGATGCAGTATTCACAGGCTACCACGTCACACAGGCGTCAGGGTCTGTATATGGAGGGATCTATAATAATAAAAGCCAAAGCCCTCACTGACTGACTGACTCATCACTAATTCTCCAACTTCCCATGTAGGTAGAAAGCTGAAATTTGGCAGGCTCATTCCTTACAGCTTACTTACAAAAGTTAAGCAGGTTTCATTTCGAAATTCTACACGTAACGGTCATAACGGTCGATAACGGTCGACAACGTCCGCCATGTTGAACTTTCTTATTTATGGCCCCATCTTCACGAAATTTGGTAGGCGGCTTCCCTGCGCTAACCGAAACCGATGTATGTACTTATTTCGATGGTATGACGCCACTGTCGGCCGCCATATTGAACTTTCCAACGTCACCAATTTTCAAACTTCCCGTGTAGGTAGAAGGCTGACCCCATCTTCACGAAATTTGGTAGGTGACTTCCCTGCGCTAACCAAAACCGATGTACGTACTTATTTCGATGGTATGACGCCACTGTCGGCCGCCATATTGAATTTTCCAAACGTCACTAATTCTCCAACTTCCCGTGTAGGTAGAAGGCTGAAATTTGGTAGGCCCATTCCTTACAGCTTACTTACAAAAGTTAAGCAGGTTTCATTTCGAAATTCTACGCGTAACGGTCATAACGATCAACAACGTCCACCATATTGAACTTTCTTATTCATGGCCCCATCTTCACGAAATTTGGTAGGCAGCTTCCCTGCGCTAACCGAAACCAATGTGCATACTTATTTCGGTGGTATGACGCCACTGTCAGCCGCCATATTGAACTTTCCAACGTCACTAATTCTCAAACTTCCCGTGTAGGTAGAAGGCTGAAATTTGGCAGGCCCATTCCTTACAGCTTACTTACAAAAGTTAAGCAGGTTTCATTTCGAAATTCTACGCATAACGGTCATAACGGTCAACAATGTCTGCCATGTTGAACTTTCTTATTTACGGCCCCATCTTCACGAAATTTGGTAGGTGACTTCCCTGAGCTAACCAAAACCAATGTACGTACTTATTTCGGTGGTATGACGCCACTGTCAGCCGCCATATTGAATTTTCCAACATCACTAATTCTCCAACTTCCCGTATAGGTAGAAGGCTGAAATTTGGCAGGCTCATTCCTTACAGGTTTCATTTCGAAATTCTACACGTAACGATCAACAACGTCCGCCATGTTGAACTTTCTTATTTATGACCTCATCTTCTCGAAATTTGGTAGGCGGCTTCCCTGCACTAACCGAAACCAATGTACGTACTTATTTCGGTGGTATGATGCCACTGTCGGCCACCATATTGAACTTTTCAACAGTCTTTGTTACTTATGGGCCCATCTTCAAGAAATTTGGTACACGGGTTCCCAACGCTAACTGAATCCTATTTACGTACATATATACGTCCATAGCCTGCAGCTTGGTCACCATGTGAGGCGGCGTTGGGTCTCCCATGCCATCACCTCCCACGTTGTTGGCTGCCTGCCTATATAAGGCCGTCCGTCGCTCCAGTCTCTACATTCCCTTCCTTGCTTCGCCACGGGATTCACGTCTCCCTGCTGATAACTACAGCCTTTTTGTTTAATCCACGGCTTCTCTGCTGTTTTATTGTTTGTTTATTACAATTATAGTTATTGTATAGGTATTTTACACTTACTTTACATTACTCAGGTACCCATTTCCTTCATCATTCCAACCCCCATTACCATGTCTATCGAGGTAATCACCATCGATCAAAGAACTGTCACTTACCGAGTGGTTCCATGCCCGGAGATGGCACCTACCTTTTCCATTCTCTGTGTTATATATTGCACGGCCATATCAGGCTCACTCTTGATATCTGGAAGAACATTGTGTCTTATGTATTGAATGACTGGGACAGGTTCAAGGTGTGGACTGATGACGGTACAGGAGATAATTATACTACACAGGAGCACTAGAAGAGTGAAATGCTTAAGCCCTTCACCTATGGTTCTGCATGTGAGTTGATGGCTGCCGCTGAATTGTTCGGTTGGTGCTTTCAAGTGTACCGAAATGGCCAAATATTGTACACCTTTCGACAACTGCCAATGCCTCTTAAACATCTTACATTCATAGGTGACAATTTCAGTAGTGGACACTTTGATGTTTATGAATGTTTAAACTCTCAAAAGCTGGATGTGAAGTTATCGATGAAACCGGTTGTAAGCTTACAACGCTTGACAGATGCCGAATGTCACTTCAACACAAGTCCTGCAAATACTGTCGTAATTGAAACAAACCATGAAACTGAAATCGATTATGACAGCAGCAATCCATGCTGTGAGATTTGAAACAAGATTACTGTTCACATGGCCAACTGTAAGTTGCATGCTCAAGAGTAAGCTCAGCGCACAGCTTGGTCATGTTACAACTGGAGGGCCGAACTGACAACGTGGTATACAAAGAGATCCTTAACAAATAATTATTGCCATATTTTCCCTCACTTTAAAAAGGTTAAATTTTCTTCTTAATAAAAATTTTAATGCAGTACTTCGCCGCTGCGAAGCGCGGGTATTTTGCTAGTTCAATTATAACATTGAAAAAGATTATTGCTTACATCCAAAAGTTACAATAGGAGAAATCGACATCATGTGTAACACCAAGCACAGAGGGTTAAATTTGAATCACGTGGGATGTGTTGTTCAGACGGCAAGGTGAAATTAACACCTTTAAGCCATCCACCTGAACTGTTGTTGTCTCTTATTTCTGGCGCAAATCCACATTCAACTCATTTTCTACAGAACATTACGAAATAAAATTCGTATTTTCAGATGACATCGTTTGGCACTACGGCTGCTACCGAGGATTCTGGCTTTATGCTGATATTTAAAATGCTGGGGCAAATCTATCATAGAATTGGGTCATTAATGCCGTTGCCTCATGAGAGCCACACATTTTTCCCTTCCACTCAGTGAGCGAAGCCACTAGGTAATCTGCTAGTTAAATATATAATTATACTCTATATATAAAAATCGCTTATAGTGCATTTATGAAATTATAGAAATACAATACAGAAAACTCTTTGACAATTTATTATAAAGGACAAAGGATAACATCAAACCTTCCCAAAATATGAAAATATGCAAAATATGATTTATGAAAATATGCAAAAATGGTTTATGAAAATATGAAAATATAGTTCATATAATTTATGGAAATATGAAAATATGAAACATACTCCGCCCCTAGGGGTGGTGAAGGGTAATGAAGGGTTGGACCACCGTCATAATTGATCATCTCTAAACCCTGCCTTTTAGGGTGGTTCTTTTGTAAACCAATCCCTTATCATGCCCCATTAACAATACCCATACTCACGAGGTACGCCTTTGTCTCTCTAACCGCCTATAGGGTTAGGGGAGAGGCGTGTCGCTCCACCCCTGCTCACCCCCGACTGTGGGAGGAGACGAAAGAGTTCTTGTATAAAATTCTAGTCATTTAGTGAAAATGCCATGACAGACAAAAGCAAACAGAATGGACGGTCTTGTGAACGCTCCTAAGAAACTGAAAACAAACAGGGTGTCCAGAAGGACTGAGTTATGGGACCCACACCTCAGCTCTGCCTGGTACGATTCTAATTGTGCTTTGAGCGAAGTAGAAGTAAAAAGAAATGCTGAGGGACATCTCACAGTGGTGGTTTCCAAGAAGGAGCCTATCCTTCCTGAATATAAAGATGCCGGTCACGAAGAGGGGGAGGAAGATCAAGAAAATGAGATAAAGGAACAAGTGAATGAAATTCATTTTTCTATAAAAGACTGGACTTTTTTTAAAGCTCTTATTCCAAATATTGATGAGGCTATTTATCAAGGAAAACTGTCCGACCAAATGAAAAGAATTAAAAGAAAATTGAAGGAGGAGTTTAGCCTGTTGAATAATTCATGCTCGGAGGAATAGGAAGAAAATTGGGAGACAACCACCCCTAAGTGAGTGGCAATAAATAAGACAGGTCTTTTTCATAGATTACATTAACCTAAAACACTATCGAGATGTCTTCAACTAACTATCCTACCGAAGCTGGTGCTAGCTGGGCCGGTCGTCTCCCTGTTCTCTCGGCCTCTGAGGTGGCAGATGTCCTCAACATTGTAATGCGCTCTGAAGAACAAAGCTCCGGTGGTATGGAACATACGTCTGCTGCTGACTACATGTTTTGGCCTGCTAACCCTCAAGCCAACACCGCCTACTCTACTACAGACGAGATGACGATGACCGACACTAACCTACAACCCTGCTACTCTGCTGCAGACCAGATGCTGACAACTAACGATGTGTTTTGGCCTGGTAACAACCAGCACCTTGCCGGCTATGCTCCTGATCAGGCATGTTGGACTATAGAACAGACGGCGCCCCCCAATTGCCTGTTTTGGCCCGACGACATTGTACCTAACTCCGGGTACACTGTTCCTAACAACTCTCCTTCAGACCCGCCGTCTTGGCCGGATCTTCTGATGCCTTCAACTGACCAGATCTATTGGCCTGAGCCTGTTACCCGCCCCCGATGATATGTATTGGTTGGACAGTCTCCTGGAGAACCGTACAGTACCTGACATTTTTGTCCCTGCTGAGGATGTTCTGGGGAGCCTAACAGGTGCTGAGAAGACAACCATGCAGGCCATGCGGCAAGAAGAGGCCGTGGACGACCTGGTAGAGGCTCTGTCTGCTTAGAAGACATCGTCCCAGGATGTTGATTATGAGGGCATGGACATTGAACAAACTGACGGGCCCCTGGGTGAAACATTTCAAAAGACTCTGAAACTGATCAAGAGTCTGATTGTGGCTCTGCTGGATATAATAGTTGATCGGGACCTAAAAAGTACCTGTCAAGCATACGTGTCTGTTTGAGCCTGACTTTGTTTATCGGGTTGGCCACTTTCGAGAGGTTCTGACTGTTTTCTGCAAACCAGGAGCCTGGTCATAAAGACTCTGGGTTGCTTCAACATCTTTCCACCTTTTCACCAGGTTCATTCATTTGTTCAAAATGCTGTCGACGATCTGGAAAATGAACATTCTATTAACGAGGCAATTGTACAAGCCTTTCACAACATGAATGATCCCTCTTACTTAAAAATACGTGAAATAGCCGATGCTTTCTCTAAAAGGCATTTTTCTGTACCTGACATGACCGATGCACCTTTGGGGTTTTACGGGGAATACGACATAGAAAAATCAGTTGAAGTGTCTGAACTCAATGTGCCTGTGCTATAATATGTTTTCGTATGTTTTGAAATTTTAATAATGTTTTTAATCATGCTGTTTTGAAAATTACCAATAAAGCACCATTTGATTTTTAAACCACTGACATTTTTCTTTCACCGCCGATGATGGAGGGTTACATGAAAAAGGTTTATTATAACCCAGGAAATCCTGGCAGCTTTGGGGGAAAAAACTCTTTGAAAAGAGCTCTTGAGGTTTCGGGTCAGAAAAGTAATGACCAGCAAGTGTCGGATTGATTATCCGGTCAATATGCTTATACAATTCACAAACCAGCTAGAAGGCATTTTAAGAGAAATAAGGTTTATGTATCCGATACAGATTTGCAATAGCAGATGGATTTAGCGGACATGACAAATGTATCCAAGCATAACCGGGGTTATAAATATTTGTTAACATGTATCGATGTACTTTCTAAGTACACGTGGGTACGGCCCCTGAAGAACAAAACGGGTAAGGAAGTGACAAGAGCCTTCCAAGACATTCTGAGCGCCGGTCGAACTCCAAAGAAGCTCCAGACCGAGAAGGGGAAAGAGTTTTTCAACTGAGATTTTCAAAAGCTGTTAAAGAAGATCAGAATAAAACATTTCACCACAGGAAATGAATTAAAGGCTTCTGTAGTGGAGAGATTTAACCGCACACTAAAATCTAAAATGTGGAAATATTTCAGCGCGTATAATACGAGAACCTACATCGATTAAAGTCGAAAGCACAGACGTTTACAGGATCGAAAAAATACTGGCTAGGAAAGTTAAGAATAAAAAACAACTCATTTTAGTCAAATGGCTTGGCTGGCCAGAAAAATTTAACAGCTGGATACCGGAGAGCCAGGCCCAAGATGTTCGATAAAATCCAGAATGCTCCTAATCGGCTCGTCATTCTCTAGCGGTATACGATGGAGCGCAAAAGTTTTTTTGTGACTCTACCGAGCAACGCTTCCTCAGACATTTTCCCTAACAACACAATTTCCAATTTCACGACGAAGCTTGCTAAACCCATAGAATTAGAAGGTTCTTGGGAAGTCGGTCTAGTCGAAATACAGTACCCAGACACGTGGAATACCACAGACAAACCGGATAACGAATTCTACGTTTCAGCTCCGGGGGTAAAAAAATATTACTACATTCCATATTACGAAGGTATTCACGACCTACTGTTTTTTATGAATTCGACAACCTTAAGCCAACCCACTTTGACAGATGTAGCAGCTGGAACTGTCCCTTCTGAGAACCCTGTGAAATTCAGTTATAATGCTGCGGAAAGAAGAGTCTACGTAGTACCGGGTGAAAAGGATGAAACTATACACTTAAAAGGGCAGCTGGGTCGAATATTAGGAGCGCATCCTGATCAGACTCGGGGGTTAACTTACAAGGTTCCTTTCCCCGCAGACATCAGAGCTGGCTTTTACACGTTGTACGTGTACGGGGATATGGTATCTCATCAGAGAGTCAGAGGCAGATACGTACCCCTTTTGAGGTGTGTTCATATAGAGGATCAGGCTAATCAAATTACAACCATCACATACGACAAGCCGCATTATGCGCCAGCCAGCAAGAATCATTTTGACACAGTGACTATTGGAATAAAGACGGACCAGAACAAAAACGTGCCATTTCAGTTTGGTAAGGTGATAGTGAAGTTGCATTTCAGACCAGTCAAGCATTGTATGCACGACTGAAACAATAAGGTCTTACCAGGACCTGACACCTTACATCCAATATTATCAGACCCAAGCGGGTAATGGATTACCGGGGTTCTCTGGATCCCCTGTAATATATGGTGGGGGGATTGGAGGTATATTTCGAGGATTATTTAGAAGAGCTTTACCTCTCCTGGAAAAAGGCTTTGACATCGCGAAACCACATATCAAATCCGCAGCTAAAAATATTTTAAAAGATGTGATCACAGGAGCTATATCCAGTGAGAAACAAGACTAAAGCAAGCAAAAAGAAGAAGAGAGACGTTTTTAAGAGAAGATGGCTTTCGTACACAGAATGTCCGAAGAGTGTGTCAAATCTGAACTGGACCTGTTTACTGTCCCTTTCACTCAAACGAGTGTAGATAAAAGTATATACGTTGAAGTCCCACCTCTCTCAGCCCTCTCTGAAGTAGCTCTGCTAGAATTTCTCATAGCCGGAAATGGGGAAGATTACTTTGATTTGAATAACACTCTTCTACACCTAAGGGGAAAGATAGTGAACACTGATGGGACTAACATACCTGCCGGTGCAAAGGTCAGATTTGTCAACTACCCTATAGCCAGTTTGTTTTCGCAAGTTGATGTTACCCTGGGGGACCGCCTAATATCGCAGAGTTCAAATTGTTATCCTTACAGAGCGGTCTTAGAAGGCCTGCTAAATTACAGTAAGGAAACTCTTCTTCTCAGTTTGCTACAGGACTTTTTTACAAAGATACACTTAACAAATTGGAAGAGACAGATTCTGATAGTGAAAACATCGGCTTTAATAAAAGAAGCGCCTATACAGCCGGTAGAAGGACTGTTGAACTTCTGGGTCACATACATAAAGATGTCTTTTTCCAGGAAAAACTAATATTGAACGGCATAGACATGAAGATTAAAATGGTTCGGAACAAAGATGAATTTTGCTTAATGTCTGGTGATGCCGAACGTTACAAAGTAATCGTAACATCAGCCTCCCTGTTTGTAAAAAAAGTAAAAGTTTCACCGGCCGTGAAATTAGGGCACGCTCATGCCCTTACATCAGCCAATGCTAAATACCCTGTGGAAAGGGTGAATATGAAAGTATTCAGTATGCCCTCGGGAATCCGAGTATGCAATCAAGAAAACCTGTTTCTGGGTCAACTACCAAAGTATGTGGTAATTGGCATGGTGGATAATGAGGCCTTTTCGGGGTCTTATACATGGAACCCGTTCAATTTCAAACATAATGATGTAGAGTTCCTGGCTCTGTACATGGACGGTGAACAGATTCCAGCCAAACCTTTTCAACCAGACTTTGCAAGCGGCAACAGTGCCAGAGAATACTATAACCTGGTATTGGCCACTGGTAAGCATTTGAAGGATCAAGCTCTGTCTATCAGCCGTTCAGAGTTCTCGCAAGGATATACTCTTTTCGCTTTTGATCTAACCCCCGATCAAGAATGCGGCGATCATTTTTCATTAGTTAAAACTGGAAACATGAGATTTGAATTATGCTTCCACGTCCCTCTCCCTCGGACCATCAATCTAATAGTATATGTGGTCTTTGACAACATCATTGAAATCAACCAGAGACGTAATGTTCTGTATGACTACTAATAAACACCATGAATACAAAACAATTAACAGAACTACTGTCCCAAGATCCCTACACCGAAAGATATTTCCACGGTGTGCTGGCGTGTGACCAACTACCGGAAAAAAATAACGGCGTGCCGGCCATGTTTGTAGTGAATACTCACCGTCAAACCCAACCCGGAGAACACTGGCTGGGGATTTACCTCACAGAAGAAGGAAATGGGGAGTTTTTTGATTGCTATGGAAATCCTCCGGACTTTATCTACTTCCCAAATGACATTTATCATTTCTTAAGCAAAAACTGTAAACAAATCATTTACAACAACCGGCAGCTACAAAGTTGGTTCTCGGACAAATGCGGTCAACACTGCCTCTTCTATCTGCATCAGAGAGGAAAAGGTCTCCCGTACAACTCTGTAAATAAAAAATTATTCTGAGGACGTGAACAATAATGACGCTATGGTCTCTAAATTTGTTTGTTCCTGGCTTCCTTCACCGGGACACTGTTTTTATCAGTACCCTTGCGTGCAAAGATCAGAGAACTATAAATATTTCAATAGACGGTTAAAGGATGACGACACACTGTAATAAGATTAAATTTAATAAACAAACAATTTTACAAATTAATAAGCAATCCATTCCAGTCTTTTTTTTCTCAGTTTTCGTCGGTAGGGGCTAATTTCAGTTTGATGACCAGGGAGGGGGGCGGCGGGCGGCTTAAAACTTTCAAGGAGTTCTCTCGTTTCATCATCAGGTACGACAGAAAATGGAATGTTCAAACCGGTCATGGTGTTTACAAATTCCTTCCAACCACGCGGCCTCCTATGCTCAGGTATTTTATGAGAAGCCGTCAGATTACGGACCAAATCCACCATGTTGGAACCGACCAAAGGTATAACCTTCTAACAGCAGCTCTCCACGATTATTGCAAAACGCGTGATTGGGATTGACGGACATGTTATGTAAAACAAATTCAACATTTTTCTTTGCTTTTACAGGCGCGCTTCTCAAAACCTCTTGCCAAACCTTGTCCTCAGACACATTGACTGTTCTAACGTCCCCCTCGACATTTTCTTCTTTTGGTAATACGAGCATCAGACTGCTAGTTTCTTTATCGGCCTTTTTAACTAGCGTCAGATATCTCTGCAAGATAGATGTGTAAAGTTTCACTTTCTCATCAGCCCCTATATCACTGCGTTGCAGGACGTTTCTCATTTCCTTGTCCAGTTCAGTTTCTGTGGTGCTCAAGAGATCGTTCAGGTTAGTGCTCTTTTGCTGAAAAAGAAACATTTGTTGCTGCAGTACCACATACATTTTTTGAGCATATTCCATGTTTATCCTCTAGAAGCTAATAAACTGGATATGAATGGCATGGTGACACTTAAAAGAGCCCCCAAAAAGCCTCCTTTCTGGTTCAAAATAGCTTTCATCTTTTTTTAAGGTTAGTTTTTTGTCACTTATTTTTCTGACGGATGTTTTATGCTTCTTGAGTTGCTTAAACTGTTTGGGTGAAATAGGTATATTACCTTTTAAAGTATTACAGGCTATTTCGGACAAAGCATTAATTAAATCGTCAGAAGAGGCGTTTATAAGAATTTTACGGCGGCGACAAGAGCAACGGAGTAAGGCCTTAAGAGGCTGTAGGTTTCTGCTTATTCTGGCTGACATGTTGACAGAATATGTAACTTTGACTCAGAACAGCTTCTTTTATCTTTTCACGGTGTACATGACCGGCCAATCGGCCAGAAACAGACCTGTTCTTAATCGCAGTTCATTGGGGGTCTATGCCTTTAAATCCACTAAGAGATAGCCGTATGGTAATTTTGTAGCATCTTCGAAAGCTTCCAAAAAGAACATAACACGCCCTGGATACATTTGGCGGACCAAGGTTGTAATCTGCAATTTGTCCCTGGGGTTTTTAAAAAAAGTAATATAATTGGCGTTAATTTTAATCGTTCGGGTTTTCTTTCCTTGAAAGAATAAATTTTGAACCAAGTAAATGATAGACAGATTCCGATGATGAGTATATTTTGTGAAAACTTTTTCTATTTCCTGGCTTTTGCTAGCCGATTCCATCAGATCATCTATAATGACCAAATTTATTTTCTCAGGAGGGAGAAGTTCGTCATCGCATAAAGACTTGGGAGCCTCTCAATAAATTTTAATTGCTGAAATTTATCTGATAGCTCGTCGTACACTTTCTGCCAGCAACTTTAAAACCAAATTATATTTTGAAAAGGTTGAGACACAACGTGATTCGAATGTTCCAATAATTTTTTCACATAATAGGATTTACCAGAACAAGAGGGATCCGAGATGATTTTAGCGAAGGGGTTTTTGAAGGCGTGTGTCAAAATCTCTTTTAGTAGCCATAAGGTCTTGTGTTGTAATCTTTTAGGAGAACCCTCTTGTTAAACACCACTCTGATTTTCTTCCTGAGTGGTCTGTTTTCTAAAGTGAAACGTTTTTTACTTCGATGGATCTGCTTACCGTGAACCAGTAACTCTTGAGGAGGGGTTTCATGAGACGTCACAAAATTCTGAACTAGATGGTTTAGTGACTCGAGGTTTACAATTTTACCGGTTTCGTGATGGATTGTGATACCTTTTACCTTCATACATGTTTTGCCTTGTGCCGTTTTATACCCGTACATCTTTGGACCGCCTAATGCAAATTCAGTAATATAATCATCAGGATTTAACTCACTTTTGAGCTCTCCTAAATAGTCACCCAGAGGAGGATTGTACGGATCTCATTTTCTTTCTAATTATTTCATGATTGAGTCGAGCTGACGCCTTGCGAGCACTAATAGGGCCCCCACTAGGTGAACGAACAATCTGTATGACTAGCATCAGAGACTCATCCGCTAACACACTCGCGTGACTCTGAAGAAGATTTTCTATATGCTTAAGAAAATCGTCTACATTAATTTTACAGTCATCTGTATAAAAACGCAGATAGGTAAGGAATCAGGACGCAATTTTCTTGCGGGTTTAATACTAGAATTACCAGAGCCTACGAAAAAACTCGTAAATCTGTCCCACCTTAAATCGCTTCTTAAATCCCTTCACACCTCTCCGCCAGCGTCCTTTGTCCTCTAAATGTGCTGATAAAGAGAAGCTAGAAGCAGCCGGTTATTCCATCCCCCCACCAATTTAGAACATGCACGAACTTCTCTCAGCTCATGCCTTGATTGACTATCTGGGAGTGAAGTGGAGTTTTAGAGTGGAAATAATAGATCGTTATTTGGAACACACGCATTTCATGTCTGTTCTGTTTCTACAGTAATCTGTGTAAACACATTGTTAAAACAGAAACGTTTTTTATATTCTAGTAGTAGATGACAAAATGTAGGCATAAACTATATAATGTATGAAGCCTGAAGTCCAAATGTCAAAGAAAAAGGTACAAATATAACACAACAATTGCGCTTTTATTCAAAAATATAACTGCAGAAACAAAAAGCTGCCTTAACATGCAACATTGACACCCGTTTATTATGACTGCCTTCGTGGTGCAATAGAATCAGCTGCCGACTGGGAATCAAAAGGTCACGAATTTGATCCTGCACCACTCTGTTTTGAGAAGTAAACTGCTCTTAGTCTTACTATTTTAGAATAAAAGCATACATTTGATTTCAGTCTGTAACAGCCGGTGTAATTTATGATCCTTGTAAAGGTTAGTTTTGTTTTTTTTTTTTAATTCACTTTTCATTCTCTCCGTCGCGTTCAGAATCAATCCATACAACCCCATCTGACACGGCTGTTTTCACATAAAGACGCGCTATAGCTCTAAACGGTCTTATAAACAACATTTTGATTTAAAAGTGTTTGTACATACTTAAAAACGTACAATTTAAAAAGTAATCAGCCTGAACGTTCTTATAAGTAATACGTTTGTGCATTTCTATTAAAAGTAATCAGCATGAAATATACATTACCATTAAAAAGTAATAATTCTGTACATCCTTAAACACATTATCTATCCATCCATTAAAAGTAATAAATCTAGGCGGTCTTATAAACAACATTTCGATTTAAAAGTACATCAGAAAGAAGAACTGACTCACTTTTTGAGCAACCAACAGGTCAGAAATCGGATTTATAAAAGAACATCATTTCATCAGTTTGAAGACAGACAATCATTAACGGCACATATTTTGATAATCTACACTTACCAACAATCACAAAAGTATTTTTCCCTTGTCTACCTTATGTAAAGCTCTCCGAGACACTTGTAAGTTGAAAAAAATTGCGTGGCGGTAGAGGACTAAGCAGAACACTTTATGCAGCACCTCGGGCTCCATACCGCTTTGGAAGGGTGGAGCAAAACACCCTGGATGTTTGGGAGAAAGCTCATAGGTGCAGAGTTGCTGATGTTCCTACTCAAAGGGGCGGGGGTCCTTTGTAGCGGGAAAGTAGCCTCATTCGAACGCTCACCACTGTACAAGTAACATATAGGCAATATGAAAAAGAGCCCCCGTTATGTTTTACCGAGAGATCATCGTGCTAAAAGCAGACGTTTTATATGTGGAGCCGTTTCTTAGATCGCCAAGTGTATTTTAAAGTTGATATAAATGCTGGTACATGCAAACATATGAAACAAGATCAATTTTGACATTTACAGGATTAACGCGGCTAAAATACAGTATCGGAAAGAGCCGTGTTTGTACTTGGCATATAAATAACTTTTTATCAAGTACCATAGCGAGAAACCGCTGTTCTCAACGCGGAGGATTTAAAGTTCATTGTGCATTTTGGTATATAAGAGCGACCGAATGTATAAAGGCTTTAACCGATTAACGAGTTAACAAAGAGCAAGCAGGGTCTTATGAGTTTTAAAGGCACCTTATGTTCAAACCCTGTTGAGTGTTCTGAGTTTGTACTCGTAATATAAACAACTTTTTATCAAGTACCATAGACAGCTTAGCGTTGTGATCAACGCAGAAGTTTTTAAAAGATCATTGTGTATTTTGGTATATAAGAGAGATTCGCTAGTAGGAAGTAGATCATCTAATATCTTTGTTTTCAGATCAGTTGAATGTAAAAAGTCTTTTTGACATTTATCGCTTTTAGAAAAACAGTCTTGTGATTAAGTAAGCAGAGCCAATGCTGAAAAGCGTGTTAAGAATTTTAGTAAAAAATCAGAAGGAGTGTATATTTTCTTAATTGCTTTGATTCGGGGGATAAGAATAAGTATTTTACGTTTAAAACTTTATGCTATAAAAAATAGAATGTTCAAATTAGATTAAGACTTTTCTTAATTGTTTAGGTTGATAACATGAAAACAAGGGCTTATTATCATGAAAACAAAAAGGCGCTGACTTCCTGTGGGGATGTAATTGCTGCAACGTCTGTGAATCTTATTGATGAGGTTTAAAACCGCAGGTAAGCGTTTTTAGATTAATAGCATGAAAACAAGGACTTATTATCATGAAAACAGAAAGGCGCTGACTTCTAGGCGCCGCCTTGTTACGGCAAATAAATTAAATTAAAGTGTAATGAGACCTGGTCTGAATGATCTTATTGTTAACACAATGGGGACATTCGGCTTGGCGAATTTCTGTTGCAACATCTGTGAATCTTGA
The DNA here is from genome assembly GCA_026402145.1 of Polypterus bichir lapradei. Classification (NCBI taxonomy): domain Eukaryota; kingdom Metazoa; phylum Chordata; class Cladistia; order Polypteriformes; family Polypteridae; genus Polypterus; species Polypterus bichir. Next base: position 23,437,840 of record JANRMT010062815.1, read on the forward strand.
TTGTCTTGAATCGGTGAATATTTTATAAAGTTGAACATATACGCGGCTATGTATTACCGGCAAGATAAATGTATATTTAATTTCTTACTATTAGTTTTGAATCTAGTGTTTATAAAATGAAGCTGCCTGTCATGAGTTTTTAGAAAGTTATGGCTATGCAGGAAATATAAGTGTGTATTTTATTTTGAATCTAGTGTTTATAAAATAAAGCCAGGTGTCGTGAGCTTATAACTTAGAGCGGGGAGTGAATATCTTACAGCGTTTTAGAAAGATATGGCTATGCAGGAAAGATAAGTGTATATTTAATTTCTTAATTTTAATTTTGAATCTAGTGTTTATAAAATAAAGCCACGTGTCGTGAGCGTATAACTTAGAGCAGGGGAGTGAATATCTTATAGCGTTTTAGAAAGATATGGCTATGCCGGAAAGATAAGTGTATATTTAATTTCTTAATATTAATTTTGAATCTAGGGTTTATAAAATAAAGACATGTGTCGTGAGCTTATAACTTAGAGTGGTGGAGTGAATATCTTATATCGTTTTATAAAGTTATGGCTATGCAGGAAATATAAGTGTATATTTAATTTCTTAATATTAATTTTAAATCTAGTGTCATAAGTTTATAGCTTATAAATCATATTAACATTAAATATATTAATATTTCCATAAATTATATTAACTATGTTTTCATATTTCCATAAATTATATTAACTATATTTTCATATTTTCATAAATCATGTTTGCATATTTTCATAAATCATATTTTTATATTTTGGGGTGGGGCTTAAAGTCATCAATCATATTTGGGGTGGGGCTTAAGGTTATCAATCATCCTTGTGATAGTATCTGTCTGTATAACTACTACTGCCATGCAAGCCTATTTGAGTCCTTCCCATATCTGAGGAAAATGAATAAAATAAGAAGTAGCCCACTTTGAAATAAATAAAACATAGCCTAATAAAAAGAGTCCAGTCTGTAGGCTATATAATTATGAATTAAGACCATTTCAGCGTGATGTCATCCTTTTTTTTTCCCCCAGCCACGTACAGCAATTAACCATTGCACCTGAACACAAAACACAACTACATTAGTCATTAGTTCAGGGTCTAAAATAAATATGTTTGTGCAAAACAACAGCTGACTAAATGATAGTATTCTAACCTGTTTAATGTCTTTTCTTTTGCTGAACTTCACTGGGGGCTGATAGATGTAACTTTAATGGTCACAAAAGATTGCAGACTGTCATCTGTTAGGCAGGAAAAATACTTGCCTACTACTCTATGTAGTTCATGCTTCAGGAAACCTGCTTGCATAAGTATGTTGATCCAAATATGGACAAGACTCCAAATGCACACTTTTTAATACATACAAGTTATTTATATTTTCTCATTCTCTTTTTAAGCTTACAGCTGTGCAACCACCCAATATTACAGTCCTCTAGTGCTAGTATGGCTAGTATAAGTAACATATTTTAGAATACTATGTTATTAACAACTTAGAATCTAATGAAAATAACGCCCTAAGGCATTTTTAAAAATAGAAACACCACAGCTGTTGGCATCATATTTAGGCAAGCTAGGTAAACATTTAATGCAATCAGATATCTTGGATTCTGTCAAACCTCTACAAAGTGAAACAGCTCCAGGCCTGTACAGCTACAGTTTGTAGCATAATGTTATTTTAAAAAATATTTTTAAGTTAGGTCTGCAAGACTGGGGAATCAATTACCTAAAGCATAATGTTGGGTGTCAGTTTCTGCTTTTTTCCCAAGAAAATGTATTGCAATCCACATCCAGGCCATATTTGCATGCAGACATGTAATGATAACATTGGTCTGTTTAAACCTTTATTTCAATATAAGCAAGAGTATTTTGGTTTTATTTATATGATCAAACATGCACTAGTGAAATACTTAAAAATTAATGTAATTTTTTGCTGAATGCAGCCTGTTTAATTACAGGGATGCAGAAAGACAAAGCCTGTTCTGGCAGCATTGGGCAAAAAGCAGGATAAAAATGGAAACAAACTATTGAGAGTGTGCTAATCTATTGCTGACATCTTTCCAAAATGCTCTGTATTATTGTTCACATTCATGTGCATGTCATTATTTCGCACGGTGCAAATTAAGCATTTCAGACATTTGGAAGAGTTCATCACTGACCATTTTTTGATGAGATATGCTTAACCAATTTTGCCAAAAGGTAGGCGATTAAGATACAGAGCTATTCATCAAAGGCTGACCAATTTTTACTTGTCCATACTTTTTGCATAAAAATATATATTAAAAAGTTGAGCATCAGTCATAACCTTCACCTAACAAATTCCCCTTTGGGATAATGGAAGTCTACCTAACATAAACTAACTTAATCTAACCTTGAAACCTAGTGTAGTACAGTGAGTGGAAAAGATATCCATATTATCAATAGCCCAATTAACATTCATTAAGAGTTTAAGCTGAAAAATCTTGTATATTTTATCTAGCATAACATATAACTCTAAAATCCACTAATTGAGGGTTGTGTGGGGACAGAGCAATGAATGTAAAGACGCAGACACCCACGCTCACACTCATATTGGGCCAATGTATAGTCCCCAATTAACCTAACCTGCATATCTCTAGGGATGATTTTTTAAAATTGACTTGGGAATTTTAATTGCCTTGCAGTGCAGCAAGGCAATTAAAATTGCTGTTGTGTCACCGCTACAGTCTTGAACTCACTGGTAATTGCAGGCACCTGCACTTGGTAATGTCTGGCTTGTACTCGCTAATTGTTGATCCTTTAGCTAATGTTACCAAATAAAAGTAGCAGAAGGATGCTTTATGTTGTCAACTTTTTCCTGATCTCTTAGAAGAGATGGATGCTGTCTTTGTTACCATACTCTGTTGCATCAGTGAGTTTGTTAGTCATACATTTTCTGCTTTGTCTATATTTCATTTGCTCCTGCAGGATCTAAAGTAATTAATTTAGGAGCTAATTCCTGCTTTCCAAAGAGCCAATTGTTTGATGTAAGCTCTTGCATACTCATAAAGAGGTCCGCAGCTTTAGCTTTCATTTCCAGGTTAGCAAACAGGGCTAAAATAACATTGTAAACCATAGGGTGCTGTTTATAAAATGGTGTACTTCTTTTTTGTATGATCATTTATTGTACATGAATGCCAAATGTAGAAATGCTCTCTTTTTCTGAAATGTGTGCATTTTTGCTGTGTAAAATGTGAAATGACTAGTTGAAATGTTTAAAGTCTCTACTAAATGTTAAATATCTAACATAAATGGGAACTGTCACACTTAAAATGCTATATACCAAACTTAAATTGATAAATATTACACTGGAATACTAAATATCCAACTAAAATGCTAAATACCCAACTTAAAAGATTATATGCCACACATAAATGCTAAATATCCAACTTAAGTGGTAAAATTTCACCCCTTAAGTGCTAAATATTCAACGTACAGTATATGTTTAAATGTCATATGTAAATGGTAAATGCCCAGCTTAAATGGTTAAATAATGCATTTCAATGCTAAAAGTCAAAAAATTAAATGGCAAAATTCCTGTTTGCCTGGAAAGTTTTATATCTATACTAATAAAAGGCAAAGCCCTCACTGACTGACTGACTGACTGCCTGACTCACTCACTCACTCACTCACTCACTCACTCATCACTAATTCTCCAACTTCCCGTATAGGTAGAAGGCTGAAATTTGGCAGGCTTATTCCTTACACATTACTTACAAAAGTTAAGCAGGTTTCATTTCGAAATTCTACACGTAACGGTCATAATGGTTGACAACGTCTGCCATGTTGAACTTTCTTATTTATGGCTCCATCTTCAAGAAATTTGGTAGGCAGCTTCCCTGCGCTAACCGAAACTAATGTACGTACTTATTTCGGTGGTATGATTTTACTGTCGGCCACCATATTGAACTTTCCAACGTCGCTAATTCTCCAACTTCCCATGTAGGTAGAAGGCTGACCCCATCTTCACGAAATTTGGTAGGTGGCTTCCCTGCACTAACCGAAACCGATGTACATACTTATTATGGTGGTATGACACCACTGTCGGCCGCCATATTGAACTTTACAACGTCACTAATTCTCCAACTTCCCGTGTAGGTAGAATGCTGAAATCTAGCAGGCTCATTCCTTACAGCTTACTTACAAAAGTTAAGCAGGTTTTATTTAGAAATTCTACGCGTAACGGTCAAAATGGTCGACAACGTCCGCCATGTTGAACTTTCTTATTTATGGCCCCATCTTCACGAAATTTGGTAGGCGGCTTCCCTGCGCTAACCGAAACCAATGTACATACTTCTTTCAGTGGTGTGATGCCACTGTCGGCCGCCATATTGAACTTTCCAACGTCACTAATTCTCCAAATTCCCGTGTAGGTAGAAGGCTGAAATTTGGCAGCCTCATTCCTTACAGCTTACTTACAAAAGTTAAGCAGGTGTCATTTCAAAATTGTACGCGTAATGGTCATAATGGTCGACAACATCAGCCATGTTGAACTTTCTTATTTATGGCCCCATCTTCACGTAATTTGATAGGTGGCTTCCCTGCGCTAACCGAAACCAATGTACATACTTATTTTGGTGGTATGACGCCACTGTCGGCCTCCATATTGAACTTTCCAACGGTCTTTGTTACTTATGGGCCTATCTTCAAGAAATTTGGTACGCGGGTTCCCAACGATAACTGAGTCCTACTTACGTACATATATACGTCCATAGCCTGCAGCTCGGTCACTGTGTGAGGCAGCGTTGGGTCCCCCATCCCAACGCCTCCCACGTTGTTAGCTGCCTGCCTATATAAGGCCATCCGTCACTCCGGTCTCTACATTCCCTTCCTTGCTTCGCCACAGGATTCACGTCTCCCTGCTGATAACTGCAGCGTTTTTATTTAATCCACGGCTTCTCCGCTATTTTATTGTTCGTTTATTACGATTATAGTTATTGTGTAGGTATTTTAGACTTACTTTACATTGTTTAGGTACCCATTTCCTTTATCATTCCAACCGTACCCCCATTGACATGTCTATCGAGGTGATCACCATCGATCAAAGAACTATCACTTACCGAGTAGTTTCCATGCCTGGGGATGGCACCTGCCTTTTCCATTCTCTTTGTTACATATTGCACGGCCATATCGGGCTCACTCTTGATATCCAGAGGAACATTGTGTCTTATGTATTGAATGACTGGGACAGGTTCAAGGTGTGGACTGATGACGGTAAAGGGGATAATTATACTACACAGGAGCACTATAAGAGTGAAATGCTAATATATGCCAAATATTTTACACCTTTCAACAACCGCCAATGCCTCTTAAACATCTTAGATTCACAGGTGACGATTTCAGTAGTGGACACTTTGATGTTTATGAATGTTTAAACTCTCAAAAGCTGGATGTGAAGTTATCAATGAAACCGGTTGTATGCTTACAATGCTTGACAGAGGCCAGATGTCACTTCAACACAAGTCCTGCAAATACTGTCGTAATTGAAACAAACCATGAAACTCAAACCGATTATGACAGCAGCAATCCAAGCTGTGAGATTTGAAACAAGATTACTGTTCACATGGCCAACTGTACGTTGCATACTCAAGAGTAAGCTCTGCGCACAGCTTGGTCATATTACAACTGGAGGGCCGAACTGACAATGTGGTATACAAAGAGATCCTTAACAAATAATTATTGGTATATTTTCCCTCAGTTTAAAAAGGTTTAATTTTCTTCTTAATAAAAATTTTAAGACAGTACTTCACCGCTGCGAAGCGCGGGTATTTTGCTAGTACAGTATAAAGGGCAAATACCTTGTGTTAAAAATGCACATGGTTCCTAAAAATAGTATAAGTTAGCTCTACTTGACTTCATTCCCCTTCTCTCAGTTTACTTGTCAAGATGCTCATGTAACCTGTGTGTGTGTGCTAGACCATCAATTCTGTTGCCTGTTATGCTTTCTCTGAATTTACTGTCTTAATCGTCTTTATTTATTTATTTGCTTTGTACTATGCTATTTACTGTATACCCTGCCGTTCTTTCTTATATTCTGTAAGTGCCTTGAGCATGGGAAAGGCGCTATATAAATAAAATGTATTATTATTATTATTATTATTAAGTTCTAATCTTTACACTTAAACCTGAAACTGAGAAGTAAAGTCTAAATGACAAAGGTAAATGCAAATATGGAGAGTCATATGTAAATAGGTACTCCTTAAACATTCAATGTTACAATTTGAAGGCTGAGTGTTACAGTACATGCAAACTGATTACACCCACTGTCTTCTGTGTCTGCATATCTGCTTAGACAAGTCTTACCATAAACAAAGTCAGCACAAATCTAATTACAGCACACAGAATGCATAGATATCTTGGCAGATGCATGGGAATTGTTAGATGTCATTAAGTATAAAGTGGGCCCGATCAGTTTGCATATACTGTAACACTTGGCTTCAGATTATTACATTGAATGTTTTAGCATTTTCTATTTACATAAGACACTTCAGATTTGCATGTAAAATTGTCATTTAAACTACTTTTCAGTTTCAGGTTTGAGTGTAAAGGTTAGAACTCACTCTACTTTTGGGTACCACATGCAACACAATATATTTGTCCTATATATAGAAAAACTTACCAGCCAAACAGGAATGCTGACATTTAAGTTGGACATTTAGCATATAGTTTGGACATTTAGCCATTTAAGTTATACATTTAGCAGTTAAGTTGGATGTTTAACATTTAAATGTGATCTGAGCATTTATGTTGTACATTTAGCATTTAACAGTTGGATACTTATGGTTTAAGCTGGGCATTTAGCATATAGTATAAACATTTACCATTTAAATTAAAAGTTTAATATTTAAGTGAGATATTTAAACATTTACAGGGGACAGCTACCATTTAGCAGGAGGAGCACAAGTATGGAGAGGGAGAGAAAACAGAAGGATGGAGGTTAATGGAGAAGAATGCTGCAGAATTAGAGAGCCAGTGCAGGAGCAAGCCAGCAAGCAAGTGAGTGAGAGACAGCAGGCTCGGTGGTGTAATGGTAGGCAGCTAGGAAGAGAGCCCTGGCGTGGTTTTGGCCGGCACACAGGGGCGGATGGATTGGGTCACTCCTGCTGAATTATTCAGAGGAGCAGGAGTGACCAGGATCAAGGACAGCTCACCGCGGAAGGCAGCGGGAGTTGTGGAAGCTTGGAAGGGAGAGTCCCAACATGAGCGCCCTGGTCATTGGGGACCTCGAGTCTTGGTCCAGCATTACAGCTGTACGAAGCCAGGGGACGGAAGTTCTACCAGACCAGTTTTTAAGGCAGCTGCACCTGCTGAAGGGGGTGAGTCCTCTGCTGCCAGGCCCAAGAGGGATAAGCAGAGGAGCCTTCAGATGAAAGGTAAAGACACCAGGTATTTAAAAGAGACTGCTTCCAGCCTGTTGTTTTTAACCTTGTTTTAATTTGATTTATTTATTGGATTTTTAATATCCACATTTATCACCCTGTTTTTATGGATTATTTATATAAGGATAATTTTTGAAGCACTGCACTTTGGACACTGTTTTGTTTTTGTTTGTTTTAGTTTTTAATAAAAACACATACACCTTTTGTATCATCCCCTTGCTCAGTTTGATTTGTCCTCTTTGCATTGCTCATCTGGTTACATTACCGACAGTGTTGAGTTCAAGGGCTCCCAAAGCTGGAGGTGGGAGCATGGAGCAGGACCAGCATCATCACACAGTCAAGTAAAATTCTTCTTTACTATATATGACTTAACAGCAAAACACCTTCTTCTTGAAAAATGTTTTCTTAACACACAGATTTTTTTTTGTTTTTTGTTTTGGCCTGGCTAATTAAAATAGTTTAACAACAAGGCAGAAAACACTGAAATTTGCAAACATTATGTAAAAGTATTAACTATAATAAAGTCAACAATAAAAAGTAAAACTATTATTATAACTTTTTGAAGTTATAATTTTCTGGGACATAAGGTAGACACTGCTTGACAAAGACTTCAGAACCACAACTGTCCATTAATTTGCAGGATGGCTGGTCACCCTAGCGACAGCTGTCATGTGCACTGTGAGTCTGTTACACATCAGGGCACATTCAGCATTTAAACATGTAGCAGAATAGGAGACGACAGATGTGTAAATGTCTTAGAGACAAGGATAGATTCCATTTGTCTGAGATATATCAATCAATCATTTTTATTTATGGTTATGTTCACGCGGTAAAATATAGATTTTTTAATACTGTTTTCACTTTGCCTATATGTTTTGTATGCATACATAATTTGTATAATGTGCAGATTAATTTTTGCTCTGTTGATTTTGAAGTTCTTCATACTGTAGGTGAAGATTACCAATGAGTTAAAATTGTTTTGAGGAAAACAAGTACAGCAGTTTTCCAATTTTTAACTTTTATAAAAAGAAAGTTCAAAGTTAAGATTACTTTATTTATCGTTCAAAACCATTCACATCAGTGAATAGCCAAAGGAAATTTGATAATATTTGAGAATAGACAGAAAAAACAAACAATTAATAATAGAATCTCTTCACACTAGAAAAAGTGTGAATTACCATAAGCTATCCTTATTTGGGGTGTTATAAAAAATTTAATGATTAACTTTATTAAGTAAAAGTACAGTATGTAGTAAACAAGAACAGTTTTGACAAATATCTGAAATATTAAAATGTGTGCTTCAGTTTATCCATCCATCCATCCATCCTCTACCGCTTATCCGAGTTCGGGGCAGCAGCTTGAGCAGACATGCCCAGACATCCCTCTCCCTGGCCACTTCTTCGAGCTCTTCTGGGGGAATCCCGAGGTGTTCCCAGGGCAGGCGAGAGACATAGTCCCTCCAGCGTGTCCTTGGTTTTCCACGGGGCCTCTTCCCAGTTAGACGTACCCGGAACACCTCACCAGGGAGGTGTCCAGGAGGCATCCTGATCAGATGCCCGAGCCACCTCATCTAACTCCTCTCGATGTGGAGGAGCAGTGGCTCTACTCTGAGCCCCTCCCGGATAACTGAGCTTCTCACCCTATCGTTAAGGGAAATCCTCATTTCAGCTGCTTGTATTTGCAATCTCGTTCTTTTGGTCACTACCCACAGCTCATGACCATAGGTGAGAATAGGAACGTAGATCAACTGGTAAATTGAGAGCTTTTCCTTACGGCTCAGCTCCTTATTCACCACGACAGACTGATGCAGAGCCTGCATCATTGCAGACACCGCACCGATCCGCCGGTTGATCACCCGCTCCATTCTTCCCTCACTCGTGAACAAGACCCTGAGATACTTGAACTCCTCCACTTGGGGCAGGATATCGCTCCCAACCCTTTTCCGGCTGAGGACCATGGTCTCGAATTTGGAGATACTGATTCCCATTCCAGCTGCTTCACACTCGGCTGCGAACCGGTCCAGAGAGAGCTAAAGCCTGATGAAGCAAACAGGACAACATCATCTGCAAAAAGCAGTGACCCAATCCTGAGCCCACCAAACCAGACCCCCTCAATGCCCTGGCTGCGCCTAGAAATTCTGTCCATAAAAGTTATGAACAGAATCAGTGACAAAGGGCCAACTCTCACCGGAAATGGGTTCGACTTACTGTTGGCAATGTGAACCAAGCTCTGACACCTGTTGTACAGGGGCCAAACAGCCCTTATTAGGGGTCCAGTACCCCATACTCTCTGAGCACCCCCCACAGGATTTCCAGAGGGACACAGTCGAACGCCTTTCCCAAGTCCACAAAACACATGTAGACTGGTTGGGCAAACTCCCATGCACCCTTCAGGACCCTGCCAAGGGTGTAGAGCTGGTCCAGTGTTCTGCGACCAGGACAAAAACCACACTGTTCCTCCTGAGCCTGAGGTTCAACTATCTGATGGACCCTCCTCTCCAGGACCCCCGAATAGACTTTTCCAGGGAGGCTGAGGAGTGTGACCCCTCTGTAGTTGGAACACACACTCCGGTCCCCTTTCCTAAAGTTGGGGACCACCAACCCGGTCTGTGAATCCAGAGGCACTGTCCCTGATGTCCATGCGATGTTGCAGAGGCGTGTCAAGCAAGACAGTCCTACAACATCCAGAGCCTTGAGGAACTCCGGGCGTATCTCATCCACCCCCAGGGCCCTGCCACCAAGGAGTTTTTTGACCACTTTGGTGACGTCAGTCTTAGAGATGGGGGAGCCCACCTCCAAGTCCCTAGGCTCTGCTTCCTCGTTGGAAGGCATATTAGTGGGACTGAGGAGGTCTTCGAAGTACTTCCCCCACCGACCTACACCATATACAGTGTTGACACTGCACTGCTTCCCTCTCCTGAGACGCCGGTTGGTGGACCAGAATCTCCTCGAAGCCGTCCGGAAGTCGTTCTCCATGGCCTCCACAAATTCCTCCCATCCCTGAGTTTTTGCCTCAGCAACCATCGAAGCCGCATTCCACTTGGTCTGCTGGTACCTATTAACTGCCTCCAGAGTTCCACAGAACAAAAGGGTCCCGTAGGATTCCTTCTTCAACTTGCATCCCTCACAGCCGGTGTCCACCAACAGGTTGGGGATTGCCGCCACAACAGCCACCAACCACCTTACGACCACAGTTCCGGTCAGCCGCCTCAACAATAGAGGCACGGAACATGGCCCATTCGGACTCAATGTCCCCCACCTCCCTCGGGACGTGGTCGAAGTTCTGCTGGAGGTGGCAGTTTAAGCTGCTTCTGACAGGGGACTCTGCCAGACATTCCCAGCAGACCCTCACAACATGTTTGGGCCTACCAGACCTGACCGGCATCCTCCTCAGGGCATACGCACAGACAACAGTTAGGACCCGTCCCCCCACCCGAATTCGGAGGGAGGCTACCCTCTCATCTACCGGGGTGAACCCCAATGAACAGCCTCCAAGTCGGGGGGCAATAAGTATTCCCACACCCGCTCAGCGCCTCTCACCAGGGGCAACTCCAAAGTGGTAGAGAGTCCAGCCCCTCTCAAAGAGATTTGTTCCAGAGTCTAAGTTGTGCGTCGAGGTGAGCCCGACTATATAACCGGAACCTCTTGACCTTGCGCACTAGCTCAGGCTCAGAGGGGTGACATTCCACATCCCAAGAGTCAGCTTCTGTAGCGTAGGATCAGACCGCCAAGGTCCCTGCCTTCGGCCACCACCCAACTCACACTGCACCCAACCTCCTTGGCCCCTCCTACAGGTGGTGAGCCCATGGGAGGGGGGACCCACATTGCTTCTTCAGGCTGTGCTCAGCTGAGCCCCATGGGTGCAGGCCTGGCCACCAGGCGCTCGCCATCAAACCCCACCTCCAGGCCTGGCTCCAGAGGGGGGCCCCGGTGACCCGCATCTGGACGAGGGAAAACACAGTCCAAAGTTTTTATTCTGTATGGGAGGTTTACTGAACCACTCCTTGTCTCATCCCTCACCTAGGACCAGTTTGTCTTGGGTGACACTACCAGGGGCATAAAGCCCCAGACAACAGAGCACTTAGAATCATTGGGACACGCAAACCCTTCCACCATGATAAGGTGGCGGTTCACTTTAAATGTTTAATATTTACATATCCTTTATGTAAATAAGCAATGTCTCATAGAGGACAAGATAACTAGTAAAGAATTAAAAATCAAAAATAACATTAGATTCATAATCACTGACTTTGAAATTGTCTAAAATGATTACCCACATGCTTATGTTTGAAATTTGTCACTTTTAGCCATATGGGAGTAGCTCATAGAGAGCTAGGACCACCCGTATTTGATTAAATATCACAATATTAACATATTTGTGATCAGCAACCTTAAAAAAGCATAAAGCAACATTCAAAATGCCTGTAATACTGATATCAATTTTTTCCAAGTATTGTGAAAAGAAGTAACTTTAAAATCCTATATCCCAATAGGAGGTGAACCCCTGGGTTCGGTTGACGTGGCATGCACAATTTCATGTCCATGTGATCATTTTTGCTGAAGAAACATATTGGTTCACTTTCTAATGTAAGGGTGTAATTTCCTGCACAAAATATTGTCCAAAATGGCTTAAAATTGAAGTGACTTTTGGGTCTGAAAGGATTAAAATAGGTGGGAACCCTAAAATCCTTGATGTATTGCATAACTAGATATTAAGACAAGTCAAGTACTATATTATACATGAAGGTTTTCTTGTACTGGTGAGTCAAGAGGTGATGGAAAACAAAAAACTGAAGTGATTTCAAGTGTGATTTCACTCATGATTCTTTTAAAAATAACAAGATTAAACAACACAGAATCACTAACATATTGCACATATAAGCTATAAGTTATATTGTACTGTATCAACAGATTACCACTATCAGACTAATCAAAGTTTAAAAGTCTAATGGCTTGTGGAATGGAACCTTTATGAATTCTAGCAGTTCTGCACCATATGCTTTGGTATTGCTTGCCAGGGGTCAGAAGGACAAGTGGACCTGGGGTTAGTGTGGTCTTCGATAAAACTGGTGGCCCTGTTTTGGCAGGCTGTGCTGTAGAATTCCTGTATAGGAGGGAGAGATGTTCCAATAATTTTCTCAGCCACTGTCACACTCTCTGCAGGGAAGTCTGGTCTGAGGCATGACAGTCCCAATACCAGACAGAGAAGCAGGTGATTTACACACTGTCCATACTGCCTCTGTAGAAAGAGATGAAGGTGGGTACAAGAAGGCAAGCTCTTCTCATGTACTGCAGGAAGTGCAGTCACTTCTGCGCTTTCTTGACTAGGGAGGAAATATGTAGTGTCCAGGGGCCTCATGTATAATGCCGTGTGTAGAACTCGCACTATAACATGGCGTAAGCACAAAAGCCGAAATGTGCTTACGCACAGAAAAATCCAGATGCAGGAATCTGTGTGTACTCCAACTTCCACGTTCTTCCGCTACATAAATCCCGATCAGCGTGAAAAGTAACGCTCATGCACGCAGTTTATGTAACGCCCCAACTCCTCCCAGAATTACGCCTCTTTGAATATGCAAATGAATATAAATCGCCCTTAAGCTCAGCCTTCTGTGAAAAGACAATGGGAAAAGCACGGGGGAAAATATAAGAATTAAGTGGAGGCAAAGGAAAAACATACTATTTGTTCAAATAAACCGTGGTATAATCAACAATAGGAAGTTGATCGAGTGACATGGCGTGTTGGAGAAACTTGAAAGCTCGCGTTCACAAAATCGCACAGTGCCGGAAATATAAAAGAAGTCACATATCAAAGTCGCCGTGAAAAGGCGAGTTGTAGCCCACTGTCTGAGTGTCATATGAAAGCTTATTAGGGTACAGAGAAAAAAAAAGGCACACAGTGGGGAAAAAGCACGAAATGTCAACTTCAATCTCGACATTTCCACTTTAATCACATAGTTTATTTTGTCATTAAAGTAGAACATCATAAACTTCATCTTAAAATCGTTTAATTAACCAGTTTCTCAAATCACATCGTAATTAAAGTAGCACGTTAAATGCTTTGTTTTGTATTTGATCTTCTATGTGCTCTATGTGTGTGAATCACTACTTGCTTCTGAAACCGGCTCTCTTATTCCAACTGGACACAGAATCCATTACATTCGTGATATTACAGTTCTCTGAATAACTAAAATACTGAGATGTATACGTGATATCATTTTCATGATGATAGGAGTTAAACCATGTTATTAAACATGAGTTTCACGGCGCAGTGATTGTGTGCGACACACTGGTGGCACTGGGCAGAGGAAGAATCGGTTGCTCCTTCGCCCGCCAATGTCAATATGGTATCTTATGCACGGTGGATGGCCACGCCCATTGCGGACTCTGCATAGCCGCCTCGTGCTCATGACACAAGCATTTAACTTTTGCCGAAATTTGTCGCTGCGTTTTTAGCTATGTTGTTATTTTCTCTTTCTGTTTTATATTCAATATATTGGCGTAGCCGCCACTGCAGTCCTTGCTTTCTTTCCCCAGATACCCAATCACCACACAATCAGCTCTGTAATAGAAGTTAAGCCATCTGTAAGCTTAGAGAGCCGATTCTTCAAAACGTTTAAGGAACATTGAAATATCTTCGTAGTATATGTTTAATTATTCTATCCTTCACGACACTCCCAGTGAAGAATATAGATTATTTAAATGAAGTTAAAGTTTTATCTGTATAATATAATAAAAATATTTTGCTGCATTTCACCTTAAAAATGATATCTTCATCATATGAAAATACGCGCTTTATAAAGTGGCTCAGGTTGTGCAATATTATAATTGTAGTGCAAGTTTACAGTGGGGTGATTGTACTTATAAGTACAAACAGTTCTACAAGGAGCATTTGATTGAGTGTGTTTATAGTTCTTGGGATGAAACTGTTTCTGAACCACGAGGTCCGTACAAGAAAGGCTTTGAAACGTTTTGCCGTGGCTGAGACAGCGTGTACTTGAAGCTGTATACTGATAATTCTCTTTCCGATCAGCTGCTGCTGTGATTCACACTCAGATACAGTGATATAAATACTCCGAGTGGTGCAGTGAGAGTAATATGGAAAAAGATGATCCGCTGTGGCAACTCCTAACGGGAGCAGATGAAAGAAGAAGCAGAAGGTGCAGTGAGAGTAACAACACTAAAGCAGTTATGGTATTTGGAATACTATGGCTATTCCCTGGACCATTAATATTGTTACAAGTTAATTACAATCAGATGTGTTACACTAATAAACAATATGCGGTTAGTTTCAGTGTATTTATAAAGCCACGTCAGGAAAATAAGGAGTAACCACACAGGAACAGTAGCACTGCTTTGACGCTGGGTGCCGCCAGTCTGCAAAACCGAGCGGAGAACTTGCGGACAACAAGGTATGAGGTACCGTGGAAAAGTGCGTGGCTTTACGCCAAGTGTAGGTTTTATACATCGCGATTTTAACGTGGAAAAGTTCTTACGCAACATTTCTGTGCGTACGCACCGTTTATACATGAGGCCCCAGGAGAGATAATTTGTTTTCTCCACTCCCAGGAACTTTGTACTCCTGATTGACTGCACAGTGGAGACATTGATAGAGAGTAGAAGTTTGCAAGGTTCTTCCTAAAGTCAACAATGATCTTTCTTTTTTCAAAATAAGGGTCATTTTATTACCCTTAGGCTAGCTGTTAAACAGTGAGTGCATCAAACTGATTTGTGTCTGTGGCACCAAATCGTAATCCCCGATAAGAAGGATGAGGCAGACCAGAATTAAGGTAGAAAGATCTCAATTGACTACTGAACATTGCAAAGGAAGGAATAGTTGCAATGGCTTTGTAGAACTAAATGTTTATTTGCAGACAAATATTTGTGTGGTTTCTGAAACAGAACAAATACAATAACATAAAATAACTCACAATGATGTGCCGTCATTGACAAAAGGCACTAAATAAAACTTACGAAATATGTTAGCACTGTACATACTCAGACAAATCACTACTTAAGCAATTATTACCAAGTTTGTTTTCTTGAAGCTCTTATAGATTAATAAAGAAGCAACATTTCTGAATGTACTTATACAGTTTTGAACGTTAAACTGAACACACTTTGACATGGTTGTCTGAACTTGTTAGTAAAACAAAGTTACGAGCTTTATCATAACTTGCAGAAAATTATTTATAATAAAATAAACAGCAAAGCATAACTTACATCAAACAGACGCACACAAAGTCAACAAACAATTGAATAAATGCGGGTGCATGCAGACTCCTGAAAGTACAGCGTTTTCCACGTATCAAATACAGAAACAACACGTGCGCACCGTAGTTAAGAATTTTTAGTTTATCAGACAAAATGAGTTAAAACTTCATTTAAACAAGCATGTTTGGTTGACTTGACTTAAATATTTTAGTATTTGCTCAAAAATGATTTGTTTACTTAGTACGTGTACATTTTTGACTTAGTATAAGGCACTACTGGATTTCCTAAAACAAAAAGAAGGGTTCTTGCCATGCTTCCAGCAAGATTTTTTCCCTGATAGTATTTCAGCTTTATGGTAAGAAACTTTCATATATGTTACAACTTAACCAGACACGTGCAAATTACTATATTATGCATTAATAATTTTATGACAAACACTGCCTGAATTTTATTGAATTAAATTCTAGTACTTTTCATAGTTTCATGGTAGCTAAAAGAAATTAATGGTAGAAGCAGTTTTGTAGCAAAGCTCAATTACTAGCACTTTCACTTGTTGGCCATCTGGTACAGATTAGACTAATATTGAACACCGTTTTTCTTTTTATCACAAATATTATACTTAAATGGTGTATTATATGCTATTCAGTATTATTGATATGGTTTTATATGGTATTTAAATGAGTATTGCATACTTCATTGCAGGTTTGGCAACATTTTCGTCTAATGCAAGGTAAAAATTGCAATTTTACACATTCTCATCTTAGGTCCTGCTAAAATATTATAGACTTTATTACAGTCAAAATCATCTCTTATGAAATTGGTCCTGCCTGTATGCAGAGTGTGTCTGTACCTTCAGGACATCAGGGACAACTTACGTGCACCCACAAACTCTGAAACATCACATATGTGAAAACAGACGTTTGTCCACTGATCACAGAAAAAAATTTTCAGTCATAGAACCAACAGAATTTTCTCTATAAAAGGTCTAAAAAAATCACTTTGTTTATATATCCTTATTGCAAGTTCTTGAAAGTTTATTGATTCATCCTCATTTTTCAAATCAACTAGTTTTCAGTCATCAGTTTCCACTTGAATATTTTGAATAATTTCAAAATGGTCAATACTTTAAAGAGAATAGGATTTTAAGAGAGAGTGACCTGGTACTTGCTCTAGCTTTATATATTGCTGAATTTGAAGTCTGCAATCCCTTGGGCACATCAAGGAAAACAAGAAAGATTGTCACCATATACTGGGTAATTCTAAACTTGCTTTCAAAATTTTGGTCCAGCATTTTTTCTATTCAGTTTATTGTCCTTGCAATAAGATTGGATGTGTATCACTTGGGGTACTAGAGGTTACTAAACCCAATAATCAAAGATTTACAGTGTTTGGAACAGACAGGTGTTTTTGTTCAAGTCAGCACTTGACTTTTGTGTCTGTGCTGATAATATTGGCATCCCATAGTTTAGCAAGCTTTCGGAAATGCTTCAGTAATGATCAATTTTGCAGATGTTTTATAATTAGTAGGAACAACCTTAAGTCTAGTAATCCAGACCAAAGTTATTATTTTGCAGAGGAAGTGCAGCATAGTGACACTGTGCACAGTGTCTGCTGAGTAAAGTGGGAAAATGTGCTTCCCTCCAGATGTTGGAAATGATTTTTGGAGGGTATTATTACAACAGAGTGCCTGTTTGTTTGATTCTGATTTCCAAAAAATGTAATTTGTTTGATGAGCTGAATTGCTGTATTAAGTCCTCCTTGTACAAAGACTCAGACAAGGTTAACAAACTGAAGATAATCGTAATGTCTTGCTTTTCCAAGAGTACATTTGGTGAGAATGCACATGAGAATTGGGCGTTATTAAGAATCCTACCACTCATTATTGGCCAAAGAATCCAAGAGAATGAATTTTCCTGGATGATTTGTTTGGATTTGAAGGTAACTGCTGAACTGGTTGTTTCAACAAAATTTTCAGAGGAATACTTCTTAACCTTGCGCCAAAACTTCTAGAAATGGTGCCATACTATATGGATGGTGATTTTTTCAAACAATAACTATATGTACAAAGTGCAAAATTGTTCCCCATCAGCTCTTTTGAAGCATCAACAAAGTCATTGATTGAAAAATAGATTGAAAAGTCTCTTTCCACTCATATTTACTTGGATGTAGTCATATATATGGCTAGAATGATCATCCTTGCAGGCCTATGCAGTGGCTTGCCAGAGTTTTATAAAATTTTGGACTATATTGTGTTCTCCAAGTTATGCAGTATCTCTGCATAAAGTTCTCAACTTGGTATCTTTTTGTGACATTAATCTGCTTTCAGGGCTGCCCAAGGGCAGTGCGAACAGTGCGAGCACACAATGCCCCGTGTTTATCAAAGCCCTGTGGCCCTGCATATTCCACGTCTTTTGCGAAATTCAAAGATAAATAATTTCATCTTCTGTTAATCTAACTACATTACCTTTTTCTTGGCAAAAGTCTGTAATTTGTAGGCCCCACAATGACGTTGCACAAATACGCAACAATGCAACACTATGCAACAATGCAACATGTCACTTTTTAAAGCATAGGTTTGAGATTGATAAGAATAAGCTAACTGAAGAAAATCAATTCGAGCTGCAGCTGTTTGAAGATAACAATGTAACACAGAAATATGCAGTTCAACATCAATGATCCAGATCATCAATAAGCCAGTTCAAATGAAGAGCAAGCAGCTGACAAGCTATCTGAAGAACTGTGGCTTCTTGAGGATAAAGAAACTGAAATATTTTTTGTTCAGCAAAGAAGACAAATGAAAATTTTGACATTAATGATCCTGGCACTTGACCCGAAATTATAACTGAAAAGTTTAGAATGACTATTGTGCACACTGTTGTGATACAAATAAAAAATTACAGTTTTCTGAAATATTTAAATAACAGGAGTTTTTCTGAAAATAATTATTTAAGGAAATTAATAAACAGGGAACGTCAAAAACGAAGATGGTTACTCTACTCAGAGACCAGTGATGCAACATGGTGTTTTGCATGCAAGTTCTCTTCAGACACTATTTCTTTGTGTTTAACAATTGGGTAAATTTAAGTTCTCAATTACAAAGTCATCAAAGATCAGAACATCATTTACAAGCAATGTACAAATTATTACAATTTGAATACGAGTAAATCTAAAATTGGAAAGCACTATTGACAAAGAATATGGAAGAATAATTCAAAAAGAAACAGTGTTTAAAAGGTGGCTGTCAGAGGAAGTAGCAATGCTTTGTATAAACCACACAATGGTAATTTCTTAGGTTTGATAGAATTACTTGCAAAATTTGACCCAATTATGAAACATTTGGATTGTTGCATGAATATGGCATTACCTTCCTATTTATCCCAATAGATTCAAGAGGAACTGATATCATCTTTGGTTATTAAAGTGAGAACAAAATAATAAAATTGGTGAAAAAAGTTAAATATTTCACAATTTTATTAGATTGTAATCCAGATGTAAGCCATCAAGAGCTATTATCTGTTATTTTAGGATTTGCATTGGGTGTGACGAGGATGGACATGATTAGAAACGAATACATTAGAGGGTCAGCTCAGTTTGGAAGGTTTGGAGGCAAAGTCAGAGAGGTGAAATTGCGTTGGTTTGGACATGTGCAGAGGAGAGATGCTGAGTATACTGGGAAAAGGATGTTAACGATAGAACTGCCAGGAAAGAGGAAAAGAGGAAGGCCTAAGAGAAGGTATATGGATGTGGTAAGAGAGGACATACAGGAGGTGGGTGTAATAGAGCAAGATGCAGAAGACAGGACGATATAGAAGAAGATGATCTGCTGTGGCAACCCCTAATGGGAGCAGCCGAAAGAAGAAGAAGATTGATGTAGATGAATGCGAAAAACATGTACAGTAACTATTCAATAATGATTTATTTGTTTTGAAATAGTAAAAGACTCAATGGGAAAAAGGATTATCAACCAAAACTGAACATATATAAAAAACGGAGGGATTAGATTTAGGGGATTGTCAAGGACAAGGGTATGATAACGGGGCTAATATGGCAGGGATATATAAAGGCGGGCAAGCACATAGTCTGCAAAAAAATTTCAAATCACAATATATGCTCTGTGGAATCCATAACTTGAATTTAATTCTTGGAGACATTTCAAAATCATCTCCCCTTGCAATTTCATTGTTTGGTACAAAGCTCTGTAAGTTCTGTAATGCACTGGGTATATATTGAAACAGCATGTACAGCATCTTAATCCAAAACCACTGTTGGAAACTAGGTGGGGATGTCGACCCGAAGTGTGAAATCTGTAAGATACCAAGTACCTCAATTTTCTCTTGCTTTGATCCAACTTCACAAACATATCAATGATATGAAAGCGAAGTGCAAAACTCAATCACTCAAAAATAAACTTACTTCATTTGAATTTTTATTGGGTTTAGTCACTTGGTATGACTTACTAAATGAAGGAAATTTTGTGAGCAAGCTATTTCAAAGCTCTAACATGGATATTAGTACCGCAAATTCGTGTTTAAAGGGCCTATTAACATTTTTTGAAGTCTATTGCAAATCAGAATTCAAATCTCCTTTACTTAGTGAAAAGGAAATTGGTGCAGAATTGAAAGTGATACCTGAATTTAAAAGTCAATGAACTGGACTGGCATCATCCCAACTGACTGGAAAACGAGACTTGTCGTCCCTATCTGGAAAGGGAAGGGTGATCGCCTGGATTGCAGCAACTACAGGGGGATAACACTGCTCTCGGTGCCAGGTAAGGTCCTTGCTAGGGTTGTCCTCAATAGGATCCGTGATCACTTGCTCACCTACCAGTAACCGGAACAGTTTGGTTTTACACCTAAGAAGTCTACCATCGACCACATCCTGGCACTGAGGGTTCTCATAGAGCACAAACATGAATTTCGGCAGAGTTTCTTTGCAGCCTTTGTCAATTTTCACAAAGCGTTTGACTCAGTTGATTGAGCTGCCCTGTGGGACATCCTGAGAGTTTGCGGGATCCCCTCAAGGTTGCTGAATATCATGGCTGGCCTGTACACTGGTACTGTCAGTGCTGTGCAAAGTGGAGGCAGGACCTCTGCATTTTTCCCAGTTGATTCTGGGGTTCGTCAGGGGTGTGTTCTTGCTCCTACTCTGTTCAATGCTTGTACGGACTGGTTGTTGGGCAGGGACGTGCGGTCCAGCGGCTGTGGGGCATCTGTTGGTGAAGAAAAATTTGCTGATCTTGACTTTGCTGATGATGCTGTGATCTTCGCGGAGTCAATGGAATCTCTGATCGGGGCACTTGAGAGACTGAGTGAGGAGTCTGAGTGTCTGGGCTTGCAAGTATCCTAGATAAAAACCAAGATCCAGGCCTTTAATGACTTCTTGGGCACAGCCATCAGCAGTGTGTCTGTTTGCGGAGAGAGTGTCGACCTTGTTGAGAGGTTTACTTTCCTTGGAAAGTGACTTTCATGTCTCTGGTGACTCTTCCTGTGAAGTCAGTAGACGGGTTGGGAGAGCATGGGGGGTCATGAGGTTGCTGGAAAGGGGTGTGTGGCGCTCCCGATATCTATGCAAAGGGACGAAGGTCCAAGTCTTTAGAGTCCTGGTGCTTCCTGTCTTACTATATGGTTGTGAGACATGGACGCTATCCAGTCACCTGAGACGAAGACTGGACTCCTTTGGTACTATGTCTCTCCGGAAAATCCTTGGGTACCGTTGGTTTGACTTTGTGTCGAATGAGCGGTTGCTCATGGAGTCCTGAATGAGGCACATTACCTGCATTGTGAGGGAGCAACAGTTACAGCACTACGGCCATGTGGCGCGTTTCCCCGAGGGTGATCCGGCTCACAAGATCCTCATTGTTGGGGACCCGAGTCGCTGGACCAGGCCAAGGGGTTGTCCACGTAACACTTGGCTGCAGCAGATACAGGGTCATTTACAGAGGGTAGGACTGGACCATGTGTCTGCTTGGGGGGTTACGGACCAGGATCCCAAGCTATTTTGACGTGTAGTGGGTGCAGCAACGTTCTGTAACAGAGCATGCTCCCCCACTTGACTTGACTTGATAATTTTATAATTCCAACAACATTCAAAATTGACTGAAGACGGCCTTCTTAAATATTGTAAAGACTTAAATGTATCCATGAAAGATGACATTGATTGCATCAATTTATTTAATGAAATCAAACTTTTTTGCCAAGTATTGCCTCCAAGGAATACAACTTTGCAAATTGTGCAATATTTATATAAAAATAATTTATCTGAATTGTATACAAATGTTGTTACTGCTCTGAAAATTGTATTAACACTACCAATAACCATAGCATCTGCAGAAAGATCTTGTTTAAGACTGAAGATAATAAAAAATTATATAAGATCTAGCATGCACCAAGAATTATTCTCTTCATTAGCAAATGTATCTGTTGAATCAGAATTTTTAAAAAAATCAAGAAAATGAAATGTAATTTTTTGAAAAATTGTACTATATGTATTTTATTAACTTATGTTACCAGCCTGTAGTTTATAAGTATGCAAAGCAAAATGCTTATTGTCATGTAATCTATGTACATTTACTGTATACTAGAATTTTGTTTTGTTTTTCTAAACATTAAGAAAATGTTTGTGCATTGTAACTGAAAATCATAATATCTTCAAATAAAATACACATTTTTTTATCATATGTATTAAGAGGCCCCACACAAAAACTTTGTCCCGGGTCCCGCTTTTTCTCGGGCTGGCCATATCTACTTGGTCCTAATATGTTGAATATTTCACCTCCTGTCAATTTTTCTTATTTCGTTAAATGTTTCGTTTCCAGTCATCTGGAGAGCCAATGCTGAGTTGATATCAGACATAATTTTGTGCAATGGCATGACAAACCACCTCTTTAATGTTTTAAAAGGTTTTCATGAAAGAATTATTATACAGCTTGTTGCTTTTTAATCCTTGTCCTTGTGTAGTGCTTAGATACCCAAGTTTAAGAGAAGCTTGTCTTACTGAATGGAATAACAAATGATACTTATTTGTTTTTATGTTATCAATTTCTGTGGAAAATGTTGCTCAGGATTCAGATCTTGCCTTCAAATATTAAAAGCCTTTAACTTTCCAGCATCCTGGAATCTATGGGCCACTTAAAGTCTTTGCTTGAAGAGAAGCTACAACAGAAAACAGAATTCTCTTTGCAGTTTGACCCAGATTTTAGGGATGAACTTTTGAACTTGTTTGACATTTATGAGCTGCCAACTAAGAAAGGTGGTATTGAAAGTTCTGTCTGAGGATGGGCTATCATTATTGGAGTTATCAGATTCAGTGTTCTCCCATGATACAGGAACAAAACAAGGGTTCTGCAAGGGTGTCAAGTTCTTCAAGTATTTGTGAAAACCCTTGAACTGATTTATCAGCAAAACTTCGAAATTTTGCAGAGTGGCCTTGCCCTAGATTGATGTGGAACTCTGAATGTAAAGGGCCAATGAGATATATCATTAGTCTGAAAAGTCCCTGAATGTTCCATACGACATGGATACAGATATTCTGGGCAACATTTTGAAAATTAAAACCTACCCTGAGTTCTGTGAGACTGAGTCGGTTGCCTCTGACATCAATGAAAAACATGTTTGCCTTGCAGACATAGGCAAACCCACAGGTTGGGATGGCTGGCTCATTAGTATAAAGTTTAAGCTTGGTAATTATATGTTAGAGGCTGCTCAGTCCTAAATGGACAGTAGGTGAGGATACAGAACAATAGTGTCACATGAAAAATCATAAAGGGACTATTTCTTACCTGATCCTTCAGGAGGTAAGACAATTGTGTCCCTTGAGAAGAAATGACTTGCCATTATTGACGAAACAAAACAAGAAGGGTGGAACTTTTATCCAATAGAAGGTGGAAGCGCCATTTTCTCTTCACTGCAAAGAGGTGGTAGAGAATGAGATATCCATTTTTGAGATTAGAGATTGGTGATCTGCCCTTTTTTATCAGAATGACGCACGTAATTTAGTTTTGGTAATAATGTCACTAACATGATACTGAGTTCATTCATAAGTTTTGCATGGCTTGAATATTTGTTATAAGTAAAAACAATCTTCTCTTCATGTATAATTTTATTATCATCAGATTCTGCCATGAGTTCTTTCACATTACCAATCTGAAACTGATGAGCACTTTGCAGAGTTCCCTAGAGAAATACACAGAAGAACTGCTGAAGCTGTACAGAAAAAGGCAAGAATCATTTGAACAAGAAATGAAGAAAATATTAAATAAATTACCAGATATTTTCTTCTGATGTTTAATGTTGAAGCTGATTTTTAAGCAGTATTAACATCTTATTTTAAGTGCACAGCCTCCATAGATACTTTACTGTTTAAAGAATTTCATGTTTAATAAATGGATCGTCACAGCAGGTCTGTACAGAGAAGTAGTCATAGTCTGTATTATTTGAAGGTTGCAGGTGATCACATTACTCACAAACAAAACATCTCTGTGGAATGCTGTGCTTTTTGATCTATATGCTTGGTTGTACATCAACATTTTCAACTGATTATCACATACTCAAATTAATGAAACAAGGTAGTTAGAGAGCCTTTCAGATGTTAAAAACAACAAACGTTGTTTTTCAGGGTGCAGACATACTGTAGTAGCACAAATGCAAAGAATAGATCTTGATGGACTGCCCTTTTTCTGATGTGAAATTTAGCACGTTTAACAACAAAGTAACATTTTTTTTTATATATCAGACATTTGAAAATATTTGGATGCCAGATCACCAGTACATCTGCTTGTTGAACACTTAGCTTATTGATTTAGCTTTGCTATGTGTCAGCATTTCCCCTACTGGACAAGGCTATGAAAACTTTTCTTTTGAATTTGGACTTTAGCTACAGGACAACAAATGGTAAAGGTCTAGTCTCATTATGGGTGGATATTGATTCAGACCTTTCGATTTGATTTCGATTTTCAGATCTACAAGTTGATTTGATTCAATTGAGTTAAATTCAGAAATGTTTTGTTTGGATAATATCTTCTAAAATGCATTATAAGTGTAAAAAGTGAAGACAGTTATTTTAAAAATTGTAGTAAAACAAACCATTCCCTTTCCCAGATGAAACAATAACATTTCACTTATTACCTTTATTGTATAGTGATTGTCTGCAATTAATCACGATTAGTTGCCCAGCACTAATATATACAGGGTGGGCCATTTATATGGATACACCTTAATAAAATGGGAATGGTTGGTGATATTAACTTCCTGTTTGTGGCACATTAGTATATGTGAGGGGGAAAACTTTTCAAGATGGGTGGTGACCATGGTGGCCATTTTGAAGTCGGCCATTTTGGATCCAACTTTTGTTTTTTCAATAGGAAGAGGGTCATGTGACACATCAAACTTATTGGAAATTTCACAAGAAAAACAATGGTGTGCTTGGTTTTAACGTAGTTCTGTATAGGGCTTGTATGGTTGTTTCTTTAGCCTTAGCATGCCAGATCTGCGGCCCCGCTTCTGCTTCCTTTCTCTCCTCCGTCTGCATCATCTCCTAGACCCGAAAACAATCCATGGAGAGCCCGCTGGTCTCGCTGATGTCTGGCTCTGGACACCGATGTCTATAAGGTTTTCACAGGTGTAGCGGATGTTCGCCGAACCGATCGTGCACAAACAAGCAAAAAAAAAAAAGTACAAAAACAACAAAAAAGTGCACTGAAAAGGAGAACCCTGAGCCGCTGCGACCATGCGTGCTGCCATGCTCCTAGCTTAATCTAGCCTACTTCTGGTAGGCTACCCAGACAGCAAATGGACACCGTTCCAGATATGGCCCGGATATACTATAACATCAGGACTAGATCTGGCATACAGACCTGGTCCAGTGTCTTTTTGCACAACGGCCCAATACCGGCACAGATCAGGATTTTTTACCTGGGCCAGATTTAAACCAGAGCTGGACCAGCATCAAATAATTCTGTTAAAATCTGGGCCTTTTCTGGCACACATTCATTACAGCCCCAGACTGACTCTGTGCCAGATCTGGCCCCTGTAGAGCCAAGTTCTTAAAATTACCTCAGCTTCTAATCTGGATAAGGCAAGCAGGGCTAAATTCTGGTGAAATGTTGAAAGAATGCAGATGAAATGATGATCTTGCCTTAATGAATGAGTAACACAGGGTCATCCTCCTAATATTTAATTATACCTAATTATGCCTTGGTCCATAAGAACAGCCTCGGGAAATCAAGGAATGGACTAATCAAGGTCTGAAAATGATTCTACAGAGATGCTAGCTTACTTCAACTCCAGTTGAGATGGCGGAGTATACCTTTGTTGGTGGCACTTTCCAAACACATAATATGAAAGAAAAAAAAACCTGCAACTCATGACATAATTTATAGCAATATCACCTACATGCCCTGTTGAGTTAAATAGTATTTTCTTCTCCATATTCCCTCCTACATAACTTTTAAATACCAGACACTTAAATTCTAAGAGAAAAATAACTGAATGACAACTTTGAGTATATAACTGGTTTATTTATTGTCTTGTTATGTAAAATCAGTGCAGTTGCATGGATCAAAAGCTGTAACTACAATTACAAACAAACACAATATATTAATACAGTATATTGAGTATTTTAAACAGTTCAAATATCTAGTAACATGGTTAAAACATAGAAATATAAAATTAACAGATTTGCACAAAAGTGTAGGATGCAAGTACAAAAATGATTAAATCTACCCAAAACAGTAAAAACAACAATAAACTTGACTACTAAAGTGTATTTACATCAGTCCTTATTCAGAAGGCACTGCTGCCTGCACTCTCCTGCAGCGCTCCTTGCGACCACCACCATGGTCAGATGCCAAATTGAACCATCTAATGGCAAATTTATTAATGTTCACATCTGTAGCTTTGGCTGCCACTTGACTCTGGCGAACTGAACCTACAGGCAAACACAGAAAAATAATTATCAGAAACATTAAATGGCAAACAGTTGCCACTAATAGAAATGGTGAAATAAGGGTTGGCACTTGCACTACTGCAGCATTTCTCAACCTTTAAGTATTTGCGACCCGAGTTTTCATAACAGTTTTAAATCGCACCCCCCTAACGTTTTTTTGAAAGGAGCCCACTAATACCAATTTGTTCTTTTTTAATTAATGATATATCATAGATGCATATTTTATTATACCTACTTAACTTAGATAAATGTCTAACTCTATAGTTATTTTTCTAGCATCAAAATGTAGTTTAAGTTCATTTGTTTTGGTTTCAATAGATGTATTTTTTTATATTTTCGATTCTTGTTTTCCATATATTTCACATCTTTTTGCCCCCCATTTTGTTACTTCGCACCTCCCTAGGGGGGCCCGCCTCACAGTTTGAGAACCACTGCACTACTGCATACTGACCACACAGCAACATGTTTTGAATACAGGAGAAGCAAGTTTGACTAATGATATGAAATCATCTATGCTTGATTTTAGTGAACTTATTTTAATACTGATTAATGAAGGCTGTGTACAGATTGTGGACCGACTTTTTTTGTAGAGAAAGTGTAAAAATAATCAATATGGAAATATTGACAACAATTCAATTGTAAGGTTGAATTAAGGTTGCAGTTTTTCTCTAATTCTTTACTTATTATTTGGGGTTGTGGATAAAATAGTGCAATTAGCTCATTTTAAATATATGATTCTTTGTTATAAATGCATAAAAACCTGAAACCCACTCCTAATGCTCTTTCTTGATGTAGAGGAAACTCCAAGAACTCCTAAGAATGTGGCAAGAGTTTTAGAAGGAGCAGAAAGTGTTAGATAGACACCTGGAAAATTATTTTATTTAATAATTGCTATTTTCCAGAAATCTGAAATACTTAGGCTATATCTTAAAATATGTCATTTTCTAATATGCTTAATTCAGACCAGGGTCATGGGGGGGCTGGAGGCCTACCAGCTAGCTTTGGGGCACATTCAGGAACAAACCCTGGACAGGACGCCAGTCCATCGCAGGGCGAGCACACACAAAGGCCATTTTACAATACATTGAACCTATATGCCTTTGAACAGTGGGTGGAAACTAGAGCAGACACAGGGAGAACATGCAAACTCCACACAGAGAGGACCCAGGAGGCAAACCCTGGTCTCCTTACTGCAATTCAGCAGCACTATCACTGAAACACCAAAGGCATAAAATGTAATATCTTAATACAATTGGATTTCTTGATACTTACGCATAAGAGTTTTGGTTGCCATTTGACTGAAGGCCCGTTTTTCATTAACTCCCTTCCAGTATATCTTTTTTGCAACATCATCTCCAAAAATATGTGAAAGAATATTCCAAGTGACACGCTTGGTATCTTGTCCTCCGATAGATGCCAGTACAGAAATCTACAAGGATAAAAGAGAATATACAGGCAGTGACTTTAGAATTAAAATACTAAAATATATGCAGAAACAGCATCAATGGTCACTCTGAAGCATTTGTCTTTTGACTTTGATGTGATTGGCATTCTGACAAATATTGCTAAAAACTTACACTTTCGGAAGTAAAAAAAGAAATTCATAATTAACCATAATGTTAAATGTAATTTAATCCAGTAGACATTAATTTTATAATAATAATAGTACTGTATATAACAAATGAAGCACAAAATTCATGGATTATAATGTTCAGAAAGCTCAAATGACATCATTTACATTTGCAACTCTTGTTTTTGTAAAAGGAAGTTTTCTTGTAACTGTAGGACACTGTAGAGCTATTAAATATTTTCCTAAACATAGTCCCTTACGCAATAAACATCCTGTAACAGATAACCCACCTAACAGTTAAAACAACTATATTAGTGCAAATTTGGGATGACACTTCTGTAAATATTACAGCTCCATGCACAAATAATTGTAAAGTCACATGGGTATTGTGTGTAAAACATACAGTACTTACTCATGATAAATAATTACTGAAGAAAAAAAAAAGAAAATGCAGACTTATTTAAGACATTCTACCCATGTCATGCCATACCTTAGAACGAATTTAGAAACATAAAATATTTTTCCATTGAGAAATAACTGATTCTACAGTTTCTTATTTTGCCTATGATTAGCATATAATGTGTAGATTTGGTCTTGTCCTATTAGGTACAAAAGAATTAGTAATTGTTTAAAATTATGACAAAATCCAAGTGAATATTTTAAATTAAACAAAAACAGAAAGAGAACAAAGTCTAGCTTTGCAATCCATACCATGTTCTTTTTCTTCAAAGCATTGGTTGGTTGTTTCAACCAGGCCTCAAAATCATCCACTTCCTCCAATGACTGTAAAGGAAACTGGACCTCCTCAGGCATATCAGGTGAGCATTCAATGTTTAGCTGTCCAGATAGTGAACTGATCATGACAGCCAATTGTGACAGCTGGTGCTGCACATGTTCAAGCAATGCGAGGATATGAAGATCTGCAGCTGAAAAATAAATACCAACAAAATATAAATACTATTCATTTGAATACTTTGAAAAAGGCAATGAATCCTACTCTTGCACTTTGGAGCAAACATAACTCTCATATATGTTAAAACAACATCCTTTGGAACATATAAAATTTAACATCTTAAAAACCAAAACACTAAAAATCAAGGAATATACTGGCACAAAATGAACATGACAACAAATACCATATGGGATTAATAAAGTATCTATATAACATAATTAATAACTTGTTGAATTATGCTCCGATATGTTCAAACGTTTGTTGAATATGTGAAAGTACAATCAATAGTCTGATCATAACTTACCAGTACAAGGTATTGGTTCTGTTCCACATCGACCCACTCTGTAAGTAGGCTTGAAGAGTTCAGAAGTATTTTTCATTTTTGGAAGGCTCGTGGAAATATGTTGAGATGTATTTTCAGAGAGCAATAGTGACTGGTAAGGAGGTGGCACCTGAAGCAAAGAATGTGGTGGTGAGCAACAAGGTGGCACAGATGGTAAAGGTGATGATGGTACCGGAGATGCAGAATGTGGGGATAACATGTAAGGTCCAGTTGACTGTTGAAGTTTTGAAAATCTTGTCAAGGGAACTTTTGTTTTATTAGCCAAGTCTTCATGTTCACTTTTATAGTCAGTGTCACCATAGTAGTGGCTGTTTACAGAAGATTAAATGTGCATATATTACTCAAAACAAACGTTTCATACATTCAATAAAACACAGGTGAAGTTGAATCAAACTTACATTGGTTTAGGTGCTCTTTTCACCCTGCCTATATCCTCATCATCATCTGAATCCAATTCTGAAGTTTGACAAATCAAAGACTTCTTCATCCCTTGCCATGCAGACATGTAATCTCCTAAAAGCATTTCAAAAAGTTAATATCAGGTGATGTAAACAATGTGCAATATAACATTATCACTTCTGTGATCTTTTAAATCACTACGAACTAGGCCCCATTTACACCTAGCATTCACATATTTTCTTTTTTTGTAATCGCATCACAGTTTGATAGCATTTAACCACCAAAGTGAAACTAGGAAACATTGTAAGAGACCTACGTAAGAAAGTAAGAATAGATTTCAATTTGGATAAATGTAATCACTAGAGGGCGGCACGGTGGCGCAGTGGGTAGCACTGCTGCCTCGCTGTTAGGAGACCCGGGTTCTCCCCTTGTCTGCGTGGGTTTCCTCCCACAGTCCAAAGACAAGCAGGTTAGGTGCATTGGCGATTCTGAATTGTCCCTAGTGTGTGCGTGTGCCCTGCGGTGGGCTGGCAACCTGCCCAGGGTTTGTTTCCTGCCTTGCGGCCTGTGTTGGATGGGATTGGCTTCAGCAGACACCCGTGACCCTGTAGTTAGGATATAGCAGGTTGGATGATGGATGGATAATCACTAGAGTTGCATGTTAATGAAAGGTGTGAACTACGCCCTGATTTCTCACAAACACTAGTATGAACGTATAAAGGTTGTTGGAAATGAGGCCTGGAGACAGTGAAAAATCACATGATTGCAACATGAAAATAATGCCTTAGACAAATGTTTGTTGCTTTTCTATTAAAAAAAATTAATATAGCAAGAAACCAATATTTTACAGCAATATTTCTCTGGTGAAAGGGATTAAGTCGGGGACATACAACTCGTATCTTGAACATTTCAATTACCGTAGGACTTTAGTACTCTAACGTCATGCTTGGTCCAGTCAAGGCCTGGTTCCTCAGCATATCTTGCTGCTTTGTTGAGTCTTTGATTGCTCTTATAATTTGGCCAAAAGGTTGTGCCATCACTGTACCAAGACTGTGGTATAACTGACGCAGCTTTTTGTTCATCTAAAAACTGAACTACCAGAAACATCCTGCAAAAGAAAAAAAGACAATGCTCAAAATAAACATAATATTTACATGTTGCACACAAAATGCATTACCCAAACTGCAGGTGATACCACCTGGCACATCCTCACCCCTCATTTTAATAAAACCAAGAATACTTTTTTGACTATGGATTAAAGATAAGCTTTGTATGGTAGTTTGCAATGTGCAGCAAGTTTATCCATTAGCCATAGAAAAAAATTGTTTAAATTCCACATTTTAATTTATACAAAAAAAAAAAATTCAAACATTAAATGCTGTTATCTTTACTGTAGACATTAAAACAAAAATAGCCCTGGTGCCCTGTCCTGGATTTGTTCCTGCCTTTGGCCCAATGCTAATTGGAATAGGATCCAGCAGCTCATGCAACCCTGGTTTGCATTAAGTGAATAAGAAAATGACAAAAATAGCTACTACCTATCAGCAATAATGCAAGAGGTAATGAAATAAAGACTACTACTGCAGATGATCCTTGCTTAAATAAAACAGATCTACAAACACATTTAATTAATAGATTTTTAAATGTGTACCAGGATTAGACAAAAGCCACCACAAATAATAAATAAAATCATTACTGACAGGTAAATGTCTCCATATCACTTAAATTGTCAGTCAGTCATTTTCTGACATGATGAGCAGTGTTGTGGGGGTTGCTGGAGCCTATCCCAGCTAGTATAGAGTGAAAGGCAGGAACAAACCCTGGAGAGTAGGGTGCCAGTGCATCGCAGGGCGAACAAACACACCAACCATACACTAGGGACAATTTATTTTATCCACCTAATCTGCATGTCTATGGACTGTGGGAGAAAACTGGAGCACCCAGTGGAAACCCATGTAGACATGGGGAGAACATACAAACTCCACAGAGGGAGGACCTGGGATGTGAACCCTGCGGACTCTTTACTGCCTGGTAACACTCCTGCCATGCCGCCCTCACTTAAATTATAACCTATATCACTTAAATTGTAATATGATAAAAAAAGATACTAATTAATTTACAAGGATTTTTTTTTATTATTTAGAAGAAGCCAGCAAGATACCATATATGTGAATATATATTTACCAGTCTAATTTGAATATTCACAACCATTAACTTTAAAAGGACAGAGAAAATACATGTAATGTACAGATTATGCTTGACAAATGTTGCTAGTTAAAGTATATATCCCCATCAGGATTCTGCTAAAAATTTAAATAAAAAGACATTAACATTAGTACTTTTTGTATCTAAATTAAAGAAATCGTTTATATATATTTTATCATGTCATTTTTGTACAAATATTAGGAGTGCAACCCGAATCCTAGCACTTTATTGAAGCGAAGAACTCAGAAAAGACTAAATTGTGTAACCTTCCATAAACTAAACCGACACTGAAAAAGTTTAAAACAAACTACCACAGGCGTAGGTCCGTTCAATTAAAAGTGTTTCGTAACCGGCGGCTCGCCTAAACCACATTTCCCCGTATTGGCTGGACGAACACCCAACCCTTTTTTCCCTGACGGACGGTCGCGCTCGATTCACTAGTAGCTCCTCTGACATCTCGCCCCCCCCCACCCCGCTTTGACGATTCACCAACGTAACCCTCTCCAGCGGTCGCGAAGCCACTTACATGGGAAAAACAAAAAGGTTAGAAAACAATAATGTCTTAAATCATTTTTTTTTTCTCTAGCGTATCTGAAATAAGCCCGCGTTCAACACAAAACGTTTAATAAATTATTTTGAACACAGCTCCTACTAACCCTTATTTGGTGGAGCCTAAAATATTCTGCACATGAATTTAACATCGTGGCCTAAATATGTACAAATACTAAAAATGATTACAGTGACATGTTAACATAATTCATTAATTTCATCTTAACCTGCTATGATAGCGACACATTAAAAATAATTAGCAAAGCTAACTATATATAAAAAGCATCTGAACTTCTCACAACTTTTAAAAATGAATTTTTGACTCACTTCCTCCAAAAACAATTCCGTTGTCTTTAAATGTTTTCAGACTGCTCGTTGTGGCGCGCAAATTTGAGCGTGAACTCAAAACATAAGCGTGTTACGCTCACGTTAACTTAAGCTCTCGCGGAAAGAGATTAAACTATCAATTAACCTACATGACGAAATGTGGGCGGATGCATTTGTCCCTCCCACAGAAGCACGAACTGAGCTGGCCGGAATACAGACGGATCTGTTACGGAGTCAAAAAATGAATGTGACTGCTATACGACTTTGCCATGTTGTGGCCGGATCTGTTTCTGAGTCAGCTGCTGTCGGGGTAGGCACTTTTTATAACTTTTTGGTTAGTACATTAGAAAAATTATTGGTGTTTTGGTAAATTCTGCACATTATACAACCCTTTTTTATTATGAAAAGGTTAAGTAAGTGTTGCAGTGGGAGGTTCGGAACGCATATTTCCATTATTTCCTATGGGAAAAATAGTCTTGACTTACAACCAACTTGAGTTACAACCAGCCCTCGCAAAATAATTAAGTTCGTAAGTCAAGGGTCCACTGTATTGCGTATTTAAGTTAATCAAATTTATAACGAGTCTCCGGAAATCCTCCCGCCGATGTACCGTATTTGCGTATATAGTTTCAACACAAAGGTTTAATTTTACCAAACTTCTCTGCAGTCACTTCCTGGTTTCATTCAAAAATGCTGGCAGTCGAATTCTCGCCGATAAACATGACAAATATACCTGAAGAGACACTTTTAAGGAAATTTAGAAAATTTTGCTTGGAGAAGGGGGTCGGCTTAAATACCAGTCATCGGCAAATACATGTAATTTAGTAGGTAGAAAAGGGGGTCGGCTTATATACCGGGATCTACGGTAACACTTAGATAGTTTAGATACTGCAAAAATGCATCTATTGCTCTTTTACTGTTATCTAACAAGACCTGAAGAAAGGCTTCTTTTGCTTCTAATGATACTTATAAAGTATCAGTAAACTAGTCGTTCATTTCTGACATGTGGTCTACTAAAATAATCACTTTGGAACAGTTGAAAGTTGCTTAAGTGAGACATACTGTAATTCTCTCGATATCATATAACTCCTGTGAATTCTTCATATTAATACGCCATTTTCCAGCATATCGAAGACTCTTAATTTGCCACACTGCACATAGATGCATAACCACTTTACCAATGCTTTGTTAGTGTAATTCAAACCAAAGAAGCCTTTGTTAAGGTATTCTTACATAAGAGTAAATGGCTGATTTGATGCATTTTTGCAGTACTCAAACTAAAGCATTACCAGAAAGATTGCTTCTGTGATGCTGGGTGTGCAACAGTTTTGCTAGTTTACTGAACACAAACAAATCAGCTTCCACAACCATACAAAACTTTAAGCACTTGGAAAAGAGATAGGCTTGCTAAGTTTCTTTAACTTTCTTTCCCACTGACAAAAGATGTGAGGATCGCCATCAGCAATTTACAGCATTGTCCCAATGGGTGTTTCCTTATGCAAATATCCTAACTTAATGCAAAAGTACTATGCCAAGAAAAACACCCCAAAAAATGTGGAAAAAAATCTAAAAAAATGCATCATACTGTATATAACAGCACATGCAAACTTCTTTTTCCTCAGGTCCACATTGCTCTAAAGTAATCTTACTAGAAACAACTACTTGAAGCCACCATATAAGATCATTTTATGTTAAACTGTTTATACATTTGCATAATGTTAAAAGAATTTCATGGGTTCATGTTTGAGTGAAAAAATTACATTCTTCACTAAATCAATAACACTATTTTAATTCAGCTTCATTCTGAGTTTATGGAATATAAACTTCCATAAAATACCGTTGCATAGAACTCTTTTATATTGGTAGCTAAAACTCCTAAATGTAAGCATATTTGAATTTATCCAGTTAAAAACAGTGATTTTTTTTTCTTTGTAAGGTATGGGGTCCACTGCCCTGCAGCTCATAAGTGAATTATCAAGATTGGATCAGGTGACATTGGGCTGGCAATACACAGTGATGCTCCTCCATCTTTGTCCAAGCCAATTTCTGTCTACCTGATAGTTACATTCTGTTGGGTGTATTAGGCATTAGCATTTGAGATGTACCTTCTGTTGGAATATATTTCATAATACATTTTTCATTCCAATAAATGGCACATTGCAAACATAAGCACTGCTGCTAAGAATCCAATAGAAAATGCCGTATAACTGTGGCAAGAGACAAACTAAAACTGTAACTTAATAGAAGAAAAATTATATAGACAATTTTGATATACAGCGTCTATTGTATATAATATTAAACAGTTTCTGTCCGTCTAACAGTTATGCTTCATTGGGTGCATTCAACACTAAAGCTTCTGATATGTTATTTATTTTTGTAATGCGTGAATTAATAAAGTGCATTGCACGTTTAGCTTTATCCTAAGCACTGCTTGGGAATATATGAGTGAAATTCACTAAAGTGTCATTCCTCATCCATACATGAAAAATTATGAAGTGTATGTGATAAAAAAAAATGTAAGCTTATGATTCTGTTTTTTGAAAGTTTATTGAAATAAAGCAGCAACATTAGCCTTTATATCTGTTTAAATGCAGTAAATTTATATTATTTTTCACATTCTTTGCTATATTATTTTTTCAGCAAAGTACTGTACCCATGGACTTTTGTTTTTCTTTGTCACGCTTAAAAACCTTTTTGGGCTTTGCTCCACCTTTGACTGCCTGTAGCATGGAAGAAAGAAACAACGATATTCCATCCAACTATCCACTTACTAAATTCGCTTAATGCTGTTTTAGGATTGCAGGGGGCTGGACCTTATCTAGGCATCCTGTACAAGGGAGAAACCTACCCTGGACATTGCACCAGGGCACACAATGACATTAAACAATCAAAAAAGTAAGTTTTTTTTTTATCAACTGTCAAAATTGTTTCAGCAATATAGATCTTATCATACTATAACACAGCACATTAAATGCTCATTATGATATTGCCTGCTTTTGCCCTGAATCTATTTTAAATAAAAATAGGTTAAATGATTTCATACTTGCCAAGTTGCTATAATGATAACACCAGTCTTTGAAGTACTGTTGATTGATGTTGCTGATGTCAAAATATGAAAGGAGTATGATGTTATAAATGTAAAAAAATAAATGATCATTTGTCATATTGTTATTCTGACAAGCAATGTAAATGTGCAAAATAAATGCAGATTTTTATTTAGCTACCACATGGTTCAGCCATGCTAATATATACATATGAAATTAGATTGTGTTTATTTGCTTATGGCTGCATACATTTTTTTATTTCAAATACTTAAAAAAAGAAAAAGGAAGATTTTTCATTTTACAGTAGTCATCAATCTAAACTCCTTCATAAAAAATGGCAATGACAACAACATAAACAGAAAGAAAAATAACAATAGTGCTAATGGTGCATTTGATAACTTGGAACAAATGAAAAAAGAAAACTGTTTATAAAAGTTTTAAAATAGTGAAGGCTCAAACAGTATAAGAATAAAACAGTTATAGCTAGATGATGACACCCCTGAAATGTCTTCTAATACAAAGCTTTTCTACTGCTCATCAGTATTCCTTTCATGAAGAAGAAATTTAAACAGCATACTGAATGTCTTCAGTTTTTTCTCCTTAAACCATATTGCAAATAGCTTTCATTTTATTACTAGGCCAGTGTTTTCATTCACAATTTGTGATTGTCCAGCTTTTCATTTATTTAGGGCTTAATAGACTCATAGGATAATAGGCTCATAGGATAATGATTGTCAAGCAGTCTCAGGTTGATCACAGAAAACATTTTGTCTTTGTTTTCAAACACAATTATGTGGTGTTGGTGCATTTTGACTGCTTGAGTTTTTCCAGGTTTTAGGTCAAAACACATTGTAATGTGTATGTTTAACTTGAACAATTTGACTTTGAAATTTATATCACAGGATGGCTTTTTGTAAAAATAGTTTGTAAAATGAAAATATAGAAAATGGTTCTTTCTTGTGATGAAAGGTTTTTTTTTATACATCAACATGTATATGAAGTGACACAACTATAATTGTTTTTTAAAAGCATAAATGAAAAGACCACCTCTCCACATTCCTATCCCACCCTTGAGGATAAATGAATGAAAAAGAAGTGAAATAAGGGAGGTGCCAAGAGAGCATTGAAAAAGTTAGAAAATGCACAGATAGCATCACATTCAGGTGCATTCGAGGGCTATGCAGTTACTGTAACTCTTAATGGACTGAATTCAGTAGGTAGGCACTAGAACCTTCTCTGTCCATTTCAGGATTGTAGGAGCTACAGGCTATCCCAATGGGACTGAGCAAAAGACTGAAACAGGCAGGACTCTAGTCTATCACAGGGACTACTGTCACTCACACACGCACATAAACACACACCTAAACAACCACACACATCCAATATTTATACATAATGACAATTTGCAAGTGTTGATCAACATAATCCAAATAAATAAATAAAACATCTGTAATTAATTGCTTCTGCACTTGAAATTGTCTGGCCATAGTAATTTTCATGAAATGGGACTTGAAAAGCTATTCAGTTATGACAAATGTTAGGGAATAACAAAAGTAAAAGGCAAACTTTATTACAGCGACTGACCATTATGGGTATCAGGTGAATTTGGCACTATTAAATTATTAAGTGACCACATTTTCAAAGTCGTAAACTGGGACACTTATGTAGCATGTATGCCCACATATAAAGCCCACCCTCATAATGTCTGCTTTATCTCATCATCAGAGAAGGATCAAGGCAAGGGGGAAAAAAACACTTTTGTAAATGAACACACAGGATTTCACACAGTGTCTGAAGTATAAATATACAAATGTTGATGCTCTGTTTTTGTCTTTTTCTTGTTCCTCCTTGTAATGCTGTGTAAATAAATACAATGTTAATCAAGCAAGGTTCCCTCTTGGAGTTTACTGCTCACTTTTGTAAATATATTGTGATGAAACTTTTTTCGGTAAAACAATTTTTGTGGTGCTGTATTAGATGGCCATTCTGTTAAAAACATGACGTTTTAATATTCTTCAGTTATTTATCCGAATGCATAGCTTGAAATCAGGACTGTCTCTGTTACTGGTCTCCCTAGTTAATTATAATGTCAATGAAAAATGCCCAGGGGAACTACACTCATATCTAGATTACATTTTATACTCCTTACTTGAATTGTGTAATTTTATGGTTAGGAAGATCATCTAATTGACAGTGATTTTCAACCTTTTTGATAAATGGATTGTTTTTATTTAAAAAGTTGTGGAATGGGGGGTTGTATCCATGGACTTTCTAGCAGCTTGATAGTGAACAATAGATAGAAGAATAGGGGTTGCTTCCAGATTTGTTAACAGTGAAGATCCACGGACAATTCACAGCCAGCTTTTCAAGGACCAGCAGTAGACACTAACAGAGTTAATATACTTGCCATGCCTGCATTTTCATGGATTGGCACAAAATATCTACCAGTGGAAGGTTTGTGATCAAGCTGCTGGGAAGACTTCGTAAAGCAGAAACAACGAGCTGATAGAAAGGTTTCCTGCCCCAGCCACCCATGCAAACAGCCTGTGACAGCAAGATAGGTAGATGGGACTTTTTTGTTCCCGGGGAAAATTTGGCTTTTTACAAACTTTTTAAATAAATAAATATATAAATACATAGGTAAATTCATATAGATACACGTTCCCGGGGAAAATTTGGCTTTTTACAAACCTTTTAAATAAATAAATATATAAATACATAGGTAAATTAATATAGATACACAAACAGGCTGCAACATACATTGCCCTCTAGCAGTTCCCATTTATTCACACAGGCACATTGAGAATATCTCGTCATTAATGAGAGGTGTTTCTAAAAGTATAGAATCTCCCTATTTGGCAAGCTTTAACAGTTATAATCTGTACTACATAATACAAAGCTGACTGACTTACTCACCTACTCAATCTCTTTTTCACTCACTCATCAACAAAAACACTTTTTCCTATTTAGTTCAACAGCTGAAATTTGGCAGGATGGTACATCTAGGTCAGTAGGAATCTGCAAAGAAAGGACATTTGAATATATCAGTATTTAAGGGTAAACTCCCAAAATAGAAAAACCAAATACCCCAAAATAACCTAAAATCTCAAAAATGACTTGATGAAATGGATTTGATTTAAATTTATTGACGTTATTGAAAAAAGAAAATTTGCTAACACATGTTTTAAAGTTGTTGATATTTAATAATGCTCTGTGCTGTGCTAACTAATGGACACAGCAGAAGTGATTGAAAGTTCACACGAATAACATCACTGACCAATAGGGTGAAAGTGAAGAGATCTAATCACATTGTGAAATGGAAAGTAAAAGTTTGGCAAAACCCAAGGAAAATGCAAAGCTCAATGGTTAGCAAGTGCAGTTTTTTTTCCTGTTGACAACCAGCACTCTTAGATGTTCTCGTTTTAATTATCCATTCTGCTCTGCTTATCTCCAGTCCTGGTCATGGCACATAAACCATCATGGCAATGGGCGTGGATGCAGTGGCTTCTGTTTCCAGAAATGCTTGTCATTTTCATTTCAGTTATTGTTGCATTATTCTTATGAATTGGGACTTAAAGCATACACAGGGAGATACCTACATTATACAATTTCTACATTGGTAAAAGAGAAGCTACACGACTTAGGACTGCTACATGGACAAAGTTCCACCACAGCGACACGTAACTCAGCTGCCGAGGGTAGAAGGCATCACAATTATGCAAGAGGAAGTGAAAGAATGTTCAAGTTTAACAATCTCTAGTGACCTGTTATTATTTTTTATTATTCAATTGATGCCTTTATCCAAGGCAACATACAGCAGTTGAGATACAATTGGTTACATTTTTTTTTTTCTTTTTTTATATTGGAGCACAGGCAGGTGAAGTGACTTGCTCATGGTTTCACAGAGTAGCAGGGTTTGAAGTCCTAGGTCCAAAGCCTTAACCACTACAACACACTGTCTGCCAAGAATATTAGCCCTTAAACCTACAAATGTTGTATGCAGAAAAGCACATAGTACTTCTGATACACCCGATTATCC
This sequence comes from Polypterus bichir lapradei, assembly GCA_026402145.1. NCBI lineage: Eukaryota > Metazoa > Chordata > Cladistia > Polypteriformes > Polypteridae > Polypterus > Polypterus bichir. Next base: position 23,477,821 of record JANRMT010062815.1, read on the forward strand.
AACAGCTCTATAACTGGCACCCACTGTATTACAAAATTTGCCAGGCAAAGCCAGGTAATTGTAAATATGTTATTTTGTCCAAAGTCACAAATAATTAATATTTCTCATTCCATTCAATTTGTTCTTTCTTTAATTTTAATGTTATTCTTAATTTACAGGAGCCATCTCAGTCTTTGTGTGTTCTACCACCTAAATTCTATGATAGCATGTTTTTTCTTTCATAAGATTTTAGTTGAATTACGTGTAATCAGAATATAAGTTTAATATGTCACTGTGCTCTGTGCAAATATTTTAAATCTACTTTTCTTTCTACTCACATGTACAGCTAACACAAAGCCAGTTTTAGCACAGGGGTTCACCATATAAGAACTGCTAGGCAAGCTTTTTAAGACAAGACAAGTTAAGGACAACTGCGAAATGGGCAACGTGCACTATTTCTGTGTGTCAAACGCAGCATGAAATTGTATCCTCTTTTTCTTATTTGGAATTGTATTATTCACCTAAGTGGGGGCCTACACATGGAGAAAGAGTATAAAACCTTGGAACATTGACCGGCACACCTTTGAAGCTGACAAGACAGATGGGAGATAACGTCATCCGATCGGGAAAATCCTTCCAACACAGCGACGAAAATGGCAGACTCTGTACATCGGGCTCCCACTCCCGAAGGTCTTCTTATGGCTTCCTCATCTGTTATGCTGCGTAAACCGTCATTAAGGAAAGCTAAGTGATTTCTCCTATGTGATTTCTTACCGCCGTATCACTAAGGGAGAGGTATCGCCTTTTAATATCATATCTATATAATTTCAGGTTATGTAATATGCTGCAATTACAAAATAACTTATTCCAACAAGGGAGCTAGTGCCCCCTGCTAGATACATTAAGTAATCTTCCTTCGTTCTATGTTATACAAACTACAAGAGACTTAGTCTTCCTAATCCTCACCAACCATCACTCACCCATGCGGGCTCATGGAATCAACACCGATACACAGATTTTGATTACAGGTTAAGCTCAGGTCATGTTTTGCTTACAGCAGGCTCCTCATCTAACATTTGCTCCTTCTCTCAGTCTCTTGGCTAAAAGAAACAGCTGACCACCTCCCAGATCCTGCACACATTCTTTAATTTCTCAGTTTTTATAATACTCAAAATACATAAAACGTGCTTACAGTGGGTCATACTGTACATACATTGTGATCTGAAAGCAAACACCTTCCCTAATCCACCAAAAAGAATGAGCAGTGCAAAACATGGCTCCTCATGAGACAGCCAAATGCTTCTGAAAAGACAACTTCCATAAAAGTGATTCATGCTTTTGAGGATGCAACATCTACAAAAATGGCTGTGATGACTTCTAGCTTAGTGCTGCACACTCAGGGTGGAAAGCTTATCTTTGTTAAAAATTATGATTTGAAATATGGTATCCAATTTTCTGGAACAAACAGGCTCTCGTGATACTGTATGTAAAGCCTATTAGAAATTCACAATTGTACTGGACATTTTCCTTTTTAGTTATGTCCAAGTAAAGAACTCTCCTGGCCAGATGTTTGTTCACTATTCTGCCTGGTTACTTATGGGAAATAAAAATGCTGTCTGTTGTAAAGAAGCACATCTCAATTGGCTTTGTATTATCTACTAATCTTTCCTGGCCTTTCCCTTTGTTGTTTTAGCTTTGAAAGAAACTTAGAGACTGGTTGCATGCAAAGAAAAACTCCATTCAGCCACAACATTAAAACCACCTGCCGAATACTGTGTAGGTACCTCTCATCCCATTAAAGCAGCTCTGACCCATCAAGGCATTGACTCCACAAGACCTCTGAAGGTGTCCTGTGGTATTTGGCACCAACACGATAGCAGCACATTCTTTAAGCCATGTATGTAGTGAGGTGGCACCTCCAAGGATCAGACTTGTTTTTCTAGCACTTCTCATAGATACTAAATTGAATTGAGATCTGGGGAATTTAGATTCCTAGTCAACACCTTTGTCATGTTCCTCAAACCATTCCTGAGCAGTGTGCCAAGGTACATTATCCTGCTGAAAGAGACCACTGGCATCAGGGAATATCATAGCCACAAACGGGTGTACAACATGGTCATGCAACAACCTTTAGGTAGGTGGTCCATGTCAAAGTAACTTCCACACGAATGCCAGGACCCAAAGTTGCTCAGAGCATCACACTACTTTCCCCGACTTGCCTCCATCCCGTAGTGCATCCTGCTGCCATCTCTTCCCCAGGTGAATGATTCACATGCACCCATTCATGTATATGATCTACAAGAAAACATGATTCATCAGACCAGGTCACTTTTTTCCATTGCTCTGTCATCCAGTTCTGACACTCACATGCCCATTATCAGTGCACAGGGATCAGAATGGGCACTTTGACTGATCTGCAGCTAAGCCGCAACCTGCAATGTCCTGTGTATTCTGACACCTTTCTTTCATGGACAGCATTAAGCTGTTCACTGATTGTCCTTCTTTGGATCACTTTTGGTAGGTACAGGTCACTGCATACTGGGAACACCCCACAAAACCTGCTATTTTGGAAATGCTCTGACCCAGTCCTCTAGCCATTACAAATTGGTCCTTGTCAAAGTCGCCCATCCTCTTCAAGAACTGACTGTTTACTTTCTGTCCTATATATCCTGCACCATGAAAGGTGTCGTTGTAATGAGATAATCAATGTTATTCATGTCAGGGGTTTTAATGTTGTGGCTAAGCTGTGTATATAATACTGTATACATAGTGGACACACCAGTGCACATATATAGTAATTGTCACTAAAAGGTTGAGATTAACCCTCAATCACCATTTCTCTTTTTGGTTGATAGTTTTACTTTTTAACAAGATGAGTAAACCAGAATCATATCAAAGCAACATACCAGAGTCAGAACTTTCTTAACAAATAGCTCCTGCAGGATAAATAATCAGGCAATATAAAACCAGAAGTTATTGGTACTGTAGTAAGTGGGCAAACAGACAAAACACAGATGGAAACCATCACTTAATGAAGCTGGAAAGCTGCACAGACACATAGAAATGTTAGAGACACTGATTGGTATTGACTGACAGAAAAAATAGCCTAGGTGGCACAAAGAATTAGAGAGCTGTGATTCAGTGAGACATTTGGCTCTAGACAGACTGGATGGTTGCCAGATTGAGAAAGGGAATGACCTCCAGTTAATAAAGTGAAAAAACAGCTGCTGCCAAGCAAAATATGGCGGTTCAGTAAAATACAGGACCAAGCAAGATTAAAAATAAAATAAAGACCAGGGAATAATTACCAGGATTTATACATAATATTCGAATCATATTGCACTGTAGAATTCGCTAACAAAGTCATTGAGTGCTCAAAAGGAAGTATTGACATTATGAGCCATGACCTTAATGAAATGATTTTTCACTTTTTCTGTGCTTTAATAAAACAAACTGACTTCTGACTTTTGTTGCAAAAAGGAGAGGAAACAAGTGTCCTAGGAGCTTTATATGTACTAAAGATCATTGTGCCAAATGAAATTGAGAAGGAAGGCAGAGAAAAGCTGCTCATACCAGCAAGATAATGTTGACATTCTGAACAATTTTTGCACATTCTTCACCACTATAACCCCCTGTTTACTGCCTTTGATTTTGGTTTATGCTGTTCAAATGTGATAATATGAATGAATATGGAAGCATGGTACTCTTGCTGAAGAACTGGATGAAAATGAAAAAGAAAGAGAAAATGTTTGGATCTAATAATCTTTGTACCGTTCAGGACACTGGCTTCCATGAGTGATTTCCATGAGTCCAGGAGATCTTCCGCCTCAAAAAGCAGTGATCCCTCACACTCCTTGTCAATGCATCCATGTCTAAAAGCAGCAGTCCATTTCCTGTGATCTGACCAAAGAGCCTTTTTTATTTTTGTAATGTTGATTTTACACAAAGTAAATGATTGCTTCTGTATCTCTTTTTTTATTTCCTTTGATATTTAAAATACATGGGAAGTAGGTGAAACCAGAGTTAAAAAAAACACTAATTATCAATGCAATAATGTGACCTGTGAGCCTGATATATGTATGCTATTATGTATATATATATATTGTCACACACGTACACATAAGGGCTTGAATGAGAGTAATTCCGAGCCAGACCAGGAGGTAGCGGAGTACACTGACTTTTTCTCTCACTTTTCTAAAGACCGTTCACTGGAAATTCCACCTGGCCCTGATGACGTCATTCCTGATTCCGGTCCCTTTGACGTCACTTCTGGGTGCGAGCCTATGGATGAAGACCCTCCCGGTTCCTGCCCCTTTGATGTCATTTCCTATACTGGCCTTTAAAGCTGCCAACTTTCCTCCATCCCCTCAGTTCTGCTCTGGACTGCAATCTGTACACATGAGTACAAACCTTTAAACCATTTTGCAGGCAGGGAATAATATATGGGTGGCTGCCCCAAACCTTTCTGTGGCTTCTTTGATTTTGTGACTGTATATATATATGCTGAAGACTTTTTCCTGGCAGCTAATAATTTGAATAATTTGAGCAGCTGCACTCTTTACAAATAATGAAAGAAAAAATTGGAACAAAACATAATAGCATTGGTCTTTAGAACCTGCAAATACTTCACTGAATATACTAAAACAGTTGAACAGAGACTAATCCTTATATAGTACTGGTCAATTGAAAGTGTGTATAACTACTTTAAGGACATAGGAGTGTCTTGTACATATATAAGCCTCACTGACTTACTCAGATGGAAGCAGTCTGTGTTTGAGAGAAATACCTCTAAGCTCCTGAAAAGACAGGTAAATGAATTGTCACATGGCTTCTCTTCAGCTGTATGTATTCATATATATTATATACTGTAATGAATATTAGAAGTGAAAGCTGCATTTTAAAGCAAGTTAAATACTGTATATCCTTATTTTACTCCCATATTTCTCTTTACTTAATATCTCTACTGTGGTTAATGTGAAGGGATATGCATTGGTTCAATGTACTGCTGCAATCCTAAAAGATTACATTCCCAAAATGCATGTGTGTTATGCTCGATGTAGTAGGTATTCATGTGTGATTGAACTCATCTGGTTGTTTGATTTATTGAAAATATCCTTTCTTTCACTCATACAGGCCATTGCACATTTCTTGTTTTTCCTGTTCAATCTTCCTACTTTAGCCGTCCATTCACTGACTATCAGTTATTAACACAGGCACTGATAACATTCATCCACTTTACGGATTTTCACTCCTTTGTTGCAAGTGCTACCACATAATATTTTGTGCTTTTTCATGCCATCCCTACCAGCTTTCCATGAATATCTTGTACATCCAATTGAAATCACACAGACAAAGGAAAGGTGAATACTAGAGCATGGGTGTGTTGTGCTCTCACTGAGAATATGGAGATAGATGAGAAATTCTATTAAATATTTGAAAATTTACTGCATCTGTCCCCAAGTGTCAGGTTGTTTATGGCTAAGCAAGCGAGAATGCTCCCAAAAGTGAAAATTTAGTTGAGAAGAAATTAAACTGACTTATTCTAGTCGAGCTAGGGTTGATTTGTGTAAAGGTTTTGGATGATCATTCCTATAATACAGCATGTGCTTGTAGCAGTTGTGCCAGAATTTTTCTCAAGATGAAAGATTCTACTGTTCTGTTTAGTAACCTAACCTTTAATAGTGCCTTGTAAATGACAATATACAGTAAGGATCATGAATTGTGCTTAGTTCTGTATATGCCCAGTACACAGACATCTGAGACAATCCTTTCCTAACTGGTGTGAAAGATAATCCCGGACACAGACAGACAGAGAGACAGCCAGATGTAAAAAAACACACGCTTATATTTTAGTTCTACACAACACAGCCACAATAACTCACAGGCTCAAAGACTAACAATAACTCAGTCCTTTCTTTGACTCTTTCCTTCTGTCGCCTCCACTCCTCTCTCGCAAGCTCTGTCCACTACCACCCGACTCCAGCTCCTGAATACAGTGAGGCGGCCCCTTTTATGGCACACCCAGATGTGCTCCAGGTGCTCCCTAATGATCTTCCGGCAGCACTTTTTGGTGTGGCGGAAGTGCTGCCCTTGCACTTGGAAGCACTCTGGGCGTATCTGATTCCTGTTCCGGCAGCACTTCCTGATGTGGCAGAAGTGCTGCAGTACATGGTTTGGGAACCATCCAGGCGCCCCCTGGCAGTGGCCATGGACCCCCACAGGGTTTAGCTTCCCAGCATTGTATCCGTGGCCTGGATGCTATCCAGGGGTGCTTCACTCTTGCGCACCAGGGAAGATATCGCCCCTCTCCCGGTCCTTCCCTTTTCGAGGCATCCTGGTGGGGCAAGGTCCCTGGTCGTTTGCCACACTGGTTATACTGTACCTCTGTGTGCTTAACTTGTGTAGTTAGTATACACTATGACTACAAAAACCATTAACAGGACTGTCCAGTTCAGAACGATATATATCGCGGATACCTGTTCTTCTTGCTAGCAGTTCTTTTAGTTTTATTCTTTTCACTCACAATGTGCATCATTCAAAATGTAAGAAGGATCTGACAAAGACAGGTGACATCTCTTTGGAGCTACACAGAGTGTGACTGAAATCTCAAATGATATTGCAAATAAAAGTAAAGACAGCATATTGCCCTGGTGGAAGACACGTATGATGCATAAAACATGACACATAAGTGACTTTGTAAGCATGTAGCTAATGGGAAGGAATAACAAGTTTTATTTGTATTAATGAAAAGGTCTTCCAAAACTGACAATTGGGAAATTCCAATTCAGACTGTAAGTCCTTTTCCTCCACAGATAAATAACTTAAGTAGTTTTTAATGTGAAGCAATCTGCATAGATTATCAATTAATAAAACATGTCTAGCCTGGGTAAACTAATAATCTGTTCTAACCTGTCATATCCTAAGAATCTGAAAGTTACATTACTGGAGACTCTAAATTGACCTAGTATAAGTAATTTGGGTGTGCATGAGTGTGTCCTGTGATGGACTGGCACTTAATCCTGCTTCCTGCCTTACACCCGATGCTGCAAAGATAGGCTATGGCTCACAGCACCCCAATGACTCAATTAAGTATCTTTGTGAGTGAGTGCATGGATTAATTTTAATTTTGTTGCACCACCTACACTAAAAATATTAAAGACTATTTAGTAAATAATTATGTACATAAACATGTAACATTTTAAATTAAAATTTACATTAAACATTAACAGTTTCATTTACAGCATTATAAATATGGAAAACATGCTTTTCTTTGTATTGTTTCTTGTATCAGCAAGAATTTTAGCTTGTACTTGACTGAGCATAAAATGAAGAGATATGCCATCTAATTTATTGCTTCACAAAAATGGTTCCCTTTGGGGACTCTTAAAAATCTGACACTTAATCCACGTGGTTTTTCCTATCATTGAATACATCTTCTTCATTAGGAGGCAAATGAGAAAACTGTCATAAGTGGGTCATAAAAAATATATCTATAGGCCTCTATAGGTAATCTCTTATACTAATAAAACCATTCTTCATTTCTTGTTTTATAATGACTGTGCCACAACACTGACCTATAACTTCAGCAAAGCAAAATTAAGCAAGGTCACATTGACAAACAGTTCTGTTTTATAGTCATTACACATACACAGTTGAAAGATATTGCTGTGTGACCTTCATGTTAGGAAAACATAAACTGCCTATCTGCATTGAATCAAATACTTTTCTCATCTTAATCTTGTCTTCTCATATTACAGTTTATAACTCTATATACTGTATTTCCTTTTTCCGTCATGATGAGTGTTCTTCCTAGACACATAGTATCTCTCTTAATTTTGTTCTGCAAGAAACATTTATCTTCAAGTATATTTCTAATGTATAGCTTGTAATGTGTGGGATGTGAGGCAGCATTTAACTATACTTGAATAGCAATTTCTAAGTTATTTTCATCACTCCATGAGATTTTAATGTGTGAAGTGATTCTCACTCTGGAAGTGAATGATTCAGCCCCTTAAGGCAGTTATTCTGTAAAATACTCAGTTTAGATTTAAAATGGTATTCATGTTAAATTATGCTAAAGAATAGAATAAAAAAAAGCACATTAGCCTAAAAATATTGTCAAAGACTTTTCATATTATTGAAGTAATGTAACCAAATCATGGTTGTCATAACCACCTGGATATATCCAGCAAACCAACACAGAGGAGTTATCATGATAGAATAGGATAGGAACATGGAGATATCTGGGCATTCCGTATAGCGTTTCACTAATTAATTTGTTAATAATTAAGACGAGAAACTGAAAAAATATTATTCATATCAAGTCAAATTAAATAGTGTCATCTAAAATTGAATGACTTCATATTTTCTGCTTTCCTTTCCTCCTGTCCTTCTATTTAAATAACTTCATTAACCATTACTTTTTGAAGGCAGACATGACATACTGCATATATTATATGTAGACTACCACTTTTTTCTTTCTAGTTGTTATGTTTGCTTATATATTGTATTTCTAAAGAGGTTATCATGGCTACTTTGAAATTGCCACTAAAGGAATTTAAACATTTTAATGTAAAATGATATTTTCAGAAAATATTTGGAAACAAAATCTGAAAGAACATTTGCTAATGAATAAATGGCTATCAGGGATTCCTGCTAAAGCATTCTGAAGCAGTGTGCTTTAAAAATATGATAACTGTCTCTTGCAGTGGGGGAGTAGCAAAAATTTACTCCAGAACAGCACTGACGCCAAGGCATCCCTTTATAAAGTGAAGAAGAGAGGCAGTACTTCATTAGCCCTGCTCTACATGCATCTAAACTTCCCTTACATTCTATAAGAATGTGTTACAGCCTGAAGAAGCCTAAAGAGAAAGGAATTAGGCTAAGGGCACCATAAAGCAAAGAAGGAATGGATGTGGAACTGTACAGTTTCCTTTGTGCTTTAAGAAAGTATGCAGAAATACAAAGAGGCTTTATAATGTTAATATAGCACATGCATACAGAGTAGAAAATGGAGCATATGTAGTATGTATAACTTTACAAGGCCAGATAAGAGATAAACTTGCCTTGTCTGACTTTTTGAATTTCCTGCCTATAACCATGAAAAAGGAAACACAATACACATTTAATTATCCCAGAAAGAAAAACCAAACACACAACTGATTATAGATTACCCTTCTGTGTAAGCCCGGTTCTGTTCAGGCGTTTGGTGTAACGTATCCCAATATCATTTGTCGCTTTGGGATTTAAAGTGAAGGTGAAGTCATACACAAACTTACTAGACACCAATGGAGTTCCATACTGAATGCAAAGAAAATCTGCACTGTAAACTGCTTCTGCAAAGAGGTTGGACCATAAGTTAACTACTATGCTACTTGATGTTTCTGTTTGCCTTTAAAGTTTTGTATTTCAATAAAACTTTGATCACAAAAAGAAGATATTTGCTGTGGAATGTAACATGCCTGTTATGTTGACAAAAGTGACTAAGTATTATTTGGCTAACATATTTTTCTTGCCAAAGTTTCATTTGTGATATTCTGCAAAAACTAACTTTAAATCAAATTGTAACTACAAACTTCCCCCTTGCTCAGCAAATCTATTCTTGAAAACCTTTTCACAACATTAACTTTCGTAAAGTGAACACATAACTACCATATTAAGTAAAAACACATGTAACCATTCTCTGGCCCAAAAAAATAACCCCAAGTTTATTAATAACATTAATCATCAAACAAACCTTAACAAGACATTTTCTGTTCGTTTAATAGTGTTTAATAATTCTGTTTACCCACACTTGTTCACTTTATCTAACAAATTCAAAGGAGTGGTCTTCTAATGTTTCTTCCCAGCTCATTCATAATTATTTTTGGAGCTATGATACTCAAGATAATATGAGAAGATACCCGAGAAACACGTGTGACAATTTGACAGGCCCATAGCAACAAGAATGCAGCATCAACTGTTAGAATGGCTGAGATATACTGTGTGTCACCAACCTCAAACCCTAATTAAATTCCCATTCCCACTTCATTTCCCAAGTTACAGAAAGGTGTACATGGAATAACTGCAAAGACGATCGGGTGTTACTGTGAGTGTTTGTAGCCACATAAATTCAGCTTCATTGCACTCTGTAAGATAAAAAGAAGAACAAAAAGACTTTTACCATGTACCTGATTTATTACAGCAGCTGCTCAGAATTTGGGAAAAGTCTATATGTCATTACTGCCTGATCCACATTTCATGACCTGATTTTTTTTTTGAGCCAAATTATGTCCCCAAAAATGGAAGAATTGGTGTCCACAAATGTCACAATAACAATAAAATGGCTATTATTCATAGCAAGCAGGATTAAAATTTAAAGATATCTCAAAATGGATTTCAAGGTGTCTTGACCACATCTATTTCAAAATACCTTGGATTTAGCTTTGGATATCTCAAATGCCCATCCAGATTATTTTAAGATATCATTAAATGAACTGGTGACATCTTGTATTGCAGAGGAATTTATTTTAAGATATCTTAAAATCCATATGAGTTATCTCAAAATGCCTGGTGCACTTCAGGTTAGGTCACGTTAGGTTGAGGAGCATGCACTGGTACAAGGCGTTGCAATACCCACCACACTATGAAACAGCTCATCATCCTGGTTGGCAAACCCCCAGGAAAACATGTGGTCCAGTCCCACCCCCTGTAAATGACCATCTATCTGCCATAGTCAGGTGTTACGTGGGCATCCCCTTGGCCTGGTCCAGACACTCAGGTCCTCAACAATGAGGATCCTGTGAACTGGATCACCCTTGGGGAATCGCACAACATGGCAGTAGTGATGTAACTGATACTACCTCACAATGCAGGTAATGTGCCTCATCTGGGACTCCATCAGTGGTACCCAAAGATTCCCCGAAGAGACACAATACCAAAGAAGTACAGTTTTTGTCTTAGGTCACTGGATAGCGTCCATGTCTCATAACCATATAGGATTAAAGGACAAACCAGGACTCTAAAGACTTGGACTTTCATCCTTTTGCCACACACCCCTTTCCAGCGACCTCATGACCCCACATGATCTCACAATCCATCTACTGACTTCATAGAAAGAGTCACCAAAGACATGAATGTCGCTGCCGAGGTAAGAAGACTTCCTGACAATGTCAACATTATCTCTGCAGACAGACACACTGCTGATGACTGTGCCCAAGAGGTCATTAAAGGCCTAGATCTTGGTTTTTATCCAGGATAATCACAAGCCCAGACACTCAGACTTCTTGCTCAGTCTCTCGAGAGCCCTGATCAGAGCCTCCATTGTCACTGTGAAGATCACAGCATCTTTGGCATGACCCTGCCAACACCCAGTCCATACAAGCCTGAACTGAACAAGAGCAAGAACACAACCCTGACGAACCCCAGAATCAACGGGGAAAAATGTGGAGGTTCTGCCTCCACTCTGCACAGCACTCCCAGTTCCAGTGTTCAGGCTGGCCATGATATCCAGCTACTTCGGGGGGATCCTACAAAGTCTCAGAATGTCCCACAAGGCAGCTTGATCCATCGAAAATCAGCAAAGGTTGCAAAGAAACTCTGGTGATATTCACATTTGCACTGAGAACTCTCAGTGACAGAATGTGGTCGATGGTAGACTTCTTAGATGTAAAACCAGACTGCTCTGGTTGCTGGTAGATGATGGTAGATTCTATTAAGGATGACCCTAGCAAGGACCTTACCAGCACCGTGAGCAGTGTTATCCCCCTGTAGTTGCCACAATCCAGGCAATCACCTTTCCCTTTCTAGATAGGGATGACAAGTCCTGTTTTCCAGTCAGCTGGGATGACACCCTTCTCCCAAATGGAAGCAAAGATTGCTTTCAATTAGTGCTGGGCAGCGATTAAAATTTTTCATCGTGATTAATTGCACGATTTTCTGTGATTAATCACAGACAATCACAATGCTATGTGCAAAATTCAATAATGTACTCAAAAGCAGTGTATTGCATGTATTTACACTTTAAACAAATTAGGTGCTTTTTAACAGCAGTATTCCCTTTACATAATAGCGGTTAAAATATTTCTTGTAAATCTCAACTTCAAACATTAATGTAATCAAATCAAATATAAAACTAAAGCTATTTGCCACTGCCACAGCATTAATGTTTTATCTAGTTTGTTATAGAAAAACAAGATACCCTCAGAGTCCAGAGCCACGATCACATTATAACAGGCACCTTCCAAGCAACAGCAAGTTAACATTTCTAAATCTGTTTTCTTTTTTATCTGAACAGATACCAGCAGAAACATGTTCTTTTATCAGGGAGCAGCATAAACAGTCTATGTTCAGTAGCAACTTTTCTGAAAAGCGCTCAAAGCAATGGTTTCACAAATAAATCAACATAAAAAGTCTGCTGCTGCTTGTTGTGCCTGCTATCTGCACCTGTTTGCAGTTTGCGGCAGCAGTGGCTGCGCAGGGGGCGGCTTGACAGCCAGCAGGAATGCACGGTGGGCTGGCTGCCTGGCTGTCTTTGTGAGACAGGTGCACGGGGGTGGCAGTTACAGTGAGACACAATATGGTTTGTACCTCCTGTCATTGTAAGTGTCTGTCCTCCCAGGCGAATGTTGCCATAGGTGCATCAGCTACACGAACATGTTCAGCACCACGATCAGCTGGTGACTGATCAGCTGATGCCAGTACCACACTTTCGTTTTCAATCTACATCTCCAGATCACTTGCCTCAAAATCGGAGTCCGACAAATCAAACCTCGAATCAGCAATAATACAAAAAACGTCATCCACAAATTATTTTGCTTTGAGCATTCAATTTGGTATCTCTCCACATGCCATTTTAGAAGCTGTTTGCTCTTCGCTACTCATGCACGTGCAGGGAATTGAGGTCAAATCAACAAAGCCAACTTTCCTTCTAGCAAAAGCATATCGAAAATTGCTGTAACAGGAAGATCACTGATCTCTAACGAGAAAATTTTGACATGAAGTATATAATGTGTGAAGATGGAAGTCCAAATATCAAATAAGCACTTTCACAAAAGGTACAAGTATAACAGAACAAGTGTGCTTTTATTCATTACTATAACCAAAGAAAATGAAATCAGGTTAGTGTACTTTATTGTCATGACTTCTTTGGTAGTACAGCAGTAAGAACTGTTGTCTCATAATCAAGAAGTTGTGGGTTCAAGCTTTGCCGCATCCCAAAATAAACGTTTTGAGTAGCAAGCTGCTCTTATTGTAACTATTATACAATAGAAACATACATTTAATTTGAGTCTGTAACAGCTGGTGTAAATATATGGTACTTGTAAAGGTTAACTTTTTTTTTATACAGTTGTATTCTCTCAATCACGTTCACGCTCCCACTGATCTGACACTGCTGTTTTCAAATAAAGATGTGCTATAACAGAGGGGAACTCAAATGAGGATGAGGATTCTACATCGGATAAAGAAAACAGAAGCCCTCCCCGCAAAAAATGTCCATTCAGATATAAGAAAAACGCAGCTGCAGCAGGCATAATGTGTTCAACATTTCTTGCATTTCCTGTCATCCTACACTTACATAGATCTTTGTAGACATGGAAAAGATATGAAATGCATGTGTTCCAAATAATGATATATTATTTACCCTCTACAGCTCCAGGTACCTCACTCCCAGATAAACAAGGCTTGAGCTGGGAGAGCTTTTTGCCCTTCCTGCACAAGTGGGGGATGGGATAGCAGACTGTTTGCTGCTTGTGGTTATCGACACATTTACAACATAAAAGATGCTGACGGAGAGGTGCAAACAGATTTAAGCTGGGCCGGGATTACACGTGTTTTCGTAGGCTTTGGTAATTCTACTGTTAAAGATTACTCAAATACATTTTCAGATATTTCAATCTAGTTTCCTGTCCATTTGAAGATATCTTTAACACATATCAGGATACCTCAAAATAACTTCCCACAAATTTTGTGATAATGTCAAATTCATTTAGAGATATTCTAAAATAGGTAGGAAGTCACCTTGAAGGAATACATAATTTTACAAGAATTTAAAAGAAGGGATAGTTTACAGGAATTGATTAGGATTACTCAAAATTATTTTCAGGAGCCTTGAAATACATGCAAGGTTAATAAGAGAAAATATATCTCAAAATATATTTGAGATACCTTGAAATGCATTGAAGATATTTTAACATGTATTGCCGATATCTTAAAAATTTGAGGTATCTTGAAATGAGTTTGTAAATATCTCTAAATATTAATTAGCTTGCAATTGGCACTGGCATCATAAAGATCTATCCTAAAACATACACAATATGCCAATAACAAAAAATAGTTTGCTAGTTGACTATTAGTTATATTCTTGCTGTGTATTAAGTGTGTTGGTAAATGAATAAGATTTAATAAATTAACACAATGTAATCTAGTTAACTTGACAAAATAATGATTCAGAATGATGGAATATAATAACTTCTTCCATATTAGTCTATACTATTCTTTTTTTTTCTTAGGGGGGGCTTTCACATATACAGGAAATATGAAAAGCTTTCATTCCTATTAAAAGTTTAACATTTGTCGAAGAGTAAAATCAATCAAAATCATTTTGGTACTTTTAACCTTTAATACGATTTTGTTATCAGAAATATTTACTGGAAATTAAATAATTTAGGAAAATGTTAATGGAATGTCTTTATACATTGCTTGTCAAAAGTTGCATAATCATATAACTTGGTGAGATGACAAATGCTTTGTGTGTTCCAACAATTTGTTTTGCCAGATCAGGACAGCCATAAGAATAATGAAATATGTTGTGAAAAGTGTTTTTAATATCCATAAGTTAGTGTAGTGTGGTAGTCTTCAGGAAAGAATAAATTACAACACTCAACTTTTCCCTGTGTGTTCAAAACTATCGAAATTCTAATGTGAATTTGCTTATTTAGTTGAACATTAGTTGAACAATTTGATGGCATCAGTCACAACCCTAGAACAGATCATTCCAACTTACGCAGTGAGGAAAATCTAAATGTCCGGAGCTTAATGGAATATACTGCTTTTTGAAATATGTCAGATATGCATTGTTTCTGTAATGTTCCTGCATACCACCTGTAGTGTGTATGTGGATGTAAGCAAAGAAGTTAGAAAATGTCTTCCTTCTAGCTCCCTATGATTACTTCCTTGTCAAACAATATAACATAGTGTCAGAACATGTCAATTTTAAATGAAACACGTGCAATTTATTGGGTTCTTACAGTTTGAATATCTTAAAATTGATTGGGATGCTGCCATTTGTACTGAGAGTCTAAAAGATTCCAGAGCCATATCATGTTCACTTTTAATGGTACAAATTTTGGTATATTGGCTAAGAAATCAGCAGGTTACTGGTCATCTAGATCAGTGAACAAGGCAGATAAATTTACAAGACACTGGAATGGAATGATGGTGATAAAGATGTCTCTATAGTGTTAAGTAATTTTTCTAGCTGTTGTATATGAACTACTCAAAAAATGAACAGACTCACAAACATTATGTTGAACAGGAAAATAAGTGCCAGTGTGGCCACTGTAAAACAGAATATAATAGTTGGGCTGGCACATACCACTAGAACTCTGACAGGTAAACATACAATCATTATTGATCCAAATGCAAAGGTATAGTATGTTCAGTATGCCACCAATTGCCTAGTCACAGAAAAAAGAGGTTGAAAAATTCCATGAAATCAAAAGAAATGGCTACATCAGTAAAGTCAGCCAACTCAAAGAGTGGCTTTGTTCTATAATGATTTAAATAAAATCATAAAAAGGTAACATTATCCTATGCACACTGTAGAAGAAACTAGATGCAAAATCTAGTTTTCTTCTTCTGGAACTCTTCTCTTTATTACATCCATAGCCCTAAAACTGTATTGTTGTTCTTGCCTTTTATCATATACCACATACACCTCTTTCTAATGGTAGGCAGTGCAAACAATTAAAAAGTTTTGGAAATTGCCAGATACATACCTCACTGTACTAGAACACAGAAAAAGACCACTTTGTCTGTCAACCTATTGCCAGCTAAGCTGCTCATGGGCAGGAGACCTGGATAAAATTTACCTGCCACTATGTTTCTCACACAAGCATTCCATGGACCCTAAATGTACAAAAGGCACTCAAAAGTTCTATTATGGCTGTAAGAAAGCAGGCAGTTCCAGAGCTGCCCTAAAGCCTGGTGATGAGTTCACAATGGCACCACATGATGGTACATGCAAATTGTCCCTTGTGTTTGTTTTTAAATTACATGGCGCTATATTGTGGGCACACAATGCTATATTGTTGACAATGGATTAAAGAATTGTACTGTAACAGTCTGTGTCTCTGCTCAAGTACTACAATGCCAACCAGTCACATAATGTAATTTGAGCCTAAGAGTTCATTTGAAAAATATCTACTGGAATGGAAGCTGTAATTTCCAGCTTATCTAAAACCACATTAGTCATAGCCCAAAGAATTTCTAGCTTTAGCTCGAGTTCACCCAGACAAACAGTACAAAACCAGAGTGGGTGAGTTGTGAATGCCACTTAATCTATGATTCTTGCAAATCAGGAAACTGTACGACAGATGTTGCAAAGAAAGACACCTTGTTGTGAACTACATATGGTCATTTGTCTGTGTTCTCTAGAGGTTCCTGTTAAAAAAAAACATAAGTCAAAGAGGTAAGAGTTTTAAGTAAGCTTTTTCCTGGAAAGTTGGGACCCTTGGCCATTTGTCTTTCATACATCACCATATTATTGTCAGAAACAAGATGGTTTTGTTCCAGTTTTAAAAAAATAAAACTGTAGATGACACAAGAGGAGAGAAGAAAAACAAGAGATTGGAGTTGATATAAAAAGCAAGAAAGGGAAAATTTAGTAGACACCAAGAAATCGAAATCTATGTTGGGAATGGGTATATTGCTCAACATCAGATAATTTGCGACTACTGTACTTGAAGATGATGGAGATAACTAGGAAGAGGATTTGTTCCCAGGATGGAGAGAACTGGTGAACTGTAAAAGTTTCCAGTCTTGTATATTACACTGACTGATTAAGTGAATACCAAGATGGCATGGTTGCCGAACAGAAATACTAGTAAGAACTGAGAACTAAATGAGACTTTATTTGAAAGGAAATTGTTGTGTATTCAATGTTTATTTATAAGTATATGTAAAGGTTGGGAGCATGCACTGATAGCAAGTTGCCGCACCCATCACACAACGAACCTGGATTGGGACCCGAGTGTAGTGGGTGACACCACAGCACCACACTGAAACCCACAGGTTTTCCTTGTAAGTTGGAGGACCTGCAACATACCCTGTTTGTTTTATATTTAAAATATCACTAAAAACTGTATCAGAATTGGTGTCTGAGGCTTGAGTATATTTTAATTATTAGAATTACACCTTTCCTATAATTTCATCACAGCAATACAGTAAAAGCTTAGAAAAGCTGTATGGTAGCACGGACTCCTTTTATCTAAGAAGCTGCCTACGACAATGTTAAGGAAGTTAAGTGCAGGAAACCTCTCCTTCCAAGTCAGTTGTTGTGCTGTGAAATTCAAGAGTGACTTATTAGTTTATTAATACTGACAGCACATGCAGAATATTGAGATTTGGTTGTTAAAAACATAACAAATAATAAAATAAAATAAAAATGTGTTGCAAATTGATCAGAACCACTTAGAGTGTTACTATTCAAGGCTATATAATCAGGAAATAAAAGACAAAAAGTACTGTTTTTCAAAAATGTTACTTGCTTGTGTAGGATGGCTGGCTAGGCCAACTAACAATACATGGTTTGTGAATAAGATGGGTGTTGTCTCCTTAAGAGGCTTATTCACCCACCAGAAAAGGCCAGGAGCCAGGTGTATGAAGAGATCAAGGGCTAACTCAGTATTATCCATCTGCAGAACCCCAGCACCATACATCACTGCAGGTTTAGGCCAGCAGTTGTAGACCAGCAGTTTCAGGACGGAAGTCATCATTTCTAGGCGAACACAACATTCTTGAGCACAAAACAAATTCAAAGATGGCAGAAAGCAGCATGACATTGTTGTTATTATTATTATAAAAAGTGTACACCTTGCAAAACAGTTTTCAAAACAGGTTGAAAAGTTAACGTTACCTTACATATATATTTGTTATTTGGCTTGCGAGGTAATTGTTAATGACTTAAACACTAGTTATGGTGCTATTCAGTTTGGCTCGTAAAAACTGGGGTGAGCAACATCTAATGTTGTATTGTCAGTAAATTACGATGAAAGAAAATTTTGCCCAAACATCAGTCTGTTTTTCTGTTTAATGGAAAATTTCCAGTACTTAAAGGTCAATATTATCACATAAGTTAAGATCATTTAAGTTCTATTTTATTATTTATTGCTGTATAATTTATTTTATAAATTGGATCCATCTGTTAATTTCCTAACAAATGTTAGCATAATATTTATTTAACTTCAATTCACATGTTCCTGTTCGGTTATTTAATTAGAAGGAAATTTAGGGATAAGATTGAAATTTCTTCACCACTTTATAATTAAGTCTTCTTTTTCAGTCAGTGAGGTAGTGTTAAAATGACATTGCTTTTAAGAAAACTGAGCAATTACAGTCATCTGCCCAAACAGAATATTCAGAATTTAGTGCTTTAGTTAACTGGTTTAAATCTTCTACATGTCTGCATAATCTTACTACATTTGTTAAAGATCTTTTACTTTCTCTATGGTAAACCATCCATCCATCCATCCATTATCCACATTTAAGTATTATAAATTTGTTGTTAAATCTTGCATATGTGCCTAAAATTTTTACAATGGCTAATAACCTCTTCTTAAAAAAAAATCTTGATCCCGGTGATCTATCAAATTATAGGCCAATTTTTAATCATTCATTTATCTCTAAAATTTAGATAAAACTGTAGGTAAACAGTTATCTATATTTTTTTAAAATAAAAATGTCTCTGAAATATTTCAATCAAGTTTTAGACAACACCATAATACAGAGCTGAATGGTATTTAGCTCGTCTTGTACATGAAGCATCTCAGTTTTCTGAAATAGACGTTTGCCCAGTAGACATTAGACCTGCGAGGCAGGTAAGAAATCACATAGGAGAAATAACTTAGCTTTTTTTAATGATGGTTTACGCTGCATTAACAGACGAAGGAAGCCATGACAAGAACCCAGTTCGGGAGTGGGGGCCCAATCTGTAGAGTCTGCCATTTTCATTGCTGCGATGGAAGGATTTTCTGGATCGGATGACGTTATCTTCCATCCTTTAATCAGCTTCAAAGGTGTGCTGGGCAATGTTCCAAAGCTTTATACCTTTCTTCATGTGCAGGCCCCCACTTAGGTGAATGATACAATTCTAAACAAGGCAAAGAGGATAAAATTTCATGCTGACTCTGACAGATGAAAAATAGTGCATGTTTTCCCAGCTGTCTTTATCTGCCTTATCTTATACTTTGCCTAGCAGTTCTAAATGATGAGCCACTGTGCTAAATCTGTGTCCACTGTACATGTGAGTAGAAATAAAAGTAGATTTATAAAATATTTTTGTACAGAGGACAGTGACATATTAAACTTATGTTACAATATGTTAGCATTCCATGCTGCTTAATAACTTATCCATGCATTTATTACTTCTAGGTGGATCACTATAAGGTTTTGCTTTGTAGTATTAATAAAGGCTTTGCAGTGGCTAAAGTGCTAACACACCTGTTTTGTTTTCTTTGCATTGGCTTTCTGCAAATTTTGTATTGATTATTAGGTATGGGTGCTCACCTATAACGCTTTGCATGGTTTAGGACATTCATATTTCAGTGACCTTTTAATTCTTTACAGTCATTCTCAAAAGAAGTGGGATATATTGTTGTCTCTAGAATAAAAAAAACTACTGCTGGAAATAAAGCAGTAGCTTATAAAGCACCCTATTTATGAAATCACCCTCCTGTAGAGATATAACATGACTCAACAGTTTGTTAGCCTTCAAATCTAGGCTAAAAATATATTTCTTTAGTCAGACCTATAAGTCAAATTTACATTGAATCTACATTCCTATTTGTCTTTTCTTTTAAAAGTTGATATTTTATTATTTTTAATTTGTGTGAAACAAAACAGACAATCTTTTATTCTGTTCAATAACAATCTGGTGCTGACACCAAGATTTTGTTCTCAGGGTTTAAGGCCTGGAAATATTTAAAGTTGCTTTGTGACAATACTTATTGTAAAATGCACTAAATATTTCAAATTTGATTGCGTGATTAAAACTGTTGTTAATAAGTATAATGAGTAATTACTGTAGATATAGAACTTAAAGTTGCTAAAGCCATCTGGCTTTTTTGTCATTTTTATAGAAATACATAATGATTCAAAAAGGGAGAGTCAGTGCCACTGTTGACTCAGAGGAGCAGATGCTGCACCTGGTTCCATTGTTCTTTATGTACAGACTGGACAAATTAAAACAGCAACTGAAGAGTCATTTTAAGAAGGCAGTTCTCCATGCATGTAAGTTAATTTGAGAGTTGATTTTTAATATACAGTATGTGCAGTACTTGGACATATCCTTTTAACACAATATTATACAATATAACCATTTAAACTGTGTTACATATTTTACGTCTCACCATTCACAGATGTGGTTTAGATCGCAGAATATTCCACAACATATGGTGGGGTCAGTGGATTGTGGAGTATTCATGTTGATGGTGAGGAAATCAAATACATTTATTTTTTGGTCAGAAATTCTTTAGAACCACTAAAAACAAATTGCAATAAGTAGATTATGTACTGTACTGTATGTAAATAGATTAAATAATATTAATTTGAAATAATTCTTGTGTGTGCCCCTCGTGTATGCTCTGCACCTTGTCTTAGATACACAATTTGACTTTACAGCCGTAAGCTTTGTCCTACATCTCAGATTGTTTGTTCATACTCAATTGTTGCTGGTTGTGATATTCTTTGTTTTTTTCCCTTCTGCATGGTAGTGTGAGTTACCCATGATACGTAGGTGGTGGTGCATTATTTTATTGGAGAATTTTGCTGTTGTAAGGTATCTCTCTCACTCTCTTTGTATGGCTAACGTGTGAATGTTATTTATGGGACAAAGGCATTCATTAAAAGGGCACTAGACAGAGCTGTGAATGAGACCCAGAGCAATGAGGAGGTATATATGTAATATCTTATAATTTTTAAATAGGCATATAGAAATATATATTCTCTTTTATTTAATTCTCTTTAATTCTCTTTTTTTCTTATAATAAGGTGCTACTGATACAAAAAAGGACCTCTACAATGCAGCAAAATGGCTACACCAACACAGACAGCTCTTCAGAGGCGTTGTGTTTGAGCCATACTTTCTGTAGATGGAGGAGAAGGACCAAAGACAAGCTCTCTAGGACATCATTGATAGAGTCGATATTGAAAATGTAGTTTTGGCAAAAGAACCTTTTTTTCTGTTTTTTTTAGTTTAGGGATGATATGGAACTTAGGAATGTCAGGCTAAAATAAACCTTAGAGTAAACTGCATATTTCATTTATTTAAGTCTGTTTCTACATTAATTATCTTTGTTACTTGTATCGTATTGTGCATTAATGTTCTGTTGATTTCAGTTTAGAATACTTTGATTTTCTGCTTTCATTTGAGAGTGGATATTTTTTGAATATACAAAAAATTTAACTGCAGATCTCTTTTTGTGTCTGCCTCTCATTTTGAAATATTAATATTAGTTCTTGTACTTATGTTAGTATTTTTAAAGCTCAGTTAATGCTATCTAAAGTTTCTTTTAAAAGATTTTTTTAACAGAATAAACATAAGTAAATTAGTAGAAATGGCTGCTTTTGGAAACAGTTTGGAGTGTTTTTGAGGGTTTTCTTGAAGGGCAGAACATTATTTTGGTACAGTACTGAAAGATTTGAGGTCTTAGACATTATGAAAATGCTGCTGTACAATATATTGTAATGTAGTATTGTGGTTTTATAAGTCACTGCAAACATTACTCAAATACATTCAAACATAGTTTTGGATAGCCTCACACTTCTGACCTTCACCAATGCAGTAGTGTACAAACATTGTATTTTAATTTTTCCTTGAGAAGCATGAAAATAATTGTCTTGACCCTCAACTTATGATTACATTATTACTACATACTGTATGTATTACTGGGGGGGCTTGGAGAAAAAAATGCTTAACAGATGGTCACATCTGTTACAAATGTACACACCTTTAACTGTACATTTCAGCAAACTAAAATAGGACACTGAAACACACACAAACACATTCATCATGCATTATTAACTACTGGTGATGTAATTGGTTGTGTCATTGACTGGAATCTTCATGTTGAAACTTCATGATGGCAGCAGATGCTGTGGTCTTTGGCACATGTTATCCCAGCTGTATGTGAGGTCTCATCGATGGTTTACCCTGCTCCTCAAAAAAGATCTCCTCTTATGACATTTCCCTCTGTTCCAGACTGGGTTGAAGGTTCTCCAAATGACAAAAGCATTATTTTCTGAGATGTTCAAAATGTTGAAAAAACTGCCTGTGGTCAGTGTCCAGCATAGCAGCTGTTTCAAGTCATCATCTTGTCCAGATTCTCCACTCCTCCTTTTGTAGCACTGTTGTCCATTATCATTTCTGGCCATGGATTCTTCGATCCCTTTACAGTGTACTCCTCAGCATTACATTGTGAACCAAAGACATGTCAGTGTATAGACAAATTTAATGCCTTCAATGGCCTACAGCTTCCTCCTGCAGCTAAAGTCACTTCAGTACACATCTACTTTGTCAGCATGCCCATGTCGATCAAACACAGGAAGCTCTGCAGTCTACTTGTGACTTTACACTGTAGGAAGATAAATAAATAAATCAAGGTAAATAACATATGGGGTGCCAAACAGGCAATTACAATGATTTTCGGAATATATAAAGTCAAAACTTGAATATAGAAAGTCACTCCTGAATATATAAAGTCAAAACTTGAATATATAAAGTCAGCATCAGAATATATAAAGTCAATCCTGAATATATAAAGTCAGCGTCAGAATATATAAAGTCAAAGCCTGATTATATAAAGTCAGCGTCAGAATATATAAAGTCATTCCTGAATATATAAAGTCAGCGTTGGAATATATAAAGTCACTCCCGAATATATAAAGTCAAAGCCTGATTATATAAAGTCAGCTCAGAATATATAAAGTCATTACCGAATATATAAAGTCAGCATCAGAATATATAACCTCATTCCTGAATATATAAATTTAAAGTCAGATTATATTGATATTGATTGAAACGACTCAGGCACATTTTTAGTAAACTCAATGAGCTCCTAATACAACGTAATTAAAAAAGTTAACAAAAACATCTTCAGAAAAATATTTAAAAAAAAAACCCCACTGTTCAGTTAATTCATTCAAAATGATGTATGTACCCGGCATTTTGAACACTATATTTATTTATTCTTTTTGTACGGGCGCATTTTTGGACGAACCTCACAAGCCCCATCGACTCTGAGTTGCTTCTGTCGAAGTTTACCTTTCATTAGTACGAGTAAAATGACAAGCACGGAAATTTATATATTCTGGAATGATTTTATATATTCCAACGCTGACTTTATATATTCAAAAATGACTTCATATACGACGTATTCCGACGCTGACTTTGTATAATCAGGCTTTGACGTTATATATAATCGGGAATTATTTTATACTAGCAAAATACCCGCGCTTCGCAGCGGCGAAGTACTGCCTTAAAATTTTTATTAAGAAGACAATTAAACCTTTTTAAAACTGAGGGAAAATATACCAATAATTATTTGTTAAGGATCTCTTTGTATGCCACGTTGTCAGTTTGGCCCTCCAGTTGTAATATGACCAAGCTGTAGCTGTGCGCTGAGCTTACTCTTGAGCATGCAACGTACAGTTGGCCATGTGAACAGTAATCTTGTTTCAAATCTCACAGCTTGGATTGCCGCTGTCATAATCGGTTTGAGTTTCATTGTTTGTTTCAATTACGACAGTATTTGTAGGACTTGTGTTGAAGAGACATTCGGCATCTGTCAAGCGTTGTAAGTATACAACCAGTTTCATTGATAACTTCACATCCAGCTTTTGAGAGTTTAAACATTTCTAAACATCAAAGTGTCCACTACTGAATTCGTCACCTGTGAATCTAAGATGTTTAAGAGGCATTGGCGGTTGTCCAAAGGTGTAAAATATTTGGCCATTTCGGTACACTTAAGCATTTCACTCTTCTAGTGCTCCTGTGTAGTATAATTATCTCCTGTACCGTCATCAGTCCACACCTTGAACCTGTCCCAGTCATTCAATACATAAGACACA
>JANRMT010062815.1:23502523-23516501 GCA_026402145.1 Polypterus bichir lapradei
AAAGTTCAATATGGCGGCTGACAGTGGCGTCATACCACCGAAATAAGTATGTACATTGGTTTCGGTTAGCGCAGGGGAGCCGCCTACCAAATTTCGTGAAGATGGGGCCATGAATAAGAAAGTTCAACATGGCGGACATTGTGAAAATTAGTGACGTTGGAAAGTTCAATATGGCGGCCGACAGTGGCATCATACCATCGAAATAAGTACATACGTCGGTTTCGGTTAGTGCAGGGAATCCTCCTACCAAATTTCGTGAAGATGGGGCCATAAATAAGAAAGTTCAACATGGCGGACGTTGTCGACCGTTATGACCGTTATGTGTAGAATTTCGAAATGAAACCTTCTTAACTTTTGTAAGTAAGCTGTAAGGAATGAGCCTGCCAAATTTCAGCCTTCTACCTAGACGGGAAGTTGGAGAATTAGTGACACTGGAAAGTTCAATATGGCGGCTGACAGTGGCGTCATACCACCAAAATAAATACGTATATCGGTTTTGGTTAGCGCAGGGAAGCCACCTACCAAATTTCGTGAAGATGGGGTCAGCCTTCTACCTACACGGGAAGTTGGAAAATTAGTGACGTTGGAAAGTTCAATATGGCAGCCGACAGTGGCGTCATACCATCGAAATAAGTACATACATCGGTTTCGGTTAGTGCAGGGAAGCCGCCTACCAAATTTCGTGAAGATGGTGCCATAAATAAGAAAGTTCAACATGGCAGACATTGTCGACCGTTATCGACCATTATGACCATTACGTGTAAAATTTCGAAATGAAACCTGCTTAACTTTTGTAAGTGAGCTGTAAGGAATAAGCCTGCTAAATTTCAGCCTTCTACCTACACGGGAAGTTTGAGAATTAGTGATGAGTGAGTGAGTGAGTGAGTGAGTGAGTGAGGGCTTTGCCTTTTATTAGTATAGATATTCTGACGCTTACTTTATATATTCAAGTTTTCACGTATTTAGGAGTGACTTTATATGTTCCGACGCTGATTTTATATAATCAGGCTTTGACTTTATATATTCAAGTTTTGACTTTATATTTTCAGGGATGACTTTATATATGCAGGAGTGACTTTATATATTCCGACGCTGACTTTATATAATCAGGTTTTGGTGTTATATATTCAGAACACTGACTTTATATATTCCGAAAATCATTATATTTGCCTGTTTGGCACCCCATAATGACATTCGATCTGGCTTTTATATAAGTAACATATACAGTACATGTTTTTATATAAAGACCAGCACAAAACATAATCATAAACAGGGCTTTGCACAATACCTTGGCGAGCTCTGTATGCCCTACTGTTTCATTGAAGGAAAGGTGTGGGGCAGACTGACTAGCAGGATTAAGCCGGACCTCTTGCTGCATCCAAATGGTGCCATCTTTCGTCTTTACCCTGGTGCAGCTGCGTTGTCCTCACACATTATACACTTCATGTCAAAATTTTGTTGTTAGTACTAAAATGTGAAAAATTTGTCTTTTAAGTGGGTGTTCAACATTTCTGTCATGCTACACTTATATAGATCTTTGTAGACACGGAACACACATGAAATGCAAGTGTTCCAAATAAAGATATATTATTTGCACTATACAGCTCCCGGTACCTCACTCCCAGATAAACAAGGCTTGAGCTGGGAGCGATTTTTCCGTTTCTGCGGCAGTGGGAGGATGGAATAGCAGGCTGCTTGCTTTTTGCACTTATCAACACATTTACAATGCAAAAGACACTGATGGAGAGGTGCAAACGGATTTAAGGTGGCCTGGGTTTACGAGTTTTTTCGTATGCTTTGATAATTCTAGTGTTTATTTCTTGCAGGAGTTCCTCCAACCAGCTTCCCCTTGTTAATGTAATGGCATCTTCTGCTCTTCTGTATCTGTATGCTTTCCCCTTGGCCATGATATATGTAGCTTTGGACTGGGCAATCATTTTTATGCATATGTTACTCAGATCTATTTCAGTGTTAAAAGTGAAACTCCATCAGAGCTTCCTCAGCTAACAAATTGTTTTGGTGAAATTAAAACCTAGATGGAGCAGAACCCTTTAAAATTAAACTGTAACAAAACCAAAGTCATGCTAATTGGCACTAAGGCTCAGCTCAATAAAAAGAGCTCCTCTTCAATCATTCTTGGTGACGATCTTGTCAGATCTTCTTTTACTGAAAAGAACCTTGGTCTCATTTTTGATTCCTCCGTCACATATCCCGTGTTTGGTATTTCCTCTCCTTTTCTAATGATGACAAACTTGTCCATGCTTTCATAACATCCCACATTGATTATTGTAACTCACTACTGGCAAGCTCTCCTTTTAATCTTACATGGACCATCAACATCAATCACATCACACTCTTCCTGCTTTGCCTCCACTGGCTTCCTTTGTCTTACAGGATTGAATGTTAAATTCTACAACAGTAACCCTCTCCATCGCTATGCTCCTGTTCACCCACTAAGGCCGTAGTTATACTTCACGCGACACATACTGCAGCGGACGCTCCTGCTACGCAAGCGTTGTAGTGTTTATATTTGCGCGCGTACTTTACGTAAATCTGGAGGAATCCACCAGGTGGCAGTGCGAGGTATTATCACGGTGAGAACAGGTTTGGCTTCTCTGTGTTGTAAATTGCCTAGAACACCTATTAAATTCCGATGACACCTTACCGCAATATCTCTGAAAAGGATGTTTATTGATTAAACCCATCAATCCAGGGATGTGTCCATTCCAGCAAGCACTGGGCACAAGTGAGAAACAATCCCTGGACGAGGCCTCAGCTCATCACAAGGTGAATACAAGCACACACATACACTAGCGTCATTTTAGCGGCACTAAATCCCCAAATCTGCATATCTTTGGAAGGAAACCAGAGCACAGTGTGGAATACAAGCAGGAAATGCCAGGAACATAACTCCCTGCGAGACAGCAGTGCTACCGCTCCGCCACCGTGTCACCCCCATGTGTGTAATTATTCCCCCCATGTGTGTAATTATTAACAGTATTCATTATTTATACGAAATTATATTAATGCATTTCATCAAGAAAGTGATATCAAGTATAAATCGAAGGATTCTAAATGTGCAGAGAGATGGAATATCATACATTTAATTTGTTCTGTGTGGTGACCTATTGCTGCTTGCCGCTGCTGTCAGGTCCAAGAAGCTCGTAGCGATTAAAAACTGGGATGACGTTTA
Organism: Polypterus bichir lapradei; assembly: GCA_026402145.1. Lineage (NCBI taxonomy): Eukaryota > Metazoa > Chordata > Cladistia > Polypteriformes > Polypteridae > Polypterus > Polypterus bichir. The sequence goes on from JANRMT010062815.1 coordinate 23,505,717, forward strand.
CGATGGTCTGCTTTAATGATAAAGTAAACTACAAGGTTAAAGTGGACATTTCAAGATTAAAGCCGAAATTTCAATTTTAATCACAAAATACACGTTTTTCAACGTGTCCTTTATTTTTTTCTCAGTGGCTCAAATACAGCACTATACATTATGTTGCTGTTGTGAAGTTGCAGAAGAAAAAAAAGACGGCACAAAAGATTGTATGTGAGACTTTTAAAATGTATTGTGTCATTACGATCGGGAATATGCGACGCTTGAATATAAAAGCACCACGAATGCATCTGTATGTCGGCATTTTGCTTCACCACATCGAACCATTCATCAAACAGCGAAGCACGCACATCAATATCCATAGGATCTGCATAGAGGCATTCTGTCACATGTAGACAGTAAACAGAGACTCTGATGTCACATTCCGACTTTTAGCACACTGCGCCCCCCGACATTTTGCTGAAATGAATGCTGGGAACGTGTGGCAGCCATAATGCGGGCGCGTACGCGTTCTGAGCGTGAAGTATAAACCGGCCCTAAGGTACACTGATTCTGGCAATCTTGTTGTGCCCTACACTAACCTGCCGTCTATGGGTGAGAGAGCCTTCCGCTGTATAGCACCCAAACTTTGGAATGACCTCCCAAAATTAATTAGATCAGCTGACTTAACTCGTTTTTTTTAATTCATTCATTTAGGAAGGTATTAAACAGACCTGACATTCTGACCCTTCTTTCAGTTTACCCTGTCTGTCTGTCCAGGTGCTCAGGATTTGTGTTTGTATCACTAATTACATTATCTGATCAAGATTTTTTGTAGTATTATATGTTGCATTTCAGTCTGGATTGGTGTTTTTTATTCAGTTTGAATGCTTTGTATATCCTGTATTTATCTTTATTTAGTGAAGATATTATTTGTAGCCAATGTTATATATGTCCTGTTGTTCTTTCTGAATTTTGTGAAGTGCTTTGAGCATAGGAAATGTACTATATAAATAAATTGCATTATTATAAGTATTTTTCTTTTTTTCTTTTGGTGGCCTGTCGTTATAATAATAAGTGACAAAAACTAGAGAAGTTCTATATAAGGCAATTATTATATAGCATAGTGTAGTGTAGAATATGTGTTGCTGTTTTCTTTACATATACAGTATATTTAAAAATTCAGTAAATTTACTTAGACAAACAATATTGCACACAAGAATCATACATTTTTACAAAGTTTAATCACATCTCTTATTAACTTTTTACTTAAATTTAAAGTGACATAAACTTTGTAATTATATTGTTTATTGTTTTCATGAATGAAAACTAAAAACTATTTTCAATTAATAAATAATATTTAATCTATGGCACGACGTGATGGCAGAAACCCTTCGAATTTCACAATGATATGTATTGTTTGGTTTGATGTACTGTTTTTCCTTCTCATTTTTATCAGTTAATTTTTGAACGGGTTTATGACAAACTACTTCCAGGGACTCGCCGAAACCTTGCGAGCATCATCTTCTGAAGTCTGTCCTGAAACTATGGTGACGTCACTTACATCCTGAAACTGCTGCCCTTGGTCTGCGATGATGTATGGTGCTGTGGCTCTGCAAGTGGATGCTACTTAGCTAACTGGGTATTCAATTGTAGAACAGAGAGGAAGTAAAATCCATGTGCCTCACATTTTTCACTTTTACATGGTGGGTTTTAATTATTTAAATGGTTTTAGTTTTTTTATGGGGATTTTAAATATTTTTGCACATATGTATATATTTATAATTTTCATGGTATTTTGACTAATTATAAGTTATTTGTTTTAGAGGGACAATGGGGCTTGTCATGTTTTTCTTTTCACTTTTTACTATGTTGTTAGACTGATTTGACATGCATTATTGCTACACAGTTTGTTTATAGATTTTGTTTTCCTTGTTTTCCTATGATTTCACTAATTAGTGTAAGGTTTATGGAGTTTTTATGCACATTGACAAGTTCATTTGTATTCACATATTAATAGATTCCTTGTAAAGTCATATATTATTTTTTTTGTTATTTGTAATAAACTTTATTGTATCACATCCTAAAGTGGTGAGCATTTATTATAATAAACACAGGACCTGGAGGTAATTATTCATATGTGGATTACTCGTTTAGCCGGATGTAATTCTTGATGATTTGGCATGATCCTGGATCTGTCAGTTTTTCGAAATTCTTGCTGGATGTGTTGTCATAGCAGCCCATCCAAATCCTCAAACCTGCTCGGAGCAGGATTGTTCTATGTAAACAAGGATTAGCTCACACACTTAGTTTCTGTGCATGGAATTTATTCAGTCGTGGCTTCACAGTTCATGAATGAGCAACCAACTGATATCAGTGCACAAATTGTAAGAAGAGAAATTCATATAGAGAGGGTTTTGCGCGTTCGGGAAGATCCTTTATTACTCCCAGAGGAAATTCTTATTTGAAAAATACCGCTTCAGCCGAGGGGGAATATTGTACCTCAAAGATTTATTAGCACCTTATAGTCAAAGTCAAACTAGGCGAAGTCGGGCTCTCACAACCACACAGACAGTATACATTGCTTTGAGGTTTTTTGCAAGCAGCACTTTTTTTATATACTGTAGTCGATGCGGAAAATCTATCTAAAAGTGCAGTTTGCCAGGCAATTCATAAAGTCTGTTTGGCTCTGAAATATTTCCTTCGGCTTTTCATAGTGTTTCCTCGACACCTGCGTGTGCAGACAATAAAAGAGGTGTTTCATGCCATTGCAGGTAGGTAATACACAGGCAAAAACACCAACAGTTCCATAACGAATCTCACAATCAGCCTAACATTCTCATTACCCAGGATTTCCAAATGTGATTGGGGCACATGGGACTGATCAGAGTGGAGTTTGATCAAACATTATTTGGAAAATGTACCTCTCCTGCTGATGAATAATCAGACACAGTGTCTTCATCAAATATTTGACCTTCGTCAATATTTCATTGGTCAGACACAAGTTCTAGGGATATGACATTACCTGCAACTGACCCAACAAAAAAAAAAGAGGGCTATATGGAACATACCTATGGCACACATTGAGGACAAATATATTCAATGACCATCCTTTACCTGAAATGAAGTGACCACTGCATCCTGCCACTGGTTCTGAGGAGGAGCTTCCCCCAGAATGCCCTCAGAAACAGGGCGATGGGCATTTTGCTGGAGAGTCAACTCTTCTGCAGGGGTTAGGTCTGGGCCGCGTGGACCTCCAACTGTTTTTTGGTTGTCTGCCTTCTTATTAGAAAATTAAAATTAATGTTTTTTATATTATATATGACTTATCCCGGATGAGTTTCACCGGCATTAACTCATCCAAGATGAAGCATCTGATCTCAGATGATTTAAGTGACGTACGGAAAATACCCCCCTTTACTACCCTTGTTTGGTCTGTATGGTTCCTGCAGGGCACCTGCAGTGTGTATGTGCTTCTTTTAAATAAAAAAAATACAAAATGGCTTCCTACCCGCTCCCTAATATTACCTTCTCTTCGCAGAATATATTACACTTCAGGTCATGTGAAATAATGAATGCCTATTAATGCTTCCAAATGAAGTGCTTGCAAAAATTATATGTTTTACAGAAAAGGTAGCTAATATATAAATCTTCAGGACATGGCACAAATCGTAATGATTAATAGATGCATAGTTTTTAAATCAAAGCTTTCAAACACCCTTGATAAAAGCATCACCAATTTTAGCATAGCTGTTTACAAAGAAGTAACATTTTTCTACCATGCCTTATTCATAGCTTATTAAATGTGCAAGTTCTATTTAAAAAAAGAAACTAATCATTTGATAGACTCATTTGATTTTTTTTTCTGGCTGGGAAATTATGCTGATAGGATTTTTTCCTTTGCAATCAAAAGGCTATTTTCAAGCAATAAAAAGGGTCAATTGTGCCAATATTGATGACCTCATATCTAATTTCATGTATGCTGTTGTAGCAATTTCCAAATTATTTTTACAATTGAAATCCATTTGCCTTTTAAAATCAAAGGCACCATGTTTAACAGTTTCAAAAAGCAGATGAAAACTCTTTTTCTTCAGTAATCATGTATTGCACCAATATAATAGTTTTTACCCTCAAACCCACTGCTTAATCATGGTACTTCAAGTCATCAGCCGAAACTTCAAAGAGTCAATGAATTTCATTTCAAAATCAAAGTCTGTAAAACATAAGCTTGTTTCCCTTAGCAGTGATTTGAGGATTTATTCCATTTTTCACCAGGTTTTTCATTGCATCTGTCATAACCCACTGAATTATACACTATGAATGTATAATGTTGATATGAGGATCCTTACATAACAGTAAACCCACAGATATTACACTCAGATTTACTTAAAATTTACACTCCGGAAACTCTTGAAATTCAGAGATCTATAATCAAATTATGCTAATCAAGCCAAAATATAAAACTGTTTTAGGGTAAGAGCTCCTTTAAAAAAATGAAATGTATAAATGATGAAAAGACATAAAGGACAGTTTTGTTGTTTAGATACTTCAAACAGTATTCTTGAAGATAAATTGTCCTGCCTACATAACTTCTTTATCCTGAAGATCTATTAAGGATGTTATGATTCCTGTATAGCAAAAATCCAAAAATCTAATGAGCAGAGCTAAAAAGGGTGTCTTTACCACTGTGTAGGCCTTACCCAAAGCAACCTAGCCCCAAACTCAAAAAATCACAAGCCCAACAATAGCGCTATGGCTTTTAAACTTAAAAACTCTGAAAAAGTCCTGATACGGAGGAGAGGATAACTGTAAAAAAAACTCTGAACCCAATACAGTGGAACCTCGGTTCACGAACGTCTCGGTACACGTACAACTCGGTTTACGACCAAAAAGTTCGCCAAACTTTTGCCTCGGTTCACGACCACACACTTGATATACGAACAAGCCAGTTTCCCTTTCGGTTTGTGCGCGCTGATGATTTCCGCACGTGTTGCATTGTTCTCATTCAGACGTGTGTGCTTGCACATGCATGCATGCTTTCGCTGTGAACTCTTTGTGCTCTATTTCATTTCCCTTCCGGTTCGTACACGCCGATTACTGTATTTAAGCACGTGTTGAGCCGCTCCCTGTTCATTGTTCTCAGTCAGACGTGCATTCTTTATCTGTGATCTCTTTGTGCTCTACAGTATTTCGTGTGCTTTTGCAGTTAGCAATGGCTTCTAAGCAAGTGAAGAGTGGTGAGAAGAAAGTTTTGCAGAAAACTGAAATCGAAGTAAAGAAAGAAATTATTTAAAAGTATTGAGCGTGGCATTCGTGTTACTGATCTTGCCGCCAAGTACAAGAAGTCAAAACCTACGATTTCGACTATTCTAAAGCAGAAAGAATCTATTAAAGCAGCTGATGTTGCAAAAGGAGCAGCGTTAACCAGGCAGAGACCTCAAGTGCTGGAAGAGGTGGAAAAACTGTTTACCAGTTTAATCATTTACCAATTTGAGAACCCTCGTGCTTTCAAGCAGCACAATGTAAACAAAGCCAGACTGCCAGTGATGTGGAGGGCAAACACGAAGGGCTGGGTCACAAGGACTTTGTTTTTGGAATGGCTGCATGAGGCTTTCACTCCTACCAGCTAAACAGCTAAAAACACCAGAAACTGAAGAAATCACATGAGAGAATACACCTGAAGGAAAACATCCCTCCATCGCGGAGCCAGACTCTCCCTCAAAACTGTAACCTCCTCTCCACCCAGTTCCTCCTCACTTCATGCCAGAACTCGACTCATGCAAGGTTAGTTTTCTTGGTGGTTTGTTAGTTTTTGCATTACGGATTTTTGAAATGTTCATTTTTTGGTTCGTAGCGTGAATTGTTTCGGTGTTACTTTTCACTTTTTTCAAATGTTCATTTTTTTCCCCCGTGCTTAAAACTCATTAAAAAAAAGTGTTTATACAGCGATCGGTTGCAAGGCTATAGCACAAACTCCTGTAATGTTATTTTCTTGGATGCTTGTGGTTGGTTTTTAAATAAAGTTCGGAATTGTTCAAATGTTCCTTAGTGCTTAAAACTCATTAAAATAAGGTGTTTATACAGCGATCGGCTTGCAAGGCTATAGCGCAAACTGCTGCAATGTTACAGAGAGGGAGTGCTGCTGAGAGAGAGAGAGAGAGGGTGCGTGCTGCTGAGAGCGAGAGAGAGAGAGAGAGAGTGCCTGCTGCTGAGAAAGAGCGAGCCTGCGTCTGCAGCTGAGCAGGGAGCCTGGGTGTTTTGTGTCAGTGTTATTCAATATTTTTACATTAGTTTACTATTACAGTGTGCATTCTATGGTGTAATTAACTATATTTGTGCTTAATCTTTAAAAAAAACATATTTACATACAGTTTGTACGGTCTGGAACGGATTAATTGTATTTACATACAATCCTATGGGGGAAATTGATTCGTTTCACGACCAAATCGGTTTACGACCAGAGGTTTGGAACAAATTATGGTCGTGAACCGAGGTTCCACTGTATAAATAAAGTTGTACTGACTAAAAGGGTATTCAGTAAAAAAGTTATGAGCAAAGACCAGGGGCCTCATGTATAAACGGTGCATATATACAACAATGTTGCATATGCCCATTTTCACGCTCACATTGTGATGTATAAAAACTAAACTTGACATAAAGCCACACACATTTTCAAGCCAGCTCAATCCCTTGTCTATGCAAATTCTCCGCTCAGTTTTGCAAACTGGTGGCACCCAGTGTCAAAGCAGTGATACTGTTCCCGTGTGGTTTCCCTTTCATTTTTTCGATCCACATCCATGACACGGATGCACTGAAATACACACTGAAAACGCATAATTGTAATTGTAATCAATCTAAACAATATAATGGTGCACAGAATGGCCAAACTATTCCACTGCCATGGCTGCTTTGGCATTGTTAGAGGACATTGCAAATGGAAGGGTCACAAGAGAATGTGTATTCAGAGATCATACTGATTTCTTGGCACATGATGATGACTGGCTTCTTAGTCAGTTTAGATTTCCAAAAGTTATCCTCTTGGAGATGTGTGCTGAACTGGCCCCAGCTTTACAAAGGCAGACTTTGAAGAATTGTGCTCTACCTGCTCCTTTGCAAGTTCTGTCCACTCTCGTGTTTTTAGCCACAGGAGTGAATTGGCTGACCGATCCGGTATTTCTCAGTCACCACTGAATCTTGCCGTGCCAGCTTCTTAAGCAGATATGTAAGATTTCCGTACACTGTGGTTGAACAGGCAAAAATCAAAGCGCAATTTGCAGCAACGTCCGGTTTTCCCAATATAATCAGAGCGGTCGACTGCACACACATTGCTATGAAGGCTCCTTCACAGAATTAATTTGTTTATGTAAATAGAAAGCGTTTTCATTCTATTAATGTACAAATCATCAGTGAGGCGAAAATGCGCCTCACTAATGTTGTCACGAGATGGCCTGGCTCAACTCATGATTCATTCATCCTGAGAAATAGTAGTGTGGGCAACAAACTTAAAAATGGTGCTGTGCGTGATGGCTGGCTTCTCGGTAAGATAAGACATTTAATATTACCCTTTAGGTCAAAATCGTACATTATCTATACAATATAACCATATAACACGCTGTAGACGTGGCTTCTCACCCCACTCACCAACCCACTGACTGAACAAGAGCAACATTATAATGACCTCCACTCTCGGGTGGTGGTAGAATGTACTATAGGGCAGCTTAAGGGCCATTGGCACTGCCTGGATAAGACTGGTGAAGTTCTGCTCTATAGTCCTCAGAAAGTGTGCCGCATTGTGTAAGCATGTAGTGTTCTACATAATATGGCACACATTCTTTGCTTGTCCTTACCTGAAGAGATGTGGTACGATAAACCTGACTCTGAACCACCAAATGATCAGACACATAAGATAGCATTACAACATCGAATGAATGTAATTAACAGACTGTAAAAACAGGTAAGCAGATGTATTATTTATTTTTTCAGGCACGTGCATGTGCGTTACATTTCACACTGACCAAGATTTATATAGATGAAGAATGTGGAAATTGATGTACATACAGATTTATGCATCTGTATTTTTTTGTGTATACGCACATTTCAATTTTTGTCCATATGTCATGTTTTAGTGTGAATTCTACACACGGCGTTATGCATGAGGCCCCAGGAGAAAAGAATGTCATCAAAAAAAGTCATGGGTCAAAACTGGAAGTCAGAAAGAAAAACTACAAAGCTAAATTGCTAACCAAAAATCAAAGTTCAGAGATAAATTCTATTTGTAGGAGTCACAAAAAATTTAAATCACAAAATCACTCTTTAAAAACTTCTTCTAGACTTAGGTGCCTGGTGACGGGCTGCCGAAGTTTAAAAAAAATCTTTAAAACACCTTTCACCACATCATACACACAATCTACGCCACACACAGACATAAACAATACTTCATTGAAAGTCACGGGGGTCTACTGCACACTCATAGTGATCACATTGTTACAGTATGTACAGTTGACTTTTAATCTGGCATGAAATCATACGTATACTGCGTTATGCACCATTGTCAAACAAAGTTAAAATTAGTCTAGTAATTATTCTAAACAAGGACTACCAACGTATTACACATCACTCGAAAGGTCTTGAGCAGTAGATTTCAAACTATGCCATCAACAGTCAGTTCGACCAAGCACCGGCCCACACATGTCCAAAACCGGACAATACCAAAACAACGATCATCTGATTTTTTGCGTGTTCGTGCATATAACTCCACAAAACAGCATAAATATACACAAAACATATCATTACTTACATCAGGCTGTCCTAAGTAAAATGAGCCGTTGCATGTGTCGCTGTGTGGAGGCAACGTCAAGTAATCCGACACAAAGGCACAGTATCGTGGATGAGGTTGGCACCTACCATCTGGCGTTTTGGGTTTTTCCTGCTCTGTGTATCATACCATTTTCAAACTTCACACCATTTAATAGCTGAGACTATGACATTTCCAATGACACCCAATATGGCCAAATATTTTCAAAAGCTGCCGCCCTACCATGCAAATCAACCTCTGATGCCAAGCCATTCACTGGACATTTTGCGTGTTGTTGCATATAATGACTCAAACTAACAGTGAATATAAACATGTTATATATCAAAAATTTCAGCAGATCCTGTTGAATAAAACTAGCTTAGGCTTGTTACCATAGGATGAAGCATTACCAAGATATTCACTGTTATACAGCAGCTATGCTTGCCAGCTTAGGATTGGTGATCTGGCACTTCCACTCTGGTACCTTTGGGCTCTGTGGGTCGTGCCATTGCCCGCTTTATACCATTGTATAGGTGTGACTGGGACGTTTCCAACGATGTATATAAAGTGCCTATGTTTGAAAAAAAAGGAACATGGTAGAGGTAAACAAAATAAAAACTTGTATTCTTCTTTTTGTGTGTTTTGGGTGGTGTGGGGGGATAGTTTGTGTGCAGATACAATGAATATATGTTTGTGTGTGTATTGTGGAATATGGCCGGCCGTATGCAGCATGGAGGTGCCCCGAATGCCAGCAGGGAATTACGGACATTAGAGTTTTCATCCACAGACCTGCTGGATACCACAGGGGCCCCTAGAGGGCGCTGCAGGGAAGCCCAAGGACTGTTACGTGCCCTATAACCCGGAAGTACGTCTTAGTCACAGCGACAGGAGAAATGACGTACTTCCGGGATGAAGAAGAGGACTTTTGATCTGACCCGGAAGTGCTAGGAAGTCACGTGGACTGAGGGATCAGAAGCACTTCCGGGTCACGGACTATAAAAGACTGTGAGAAATCCCAGACGAGTGAGCTGAGCTGGGTGGCAGGGTGGCAACGCGTCTGGGAGAGTGGAGAATGTATTGTTATTGTGGATTTATTTATATGAGTATTGTGGAGTGGAGGGTGCTTTGTGCACTGTTGGGTTTGAATAAAAATTATTATTGGACTTTTACCTGGTGTCTGATTAGAGGGTTCAAGGGGACGACAGCGCCCCCTATCTGTCACAGTATATATATGAGAAACTTTTTATGTTATATAAACGTTTTATAGTATTTTATATACATTTTTTATTATTTATGTTTACAGTTTGGGCATCCCTAACTGTAAAGGTTCTGGAGGTGTTTGGGTGCCCATGGTGCCAAATGCTGTAGCTATGTGTGCCTTTGTGTTATCAACATATTTTCAGAGGAACAACTCCTCTGGGAACACCTCAAAGGTGAAAAAACTCACCTCATATTGTTTAAACTTTACTGTATTTTATAACAAAAATTTGGAAAAATCACAATGTCCTCCTATGCTTCTTTGCTACTTTGGCCTCAGTTTTTGAGTAAAGGAATGTTTAAATGTGACACAAACAAAACTTCTATCACATTTGAGAAATTATATGTCAAGTTTTTGTGTGACTTGACTTTCTTTGTCTTTTCTTTCTGTATTGCATAATAAGCTGAAAATGCCTTCAGGGCATAAAATTTTCAAATAACCCAAAAATGCACATGGTGACTTTTATATGGTCGCACTAGTGATGTCACTCATCAGTCGCTTTCAATGCATCATGGGAAAGATTGTCACGGCAATGACTATCACAAAATGACAGCAAAAATGGCAGTAAATTATAAATCTTTCAGGAAAATATAAGGTGCGCCATTAAATTCCCTGTGAAACAAACCCCCTAGAAACAAATCAAAATTAATTTTATCTCATTTAGGATCTGCAACAAAAAATAATAAAAGGTGTCAGTTATAATAAACTTTTTTATAGTAATCAATACATTTAAAGAATTAAATGAAATTAATTTAAAGGATCA
>JANRMT010062815.1:23526501-23544790 GCA_026402145.1 Polypterus bichir lapradei
CCACAGCTGGAAGTGCCAGCGAGCTCTGCAGGCTGCCCAAAAAGAACTGGGCCTACCAGAACACAAACTCATAACTGAATGTTGCACTCGTTGGGGTTCAAAGCAGAGAATGATCCAGCGGCTGCTGGAACAAGAAAAGGCTATAACACAGGTATTAGCTGCTGATAAAACCACAAGGCACCTCATGTTGACATGGCAAAACATTGAGGTGCTTGACACGGTCAGCACTGCATTGTGTCCACTTCTAGAGTTTACAGATGCTTTTTCTGCTGAAGAATATGTGACCATTTCATGTGTTAAGCCTGTTCTTCAGATGTTTAACAATGACATATTAAAAGTGAAAGAGAGTGACACTCAGCTGACCAAAGACATCAAAACAGCAATACTTGACTACATGAACAAAAGCTACAAAGAGAGTGTCACAGAGAGGCTTGTTAGCATGGCTTCTCTCCTTGATCCACGTTTTCATACAGAATATTTCAGTGAAAGTGAGAGCGAAGCCATCAAAGTTCAAGTCATGAGTGAACTAGAGCATCTTGTGTCACACCAGGGTAGTGCAGCCACAGGTTTTTCAGAAACACTTCCTACATCTTGTGGAGACCAAACAAGTCATGGAGCTGTTAAAAAGCCAAAGAAGAGTCTCGGGAGCTTTTTGAAGGGACCAGTTAGTGGCAAAGAGAGATGTAACTGCAGAAAGGTTATTATCTGAACTGAGCAGTTATGTGAATAGTCCACCAGCAGACAGTGAGTGTGATCCACTTTTGTGGTGGAAAGTTCACACAGTAAACTTTCCCCACATCAGCAGATTAGCTAGGAAATACCTCTGCATTCCAGCAACTAGCCCTGCATCTGAAAGGTTGTTCAGCACAGGTGGAAACGTTGTAACTTGTCAAAGGTCCTCCCTTAAGCCCACATCTGTGAACATGTTAGTGTTTCTGACAAAGAATCTTAAAACTTGAAATGTACAGTAGAAAACTTCCATGAGCAGTAGCAATAATTTATCCGTTTTTTGTTTGTTTGTTTTGTTTTTACTCAAGAGTTTGTGCAATTTTATTATTTGACTTATTTATTTGGCACACTGCAGTTTTATGTTGCAAAGCAACTCTTTTTAAGTTTTGTGGATATTATACATGGTTATGCTCAGGATATGTCAGCCCATTTCCACTGGAAATGCCTTTTGGTTAAACTGTCAGCAAGGAATTTGCATTTGCACTGTTAAATTTTTATATAGTTTTAATGCACATAAAAACAGCTGCTTGTTTAAGTGAAAATAAATGGAAGGGGTTTTTTTGCACTAATAAAGTTGTGGAGTTGTAAAGTATTTTGTGTCGAGTCAATCACATCGTCAGTTATATCGTTATCGCAAATGTTCAAATATATATCGTGATAAATATTTTTGGCCATATTGCCCTGCCCTAGCCTGGATGTGTGGATGCCAGTAGTGCTTCAAAAAAGATTGTAAGGTCAAGATGTTACTGACCCCAGGTGAGTGGTGTGAAACAGATAAAGGGAAGAGGGTCTTAAAGTTGAGATCCAGACCTGGGGCCTCGTTGCACACTCCCGTTTCCACGCTCACATCACGATGTATAAAAACTAAACTTGGTGTAAAGACACGCACATTTTCACACTAGCTCAAACTCTGGCGTACGCAAGTTCTTTGCTTAGTTTTGCAAACTGGCGGCACCCAGCGTCAAAGCACTTGGTTTCCCTTTCTTTTTTAGATCCACATCCCTGACACGGCTTTATTAAATACACTGAAATTAACCGCATATTGTTTATTAGTTATCCGATTTTAGTTACCTGTAACAATATAATGGTCCACAGAATGGCCAAACTATTCCAAATACCATAGCTGCTTTAGCGTTGTTCCTCTCACTGCACCACTCAGAGTATTTATCCCACTGTATCTGAGTGTGGAATCACAGCTCTCAAGCAGCTGATCGGAAAGAGAATTATCAGTATACAGCATCAAGCACACGCTGTCTCGGCCATGCGCTATTTCAACTTCTCCCATACGGCAAACGCTTCAAAGCCTTTCCTGTAGGGACCTCGCGGTTTAGAAACAGTTTCATCCCAAGAGCTCTCAATGGACTCAATCAGTCCATCAAGTGCTCCTTATAGAACTGTTTGTACCTATTAGTACAATTACCTCACTGTAAACTTGCGATACAGTTATAATATTGCACAACCTGAACCACTTCATAAAGCAGGTATTTACATATGATGATATAATTTTTAAAATGAAATGCAGCAAAATATGTTTTTTAAATTATATAGATAAAATTTTAACATCATTTAAATAATCAATATTGTTAATAATTAAACGTGAGGACACGGTGTCGCAGCGCTAGCGACGAGCTGGCACCCTGTTCAAGGATTGTTCCTGCCTCGCACTATATTCTTGCTGGAGCTGGCGCGACACTGGAATTATAGATGGATAGAATAATTAAACATGTACTACAAAGATATTTCAGTGTTCCTTAAAAGTTTTGAAGAGTCGCCGTTCTAAGTTTGCAGATGGCTTGACATCTACAGAGCTGATTGTGTGGCGATTGGGTACTTGGAGAAAGAAAAGAAAGGACAGGAATAGGAGGTTAGCACGTTTGAAAGAGACAGTACTGCTGTAATAAATTATTTCAATGAAGGTCGCACATGGCGCAGCAAGCATCTTGCAGGAGGCAGGAGGAATCTCTGGACGGGGTGCCAGTTCGTCACTGTCACTACGCCACCGTGTTCCCATGTTTAATAACATGCTTTAATTCCTGTCATCATGAAAATGATATCAAGTATACATCTCAGTATTTAATTTATTCAGAGAGCTGTAATATCACAAATGTAATGGATTCTGTGTCCTGTCGGAGGAAGAGAAAGCTCATTTAAGAAGCACATAGTGATTCACACACATAGAGCACATAGAAGAATACATATAATACAAATCATTTAACATGCTACTTTTGTATTTGAGAAACTAGTAAATTAAACGATTTTAAGATGAAGTTTATGATGTTATACTTTAATGACAAAATAAAGTATGTGATTAAAGTGGAAATTTCGAGATTAAGGTTGACATTTCGAGCTTTTTTCCCACTGTGTGCATATTTTTTGTCTTTTCTCTTATACCCTAATAAGCTTCCATATGAACTTGAATTTTCGAGTTTCTCCGATACTCTATGTCACTTGATCAACAACAACAACATTTATTTATATAGTAAATTTTCATACAAAAAATGTAGCTCAAAGTGTTTTACATAATGAAGAACAGAAAAATAAAAGACACAGTAAGAAAATAAAATAAGTCAACATTAATTAACATAGAATAACAGTAAGGTCCGATAGCCAGGGTGGACAGAAAAAACAAAAAAAAACTCCAGACGGCTGGAGAAAAAAATAAAATCTGCAGGGATTCCAGACCATGAGACCGCCCAGTCCCCTCTGGGCATTCTACCTAACATAAATGAAACAGTCCTCTTTGTATTTAGGGTTATCACGGAAGGACTTGATAATGATAGTCATGTAGACTTCTGGCTTTTAGTCCATCAATGTTGGAGCATCATGATGCTTTCAGTAGGTGGTGGTGGCACAGGCCGCCACCACAAAGAAACCGGAAAAAGAAACAGAAGAGAGAGTAGGGGTCAGTACGGATTTTAGAGCCACCATGAATAGTTATTATGATGAATTGAACATACAGTGTATCAGGATTAAATTAAGGTGAAGTTATGAGAAGGCCATGTTAAAGTAATATGTTTTCAGCAGTGTTTTAAAATGCTCCACTGTATTAGACTGGCGAATTCCTATTGGCAGGCTATTCCAGATTTTAGGTGCATAACAGCAGAAGGCCGCCTCACCACTTCTTTTAAGTTTTGCTTTTGGAATTGTAAGGAGACACACATTTGAGGATCTAAGGTTACGATTTGGAATATAGGGTGTCAGACATTCCGATATATAAGATGGAGTGAGATTATTTAAGGCTTTATAAACCATAAGCAGAATTTTAAAGTCAATTTTGAAAGACACAGGTAACCAGTGTAGTACATCAAAACTGGAGAAATGTGTTCAGATTTTTTTTTCCTAGTTAGGATTCTTGCATCTGCATTCTGCACTCGTTGCAAACGATTTATGTCTTTTTTGGGTAGTCCTGAGAAGAGTGCGTTACAGTAATCTAGTCGACTGAAAACAAAAGCGTGAATTAATTTCTCAACATCTTTCAATGATATAAGAGGTCTAACTTTTGCTATGTTTCTTGAGTAAAAAAATGCTATCCTAATGGTCTGATGAATATGCGATTTAAAATTCAGGTTACAGTCAACAGTTACCCCTAAATTTTTTACTTCCGTCTTAATTTTTAATCCTAGTCCTAATCCTAATCCTTAATCAACTTCCTTTTGTTGTTTATACCACTGTTTAAGAAAACAAATTTTTCCTTGCCTCTACTTGGTATTTGCTGAAATTCTTCTATTTCCCCACGTGCTTTTGCCATTGCCTTTTCACAAGAACGCTGATATTAAGGGCTATTTATATTGATCATATTTATATATTCAAAGAGGCGTAATTCTGGGAGGAGTTGGGGAGGGGTGGCAGGAGTGTGCGTTACTTTTCACGCTGACCGAGATTTATGTAGCGGAAGAACACGGAAGTTGGCGTACGCACATATTCATGCATCTGGATTTTATTCTGTGTATGCACATTTCCACTTTTGTCCATACGCCATGTTTTAGTGTGAATTTTACACACGGTGTTATGCATGAGGCCCCTGGAATGGCATTTGCAGTACCAACTCAGGAAGGAAAACATCAAAAGAACATTTGCAGCTCCAGGAAGGGAGGCTCACCAGTTGTAATTGATGGATCATCGAACAGAAGTGCAGCATTAAACACGTCTGCTGTACAGCATGAAGCACAGTATTTAACATCTCTGCTCCGCCACCTCACTGCAAAGCACTCAAGAGTTCTGCTGAAGAGCTTTAATCACTGACTGTATGACCAAATAAATAATGAAGACCACCCTGCGGTTTCAAAGAGTTGTGCACCATTTTAAGCTGGAAGTGGTCACTGGAGACAGCATATTCGAAAGGAGGGTATATAATGGCACTAACAAGTTGCATTAGCCAGGGATGAGTCAACCATATTATGAGCTGGCATTCGATCACCAGTGGCAGAGTATATATAAAAACAGCAAGCCTGCAATATCACAAACAGAATTCCATCTAGTGCATCAAAAATAAGCAGTCCTTCTAAAGATAGAGAGCCTTTGAAAGGAGCAAAAAAGCATCAATATTGGCACTTGGTGCTGGTATTACAATATGATTAAAAACACTTATGATAAGAGAACAGCCACCGTATCTTAAGACTTTACTTGAATGTTTCTTTCTGTCTTTATTTTCGATAAAAATATATTTGCCGTATTGCCCTCCTTCCTCTGAGTACAGTCCACTGTTTAGGAAAAATGCTGTCCAAAGTAGCAGTAATATAATCTTTACACAGATCTTTGAGTTCTGAAAAAAAAAAAACCTGTAAAGCACGTTGAAACTCCTGCAGCATTTTATTAAATTCAGCTTTAAGGTTGTCTCCATTTCCATGCAATAGTTATATCAATAATCTGAATGATGATTTTAATTAAAAAAATTATACACATTTTTAAAAGACAAAGCTAATCCACATCAAATAGCACTATTTGATGGATATAAATTTATGCCCAATAATGCATTGGGAAATTCCTTTTGCCTTGGTTCCAGATATTAACTGGACTTTGGAATGAATCAGAAGGTTTTAAATGGTGATAAAGCTTCTGATAAGATAAAATATTTTAAGATTAAACTGCATATTTTAAATATGGCATTTTCATTCATCAATACTTATAATTTGACTTGGTCTGCACTTTGATTGGTTACTTTACATTTATATTACAAAAACTAATTGGTGTTCAGAATTGAATAATTTGTGAACTGGTCATTTGGGAGATTGGAATAAGGATTTGTCTCCGGTTGCTTTAAGTTCACATATGAAATAACAATGGGGAATTGGAAATCCATCCATCCATTATCCAACCTGCTATATCCTAACTACAGGGTCACGGGGGTCTGCTTTAGCCAATCCCAGCCAACACAGGGTGCAATGCAGGAAACAAACCCTGGGCAGGGCACCAGCCCACCACAGGGTGCGCACACACACACACATACACACCAAGCAAACACTAGAGACAATTTAGAAAAACCAATGCATCTAAACTGCATGTCTTTGGACTGTTGGAGGAAACCGGAGCACACTGAGGAAACCCACGCAGACACGGGGAGAACACGTGAACCCAGGTCTCCTTACTGCGAGGCAGCAGCACTACCCACTGTGCCGCCCAGAATTGTAAATGGTCATTTTAAAAGACAAGAAATTTAAATATTACTCATATTAACAATTCTAACTGTAGAGTAAACAGAGTAAGCCTCAATTGGAAAAGGAGGTTTTTCAAGCGAGGTTTACTCAACTCAGTCTCAGTTTCATAAGTGTGCTTTTGTGAAATACCTTGCTGGAGATGTGCACGCCTTTTAATAAAGACACTCAAAAGCTAACAGGTTTCTTCAGAGTCTATGATTTGCTACAAAAACCAGAGGGCTAAACTGTAATCATAGTTAAATACAAATTGCCAAAACTTTAAGGCAGATAATCAAGTTGAAACAAGAAATGAATATGAAACAAGACATGAATTGTAAATAAGAATGGCAGAACCTAAACCTGACCACAAATGTTCACAGCTCAAATCAATAGAAAAAGGACTACTGATGCTGTGTTGAAATTAATGGGCAAGCTTTTATGACACAAATCATGGTGCCTCTTGGTAGACAACCTTTAGCAAGGAGCATTGTCACATAGCAGCCTATTTTCCATGAGCAAAAATTTTAAAATGGAGATGTAAGGCACTTAAAAATATAAATGGGAAAATATTAAAATCTTTCTCAAGTGTAGAAATAAAATTAAACCGCTCACATAAACAAAGCCTGAAAATTCAGCTCTCAAAATCTTCTCAGTTTAATGAACTGAAAAAATTGTCTAAATTGTATAAACATTTCTAAAAGGGCAATACCAGTTTTCTAAATCATAACACTGAAGTGATTGCCTCAAGTTTAAACTCTAAGGACCACAGATCACCTGAATCCACTACCACCCCCAATGAAGTGGAGCACCAACACGCAGATCTAGATGTTTTACTCCCAAAAAAGCATGCTCATGTGACCAAAACTCTTTACCTTGCCAGAACTTCCCCTGATGCATGTCTGCAGCTGGATTATTTTTTTTTTTAATTATTATGTCCAGTAAACATGAATTAATTGAACTTAATAAAACCATATTTCTTTGTTTGACTACTTATCATTTGTACTGTATTGTGTTATTTTGTCTGATCTAATTTTAGAAGAAACTTTCTTGGTTAATTAATAAACAAATTGACATATTACACTTGCTTAGCATTATGGTGCATTTGAAAGAAAAAAAGTTTAGAACAAAGGTATACATGGTGATTGAAGCATGCATGAATGACCTTTTTGTGTCTTATAAAATTATTTTTTTTCTTATGAATTTGAAAAATGTCACCTTTTGGTAGTGGGAGGCTGTAATTATATAGACTAAGAGTCACGTGGTTTGGAAGTGGGCTGGAAAGTGGAACCAGAGATTCCATAGTATTTGGAATTGGATGCGAAAAGCATGGAAAGAGCAGTTCTTATAGGTTTATAAATCATGTTTACACCTCAAATGCCATTCTTTCCATGACCCTGGTCTGGATTAAGTAGGTAAAAAAATGACATTATATGACCCCAAATGACATTATTATTCTTTTCTACTAGTCATACTGAAACAATGTTAATGTTAGCATTATTAATTTAATACCTACACATATTTTGCTATAACAGCTCATTTGTGTAATACACAATCATAAATTCCATTTTAATAATCTGACCTTGGTATCAGGCCAATAGTATAACTAGTTTAGAGATAATATTCATGCAATGTTTATGAGACAGATATTATCATTATTTTATTAAGACTGAAATAATGATTATGGAATCATCAATTAGTGCTACTAAGAGCTAAGTGCTAAATCGAAATCCAAATTATGGACTTTTATGTTGGGGATCTAACTTAGTGACCGGTATCTGCCATTTTGTGGCCAGAAAGGTACTGCTTCTTCAGGCTTCTCACTGATTACAGTTGGTGAGGTGGTGAGGTTGAATTATAAATGGCAGATTTGTCTTAAATCTGTCTGAGTCCTAATGTAATCTGCTATTTGCATATCTTTCTTACTAACTAAACATTGCCAA
The DNA here is from genome assembly GCA_026402145.1 of Polypterus bichir lapradei. Taxonomy (NCBI): domain Eukaryota; kingdom Metazoa; phylum Chordata; class Cladistia; order Polypteriformes; family Polypteridae; genus Polypterus; species Polypterus bichir. Next base: position 23,534,804 of record JANRMT010062815.1, read on the forward strand.
TTTTGATATTTAAAACTGTATTATGTCAGCAGGAGAATCTAGGCTAAATTTATTTTAGGTCACACAAAAGACAGAGGAGCCCTGGAAATTTTATTTTTTGTTCTTTATTTCACCTTATACAATTTCTCGCATTAGGAATTTGTTAGTTTTTGCATACCACTTGGGGTCAGAGTGTAGGGTCAGCCATTATACAGTGCCCCTGGAGCAATTGCAGGTTAAAGGCCTTGCTCAAGGGCCCAGCAGAGTAGGATCTCTTTTGGCAGTGACGGGGATTTGAACCGGCAACCTTCGGGATACCAGTACAGATCCTTAGCCTCAGAGCTACCACTCCGCCCTATAGGTGCAAACCCTTAAAATTATCCATATTATTTTTTGGTTCATTTAATTATTGTGCTGTTGAGAGTGCCACACTTATCCATTTCTATTCTTTTTCAGAAATACTTATTTCACATTTAGAGAATATGCCTACAGGATTAAATATACGTTTTTAAACTGCATAGCCAATGTCAAATGGTCAACTGTCTATAACTTCATTTAAATATACTTTTGTGTGTTTTTGAATTTTTTTAAGTATTTTGAAAAATCAATAATGCAAACAGAGCAGCTCCAACTGGGAATGCAGTTACTTGCATTAAAGAAATTTCATCTAACTGAACAGAATAAATTAGCAACTGATTTCAAAGCACTTTCAAAAAAATTTTGAAGATACAGTATACTCTAATTATCAGGGCTCTACAGCACAATACTATAAAATACTGCAAGCATAGTGTTGCCTTGTTTAACTGCTGGGGAAAATGACAGGTAAGTATAAAATTTAGTTTTGATGAGTTAGTAGAAATCTTGGAACTTCAACATGAGTCTATGCTTACATCTGTAGAAACTACAGTAATGAGCTGTCATGCCATCACTCTGCATATGATGCTGCAGCGTATATTGTTTATTCCCTCATATATGCAAGCTTCAATAAAGCTTTAAAGTATACTACCTTTAATGTAACTAAGAATTATGATATTTCTGTTTACAGAAAAATAAAGATAAAACTTAGTTACACACACATGCATACAAATGTCCCAAGGTTTACAGAGTGAATGTTGTAGGTAACTCAAACTAACTTGGACAGAGCCCAGTTCATACTCTTTATCTTTTTTTTGGTTTATCTTATTGGTTTATTTTAAACAGAATGAGATAGCATTAAAACAGGAATGTTTGGATCTGTGTTTTTTAAAAACATACATCATACAAGAGTAATTAGACTGAGATAACATCTAATAGATATAAAAAACTATACAACAAAAGAATTTTTTTGCCATCTTTTTTGAAACTGTAACAAATGAAAAGCCAAATGAAAGTGTCTGTGTGGAATTATTTTTAACCTGAAATCTTGGTATACAGTAGATAGGATTGCTAGCATCAGCAACTTCCCTAAAACTATTTAAAGAAGGCATTTTAAAAGCTTTAACACTAAAATGATATGAAGGTTTAACTTTGGCATTTAGATGATTTTCAAACTAAATATTCAAAAGTCAGGCTTTAAACAGTCACATAAAAACAAAATCACATCACACCAATCTTAGCTTCTCTTCACTAGCTTCCTGTCTCTCTACAGGATTTGAGTTTAACATTGTACTGACCTACTGACCTCTGAATCCCTTACTCTCCTTCACGATCACAGAGGTCCTGTGTCAAGAAGCTATTAGTTGTTGCAAGTTCTAGGATTAAGCTTAGAGGAGACAGTGCTTTTGCAATAGCTGCCCTAAGCTTTGGAATAGACTGCCTTTTAATATTAGGTCAGCACCAACTTTGGTCACTTTTAAATCCACCCAAATCTTTATTCCTTAGCTTTTTAAATTGTATGTTAGTATTTATTTATTGTGTGTATGTGTATTTCCATCCATCCATTATCCAACCTGCTATATCCTAGCTACAGGGTCATGGGAGTCTGCTGGAGCCAATCCCAGCCAACACAGGGCGCAAGGCAGGAAACAAACCCCTGGCAGGGCACCAGCCCACCGCAGGGCGCTCACAGACACACACACACACACCAAGCACACACTAGGGACAATTTAGAATCGCCAATGCACCTAACCTGCATGTCTTTGGACTGTGGGAGGAAACCAGAGTACCCGGAGGAAACCCACGCAGACACGGTGAGAACATGCAAACTCCACGCAGGGTATTTATAAATTGTAAATGCCGCATGGGATGGACTGGCATCCCTACCAGAAGAGGGGAAGGGACAGGAGGCCACAAGTGGATGAAAAGGCATCCCAACTGAGAGACAGATAGGGGCCTTACCTGAACAAGACTGACCAAGTGGATGGGTGGGCATCCCTGCCAGAAGAGGGGACGGCTCTTCACCTGGACGGGATGCCCAGGCAGATGGACAAAGTGTCTTTAACGGTTATATTTACGGCACCTTTCCTGGCCAGGATAAATAAGGAAGGACAGGGAAGAACTGTTGCTGGTGACTGTTCATTCCCTCAGGATTCTAGATGGCTGTGGCCCTGGATATTGGTAGCCAGTCGGAAACCAGTACGGCAGGCTGGGAAACGTAGTCAAGCAGAACAGCCCTACTGGGGTTTGTGGAGGCTGCTACAGGGAGTTACTTCCAATGGGCAAAGTCCTGGCATCAGAAGTACTCCATGGTCCTCAATAAAAAGGACTGCACTTCCTTGTCCAGGTTAGTCAGAACTGGGAGGAAGACGAGCGACACTCAACTGGAGGAAGGCAGTGCGGTAGAGAAAGGAGAGGTGATTGTGGAGAGAAAACTTGTGCTTTTGTTACTTTCAAGAAGTTTTTGTGTACAATAAACACCCTTTGATTTGAACCTGAGACTGTATTGTGTATTTGTGTTAGGGTTTTGGGCTCAATGTGCCTTGTTCTATCACTATATATTTACTGTTTGTATTGGTGTATTTATGGAAGCTGTACAGCACTTTGGTCAACTACTGTTGCTTTTAAATATGCTCTATAAATAAAACTGACTTGACTTGATAAGTGAGAACAGGCACCAAACTTCTCATAATACAATACAATACAACTTATTTTTGTATAGTGCAGACACAGGCAGTGGTGTAGCTCGAGTTCGTGCTGCTTCAATTTGCCTGCCCTCCAACATATCTGAATATGTTAACCTATTTAAATTGAAAATGAAAATGACGTATAGAGAAAAATTAAGATACATGTTAAATAGATTTATTCATATATAGAAAAACAGCAATCATTTTTCACATATAATTATTTATAAGCATCAACCAGAATATAGTATAGACGCACTGATAAGCCAGGTTCTAATTATTAGTTTAATATGTGAAAACCAGAACCGATGTAGTGTACAAGTGACAGGTGGGGATGTTTTCTGCACAGAGCAAGAACGCATTCAGATTGAAACGAAACAAAATTACAAATTGTAAATTTGTTGTTTATCTTCCTAGAAATTATTCTCGGTGTAATGTTTATGCTTCTTTTTGTTATTGCCTCATAAATTTAAACTGCTGTGTCTGATGCAGTCACAGAAGGGCAGTCTGAATTTTACTTTTTTCATTCATGAGTGATATTTTTCCAAACCGTGCCGCTTACACATGAATTGTACTGAGCCTTTTGGCCAATAATGCCATCCCCAAAAATGTGCCGCTCTGGGCCGACCGCCCCCTCTGCCCGCCCCTAGCTACGCCACTGGACACAGTGTGCTGTGCACAAATTCTCAGGTAAATTACTAAATATAGAATTAGTACCTTTTGTAACAAAAGCACAAACAATGATAAAGAGTTGGGGATATACCTGTATAACTACAGATGAAAAAAAAGTTTTTTTTCTGAAATAAGGAAAGAACATTTTTTCCCATGTGAGTCCAGAACAGAACTGATCCAAGATGGAGATGTCTGCAGTTTTGAATGATCCCGGCAGAAACGGGGGTTTCCAGTAGGGCAGTAAAATGGAAGTGACATCAGAAGTGGAATGGCTGTCAGTCTTCCATTCTATGGAGACAGAAAGAGAGATGGCATTAGACAACAGCACTACCCTATGATTTGGTGGGTTATCATCATCAGCCCTTAAGCTGGGTCCTATGTGCATATGTCACTATTTAAAACAGATATTTTAAAACACACACACAAAAAGTAGAAACTGATTAACATAAATGGAAATAAACTTCCTCATTAATTAATTGATGGTCAGTTAACAATGGAGGAGATTAAAATTGTAACAAGAAAGATAAAAACAAAGTCACAGTCCTGGATACCTCAGCCAACTACCCAACTACCACCTCCTGGGCATTTTATAGAGGAGTCTGTGCTGAGAAAATGAGGGGATCTTTTCATCTAATGATACCAATGCTCTCTTACCTCTGATGAGTTTTCGGGGCCCTGTAACTAAAAGCACCTCCCACTGCTATTTTATTAATTCTTGGAATCTTAAGTTGGCCAGAACCTTGAGATCTCTATGTGTGCTAGGGTCTTGGCCATTGGCCATTTAAGGCTTTATATGTTAAAAGTGAGATTTTGAAATCAGCCCTAAGCTTAACTGGGTGCCAGTGTAAGGACATGAGAACTGAAATTATGTGTTCATACTTTCTGGCCCTTATAATAATTCTTGCAGCAACATTTTGAATTAACTTAAAGTTGCATGAAGAATGATTTGAAGAGCCAGTGAGTAATGCATTGCAGCAGTAAACAATCCTAGTAGAAATGAATGTATATATTAATTTCTCAGTATCCTGTATATTTAGAAAACATTTTAATTTTCCAACATTTTTAGATGGAAAAAACACATTTTGGATAGTGTAATGTCTGTTTTAACCGACATGCTAGTATTAACTATAAGGCCTAAATTGTGCACTGATTCAATAAATGTAATGGTGATTCCAACTAAGTTAAAAAGCGACAGAATGTTTTTGCGGTAAGCACCATTCCCCCTAATAAGTGTCACTTCTGTTTTTTCTGTTCTCATCCATTCACTCCTTTAACATAGGAACGCAAGCAATTAAGAACAGTATCACTGTATCACAAGAACTGTAGTAGCAGACAGTATACATCTAACTGTTTTAACACTGTTGAGTGTTATTTCAAATTCTATTGGTGTTGAGTTATGCATAACGAAGGTGTTACACTTATGTTAAACTAAGGAGTTAAACTAAGGGATGTTACTTCTATTTGTAGTCCTGAGTAGCCACTAAACTCTGCCTACCAATTTCCTGCAATTTGTTGAGAAAGAGAGAAGAACGTTTTGGCTGTCACAATCCTGTATTTTAACAGGTATAGCTTTTGCAATTTTTAAGTATACACATGTTAAGTTATAATTTGTTATCCTTTATAAACCCAGACACAGTAGTATAATAAAAAAAAACAGTAGATTTATTTAATTGTAAAATTCAGGTCGTTCATACATTTCAGGATAAGAGATTGTTTTATGAAACCTTCAGATAAGGCTGGTGTTTGTAACCTTCTTTTATATACAATATGTAAATAATTAAAAGCAATTATTTTAATATTAACAAAGCAGTGAATCTAATACAGTATGAATAACATTACCTTCATAAACATTTCTGCCATTTTAATTTAAATCAGAGCCCAAACAAGTGATAACTTATAGTATTGTACTTTTACACAGAAACATTATGTGAATTTTTTATAAGGTTCACATAATACAAATCTATAGTAATAAAAGGCAAAGCCCTCACTGACTGACTGACTGACTCACTCACTCACTCATCACTAATTCTCCAACTTCCCGTGTAGGTAGAAGGCAGGCTCATTCCTTACAGGTTACTTACAAAAGTTAAGCAGGTTTCATTTCGAAATTCTACGCGTAACGGTCATAACTGAATCCTACTTATGTACATATATACGTCCACAGCCTGAAGCTCGGTCGCCGTGTGAGGCGGAGTTGCGTCCCCCATCACCATGCCTCCCACGTAGTTGGCTGCCTGCCTATATTGCATCCCCCATCCCTACGCCTCCCACGTAATTGACTGCCTGCCCATATAAGGCTGTCCATCAGCAGCAATCCAAGCTGTAAGAAAACAGTAAAAAGGAGGCGTGTCAGACGTCGTGGTACATTTTCTGATGCAGCTAGACGGAAACAAATTTGTGACGCTGCTACCAAATACTCGCAGAAAAATCCACAAGTTAATAGACACGTTGTCGCTAAATACTCGCAGGCAAATCCACAAGTTCATAGAGACGCTGCTGCTAAATACTCGCGGGCTAATCCACAAGTTCATAGAGACTCTGTCGCTAAATACTCGCAGACAATTCCACAAGTTCATAGACATGCTACTGCTAAATATTCGCAGGTAAATCCACAAGTTAATACCGGGAATGCCTGTTAAACATCATAGATTCACGAGTAGCGATTTGGGTGGTGAGATGTCTATCGAGGTGATCACCATCGATCAAAGAACTGTCACTTACCGAGTGGTTTCCAGGCACGGAGATGCCGCCTGCCTTTTCCTTTTTTATCAGGCTCAATCTTGATATCTGGAGGAACATTGTGTCTTATGTATTGAATGACTGGGACAGGTTCAAGGTGTGGATTGATGATGGTACAGGAGATAATTATACTACACAGGGGCACTATAAGAGTGAAATGCTTAAGCCCTTCACCTATGCTTCTGCATGTGAGTTGATGGCTGCTGCTAAATTGTTCGGTTGTCGCTTTCAAGTGTACCAAAATGGCCAAATATTTTACACCTTTGGACAATTGCCAATGCCTCTTAAACATCTTAGATTCACAGGTGACGATTTCAGTAGTGGACACTTTGATGTTTATGAATGTTTAAACTCTCAAAAGCTGGATGCGAAGTTCTCGATGAAGCCGGTTGTAATGTATGCTTACAACGCTTGACATATGCCGAATGTCACTTCAACACAAGTCCTGCAAATACTAACGTAATTGAAACAAACCATGAAACTCAAACTGATTATGACAGCAGCAATCCAAGCTGTAAGAAAACAGCAAAAAGGAGGCGTGTCAGATGTTGTGGTACATTTTCTGATGCAGCTAGATGAAAACAACTTCGTGATGCTGCCACCAAATACTTGCAGAAAAATCCACAAGTTCATATAGACGCTGTCGATAAATACTCGCAGGCAAATGCACAACTTCATAGAGACGCTGCTGCTAAATATTCGCAGGAAATCCACAAGTTCATAGAGACGCTGTCACTAAATACTCGCAGAAAAATCCACTGCGAGTATTTAGTTAATAGACACGCTGTCGGTAAGTACTCGTAGGCAAATCCACAAATTAATACCGGGAATGCCTGTTAAACATCTTAGATTCATGAGTAGCGATTTGGGTAGTGAACACTTCGATGAATGAAACCTGTTATCTTTACAATGGTTGACAAACACGGAATGTAACTTGAACACAACACGTCCTCCAAATACGAACCTGATTGAAAAAAATAATGATAATCAATCCTTGATAATCCTTGATGACAGCAACACTTATAACAGATGACAAAACAATTACATTGACAATCATGTTACGTTATTTTTAAAATGTTTCCTTTTCTTTTTCATAACTTCTTTAACACACTACTTCTCCGCTCCGAAGTGCGGGTATTTTGCTAGTATAATCATAAAATTATGTTAGCTCATCTAATGCTCAACTACTCAAACACTGACAGACTTACCTGCTAGTAGTATAAAATAAGTTAGAAAGCCTCCATTTTTGTTTATAATCGTATGCAGGAATCCATTGGTATCCTGATTAGCCTTTTGGTAGATGAAACTGAAAAACTGCATTCAGTAAAACATAAATGCATCATGTGCAATAGCTTTGTTTTTAGTTGTACAAAATAGTGCAGCATAATGTTTTTTGTTGTTGTTAACCGGTGTGGCAGACGACCAGGGACCTTGCCCCACCGGGACGCCTGAAGCAGGGAAGGACTGGGAGAGGGGCAATATCTCCCCTGGGCACAAGAGGGCAGCCCCCCTGACTTCCATCAAGGACCATGGATTCGCCTGAATGGTTCCCGAGCCTTGAAGGACAGCACTTCCGCCACACCAGGAAGTGCTGCCTGAAGACCATCTTAGAGCACCTGGAGCACATTCCGGGGTGCTATAAAAGGGGCCACCTCACTCTATTCGGGGTGCCAGAGTCGGGAGGAGGAAGACAGAGCTTGCAAGAGAGGAGTGGAGGCGGCCAAAGAGAGGAAAAGGACTGAATAGTTGTCTGTGAGTTGGTGGAACCTGTAGCGTACATAGTGTAAATAAACATGTGTTTTGGACATTGGTGTCATGACTGTCTGTGACTGGGCTATCTTTTACACCAGCAATAAACAGCAACTTGCCGTCAATGAATAACAGTGTCGAAACACTTGTTTGTTTAACTTTTTTTAATGATAAACTTGAAGGAAGGAATTTATGATGCTGTTCCATATTACCTGAAAATTGAGTATATTTTAGTTCAAAATGGTGGCTGGCATTTTCAATTAAGTCAGCATTTATACACATTTAATATTTAAACTTGATTTATCGATTTTTTTTTTAAATGCAGTTCAGACCCAGGGAGACTTGATATTCTCTCATATTTGTATTATTTTACCGACAATGTTATCCACTGCGACTTACATGTGAGCATGTTAGAGATACTGGAGCACAGGCAGGTGAGGGGACTTGCTCAGGCTCACACAGTGTCAGTTGCAGGATTTGAAGTTAAAGAGCCTTAATCACTACCCCACACTGCCTGCCAGCCTCTGGTTTTCTCCGCGACCCAGACTTATTAGTTGATGTTGCACATGACTGCATTAAGCAATTAACACTTTGAAAAATGGACGAGATATTAACAATAAAGTAGAGTGGTATTTAAATAGAATTGGTTACACATTTTTTCATTTCTTTGACAAAGTAATATTTACAAAAGTTAAGCATTTATAATATATTTATGTGTGTTTTTTTGTCAATTTGTTCCTATTATTTGTCCATTCATGTTCTTGAACAAGCCCTTTTACTCTTACAGCTGACTAGATTTTTCCAAATTAAATTTTTAGTTTTATGTTTTTTTATTGTAACAATTAACACGTAGTTTTTTCTTCATTTGCAGAGTGAGCAATTTTCATCAAAGTACACTTTCGAAGAGACAACAGTATCAATCAATCAATCAATCAACATTTATTTATATAGCACATTTTCATACAAAAAAATGTAGCTCAAAGTGCTTTACAAAATGAATAGAAAAATAAAAGACACAATAAAAAATAAACATAAGTCAACATTAATTAACATAGGATAAGTAAGGTCCGATGGCCAGGGTGGACAGAAAAAACAAAAAAAAACTCCAAAAGCTGGAGAAAAAAAAATAAAATCTGTAGGGGTTCCAGACCAAGAGACCGCCCAGTCCCCTCTGGGCAATCTACCTAACATAAATCAAACAGTCCTCTTTGTATTTAGGGTTTTCAAGGAAGGACCTGATGATGATGGTCACGTAGACTTCTGGCTTTTAGTCCATCAATGTTGGTTCATCATGATGCTTTGGGTAGGTGGTGGTGGCGCAGGCCGCCACCACAAAGAAACCGGAAAAAGAAGCAGAAGAGAGAGCAGGGGTCAGTATGGATTTTGGATCCACTGTAAATAGTTATTATGAAGAATTGAACATACAGAGTATCAGTATTACGTTAAAGTGAAGTTATGAAAAGGCCATGTTAAACTAATATGTTTTCAGCAGTGTTTTAAAGTGCTCTACTGTATTAGCCTGGCGAATTCCTATTGGCAGGCTATTCCAGATTTTAGGTGCATAACAGCAGAAGGCCGCCTCACCACTTCTTTTAAGTTTAGCTTTTGGAATTATAAGGAGACACTCATTTGAAGATCTAAGGTTACGATTTGGAATATAACGTGTCAGGCATTCCGATATATAAAATGGAGCGAGATTATTTAAGGCTTTATAAACCATAAGCAGTATTTTAAAGTCAATCCTGAATGACACAGGCAACCAGTGTAGTGACATCAAAACTGGAGAAATGTGTTCGGATTTTCTTTTCCT
>JANRMT010062815.1:23564790-23579973 GCA_026402145.1 Polypterus bichir lapradei
TTTTTTTTTTTTTTATTCTAGTGGTTGTTGATGCTGCTGTTACTGAATTATTGTTTATGTTTTAGCATCTAATTGTTTTTCCCCCCCCCCCCCCCCATTTATGATGAGTTGACACCCATGCTGTCCACTGCTGCTAATGTTTTGGTTTTGGATACTTTATTGATTCTGTTGTACAGATTTCAAATATTTTCAATAAATAGACTGGGGAACTGAACTAAAATGTTACCATAGTTTGTTTTTTAATCTACCTATCTGCCAATCTGAGCCATTTTAGTCCCGCACAAACAGGAGGCAAGCTCCACGCTACATTTATTCCTACATGTTAAAAGCCATATACAGCCACACAGTGTTACTATAATTGAAACTACAAAAAAGTCACTAGTAGAAAGAAATTAAACTTAAAAAAAGAGTAAAGCATTCACATTAACACTATTCTGAAACCTTTTAAGTACATCTGCATCTCTTTTTGGAAATGGAAAAAAAAACTGCTTTGCATGTGGAGGCCATGCAAACTTTACACAAAAAATGACTGTATTTGGAATCTGAATGCAGTTGTCCTAACAATTGTGTTTTTTTAACTTCTATTATGTCTACTATGTAGTCGATTTGCAGCTCTATGCATGAAGGAAATCAAAAGTAATGCTTTGATCATTATTTGTACCTTCTAGGTGCACTGTGTTATATTAGTTCATAGATGTATAGGTTTAATATTGTCACTCTTAGAGAGTACAGTGAAATGCTTGCTTGAATGTGCTAATTAACACATGTCTCCATCCTCTGGAGGTATGCTCAGTGAGTACTACTTTCCCTCAAGGTTAGATTTTTATTAGACAAGACCTGTAAGTCTCACTATTAAAAATGTATTATGAGAAACTTTAGTTTATTTGACTACTAAAATATTGAAAGAAATTCTTCAGGTGTTGATAAGAGTGTACAGCAATTCTACAATGTATGGTAATGTAGTTTATGCTTTTATTTGGAAATGTGCTCATAAACACTTTATCTTATTCCTGTCAATAAAAAAGTGTTATTTTACAAAGGTAGGTAAAAGGTATCATTATGCACTCATGGTCATCCAGTGACACTGACTGAGTGATTAAGTACATGCTCGACAGGCAGGACATTATATAATAACAGTATTCTACACTTATTCTGAATGACTGTAAAGGCCACAGGTTTCAAGTCATTTAATGTTTTTTCTTCTTTTTTTTTAGCTGCTGAAATTACTATGGCCCATGTAAGAGCCATTTGTTAGTTAGTTTGGTTATGTTAAGTTGATAGAAGTATTTTCTTAGTTATATTAAAATTCTGTCTATATATTAGTGCATAGACAATCTATCATAACCCCCACAAGCTAAATTGTGAAAATGAATATTCTATTTCTTATCATTCTGACTACAGACTAATTTACTTTAAGATCTACCTTACATTTGGTAAGGCATGGAGGGCAAACAGTTTCAAACCGCACTGAATGTATCGAGCGTAATGATTGTATTGAATGTAGTGAGGTACAAAAGTGAAGCCTATGTAAGTTTGCCATAGAAAAGTAACAACGTTTAAGTACAGAAAGTAAATGTTTAAAATGAGAAAGCCAAGATTTTTTTGAAATACAGAAGATGCCCTTTTCCCTTTTTTCCTTTATATTGCAAGTTAAACGTTTTTTTTTTATTTTTGTGAGTTGTTCTTTTTTTGAATTTTCTGGAAACATTTTTAAAAACGGACTTTTCGGACTAAGAGATTTATTTTGTTACGTGTTTGACTCCTGTTGAGTCCTACCTTGTCAACTCAGTAGCTGATTGACTTTGGGAACCTAGGAAAGATGCAGCTACAGCCTGTCTATGACAACTTTGGAAACGGCTGCTTTTCTAAAGAACTTGAAAAAATCTGATGCTGAACCTAATGTACTAGAACATCCTTTATCCAGCAACAGTTTCTTGCTGGGGAATTCCATTGTGCTTCCCAGTCAAGGCTCAGAGATCTAACCACTTTAAGTGTGTTCTTGGGCTGCTTCTAGATCTTCAACAAATTGGTCTTGCTTTGTATAAATCCTCAGGCATAAAAACAGGGGTATCCTCACTTTGTGCCCAAACCACTTTAGCTGGGGCACTTGATCTAGGGAAACAGTGATTTTATTCTAAGGTGCTCCCATAAAACTTCATGGAGACCAAGCTCAGCAGCCCTGCATATAAACCTAATAAACCTTTGGCTGCCTGCACTCTTGGTCTCGGTAATTAGGTCTCTGCCCAGTCATCATGATCAAAAATGAGTCTAGGGGTATACTATAAATTTACTAGCAAACTGAAAGCTTTGTTCAATTACTTTCTTTTCTGCTACAAATGTCACAAAAAATTGCACTTCTGCATTAATTCAGTGGTCAATGTCAAAATCATCTTTATCTTAATTTATGAATAAAACCCCAAGTCATTTAAACTCTTCACTTTAGGGCAGCTACCTCCCAGATCTGCAGAAAACAAGCTACTCTTCTGTTTGATGACCACAAAACTGGATTTGGAGATGCTAACTCTTATCTTGACTGTATCATATTCAACTGTGAAACCTTTTTGTAAGTCACAGGGATCACAGTCTGGTGCATTCACAGGACATCTTCCACCAAAAAGAAAGATGCAACCCCTATGTTCCTAACTGAAATACTTTCTAAGAACTTACTGCGCCTTTATATCCTCTATATTAGCATGAGAATTCCTGAAACCTACGAAAAAAGTCATAATCCCGGGCCACCTTAAATTCCTTCGGACCTCTCCATTAACTTCTTTTGTTTTGCAAATGAACTGCCAGCAGTACTAATTATGAGTCAGCAGTTCTTACCGTTGCACCACCCAAGTGGTCGTGTCAGTATTGTACCCTAAGGTGATTTTTTTTACTTCAGTTATATTCTTGAATAAAAGCGCACTTGTTATATGTATACCTTTTGTGAAAGTGTTTATTTGATATTTAGACTTCAGTCTTCACACATTATACACTTCATGTCTACACTTTGTCAATTATTACTAAAATATGAAAAACGTTTCTTTTTTGGTTATGTGTTCAACATTTCTTGCATTTTCTGTCATCCTAAATTTACATACATCATTGTAGACACGGAACACACATGAAATGTATGTGTTCTGAATAACAATATATTATTTACCCTATACAACTCCAGGGCACCTCACTGCCAGATAAACAAGACTTGAGCTGGGAGAATTTTTTTCCTTTCTGCAGCGGTGGGGGGATGGGATAGCAGGCTGATCGACACATTTACAAAACAAAAGACGCTGATGGAGAGGTGCAAAGGAATTTAAGATGGGCTGGGATTACAAGTCTTTTCGTAGGCTTCAGTGATTCTAATGTTAAAGCTGCTCAGATCCTTATGCTTAGTCATTTTCCAGCTTTCAACACATCACCTTCAAGAACTGACTGCTCACATTCTGCCTAATATAACACACCCTTTGACAGACATCATTGTAACCAAATTATCAACGTTATTCACTGCACCTGTCTGTGGTTCTAATGTTGTTGCTGATCATTCTATAGTATATATATATATATAAAGTGTGTGAATAGAGCAAAATAGATAAGAAATAGTTAGCTCTACCTTATGAATGACCAATTTATTTTTCTGCTTAATCTGGAGACGAACCTTGGAGTAATGCAAGCATTTCCTCCTTGATCAACAAGTAAAACCGAATCAGTAGAATTCCTACTTTTTTAAACTTCTACTTCTTGAATTATTAGCTATAAGAATCAATGGTATTCCAAAAAAATTCAGAACTGGTCCCCTGGAGTATTTCACATCTGGAATATGATGACCTCATAATGTTATCTAGATACCTAGGAAATAATACAGCTGCACTCACAGAGTTTTGGGAGGGAAGTAACATAGAGTGTTTTCCTTTTTTTGGTTTTGGTATTTTATTCGTCAAAAACTGTTTATGTAACTTTATATATTGAACTTTTTCATTGTTACAACAAAAATCGATGGCAACAAAAATAGCAATAAAAGTCAACAGTAACAACTTTCAAAAATCATAATGTGAACACTTTGCTAATTCGTAAGGCTTTTACCTGTTTTTTAAGAACAAGAAAATCAAACAAGTGGTCATGTGAAATGTGTTTATGTCCGTCTTTACAAACCCGTGTTCTACTTACTATGTATTGCTTTTCTATCACATGACCCTAACCTTCACCACAGTAGTATCAGTCATGTTGCTAGCACCAAGAAAAGGTAGAAAGTAAAACAAAGTAGCTGAAGAGAAGAACTGGGAAAGTGTGAGATGACTGAAGTATCTAAATGTTGAAAGGTTGTTTTGACTGCAAAAACTGAAAATATGTGCCTGTTTATATAAGTTAAAAATCTACAGTATTTAAACAGCAAACCCTACATTATTTCAAAGAAAAAGAAAAATTCCAATGAAAAAAACTGAATAATTAGCAATTTCATTTTATGGGTACAGTTAGTTAAATTTGTGAAAATTATAATTAAATATGCAATCTGGCTGTTTGAGATTGTGTACACCACATTAAATTTGTAAAAATTATAATTGAATATGCAATCTGGCTTTTTGAGATTGTGTACACCACATTAATGATAATGTTGAATACCTGGCAGATTTATATATAATTCTTCAAATTAAGTATTTTTATTTTGCTATTTGACTATACACTTAGAATTACTAAATTGTCTTATTTATATACTAATGTTTTCTCAAATATGAATTAACTTGACATTATTAAGTAAAAGAACTTTATGTAGGCTTTCACGAATGGGGTGGAGGTGGTCACCCAAATAAAGACTTTTTTTAGATAAATGACATTTGTCTTTAATTTAAATGTAAAGGCCTAGTGTGCTTTTATGGGTTTTTTTCCCTGTGGCACATAAATGAGTGTTTGATTTTTTCTGAAGAGTGAAGAGTAGGTGATCAACAAGATAATGGTGTGCTTTCATTAAACTTAAAAGAAAATGTTGCAGAAATTGTCAATTATAACAATTCATTCATCCATCCATCAGTCCATTTTACTTTAAAGAAAACTATACATTTTGAAGTAGGTATTCTTCTTATTACTCACTTTTGGCCAAGGAGGAAAAAACTTACATTCTTATTTTGTTTTTTTGTCATCTGAATGGTGACATTTGTTAAAACAAGAGAATATCTTGCTAATATTGAAACATTGCCTGTTACTTTTACTTAAAGACTTTCATGACCATTGGTTTCTATGAAGAGAGGGTTGCTGCCATGACAGGCCTGAACCACTTTTCATCCAGTGATCTTTTTAGTAACCTACTAGTAACTACTTGCAAACCCTCAAAACCTCTGTGGCAATAAAGAGGCACTGCTATCACGGCTTTTTGAACAGTATTTATTGTTGATTTAACATATTTATGCACCTGGGATAGCCTGCATTTTACTATTTCAATGGCTCTGTTCTAGACACCCCAGACTAGATAAAGATTTCAATAACATGCAAAGTGTTTTTTACACAATTCTGAAATTAGCTGATTTGTACATGGTTGTTAGTTTTTAATGGATATTTGAATTTTTTTCAGATTTTTTCCCTAGTGAAACATAAATTTTTTTAAAAAGAGGACTGCCTTTTTGTATTCTGGGTACCACTCACTTGTCCCAAACTACAAGTGGGATGTAGCTTCAGTCCCAGTGTTAAACAAACTAGAACAGTAAAGTTCAACCCTGGCAACCTCACAATATTAGTCAGACACATTTGTGCATCACATATTAGTTATATATTATTTGAATGAAAGTGCTTTCTGTTTATGAAAGCAAATTAATTTTGTGATAGTGCACCTATCGCAACGTGTGCAGTCAATAACATCAGTTAACATTAGGAATTCATCAATGGTCTCTGTAATACAGGCTCCAATTTATCACCCAATTCCAAGAGGACAGGTCTAAGAAGTCTAAATCACCTTTAATTCAGTCATCATTATGAACCATTGTAAGCCAAAAAATCATTGTGATCCCTGAAAACATGCTTCTTGTATAGTCTGCAATTGACACGTCACCGAAAAAAGCTAATGCTGCCATTGCCAGCTATGTCCTACAAAACACAGCACACTATTTTTATAGAAAATGGATAGGCTACACACTAAGGCATTTAACATTAAGTATACATATTAGTTGTTATTACCCACACTGAAGACATCTGTATATATAGAGAGTATGTCAGTTAACTGTGAAATAATTACTTCAAGAATATCAGAATGTGACTGACACATTCATGATGTTTATGTTTTTTAAATCCCAACTTTTGTGTAAGAAACGGTGTAAGAGCCAATCTTAGAAAAATGAGTTAAACTCATATTGGTGTTTGCTTAATTTCAATAGAATATACATTTCTTTCATGGTCATAGACATTGGTATAGTCTTTTCCCCTTGTATATTAGTATGAGATAGAACTTTCTTGCTATAACTAAGATCTTCTTCTTTTGGCTGGTCCCATTAAGGGTTGCCACAGTGGATCATCTTTTTCCATATCTTCCTGTCCTCTACATCTTGCTCTGTTACGCCCATCACTTGCATGTCCTCTCTCACCACTTCCATAAGCCTTATCTTAGGTCTTCCTCTTTTCCTCAAACCTGGCAGCTCTATCCTTAATATCCTTCGTCCAATATACCCAGGATCTCTCCTCTGCACATTTCCAAACCAATGAAATCTCATCTCTCTGACTTTGTCTCTCAACCGTCCTACTTGAGCTGACCCTCTGTTCTCATTTCTAATCCTATCCATCCTTGTCACACCCAATGTAATCTTAGCATCTTTAACTCTTCTACCTCCAACTCTGTCTCCTGCTTTCTGGTCAGTGCCACGTCTCCAACCCATATAACATAGCTGGTCTCACTACCATCCAATACAGTGTGTTAATTGAGTCAGTTGTTGTTTAGAATAGGACCCATTTTCAACATAGAAATGGGATAAGCATACAGTTTTCTGAACGTTTTTAAATGGTTCAGAAACGTTTTGAAATGATTTGTAATGATTAGAAATGCAACAAAGATTTATAAGCTTTGAACAGAACTTCTTTTAAACAAGAACTTTTCTGATTTTTGCTATTTTAAATTATTTTTGTGTGAACTGTTTTACTTTGAATTTTAACTAAACATTTTTACAACAAAGATATTTCTCTGTGGAATCACTTCAACGCGTCAGGCTTTGTTGAATCCCATTTTTTTATGCTAGAGCTGATGAACTTTGGTAATTTTGGGAAAATGCAGCTACAAACGGCTTTCCAAGCATAAACAGGTTTTATACATGAGCCCCCAGGTCTCCAAGGCAGAAACTCCGCAGCAAGCGTTCTCTGAGGGGCAACACTGTCCTATACTAAGCAGAAAGTGTTGCCACCTATGTATTTCCATTCCTTACTCTTTCTATAAAAAGAAGGTCAGGTATTGCTTGCTCCGTAGCATCCTGGGTTAGCGTTACGATTCTCTCCAAATTGCTTCTCCCTTTGTCATACTGGTGCCCCACCTACTGATCCTGTGGTTTACACAGCACACATACAGAACAAATGACTCCTCTAGGCACCAGAGGTGAGGTTGAATATTTCATCACATAACTTTTTTGTGTGGTTTGGTTTTGCCCATTTAATAAATAATTACACAATAAATAGTTGATCTTGAGGTGGTTGTGAATGTTTGTAGAAGAGCTATTGGCAACATGTGTAGAATCAAATTGAAATAATAATAACAACAAATAATCTGTGTTGCAATAGTGCTGTACTGGGAAACTGCAGATTAATTTTTCAGCTAGAAAGTTATTTTTCTTTGCATTCCACCTACAAGCTTCTGCATCACTGTTAGAGAGCATGCACTAGAAGTAATTTCTAGCATGACCAAGCATGGTCAGATCTTTATCGCTATTTGGAAATATTATTAGTGGCTTCTGTCTACACTGAAACCTAGAAATCCCAGCTAGTATGTTCTAAGAGTTAGACAAACAGAGCTGTCTCTAAACTCCATGTGTTTATCATAATTGTGAGTATACATAGTCATCCCTTGCAAGTTTGTATGGATTTTGACCCCTAAAAATTGCACTAAGACCACCAAACAGCATTGGAACATAAGAATTTATTTTAATTAAGGCAGCAGTTCTCAAACTTTTTGGTCTCAGGTCCCCTTTACATTCTTTAAAACAGTTAAAGACCCCAAAGAGCTTTTGTATTTATAGTTTCTATCTATCACTACCATATTAGAAATTAAAACAGTGAAATTTTCAAAATATGTATTTATTAGGTAATTTATAAATAACACAAAATAACCCATTACATGTTAACAAGTTCAGTATCCCAGAAGTTTCACTGACTTGATGCTATACTCTAATTAAAAAGTGTTCCTTTCATTTTTTTGTGCAGTGTACTTTCCATGTATCTTACACCTCTTACCAAGAGGCCAAGCATTTACCACATCAGCTTTTCCCAGAGTGTGTTCCATGGATGAGACATTAAAAAGTGTTCAATGAAAAAATATTGAAATTATTAATTACAGATTTTTAAAATTTTGTATGAATTTGCATATGTTTTGTTATTTATTTAATCTTTGTATTATTATGATTTTTTTATTTATTTTTGGTCATTTTGTAATCTGTATTTAAGTATATTATGTTTTACAGATACAGATAATCAAAATGCAACAGAGGTATCTTTTCATATAAGTAACTGCATTGCACATAACAGTAAAGCTCTCACTATTGGAGAATTGCTTATTAAACCTTGTTCAAAAGATATTGTAACACGTATGTTAAATGAGCAGTCTGCTCAAACGGCAGTACAACAGAAAAAAGAAATAATCCGTCAAATAAAACTTAGCAGTGAATTGGAAATGGATGAATCCACTAATGTTTCAGGACTCAGTGTTTTCATAGTATTTACCCGTAATAGATTTAAAAATATTATTGAAGAAGATATGCTTTTGTATGAACCTTTTCAAAACAAAGATGACTGGGGAAGAAATATTCCACTGCATTGATAAGTTCATTACAAAACATGAAACTGGTTGGGAGAAATATGTTGATGTTTTGTACTGATGGTGCTCAAGTAATGGTTGGAAAGATGAAAGGGTCAAATATTTTAAAAGTACAAAGCAAAAGCACTAACAATCATTGTATTCTGCACAGACAAGCTCTGAAATTAGAAATACCAGAATATATCAAAATTGTGGTAAGCGAAGCTGTAAAAGTTATTATTTCAAATCTCATTTCAATCCAGATTATTAAAAAATTATGTAATGAAATGAGTATCCAACATTAAGCACTTCATTTACATACTAAACTATCAAGAGGTTAAGCAATATTTTTTTTAACTATGTAGTGAATTACTGGTCTTCTTCACTTTAAATAACTCAGGACAGAATTTTGTTGACTGTTTTAACCAATTCATCATGGCTAACGAGGCTTGTGTATCTGGCAGATATTTTTTTTTTAAACTGAATTAAATTAACTTTTCACAACAGGGAAGAATGTGACATTTATTAGCACAAAGGATGAAATGTCATCCTTCAATAAGAAACTAGAATTGTAGATAATAATTTTGACTTCTTCTCAACATTGCATTAATTTTTGAGAGAAATGAATGCTAAAATCCACAAAGAAGTTTCTAGTGCAGTTTTACATCACTTACGTATACTGCAGTCATCTCTCTTTCAATATTTTCTTAAACCCACTGATGATAATTCTTGGGTTCAAAATCCATTTATAATTACAGCTATACCTGTCAGCTTCACTACCATTAGATTATGAACCCCCAATTGATTAAATTAATGACTCTGATTTGAAATGGAAATATAAGAAACTTCCATTAAATAATTTCTAGACTACCATAATAAAATAATTCTTCAATGTATCAAAATGGGGAATTCAAGTACTGCTTCATTTTACCATCACTTATTCGTGCAAGGCTGGATTTCTGGATTATGCTGAAATAAAATCAAAGTATAGGAGTAGACTTGATGCTATTCTAGATATGATTAGAGGGGAAAAAATAAAAAGGTAATCCATCTCAGGAAATGTATGAAAAAAAATCAAAGTTAAAACTGGAGTGCAAGGGTCAGAACCAGGAGATTGATAATAAAGAAATAACTCAGCCTAGACAAACTCAAAAAATAAAAGCCAAAAAGCATGCAAACATCTTTGCTCTGAAAACCTTTTAAAGGAATACTCCTCCCAAAAATTATATTTTGTTAATGTTAATTACACCATGTAGTTTGTAGAGGTGGCCAAGAAAATGTTTACTCATGTTTTTTTGGAAAAACTACATACCAAAGCTGGACAGCGACAAACATTGTGAAAAACGTTCATCTAAAAAAGAAATCTTGTGTTTCATAATTCACATGTCTGATATCTACCTGCATGGTCAACATGTGCAAAATGTGAACATTTCTTCCTATAATTTTATTAACAGTTGCTTCTTGAAAACTCTACATTGAATGTAAACAGGAAAGATGTTGTTCCAACATTGTTGTGTGTTTGAATTAAAGACAGGTTTCTTGAGCAATGAAAGGATAGCAGATCTTCAATTCATGGAATATTTATGTAAATGCCAAGCAGCATGATAGATTGATTATAATACTGTCCACATCAGCACTCCACTGTTTTTGTTGCAGTCTTAGTGGCATACTGCACCAAAACTGGTGGCACTTTATTCACTTTTGTTTTGTTGCATGTGCAATGGCACTTTATCAGTGTCCGTCTCCTTGACCATCTCTTGTGTTACCTTTCACAGTGGGGTAGTAGCTCAATTTGTTTACACTTTGATATGGGGCAGGCTTAGGCAAGTATCTTATTTGCCATGGAAATTTATTTGAAAATATTGGTAGTAGTGACATTACTCCACAGACTGTCTTTCCCTGATAATTAAGTGTGATCTTTTTCCAAACAGGGAAAACAATGGTACATGTGACCCAATGCATGCGATTGTGTGTTTATGTGACTCAATATGTGTACCAGTATTTTAATGTAGTGGTACTCAAGTCTTATTTTTTCATAAAAGGCACCTTATTCACAGCCAAGTATCACATTCCATTGGTCCTTCCATTTTAACAAAGATTATATTATATTAACTTTTTCTGTCCATGTATTAAAACCTTTCCCAATCAATATGCTATCAAAATTCTAATATTTCTCCATATTTTTGTTATGATAAATAGATTAATTAGATATATATTGCAAAATAGAAATGTTGTACATTTTCTCACTTCGGCTATAATACACTTTCCTAAACCTCTGTTGCCTCAATTTATTATATTTTCTCTTCCCTACAACATTCTGTATATATTTTTTCATCCTTTTGTTATAATTTAGACAGGCTATGTAATATGCTGAAACTCAATAAAAATAATAATAAATGTAATTATTAATATATTGTGGTATATTTAACCTCACATATAATATAAACATAGAAAGTCTACAGACTGAAAATGATATAAACTTTGGTATATGGGATGCTATACAAGGATACACTTAACAAACCATAGCCATACAGTAAAGAATTTTTAAATGTTTCCCATAAACACTTTAAGGTAACAACAAACATTTACTGAGCAATGGTTGGTATAATTTAGAAGTGCACAACTTTTAAATAATTGCATTTGTTTCAAAATTATGAGTATCCAATATGTCCATGTGGAATTTTCTAATTTTCTCTCTCTCTCTGTAGAGTTTACTCAAATATAAATGATAGTTTGGAATTATAACTTGGCCCAGTATAAATAACTATAGGCAGGTATAAGAGTATGCCCTGCAATACTTACTTAAAGTGGAGTGAAGAAAACTCCCAGACTCACCTTAGCAGACCACTAGATGCTGCAGCTGATAGAACAGAATAGTCTTTGTAGTAATTGCACAATATGTAATGAAATTTAGTGGCAGCTTTCAATACAGCATAAATTAGACATACTGTAAGTATGGTATTAATATAAACATAGCTTGTGCTAACTACAGTTTATGAAAAGAAATCATTAAAAATAACAAACTTAAAATGCATAAAAATAGGCAGTAATATACACACATACACATTGCCTGACCTAACTGTATAAAACAAGTCCTTAAAAAGAAAAAACTATGAGGCATACAGAGGTAGTTGTACCCAAAAATGAGGACTTCCTGAAAATTCCTACTTGGTACTGAATTTAAAGCAAAAATAGCCCTAGGATAAAAACTACCTTTGAGCCTGAGGTCTGGGCATACACAGACCTGTAATGACTGCCAGAGAGCCACAAAATGAACAAATGATGATTACGGTGATATTAGTATGCCTGCAGAGACAATGGGAATGGTAAATGTCAGCTATTGACAGAATGTGAGTCACAATGATCCCTTGTGCAATATTTATGTCTCTTTGGAGAGCCTTTTTATCTGCCACAGAGTAAGTGGAGTACCACACCATCAGAGAGCAAGTGAGGACACTCTCTATGGAACATCAGTAGTAGTAGGACATCAGCAGCTGCTCAGGCAGACTAAATTTCTTTCATGCACTGTGAAAATAAAGCTGATGCTGTGCCCTCTTGACCATTGATGTAACACTGGTCATCCATGAGATGTCATCTACAATATAAGTTCCCAATAATACAACGGCAGGGAGCTCTTTCTACTGTCTTCACATTTATAGTAAGTGCTGCCAGATCATTCCTCTGCCTCTTGAAATCAATAATCAAATTCTTTTGAGCACCAGGTTATTTAAGCCCCATTCTATTAGGCCCCCACCTCATCTCTGTAGACTGACTAATCGCTGTCCAAAATCAGAAGAAATTTATGTTGTGTCATCTGTGAGCTTAATGAAGATGTTATTTGAATGAGTCAGAACAAAATCACAGGCATAAAGGGAGTACAGAAGGGGGCTCAGCATACAAACGTCTGGAGTGAGGACCTAATTTGACTGTCTGGTGACATTCTTTTAGAAAGTCCACAAGCTAAGGGAGTGACTAATCCCCAGGTCCAGAAATTTAGTGATTGTTCTACTTAGAATTGAACATGTGTAGCTTACATTGGGAAATGATTTAACTTCAACACAAAAGGAATAATTACTGAAATTAACTAAGGAAAAACTAGTCTTCCTGGTAAGTTCAGCCACAAACATCTAAGAGTTTAACAGACTTGTTATTGCTCAATCTTATGTGTCATATTAGACCTCTGTGAATTTTTTTTCTGCTGCTTAAGGCCACAAATGCACCTTGACCCCGATGTCTGTCCCGTTCCATTCCTGTGCGATTAGATTACTGTTGTCTTAATACCGATCACATTTTAAAATAAGGGATAAAAGAATCTGTCGAAATGGAATCTGCAGAAAAGCAAGGATTTACTGTAATTCAAATTTTTTTTCTGATGCTATACTGTCGGCAAATTTGCCAACCTGCTCTCCATCCTGGTCTGAAGCAGCTGATAATTTTACCTAAGTCTTCAAAAGAAATTTTAATTCTGTATTGGGTTCCTTTAAAACTTTTATGTTTAAGAAATTTGAAAAACACTTAGTCACATGTCCTCCACAACTAACAATAGCACATTAATCAAATGCCTTTTACATTACTTGATTTGGACTCTGCTGTCTATAAATGTTATTGAGCCAACACTAGCGTTTTTGGGGTATGTTTTTAACTATATGATATTGTGAAGTGCTGGTAAAAAGCATGCACTTAATGTAGTATATTAATTAAAGTAATTGTGTATTAATTAATATGACTTACTGTTACAAAAAATATTTAATAAAGAAAAACGTAATAACTATTTGATAAAGTATCTAAAAATGTAAAATGCACAAAGTTTCAAATCAGCTAACTAAGCCCCTGAATGTTACACTATGTGTACATTTTCTTACTTGTTATTGTAAGGCTTTGCTATCATTATGATAATGTGAGCGCTGAAGTCGGAAAACAACGGAAGAATTTAAACCCAATTTAAGTAAAAATAATTTCTTTATTCTTAATTCTTGGTGAGTAGAGAGAATGTGAGACTGCCTCTTTCCAACTCAGTCAACTGATTTGGATTTTGGCAGAATACCTAAAGTAAACCTGTTCTCTCTTTTATATCCTAGAAAAGAAAAAAAAACCCTAGCAATTCATTCTGAGGTTATACATAGGTTAGGTTAAATCTTAATTTATGATATACTGGAATGTCCTAAAACATGAAACAAATAGTCATTTGCATTCCTAAGGAATAAACCCTTCTAATTATACACACTTAGAATCAATTTAAACATTCTTATAGTCCATAAAGATCTTACATTCTTCACAGGGTCTTCTGATAGTATCAGAGGTCAGCCTTTCCTCATAAATGATAAAAGTTAGTCCCTTAATGCTGTGCACACAGCCCAACTCCTTTTCTGCATAAATCAGGAACAAATCATATAGCTCTCTGCAGCATGATCAACTCAAAACACAGTCCTTGATATCTGTGAGTTAAATAATAATGTTTTCTCTTCCTCAATAATAATCCTCTTCTTGGGTCCCAGTATAATATTGATTTTCTTGTTTTGTTTCTCAGATTAAAATGTTTAAGAACCCAGCCCTAGAGGACTTGTTAAAACCCTTATAGCTTTACTGTTTTAAATAATGATAGAAAATGTAGAATTTTTTTCAACATAATATGACAGCATCAATTTAAATTTTAATGCTCCAGGATATTAATGATAAAGACTTTCAGTTCGCCATCCAAGAACAAATGCAAGTCATTATGAACATTATAGATTAGAATGTGAAAGAATGTTTCTTAAGATGTAAAGCTAAAACTACGAGCAAACCATAGATACAACATTTTAAAGATTATGTTTTAATGTTGTCATGTCTGTTAAAAAAGGTCACTTTAAACTGGTGTGTTCTCCTTTAAATGCTAAAGTGCAGTATGGTTGAATAGGTTCATGACATCCCACATGCACATGTGAGCTTTCTTGCTGGAAAGTTTGTTTGTGAGCTATTAATATTTGTTTTGTTTCTTTCAAAGTTTAATAAAAAACATCATTCTTTTGCAGTCTAAACAAATGCCCAGTGGTGGTGATTTAAATCAACTTTATGAAGTCAAACATAAAATGAATAAGAATAAATAATCAAGCAAGGCAGTGTTATGATATTTAGCATATAATTTGAAAATACACTATATTATAATCTATACCAATAAACGGCAAAGCCCTCACTGACTCACTCACTCACTCACTCACTCACTCACTCACTGACTGACTCATCACTAATTC
>JANRMT010062815.1:23604973-23617501 GCA_026402145.1 Polypterus bichir lapradei
AGTGAGTGAGTGAGTGAGTCAGTGAGGGCTTTGCCGTTTATTAGTATAGATATCATACAGACCACGGTATCAGTTATTATAGTTTGCTATTGAAGAGTTTCTTAAACTATCAGGGAACATATAAAACTAATCCTATTTTTAAAAGTAGCAACAAAGGCTTTGACTAAATAATACTGGGACAATATGCTGCCAACTACCATTGAGAGGGAACAGCAACAAATCATTTTTGTATTTTTCAGTTTTCCTCTGAATATCTGGATCATTTAAAGCTATTGCACACCTTTTCACAAAATCAAGAAGTTTTCCCTACTACTGAAACCAATGGTTAATTCTTCATATTTCGGAGGGTCTGTGATGGCCAACTAGCATGTTCCTCATATTTCTTTTCCTAAGATGTCAGTCATTGAAATATAATACCATGATTATTTAAATGTTATCTACATACAGCTACTACTACCAGAGGTTTACTTACCCAGTGACAACTTTTGACGCAACTCATCCCTTTCTCTATTTGGCTCTGCAATTCCTAATTTTGCTCCATTTCTCTCTTTGTCAAGCATTTTCCTTAAAGACAACATGGCTGTAAGCGACACCTTAGTGAGTCTGTTAAAATGCAATTGAGGACATTTTAGCTAAGTAAGTAACGTTAGCAAGAACAGACAACTAATTGCAATGTAAACTTAACAAAAGACAAAGCGACTGCAAAAACATGCATAAGTATATCTGATACAGTACAACCGAGACTAAGCAGTTCTAGTCATATTGAAGTTACTTACATGTGTTTGGCATAGCCTTGTCATCCGTGTGTTTTCCTTTTTGACCCTGTTTTGATGAAGGATTGTTTAATCTTCCTCATCCCTAACTAGTGACATGAGAAATGTTATCCATAACGCTGTTACAGTCGGCCACTTCTCAGTTATCTATGATGATAGGTAGATAACCCCACTCGATCAGCAAAAAATTTGGGGAAAGCATTTGACATCTATGTTTTGCGAGATTTGATTAAATAATTCCATTAGCTTAGAACAGGTGCAAAATATGATGGGCATTTGTTGTTAGTTTTTCGTGCCTCTATTATTGTTAACTATTTTTGGAACTGAAACTGTTTGAGAGGTCTATTATATGTTTCCTGGAGATGTAACTTGAATGATATAATATTTTTGTTAGTCTTATATAAAAAATGTAAAGATTTATTTTTTTTTTATAACAAAGTCTAAGCATTACTATTTCTTTATGATGAAAGAGGGATATAATTTGTTTTAGAATGTACTGTATTACAAATCTATTATTGAGGCAATAAACTTGATGTGTTGATTCAAGCTGAGTTGTTCCTGCCATTAATTTCTGTTACAAGGATAAAACTAAACTGTTCAACTAACTACTCCTTGTTGTTTTCTTCAGTAGGACGCATACCTGGTCATGTTGCTGCCCAATGCCTATTAATGCATCAATTACCCATTTACACACCTTTCTAATGCATGAATAGTTGCAACTTTAGATTAGGAACTGCAAAAACCTCCACAACTAATGAATAAATGGTTTATAAACATGTGCAAACCTGTATACTGTAATGCATGAAGAGTTTCACTTTTAGATTGGGTACTGTAAAAACATTTACAAGTAATGAATAAATGATTTCTAAAAATGCACAAATGATTATAATGGACAAATTGTTTAAAACATCTGCAAGTCATGAATACCTGATTTGAAAACAGGCAAAGTGTGAAAGCTGACAAAAATTCTTACAGTATTACAAGCAGGCCAGAGCATTAAATAACCAGTTTTACAGACTGTTCAACTCATGAACCAAACATTTGCATATCATAAATAAAACATGTGTAACTAATA
The DNA here is from genome assembly GCA_026402145.1 of Polypterus bichir lapradei. Taxonomy (NCBI): domain Eukaryota; kingdom Metazoa; phylum Chordata; class Cladistia; order Polypteriformes; family Polypteridae; genus Polypterus; species Polypterus bichir. Next base: position 23,606,822 of record JANRMT010062815.1, read on the forward strand.
TTTAAAAGTATTTGTCCCTATCAGCTAGACATTAGTGAATGCAGTGTCAACATGAAAAATGTCTTACTAACGATTTGTTAAATCAATTTTAAATGTTTAAAAGTACATTACCTAATGTACTGTATGAATCATTTAAAAACATAACTATTTGAATGAACATGAACTCATAAACTGTTAAACATTGCATAATGCTTGTTAATGCTTTGTTAATGAAAGGTATTATTAAGTGCTACCGATTAAGGATATAAAACCAGCATCAGGTTTTCTTTGGCATGTGACGTGAAAGAAATCGCTCAAGTTAGCCTTCTGGGAAGGTATGTTTCTGATAAAGGTCTCCATGAAGAATTACTTCATGGACAAACTTGAGGTGAACATATCTCTGCAGCAATTTTGGAATTTTTGACTGTTAGGGAAATTGACATCAATAAACTGGTATTTGTTGCTACAGATGGAGCACCCAGTATGATGGGTAAAAATAAAGGCTTTGTTGCCCTCTTCAAACAAAATGTGGAGCACAATGTTTTTACATTTCATTGTATCATTCATCAAAAAGCACTATGTATGCAGACATTGTCCATCAAATTTGTAAAATTGATGGATTTGGTAGTAAAAATAAATAATGGCAAAAGGGCTCAAGCACTGATAGTTTTGTTCTCTTCTTGAAAAAGTAAACAGTCAATATTCCAAGCTACAAAGTCAGCTTAATGATGTAAACTTGGAATTCCTTTTACAATTGAAGACTTTCAACTACTCACCAAACATGAAACAACTCTGTGTGGAAATGCAGTGTCAAAAGTCTCATTGAATTGTTTTTCTTTATTTTCTGTTTTTCGCATTAAAACAAAAAACATATCTCAAACCCCCTTCTCTACCCATTGTGGCTCTTTGTAAAGCTTGGGTAAAACATTTAGGATAAAATGCCTTTTTGCTTTAAAATGTTTGCCGACCCCTGTTCTAAACAAACCCAAGCTCTATTTGCTTTCTAAACATTGTGACCATAAGGGGACCACCAAGCAGTTCCCCATAACCTGACACAGGCAGAAGTCCATCAACACACAGGCTTTTCCTTCGTTCCCCACCAAAGCACAGTACAATGAAGTACTAAGCACAAATATTAAAGCACAGAACTTAATCTTGTATTCTTTACCTACCTGTCTTTCCTTCTGCCTTCACTTCTCCTCTGACAGGCTACATCTCCCTTACTCAGAGGACTTCGTTTATGATGTACCCGGGCATACTTCCAGTGGGTGTTAGTGTTGCCCTGAAGCACTTCCGTGTGATGTGGAAGCCCGACAATTTAGGGCTCCGCAGCAGCCCCTAAAGGTATCCATGGAACCCAACAGGGTTGTGCCGAACTCCAACTCCCATGGAGCCTTGTGGGAATCCGAGGCATAGCTGAAACCTGACAGACAATTTACTATTGTCGTATGCACATAACACATTGAAATTCTTACTTGCATGCCAACCAGACTAATGACAGTAGCACATTACCAACAACAGATGAGTACAAACGTAGAAAGTGAAGACATTCAATGTGACATCAAACAACATGTACAAGAAACACTCAAACAGTTGTCAGTATGACGGTCTGTTAAGTAGAATTAAGACCTGTGATTAACAATTGTTCCAGAATCTAGAGGTGTGAATGGTACTCCTGTACTTTTCATATTTAATTGTTTTTCTAAGGCAGTAAACACATCTTAAATTGAAGTGAGGTGTGTGCCAGTAATATTCTCTGCTGACTTTACCACTCCTTGGAGTGCTTTGTGGTCATTAGTTGAACAGTTGCTGTACCAGGATGTTATACACCCAATGAAGACTTAACTGCAGCTGTAGATGTTGGTAAGCATAGGTGGTTTTGTCAGTGCAAGCAAAAATGTTAGTGTGCTTTATTCACAGTTGGTCAAAGATATTATGAGGGGGACTCAAGGCTAAAGTTTTCCACTGCATCTCTGTCACTGTATATGGGAGTGCAGTCTACCCCTGGCTTCCAGAAGTCTGTGACCAATACCTTTGTTTTACTGACATTAATGGAGAGATGTGACATCCCGTGTAGTGGCAAGGTTAGCACCATACCACACAGTGGGTATCTTGTAGTGCAGGACTCTCTGTGATCAGATTTGTGAGAAGTCAGACATGGAAACACAGACACAAAAAGGTGGCATTTCCAAACAAGAGTGGGTTTATTTAGAGGTGCAACAAAACAACAAAAATAATGTACCAATCAAAAATAGTGAGCAATATATACAGTGAAATTTCCATTCCCCAAAAATGAAAAATACACAAAATATACGTACACAAAAAAGGGTAGACTTCCTAAATGAGGAAAATGAGTTCAGGAAGAAACTACACATAAAATCCAAAGAATGCAAAAAATATTTACATGAAAAAGTGTATATACAATAACAAAAACAAAGTGCACCAAAACTCAAAATCTGTACACGTATGATATGTGAATGTCATGCTAAGGTTATGAGTAACATCTATTATAAAAAAACATCTTGGCAGGGAGACAAGGCGTGATCTTCTTGGAAGACAATCTGACGTTCGTCTGAGTCATTTTAACATCACGCAAGACAAGGCAGTGAGACAGAAGGCTCACATCCGTAGTGCACCTCCAGGGAGGTTAAGCGAAGCAATCGAGACTAGATCATCTTGGAGAAACACTTTGACGACACGTGAGACTAGACATTACAACCTTAGGAAGCTAAACCCGTGAGACAGTGACTTTTGCACCTCACGGCCTACTTACAAACAATTTAAAACAAGTTCACGTACATCTAACCTAGCAGTTGTTGGAATGCTTTTGGCAGACACACTTCATTTGCTCCCAGCTCTTAAAACAACGACAAGCAGAACACGCAGCTCGCCAGCAGCAACTGCAGCAAGCCAGCAAATGATCCGAGTGCATCTCCTTAGCGTGTATTCAGCTCTCACCCCCACCCCCTACTTTAGAACACTAGCGGCAGAGAAGCGAAGGGGCAAAAGGACAGCTGCTGTACAGGCTTTTAAATGATTGACACAAAGTGCGATAAGCAGAACACACAGCTGGCCAGCAGCAGCAGCAAGACAGCAGCTGAACCGATCGCATCTCTTTAGCTTTATAAGTCCCACGAGAAAAAGATTTAACCATGCCCATGGCAGGAAATATCCATCCATCCATCCATCTATCCTCTTCCGCTTATCCGGGGTCGGGTCGCGGGGGCAGCAGCTTAAGCAGAGAGGCCCAGACTTCCCTCTCCCTTGCCACTTCTTCCAGCTCTTCCGGGAGAATCCCAAGGCGTTCGAAGGCCAGCCGGGAGACATAGTCCCTCCAGCGTGTCCTGGGTCTTCCCCGGGGCCTCCTCCCGGTTGGATGTGCCTGGAACACCTCACCAGGGAGGCGTCCAGGAGGCATCCTGATCAGATGCCCGAACCACCTCATCTGACTCCTCTCGATGCGGAGGAGCAGCGGCTCTACTCTGACCCCCTCCCAGATGACTGAGCTTCTCACCCTATCTTTAAGGGAAAGCCCAGACACCCTGCTAAGGAAACTCATTTAAGCCGCTTGTATTCGCGATCTCGTTCTTTCGGTCACTACCCATAGCTCATGACCATAGGTGAGGGTAGGAACGTAGATCGACTGGTAAATTGAGAGCTTTGCCTTACGGCTCAGCTCTTTTTTCACCACGACAGACCGATGCAGAGCCCGCATCACTGCGGATGCCGCACCGATCCGCCTGTCAACCTCACGCTCTATTCTTCCCTCACTCGTGAACAAGACCCCGAGATACTTGAAATCCTCCACTTGGGGCAGGATCTCTTCCCCAACCCTGAGAGGGCACTCCACCCTTTTCCGGCTGAGGACCATGGTCTCGGATTTGGAGGTGCTGATTCTCATCCCAGCCGCTTCACACTCAGCTGCAAACTGATCCAGAGAGAGCTGAAGATCACGGCCTGATGAAGCAAACAGGACAACATCATCTGCAAAAAGCAGTGACCCAATCCTGAGTCCACCAAACCAGAACCCTTCAACACCCTGGCTGCGCCTAGAAATTCTGTCCATAAAAGTTATGAACAGAATCGGTGACAAAGGGCAGCCCTGGCGGAGACCAACTCTCACTGGAAACGGGCTCGACTTACTGCTGGCAATGCGGACCAAGCTCTGACACCGGTTGTACAGGGACCGAACAGCTCTTATCGGGGGTCCGGTACCCCATACTCCCGGAGCACCCCCCCAGGGTCCCCTGAGGGACACGGTCGAATGCCTTTTCCAAGTCCACAAAACACATGTAGACTGATTGGGCAAACTCCCATGCACCCTCTAGGATTCTGCTAAGGGTGTAGTGCTGGTCCACTGTTCCGCGACCAGGACGAAAACCACACTGTTCCTACTGAATCCAAGGTTTGACTATCTGACGGACCCTCCTCTCCAGAACCCCCGAATAAACTTTTCCAGGGAGGCTGAGGAGTGTGATCCCTCTGTAGTTGAAACACACCCCCCAGTCCCCCTTTTTAAAGAGGGGGACCACCACCCCGGTCTGCCAATCCAGAGGCACTGTCCCTGATGTCCATGCGATGTTGCAGAGACGTGTCAACCAAGACAGTCCTACAACATCCAGAGCCTTAAGGAACTCCGGGCGTATCTTATCCACCCCAGGGGCCCTGCCACCAAGGAGTTTTTTGACCACCATGGTGACCTCAGTCCCAGAGATGGGAGAGCCCACCTCGGAGTCCCCAGGCTCTGCTTCCTCATTTGAAGGCATGTTAGTGGGATTGAGGAGGTCTTCGAAGTACTCCCCCCACCGACCCACAACGTCCCGAGTCGAGGTCAACAGCGCACCATCCCCACCATATATGGTGTTGACGCTGCACTGCTTTCCCCTCCTGAGACACTGGACGGTGGACCAGAATCTCCTTGAAGCCGTCCGAAAGTCATTCTCCATGGCCTCCCCAAACTCCTCCCATGCCCGAGTTTTTGCCTCAGCAACCACCAAAGCCGCATTCTGCTTGGCCTGCCAGTACCTATCAGCTGACTCCAGAGACCTACAGGACAAAAAGGTCCTATAGGACTCCTTCTTCAGCTTGACGGCATCCCTCACCGCCGGTGTCCACCAACGGGTTCGGGGATTGCCGCCACGACAGGCACCGACCACCTTGTGGCCACAGCTCCGGTCAGCCACCTCAACAATAGAGGCACAGAACATGGCCCATTCGGACTCAATGTCCCCCACCTCCCTCGGGATGTGGTCGAAGTTCTGCCGAAGGTGGGAGTTAAAGCTACTTCTGACAGGGGACTCTGCCAGCCATTCCCAGCAGACCCTCACAACACGTTTGGGCCTACCAGGCCTGACCGGCATCCTCCCCCACCATCGAAGCCAACTCACCACCAGGTGGTGATCAGTTGACAGCTCCGCCCCTCTCTTCACCCGAGTGTCCAAGACTTGTGGCCGCAAGTCCGATGACACGAACACAAAGTCGATCATCGAACTGAGGCCTAGGGTGTCCTGGTGCCAAGTGCACATATGAACACCCCTATGCTTGAACATGGTGTTCGTTATGGACAATCCGTGACGAGCAAAGAAGTCCAATAACAAAACACCACTCGGGTTCAGATCGGGGGGGCCATTCCTCCCAATCACGCCCTTCCAGGTCTCACTGTCATTGCCCACGTGAGCATTGAAGTCTCCCAGCAAAACGAGGGAGTCCCCAGAAGGTACGCCCTCTAGCACCCGCTCCAGGGACTCCAAAAAGGGTGGATACTCCAAACTGCTGTTCGGCGCATATGCACAAACAACAGTCAGGACACTTCCCCCCACTCGAAGGTGGAGGGAGGCCACCCTCTCGTCCACCGGGGTAAACCCCAAAGCACAGGCTCCAAGTTGGGGGCAATAAGTATGCCCACACCTGCTCGGCGCCTCTCACCGGGGGAAACTCCAAAGTGGTAGAGAGTCCAGCCCCTCTCAAGGAGATTGGTTCCAGAGTCCAAGCTGTGCGTCGAGGTGAGTCTGACTATATCTAGCCGGAACCTCTCGACCTCGCGCACTAGCTCAGGCTCCTTCCCCTTCAGAGAGGTGACATTCTACGTCCCAAGAGCCAGTTTCTGTAGCCGAGGATCAGACCGCCAAGGTCCCCGCCTTCGGCCACAACCCAACTCACACTGCACCCAACCTCCTTGGCCCCTCCCATAGTTGGTGAGCCCGTGGGGAGGAGGACCCATGTTACCTCTTCGGGCTGTGCCCGGCCGAGCCCCATGGCTGCAGGCCCAGCCACCAGGCGCTCGCCATCGAGCCCCACCTCCAGGCCTCGCTCCAGAGGGGGGCCCTGGTGACCCGCGTTTGGGCAAGTGAAAACATTGTCATTGGAGGTTTGTTGAACTGGTCTTTGTCTCATCCCTCACCTAGGACCAGTTTGCCTTGGGTGACTCTACCAGGGGCATAAAGCCCTGGACAACATAGCTCCTAGGATCATTGGGACACGCAAACCCCTCCACCACGATAAGGTGACGGTTCAAGGAGGGGAGGCAGGAAATAAAGGACAAATATTGTGTTTACAAAAGTTTTAAAGTAAAAATGAAAATAATGCATATGTAACAATTCCCATGAAAATAACAATCTCTCTAAATTGTTTATCCGGTATCCTGGGGGTGGGTGAGCTAAAAGAGCAGGGGGCGGAGCCCCCAGTAATAATAATAATAATAAATCCGTGGCGCAATAGCTCACCGCAATATATCGGGGGATCACTATACTCATTATTTAAACAAAATTAACGATTTATCTGTAAAATGTAACATACATACTTCAATGCATTTCATCATGAAAGTGATATCAAATATAGATCTAAGGATTCTAAATGTGCAGAGAGTTGGAATATCATACATTTAACACTAGAATTACCAGAGCCTATGAAAAAACTCGTAAATTTGACCCACCGTAAATGCCTTTGCACCTCCCTGTCAGCGTCTTTTGTCCTGTAAATGTGCTGATAAAGGCAAGCAGCCTGCTATTCCATCCCCCTACCACCGAAGAATGTACACAAAGTTCTCCCAGCTCATGCCTTGATGATCTGGAAGTGAAGTGCTGGGGTTTTAGAGTGGAAATAATAGATCATTATTTGGAACACATGCATTTCATGTGTGTTCCGTTTCTACAACAATCTGTGTAAACACATGTTTTTCATATTTTAGTAATACATTTTCAAAATGCAAGCATAAACTGTATGATGTGGGAAGCCTGAAGTTCAAAGATCAAATAAACACTTTCACAAAAGGTTCAAGGATAATACAACCGCTTCCGTGGCTTAGCGGTAAGAATTGCTGACAATCAGGAGTCCCCCGGTTCGATCCTGACTGCCTCCTGTATTTACCATTTACAGTAGTGAGCTGCTCTTATTGTTAATATTATACAGTAAACACATACATTTGGTTTGCGTCTGTAACCGCCGGTGTACATTTATAGTACTTGTAAAAGTTAGCGTTTTTTTCTTTTATTCTCTCAGTTATGATCACGATACATACTACCGCCCTAGGGATCTGACGCTGTTAGTTTTTAATTGAAACTGGGAATAACTGTAGATGTGAGTGGTGTTTTGAGACAATGGAACTGGACATTCTCTGATCTGGATGGATACAAGCTGACACACAAACGCTGGTGAATCTGCTTTATTCGTATCTTACTGTCACTTGATTTTTTTTTATTCAGTTTTATTGAGTGTTCCTGTTCATGCTGAATTAGTACAGGTATGCCACCTTATGGTCCATGATGTCAAAGCTGCACTGACAAAAAGAAAACAGGGAGACATAGGTATATATGATATTTGGAATTATTCATTTTATGACCTGTATAGTACATTTCAGAAAATATTGTGGCACGGATGCAACATTATTCATATTATTCATATTCATTCGCATACCATCTTGTGGTTGTAATTAATGACCACGTGTTTTTTTTTTTCCCCGATCTTGCCCCACATGTTGCTGTATGGTGCTGTTTCTTTTGTACTCCAGGGTATGCAGAGGAAAGAATAGTACAGAGAGGTCAGTTCAGCGCTATATGCAATCATCAAATTCAAATGTTAACGGTTCACACACACGCAAGGACCATCCTTCCTACATTTACGATGTGTACCTGTTGCAATGTACACACTTCTCTCTATGCTGTGATTTCTATTACACACCTAAAAGAAAGAGACAATATATGTGACATTTTGAAGAAATCATTTTATGACCTGAATAGTACCAATCAGAAAACATCATCTCACTAATGTAATATTATTTGAAAATGAACAGCGTCAGATCAGGTGTGAATTTATGCTGGCCAATTAGATCAGGAGGGGCGGGGGGGGGGGGGTTTAGGGGGAGAGCATGATCATGATTGAGAGAATAAAACAGAAAAAAGCTAACTTTTACAACTACCATAAATTTATACCCAATGTCCCATATATTTGTCTCTTTCTTTTTTGCCCAGTGCTGCATTGACGTCATGCACTAGAAGAATGTCCAGTTCCATTGCCTCAAAACACCACTCACATCTACAGTTATTCCCAGTTTCAGATAAAAAGTAACAGCGTCAGATCCCTGGGGGGGATGGTTCATATGTATCATATGATCATGACTGAGAAAATAAAAGTGAAAAAAAAGCTAACTTTTACAAGTACTATAAATTTACAGCGGTTGTTACAGATGCAAATCAAATGTATGTTTTTATTGTATAATATTAACAGTAAAAGCAGCTCTCTACTGAAAACGGTAAACTTGAGAAGCTGCCAGCATCGAACCCAGAAGCTCTTGATTGGGAGTCAGCAGTTCTTAGCATTGCACCACGCAAGCTGTCGTATCAACCACCTACCGTAACCTGCTTTCTTTTTTCTCTGGTTATATTCTTGAATAAAAGTGCACTTGTTTTGTTATACTTGTACCTTTTGTGAAAGTGTTTATTTGATATTTGGACTTCAGGCTTCACACCCTATACACATGTCGTAAATGTAGAAAGGATGGTCCTTGGGTGTGTGTGGGAACTGTTAACATTTGAATCTGATGATTGCATATAGCGCGGAGCTGACCTCTCTGTACTATTCTGTCCTCTGCATCTCCTGGAGTTCAAAAGAAATACCACCATACAGCAGCATGTGGACACTGGCCAAGATTGAGGGGAAAAAAAAAAACAAACGCGGTCACTGACTACAACCGCATGAAGGTATGCAAATGAATATAATGTTGCATTAGTGCAACAACGTTTTCTGAAATGTACAATACAGGTCATAAAATGAATTATTCCAAATGTCAGCATGAGCAGGAACACTCGAATAAAACTGAATAAAAAAAAATTCACATCCACAGTCATTCACAGTCACGCACACCACTCACATCCACATCCACAGTTTTCCCAGTCCCAGTCTCGTTCACGCACAAGATCTGACACGGTTTTCAAATAAAGAGGTGGTATAACAAAACAAGTCTTTATCTGCAAACCGGTGTCTTTATCTGAAAACGGTGTCAGATCGGGGGGATGGCGAGGGATTCTGGTGTGTGTGGGAACTTGAACTTGAGTAAGAGAATAAAACTGAAAAAAAAGAACTACTAACTTTGAAAAGTACTTTAAATTTAGTACCTGCTTTCATTTTTCTTTGGTTAAGTTCTTGAATAAAAGTGCACTTGTTTTGTTATACTTGTACCTTTTGTGAAAGTGTTTATTTCATATTTGTATTTCAGGCTTCACACATTATACATTTCATATCTACATTTTGTCAATCTATACTAATAAAAGACAAAGCCCATACTGACTGACTGACTCACTGACTCATCACTAATTCTCCAACTTCCCGTGTAGGTAGAAGGCTGAAATTTGGCAGGCTCATTCCTTACAGCTTACTTACAAAAGTTAGGCAGGTTTCATTTCGAAATTCTATGTGTAATGGTCATAAATGGAACCTTTTATGCTTGCCGCTAAATATTCGCAGGTGAAGGACTGTGCTTATGCAAACGAAGATGAGATGGTCAGGGATAGGCTAGTGTTTGGCACAAACTCAGCAAAAGTGCGAGAGAAACTTTTAAGTGCTGGGTCTTAGCTAATGTTAAATAAAGCCGTGAACATCGCAAGATCGCACGAGATAGCACAGGCACAGCTGAGAACCTTCGATGCATGTACTCTGAGCGGCTCACGTGAAATGACTGTGAACGCAGTACGCAGAGAACAAGCAAGAGCTCCAAAGAGCGCTGAACAAAAAACGCATTACACAATTGAAAAGGCCGCAAAAGAATATGAAGCGAGTGACGCATACAAGCATATACATAAGTGCAGCTACTGCAGAAACAAAGCACGGTGTAAACCTTAAGTTTAAATTAAGTTCATAGACACGCTGCCGCTGGCGTTTGTCATGCCTACGACGAATATGATATTCGCGAGATACAAGTTTAATGAGAAGACGCAGGGTATAAACGAGACTTTTGATCACTTTGTAACGGAGTTAAAATTGCTGCAATGGAGTTAAAATTGCTGGTGAAGGACTGTGCTTATGCGAACAAATAGCAAAGCAAGGTGTAAAGCTTAACTTTAAATTAAGTTCATAGACACGCTGCCACTGGCATTTGTCATGCCTAAGACGAATACGATATTTGCAAGATACAAGTTTAATTAGAGGACGCAGGGTATAAATGAGACTTTTGATCACTTTGTAACGGAGTTAAAATTGCTGGTGAAGGAC